>JASAUF010000158.1:0-600000 GCA_030180095.1 Magnolia changhungtana
ACGTTGGATATTCCACACAAGAGATAACCATCACACAAGAAAACATCTTTATCCTTTTAACATACTTTATTACGTATGAATTTTTTATCACCCACCTTATAAGACTATATTTCAGATAAACTTCTATTCCACTGTAAACTATGCATATATCATAACAAGAAACATGTATTCTTTATGCTTAATCAGTCCCATACAATAAACACACATGTTGATAATGTTTTTGCCACTACAAGCCCACAACCTCAATAGTTTTCATCCACCTAATTATACCTTGAAATCCATTAGTTGACATTATGTAAGTGCATGGAATGGTTGTAAAGAGAAAGGACACCCACCAACAGATAGCTCCTAAGCCTTGTGGTGCATGTTTGGTCAAGAATTTGGATCCGCCTGAATGCATGCAAGTGCCATGGACACCACAAACATGACTTCCTGTGCAACATCAGCCATTGGATCCAAGAGACGTTGGTCCAATGCACCCTTTGATAGTGTATCTTGTCTACTTGATGATGACAAAGAGGAGATGAGAACCCCATGACACCTTCCCATCATCACTTCAAGTGCCACAACAGCAAAGCTATATACATAGCATATTCAGTCACTCTCATTCTATATGCAATCTCTATAAGAAAGAAGATGGTCAATCATGTTCTTTTCTCTTTGTTATCATCAATAGCTATTGTTGATGCAAAAAGTTGATCCACCCTTTTTAGACCTTTGAGTACCTGCATAGAAAGAAGATAAAAGAGACCCTGGCTAGACCAGGGGACCCTCTGACGCCAAAGTCAGGAATTTGGGTTAGGTAAAAGTGGTTTAAGGGTAGCGATAGTGTGTGTATGTACCTTTCACCATTGGAGATCCCCTATTTATAGTTGAGGAGGGATAATAACAGAGGGATCCTCTCGGTTTAGTAGGTGCATGTTGCGGATGAATTAGGAATCATAACACATAGGGATTCTGCCGAGATTCTCGACGAATATCTCAGGATCCCGAGCTAATCGTGGATTAGCCTCCATAATCCTTGGAGAGAACTTCGGACCGCTCCCTCTCAGAAAAGGCAGAGCGGATAATGTCGGACTGTAAACGTGGATAAGATCAGATAAGCTCGTCCCCACCTGCCGACCTGTCCTTTCAATTAGGAAGAACATCTTTGTGATGTCTAATTTTTGTAGCCTTTAACTTCTTCATGAGTCCTGATAGCCTCTTTTGGTTGTCCCTCAAAGAGTCCATTATGGGTCATGCCGACCTTCAGATCAACCTAGGTCAGATCGACCTTTAGGCTGACCTTGGTCGTGCCGACATTTAGGCCAACCTTCCTCCTTAATCCGGCGGTCGGGTTTCTAATCCTCTATTGTGCATCGGTTGGTCCGTTTTACCTCATAATTGTAAGCCTCCTACTTTTAAGTCGGTGAAACAGACTTGGAAAGCAGGTCGGGTAATTTTATCATTAATGTTGAATAAGGCGGCAAGCGCGAGAATTAAGGCACATCAGTAATCATGATACGACATGTCGAGGTGGCGTGTTATGGTTCGAGGCCGCATAATTTTTCAGGTCGCCTTTTTGGTGTCAAACCAATGAGAAGGCGACATGTAAGGCCCGTAACCTAGTCCGTACCATTCCTTAGACACCCGCGATCCTTCCCGTCGAATTTTGACAACCCGCGACCTGTAATCGACATTTGCGTGCGACCCTAAGTTACATCCTGTAGATCTGAGTAGATTCAACTCGAAACCTATACCCTAGCAACCGCACCATCGCCGCGTCTTGTGCACCGATGCGATACCCAGGTCAGGAGTTGTGGGCCCGCGTTTATTTCGAGAAAAACGCCGCGCGTTGCAAATTTCGAGAGAATTTCTACCTAATCTATCACATCAATTAATCAATCACAAATCAAGTACAACCCATCACTCCACCCATCACACCCATCCCTCTCTTACACAAACCATCCCCAAAGTCAACTCTTCCTTACACCACCCATCCCTTCCTTACACACACCCATTCCTCTCATCCCATCCCTCTTACAATACCCTCTCCTCTCTCATTCTCTTTACCATTTCTTAAGCTTCCATAAGAGAAAAATTCTAAGGAGAAAGAACCTAGGTGCGGCCCACTTCCTACCCCCCCTCCAAATCTCTCATCTCAACCCTTCAATTCTCATCTTCCACCATCAAAGAGAAAGCCTAAGAGCTAAAGAAGAAGATCAACGGTGGGTGATCTTAGGATTTTCATCCTTAATCCCTATTTGAGGGCCCACTTGTAGTGGGACCCAATTGATGTATGCATTGTATCTTGCAAAGGGGAGTTCATAGTGGCAGAGCTCCCTTCACCACTCTCTCTCTCTCTCTCTCTCTCTCTCTCTCTCTCTCTTCCATGTTTGTGGCCCACCATCATGCATGAATTTTATCTACGTCCATTCATCTCAAGTGGTGTCCATCCAGGTGGTATAACATCGTCTTGTCCATCGAGTGGACCACTTGAAGGGAAACCGTTTTTTTCCGCTGCGTTTTCGTGGAGCTTGCATGACTAGCCGGTCACACGGGCCTGGATGAAGGGAAATCATAAATAACAGCTTTATCCAAATGGTGGGCCACGCTGACGCGGGCCCCACCTTGATGCGGGACTCATCCACGCCGTCCATCAGTGAGGACCACCGTGATTTATGTATTTTATCCCACCGTCCATCCGGACGGTGTCCCCACCCGCCGCATTAACGTCGGCCGCAGGGGTTATGTGGGTCTGTTCATGAGATATGTGTTATACATTTCTCAACCGTCCACATGGGACGTGGACCACACTACAATGCATGTGTTATATCCCAACCATCCATTTGGACGATGGGGACCCCACGTACATAGGCCGCCGTGTGACGCCGCAGCTTCTAAGGGTCATAGACCGATATGAGGTATGTGTTATATCCCAACCGGCCCATCTGTTTCCAAACGTGGGACCCACATGCCACACATGTGGTGTCCACACCGTCAATCTTAATGGCCCCCATGTGGGACGGTGGGACCCACCGTGATATGTGTGTTATATCCAAACTGCCCTTCCACTTTGTGAGAGCTGTCTTAAGGCTTGAGACGGGAAATAAGACATGCTTGGGTGGGACCTATCTATCAAGTGAACCACATTCAGAAAACTAGTCAAGGATCGAACGTCTACTATGTATTAAGGAGTGAAACCCGTTTGGAGTCACAGAAGTTCTGGGATCAATATGAAATTTGTTTTCCTCTTAATTCAGGTCTTTGCGACCTCATGAACAGATTGGATGGAAATAAACATTATGGTGGGCCCTATGAATTGTTTAACGGTGAAATCATTATCTCCACTACTATTTGTGGTGCGGTCCAAATGATATTTCGATATGGTTCCTTTTTTGGGTAATGCTCTAAAATGATCTCTAAAAATAGATGAGTGGTGTAGATATAATAATAATGTTTTATCCACACCGTCCAGGCTAGGATTGGCCAGAGTGGTGGGTCTCACTGGTGATGTACATGACGCCCATGGGTGCACTCGACATGATATTTATGTGGCCCATATGTGCAATCTCCACGGCACTCCGGCGATGATGCATATAAGGCCCATATGATGAGGCCCGATGTGATGTATATGAGGCCCATATGTTGAGGCCCATTGTGACGTGTTTGTGGCCCATTTGGTGAGGCCCATTGTGAAGTATATGAGGCCCTTGTGTGAGGCCACGAGCCCACTATGTGTTTGGCTCTTTGTGGGCCACTCCTTGGGAGTAATGTTGGTTAAATATCCACATTGATGGGCAATGATGGTTAAATGTCCACATTGTGACCTTCCCTTAGGCTTTTGTTAGGCCCATTCTCATCCTTCTTTAAGTGGGTTGACCTTAATCATTGGGCCCCATTGATAATTGCAGGATCCATCTATTCTTATTGGGCTAACCCAAAATGTTGGGCCCAATTGGTTACTAGTAGGGTTGTTTATCTTGGAGTCCATCAAGGACTTATTTGGGCCCCCTAGTGCATCTAGCGGGACATATGATAGTATGGTGAAGGAAGCCCATTCTGGATCCTTAGGATTATAGGTAGGCCACCTAGGCCCAACCTTGATATGAGGAGAGTTCATCATCACCGTGGACGGAACAATCCGTGCTATTAAATTTGGTATATCCACAGTTGAGGATTGACCCTCATGTTATGGATCTGTTGTCCATTTATAGACCCCGCCTTGTGTATAGGCCGATTATCGATGCCGATTATGAGTACGTGCTAGTTTAACATCATGATACAAGCCATTGAGATGGTATGAAGCCCATTATGATTGTATTAGGCTCATTCTCATTTCCCCTTAGTGGGCTAACCCAAATTAATGGGCCCCTATTATTATTAATATGATCCATCTCGCCTTATTGGGCTATCCCAATTCTTTGGGTCCCTATTGATGCTAGTAGAAGTACCCAAACCTGGAAGCCCACTCTTAGGCCCATGAGTAGGTCATCTAGACTCATCCTTGTTATGAGGAGGATGCATCATCACCTCTGGCCATAGGTAGAAGAATTTGTGGTATTAGATTTGATATATTCATTGCTGAGGACCGATCCTCATGTTATGAATTAGATCTGTTGTCCTTCTATGGACCCCGTCATATATAAGCCGATTATTGATTACGACTATGTTAGTATACACACTTGTGTATGTGTTAGTATAACATTATGAATGTATAAGGTCATTGTAAGGTTCAGGATTGTGATTATATGAGGTCCATTTGTCATGCCGGTGCATTATAGGCCCATTGTGTGATTGCATGACGCCCATTGTGATTGTATGAGGCCCACTATGACCATGTGAGTCCTGTTGTGATTATATGAGGCCCATTGTGATTACATTAGCCCCATTTTGATTGTATGAGACTCATTATGATTGTATGAGATCCATTGTAATGGTATGAGGCCCGTTGTGATCGTATGAGGCCCATTGTGATTGTTTGAGGCCCATTGTGATTGTATGAGATCCATTGTAATGGTACGAGGCCTGTTGAGATTGTATGAGGCCCATTGTGATTGTATAAGGCTCATTATGATTGTATGAGACCCAATTGTGATATAAGAGGCCCATCATATGTGTGAGGACCATTATATGCGTGAGGCCCATTGTATGTGTGAGGTCCACCATGTGTAGGTGATTATTGCACACCACCCATTAACCTATACGGGTCATGGGCCGTCTTATACTGGCCTACCATAATGTATGTGATTATAATCACGCTTGATATACTTCATGATACATGCTCATACGCATCATCCGCATGTTTGTTATGAAGAGTGATTGAGCATAGTATGTGCCATTGGGCTGATTGTTTAGGGGACTCCCTGAGAGACGGAGTTTCCCCACATGAGCGCGTGGTATGTGCAAGTTTGATGCATGACTGATGGTATGATTCATGCATCTCATATTTTGTGATATGATCACCATACGCCCTAGAGACATCAGGGTCATGGCCTCCACAGGCATATCGTGGATGACCAGATGGGACACCAAAAATACTTGGTTCTAGCATATGGGCATGCTAGATGTCCTTGGGTAAAAATTTCTAAACCCCCAAGGCCAGGGGATGCTCCAACGTTTGGACCGATATGTATGAGCGCATGGGGGCCGTATACCAGTAGGTCGCGTCTCCCACTGTGTCATAATCGATTGGAAGGGGGTGTGGCCTTACCCGCTTGAGGGAGTAGGCAATGTTAGGCTGAGTCTGACTAGCTTGAGGAATAGGTCCACTATCGACGAGCTGGGCCGATATTGGCAGACGGATGGTGAGGTCTCTTCCACTTACCCAAGTGTGTGCTTGATGGGGCGGCAAACTGACATGGAGTGTATTAGACCCCGGTGATGATCCCAAAGACGTACTGTACTTAGATGTGGAGTTACATATTTATCAGTTGACTCATTCATTCATTCATGTACTATCCACTCGGGCTGGTGGTGCGTAACTAAATCATTATGTGTACATTCACAATGGCCGAAATTTTGGTTGGGGCGCGCGACCAACCTGAGATCAGGAGTTTAAGATATTGAGTCTAGCTATCCAAATTTAGGTATGTGACTAGTTTGGATATAAGTCTCTTGTGGTGGACCCTACAGCTTGCGATACTACGTACTATCATCTCGAATTCACACTCCAGTTTGGTCACTTCTTTCGCATCGCATATTGCATTGCATCCTCAGCACATAACATTTTGCTTACTATGCTTCTGTATTGCATAGCCTGAATGAGGTTGATGGTATTATGGACTTGCCAGGATCTGCATATTGCATTACATCCGCGGCATATGACATTTGGGTTGCTATGTTTTTGTATTTATATGACTTAAATGAGGCTGATGGTATTCGTGGCTCTTCAGAATTGCATATCGTATTGCATCCTTGGTTCTAATATTTAGCTCATTATGATTCCGCATTGCATAGCTGATCTGCATTGCATACCCTGATATTGAATGACGCATAGCCTTGCCAGTATTCCGCTTACGCTGATATTTGTGTGCTTGACACTTATCTTGCACACACACGTACACTACCCTCTAAGTTTTCTATAAGCTTATGCACGATAGATGCATGCAGGTGATGATAGGACACAGTCGAGCTGAGGCAGGAGCATGCAGCAAAGCTTTTGGAGCTTTTGGAATTTATCTTGTATTTCTCCTTCATATATTATACTCAAGTGTTTGATTTTAGTGGATATATGATGATGATGTTGCCTTTGTGATTTGGGTAAACTTGTGGTTATGCTTATCTACAAAGAAATTCATGTTGAAAATCCTCATTGTAGGATCCCAGGATCAAAATCTGGCGTATGGGCATTGGAAGCCGAGAATGGGGTACTACGGAGGCTGTCGGCACCAGATTCGGCGATAGGAAATTTCGTGAGCCCGATTTTCGAGTTTGGGGTGTGACATGACACGTGACTTGTCCTTGATAGTCGAGGCGTGTGGCGAGTGGGGATGCACTACGTGTCGAAACGGGGGAGTGGAGGAGGCGCCGTAAAGCCTCGCATTGATGAGCGCCATTAAACGCCTATACACATGGCTCCCCTATAAAGGGGAAGCCCTAAGCCTCAAGTAGGCTCATTTACCTCTTCCTACCTCCAAATTGCTCCAGTCTCGGTGGTAGATGATTTCTGGCGACTGCGCTGCACCAGACTCCAGGCGACATTATATCTCTGGTGAACTCCATCCCTAATCTCCCCTCCCTTAATTTTATCTTCTCCTCTATACTATGATTTTCCAGCATTCTTGGATAGACTGCCATGCCGAAAACTTCGAGTTTTCGGGAGGGGACCTCAGGTGCTGATGGCGGGGTGGACAATCTTTGCCCCATGTCGAATCTGCCATCTCCTCTGATGATGATGAGCGACATCGAATTTCGATCGTCATAGGGGTCACGGGTACTTGAGAGATCCGCCACAGAGTGGCCAGTCGAAACAGAG
The DNA here is from genome assembly GCA_030180095.1 of Magnolia changhungtana. NCBI lineage: Eukaryota > Viridiplantae > Streptophyta > Magnoliopsida > Magnoliales > Magnoliaceae > Magnolia > Magnolia changhungtana. The sequence goes on from JASAUF010000158.1 coordinate 7,457, forward strand.
GAGGATTTCCTTGTAGAGGAAGGGCTCGTCGGGTCCTCGGATGAGAAGGAGGAGAAAGGACCTGTGGAGTCCGTCTTGAAGGAAGCCGACCTGGTGAGGTTTAAGTCGGGGTACCACATATCAATTATATATCTAAAAAAATAGATGGACGACGTAGATAAAACACATACATCATAATGGGGCCCACGAAACATTTTCCAGCATAGAACTGTACCAAGCTCGGTACTAGAGGGGTCACTTCCCAATCCAAATCCCCTAATCTGTGGACCCTAACTTGGATGGGGAATAATAACTGAAGCCAGATCCATTGGATCTAACTGTTTAGAATTTTCACCATCCATATTTTAGGCGTTGATATGATGATTAGAATAATTTAAGGCAGTGCTATTTTTGGTTGATGTTCCATCCATATATAATTTCTAACATTATTTTAATGTTTTGGATTGGCTTACAGGTATGCAACATAAATGATGACTATGTGCACTGGTACATAGGATAAAAAATCTAACGTACATAGGAATAAAATCTAATGTAGTATTCTATTTTTATGATTTTTTGTTGTCAAGCATCTTCGCAGCGCTGATATGACCTCATCTACTGGACAGTGCTCTAGCTGTGAGCCCCACAATAATGTATGTGTTTAATCCATGCCATCTTTCTATTTTTTCGTATCATTTAAAGGCACGTTCCAAAAATGAGGCAGATCCATATCTCAATTGGACTACACTACAAGAAAACAGTGGTGACTGAATGTCTGTCATTAAAAATTTCTTTGGGTCCACTGTAATTCTTATTTGTCATTCAACCTGTTTATCACGTCTCATGGATTAAAATCTAATCGTAGTATTCTATTTTTATGATTTTCTGTCGTCAAGCATCTTTGCAGTGCTGACATGACAGCAATTACTGGACAGTGCTCTGTGAGCCCCACAATAATATATGTGTTTAATCCACACCATCTTTCTATTTTTTCATATCATTTAAAGGCACGTTCCAAAAATGAGATGGATCCAAATCTCAATTGGACTACACTACCATAAAGTTGGTTTGGGGGCAATTGGGGAATAAATGTTGGGTGGCCTGTGTGGCCCTGTGAGCCCCACCATAAAGTTTGTTTGGGGGCAGTTAGGGGATAAATGCTGGGCGGCCTGTGTGGCCCTGTTTGGGTCCATTCATCCATATTTAATTTTTTTTGTCTTTATTCTTACCATAGGTTCCCCCATGTGTGGCTGGGGGTGCCTGAAATTTTATTAATCAGCCGGTAAAGGTTATTGAATATAAAATGAACAGAGTTAAAAAAAAAAAAAAAAAAAAAAACTAAAAAACTGGACTACACTACAGGAAAACAGTGGTGATTGAACGTCTGTCATTAAAAATTTCTCAGGGTCTGTAATGCTTATTTGTCATTCAACATTTTATTACATCTCATGGATATGAACGAAGCAAAATCTCTGAGAGGTTTTTAATGGTCAACGGTTATTCACCACTGTTTCTAGCCGTATAGTCCGCGTGAGATTTGGATTTGCCTCATTTTTTGAGCTCATACTCTAAAATGATCTAAAATATGGATGGGCGGGGTGGATAAAACACATATCATTGTGGGCCAACATAGAATTGTACACTATCTAATGCGTCAGTGGGCAATCCGACGTCCCGTTAAGTGTCAGACTAGTTACTGGCCACTGACAAATTGCCTATTGACGCTGCCAACAGCTAGGTAGCTGCTACAATGAGGCATTTGTTTTAATCAGATTGTCTATCTTTCTAGATCATTTTAGGCCATGATCCCAAATGGGAGATAGATTCAATTTTCAAGTGGACCATGCCACAAGAAACTAGTGGTGACTGAACTCCTAATATTAATATTAAAGCTAATAGTTATTTGCCATCCAACCTGTTGTTTAGGTCACCTGGACTTGGATGAAGGAGAAACACAAATATGAACTGTATTCATAACTTTTGTGGCACCCTGAGAAGTTTTTAATTAGGAGAACATCATGCTGAAGCTAAATAAGATACTTGCTATTTTTGGTTGAAAACCATGCACACTGTGGGAATCATGACTGCCTATAAATAGTAAGTTTATTATTTATCGTAAACCATGAATTCTAAGAGTTTTAGTTGTAGTTTAATTCGAAACTTGGTGGAGCTCACCTCGTTGTGCAAGAGAAATCCAATCCTTCTATCAGTTTCTAATGCTCAAAATGAGACAGGAACTCAAAAATATACCAGATCCAAAACTCAGATGGGCAACAAGTCAGGAAACAATTTAAAAAGTAAACATCCACAGCATAATCCTTCTAAGAGTGTATATGTCATCCAAACTATTCAAAAAGGTTATTCTCATTGAGATGAACTAAAAAACCAAACATTAGCCGGCTTGAATACTTTTGTAACCCTAAGAAGGTTTCAACGGTGGCCACTTCCATTCCTAGTACTGTTTCCTTTCGGTGAGGTGGACCTACCTCGGCTTTGAGGTCCAATCCCAAGAAGGTTTCAACCCCAATTGCTTGTGTTCTTTGAGGTCCAATCCACTGCAATGTATGTAATATCCACTCCGTCCATCAGCTTTGCAGTCTCATTTTACAATGAAGGTCCAAAAATGAATAAACTCCAAGACTCAAGCGGGCCACACACAATAAAGAGTGAAGACAGAACACCAACCATTGATGTAAGACTCAAAGAAGTTTTGTGTCAGGCTGATATTTGTGTTTACCCATCATCCTCATATAAAAGTACTTTTATGACCAGTTTGGATGGCATATAAAAATCACAAAATAAGACCTCCTAAGATATATTTTTTGTTTTGAAAAAGTAACTTTACCAAATGAGTTTATTTAAAATAAGAGTTAAAATAAAAAGAACTTACTAAAAATAACTCTTATTTGATTAAAAGCTTTTTCAATCAACTGTTATTCAATAATATCAACTTTATTTCTCAGTTTTAGATTATTTTTTTTTCTTTACATATTCAAGGATTATTTTAAAAAAGAAAACCATGATTTCTTTTCTTTTATTCATGCACCCACTCCTTTATAACGTCGGGGGTTAACCAATTAGAACACATGCTATTTTCCTTGGAAGTAAAATTTTAAAAGGAAACGAATAAATTTTCAAATTATGAACTTTCAAGTGCCCAATTTAAAAGATGCTTGTCCCCCTTATGAGTGTACCAAATGACTCTAATGCCATGAAAATTTCACTCCCTCAACAACCTTTTCAATGCCATGAAAATTTCAACCAACACAGCCAAAGGACTTTCTTGAAAATTGATTTTCTTGCAATTAGAAGGTTGTTAAGAACACCATACACAGTCCACCATCGGCCAATCAATTTTCTCAGTGTGGCCCACTCCATGAGTAGACAAGTCATCCGCATTTTGGGCCCGACCCACTTTATAGATTGGATAACCCCACTTTCCCACATGGGTCAAGATCATGTTTTGTTGCACGGCGAGTGGGGAGTTGGATTACGAAAGCTCAGCTGCCCACTTCACAAAATAAAGCCTCCAAAGATTTAACGGTGGACATTTGGATGGGCCTATGACACTGTTTTGTATGGTGCGGTCCATATGACACTTGGATGGGCCTCAATTTTGAGCTTTCAGAGCTTGTGCCCCATAATAACCTGAAAATAAAAAAGGTGGAATATGGCATCAATAAAACAAATATATTATAATGTGCCACAAAGCACGGTCCAGTAGCTACTGACAGCCTCACTAGGTAATATTGGACCTGGATTGATAATCATTGCTTACTAACTTTGACAGCAGGGAGGTCACCACCGAACGGTGCTTTATTCACATGGTCAATCTATTTTTCTAAATCATTTCAGGCAATGAGCCTATAAAGAGAGATCCAAATCTCAAGTGGACCACATCATGTGATAACAGTGTTGATTAAACAGCAATTGTAAAAAAAATATCTCAGACTAGTGTAATGGTTATTTGTCATCCAACCTATTGATTAGGTCACACAGACCTTGACGAAGGGTAACAACGAATATCAACTACATCAAAAGCCGTCGTGGCCTCAGGAAGGTTTCTAATGGTGGACATTTAATCACTGCTATTTCGTTAGGAGTGGTTCATATGAGATTTGGACCTGCCTTATTTTTGAGCTCATGTCTTCAAATAACATAAAAAAAAATGATGACAGCATAGATGAAACAAATACATCATGATGGGCCCATAGACCACTGTCCAGTAGTTACGATACGTAGACCACGGTCGGTAGTTACGGGCAACCAACAGCCTCTGTAGGCAGTTTAAGTCCCTATGCATAAGCAGCCAATGGCAAGATGGATACTGGACAGTGCTCCATGGACTCCCCGATGATGCATTTGTTTTAACCACACCCTCTTCCATATCATTGTAGGACAGTGCTCTATAGGCTTCATAATGATGTATTTATATCACTTTAAATTTAGACTAAATATTATATCCCATAAATATATATTAATTCAATCCTAATTTAAGCAATCTATCTATTTTGAATATAGACCGTTGGCTTAATTCCTCTTTAATGTCTATTTCTTTGTGCATCTGTGTGCTACAAGATTAAGGGATATATTAGAAAATTTCAAATGGAAAATAGGGATTTTACTAATTTTTAGATCAGGCTTGAGCTTTGGCCTGTTGTGTAAGGCTCATGTTGGGCTTGGGCCAGGGCTAGGCCTCGGCCTGACTCTTTGTAGTAGCCCTCAACAGCATGTAGACAGAAAAAACGCATCAAAGGCGTGTATATCACTCTATTGGACTACAATTTACAGGTAATTGCATGCCAATGCTTCTGATATTGTGACCATCATCATCTAAGACATTAGCAAGTAGGAAGTGATGCCAACTACATACGTAGGATAGATGTGTTAGATACATTTTGAAATTTTCTATTGTTTGAAATAATGGGTCATATGGTACATTGAATAGAAATATATAGAGGTGAACGGTTTAGATCATGTTAATGATCTCTAGGTTGTACCCACAATTGTGTGGCTTGTACAAACTCCCTATACCCTACCGTGTATCATACTAAAAAACAAAGGAAATCTGTGTTTGGCTTATGGTGCTCACTCTCGCCCGACTCTCCTCCTAACTTCAAATGCAGTTTTCCCAATACAGAGAGGGAGGTAAAGAAAGAAGATTGCGGGCGTTGGGCACTTCTCTGGAGAGCATCTTCTCCAGCATTCGGTAAGGTAGGTATGGATCGAAACCTCTGTTAGCTCGTTGATTCAAATCACAGTAGCATTTTAACATTTGGTATCATAGCAAGATCCGTACTTGTGCTTCGGTTATATTTTTCCGCCATTAAAACCCTTGAAGGTTTTCTACCAACAACCATCGCTGCTGCCGCCATTGGTTGGAGAACATAATCCCCCTTTTAATGGGCCTGCTTGGGGCATTTTGTCACAGCCCCCTATCAGACAATGACTGATGAATCGATGGCCCTCAAATGGTGGAGATGGTGATGAACAGTATAATCCTGCCGAATCGGTGGCCCTTTGCCAAATCAGGCCTCCATCTCAGTCACTACTACCGAGTGGGTTCCATCTTTATTCCTCTTTTATGTTTTATGATTCATGTCTTTGTCGTTTTAACTCGTAATTCTTTATGAAAATAGGTTATAGTCCATGCATATGGTGGGCTAGACTCATGTTGGGCTTGGGCGAGGACCAGGTCTAGCCTTAGTCCAGCCCATTGCCACCCTGGAAATGACCAAAATGTAACCATCTTCCTCACTATTAATAATTGAAGTAACCTTTTGTATGCAGTGGTGTTTCTTTCATGTTAAAAGTAGTATAATTGCATTTTTTTTTAAAAAGGAAATGTGGAATCTTACCACCGACTTTGTATTGGTGTAAGTGAGTTTACAAACATTCGGGAGGGCCTAGATGAGCAAAAAGGAATATCGGGCCCCGCCTATCATATATCTAAGAAAAACACGAAAAAAGAAGCAAAATCAGCCTGGAGAAGGAGCCAGCAGTCGGCAGGGGCCAGATATAATTGCATTTCAAGATGTAGCTAAATATAACAAATTAAGCATCCTTTACAGTTTCAATTAAGAAACTCTGATAAAAAATGATGTGAACTCTGTATTGCAGATAAAGCTGAACTTTGTGATGATGCTATTGTAGACTTTCTTTTTACAAGCAGAACTTTCTTCTGCCTTGAAGAAAGCAAGCAATATCCCTTACCAGACAGCTGGCTTATGAAAACTCAATAGCTTGAACAGAACAAGGACAATAACATGTTGCTTTTCACTCTATACAGACAATGCATCAAATGCATGCAAATCACTCTTATGGATATGCAGGTAATTCCATATCAATGCTGCTGATATGTGACCACCATCATCTAGACAGTAGCAAGTAGGAAGGGATGCAAACTATGTAGCAAGGAAATTGCATTTCATCTTACCATCTTGATTTCTGGAAACCATGACCAGGGAATCAGTTGTTATTGATGGTGAATGCTTGAGACTTGTAGTTCTCTTGCACACACTATCAAGAGCAAGTGAATGTCAGAAAGATGTTATGAATCTACCATTGAAAGCAATAGTCATTGTTGTGTCTGTATCAATTGAAGTTCATTCACAGGTAGTGAAAGTTCTTACAACTGTCCTATGTTGTTGTATTATTCTTTTAATTGTTTGTTAGGTTGGGCCTTTGATGTGTCTATCAATTTGGGTGCTAATGTGGGACACCAAGTTTTAAGTGGTTTTCTGTAACAAAACAATGGTTATAGAGGATTTCTCTCTAATTGCAAATTATTTTTTTCAATCTCAATTTATTTTCAGGAAATTATTAAATTATATTTATCTCATTAACTGTTCAATTTCAGGAACTTGATGAGATTAATAACAATGCTATGAGGCTGGTTTTTCGCCTTGATCAGATTCTATCCTTTCCAGTTCAATTCTGAGAAGTTTTGTTAGCAATGCCAGTGACATGTAAACAACAACTTAGGTACACTTGTTACAAAGTCAGATAACTACAGTTTATTTATTTTTACTTTTTTTATACTCTGGCAGCTCAGGATGTTTTGATATGCAGGCACCACACATGCAAAGATGCATTTAACGCTAAACTAAACCGACGAAGCGCTAAACCATCACTAATTCAAATTCCAAATCGATTTCTTGAACAATCCTAACCTCTGGTTTTTGGACACTTGTTTGTTGAAACAGTGACCATTGAACATTTTTATTTTTATTTTTAACCACCCAATTAGTATCCACCAATCTAATATTTACAGATAACAAATAATCTTGATTTTTGGTTCATGATACATCTAAACAGGAACCCATAATTTGGCCAGCCTAATTTGAATTAATTGTATGCAATATATGTAATTTTTAACTAATTTCTGTCTGTGCATCGCCCACCACTCCGCCAGAGTGTCAAGTTTTTCTTAAAGCTACATTCACGAATATATGAAATTGTAAATATTGAGGTCTGAATTCCTTATTCTTTCAAATTAGGGAACTTTCCCATTTGGAACTTAATTTGTATATTTGGGGCCATGGTTTGTATATCCTAAACAATTGGTGTGACAGCTCCCATCATGAATAGACTAATCCCAGAATATCCTCTCAAATGTTCAACTGTAACCTTCTCCTTGTTGGCATGCAAATACATGGTTTTAAGAAATGCATGAATAAACTATATGCAATAAACAAAAGACAAACGAAAGACCAACTACTTCCATTAACACTACTACCACCCCTAACCAACCATCATACTAAGTAGGCCCACCAACACCATCACCTACCAAACAAAATCAACAACTCCACCTACAGCCTGCATCCCTGTAACTCCAGATGGCATAATCAAAACAGTGGACATCCAACCACCCCACCCAAGCAATGACATGACCAGCTCACTACCCACTGCCACCTCAAGTATGCATGGGATGAAGCTGCTGATGTAGCTACTACTGAAGGTGAAGCTGCAAGGGACTGAGATCCTCATCGAAGCTATTGTTGTAGCTGGAACTTAGGTTGATCTGTTGCATTTGGAGATGGAACAGTTATTGTTTCGTCAGACAAAACACCCTGTCACCATGAGGACTAGCAGCACTGCAGCCGGTTCATTCCTCTAAAAAACTTCTGAAAAGCTTCAGGGCAGAGATGCGCCACCATCAGAGATGTTGGCAAACCTGGCAAACTGGAAGTAGAGATGTGCATAGCAGATACCAGGAGCATTCCATTTTGCACACCATGTAAACAAACAAGCCCTCGTCTAAAATTCCATGCAATCAACTGGGCCTTCTTCTTACCGCCCCCCATTCCTGCATAATCTAGATTAACCAAGGCCCTGATCTCCCAAGGGAGTTCTTCTGTTTTCTGCTGGAGAGCTCCTCAGAGATATTTTCTCCCTAATTCACAATCTCTTGGAGGTACTTCTCATCTAAATTTATGGCATATAAGTAAGTTGGTTTTCATCATGTGCTTCTGTCTTATCCTCTTGATTTAAGAAAACTGTGACCAGGGATTCAATTGTTATTTCTAGTGAATGTTTGAGACTTCTGGTTCTCCTACACACACTGTTACATGCAAGTGAATGTAGAAAGATGTTATGAATCTACTATTGGAAGCAATAATCATGGTTGTGTCTGTATCAATTGAAGTTCATTCACAGGTAGTAAAAGTTCTTACAACCGTTTATGTTGATGTATTGGGCTTTTAATTGTTTATTAGGTTGGGCCCAGTTTAGGTGCTCCTGTGTGATACCAAGTTTAACTAGTTTTCTTTAATAAAAATATGGTTACAGAGGATTCTCTCTAGCAAAATTTCCCAATTTCACTTTAATTTTAGGAACTCATTAAATTATATTTATCTCATTAACTTTTCAATTTCAGGACCTTTTCAATTTTAGAGAAGTTTTATTAGCAATGCCAGTGACACGCAAGCAGCAACTTCAGGTACACTTGTTACAAAGTCAAATAATAACAGTTTGACATAATCTACTTGATTCCCTTGCCTGTAAAGCTAAAGGGGAGTTATTTGATACTCCGGCTATTTAGGACACTTTCATATACAAGCACACAACATACATTACTCAAATTAAATTGACTTAACTGGCAAACTGTCACTAAAGTCCATTTTTTTTTTTTGAAAAGTCACGATTTATATTAGAAAAGAAAAGGATACAAAAGAAGGAGAGAAGAGAGATCGCTGAGGAAGCAATCTTAGCTAGACTCCAAGAAAAAGAAAATCACAATCCTTGAGACCCACAACATACATAGCCCACTCTATCAATAACCGCTTAGCCTTACTAGCAATAATCAATTCCGAGTTTGAGGTATCCCTGAAACATCTACCGTTTCTTTCTTCCCAAACTGACCACCAAATAGCAACAATTGTCATTCTCCACAAGCGCATCTTGTGCCTGCCCAATCTAACCCCATGCCAAGCTTTAATGAGATGGGACACCGAGCCAGGAAAGCACCACTGAATGTCGAAGCAGAGGAGGAATTCAGCCCAAATTCGAGAGATAAAAGGGCAAGAGAGGAGAAGATGATCGACAGTTTCTTCATTCTTCATACAACAGAGGCACGCGTTAACTATGGACATCCTCCTTTTTCTCAAGTTATCCACTGTAAGGATTTTCTTGATGCCAACCAACCAACCAAAAGAAGAGAATTTAGGAGGAACCGAATAGCTCCAAATATGGAAGGGCGGGTGATCATCATTTGGAGGCAGCTTGTGGTCTAAAAAGGAGTAAAGAGATTTAACAGTGAACTTGCTGGACTTGTCTAGCTTCCAAATTAATCTGTCTTGAGATTGAGGATCTGGCGAACCACTGTAAATACGTGCAAGAAGCCCCACATATTCATCAATTTCCCAATCTTAGAGATTTCTTCTGCAGGCTACATTCCATACGATATTTGTAACACCCTAAAATTCGAGGGTCGAGTAGCAACTCAACTCTCGAGTTCCAGAACATCACTTATGCAACATAGATGATGATGATTGAATATTGTTTGTGTTAGTACAATAAACATGAGTGAGATTATACCAAAATAGTAATTCATACTCCAGATCAATTGTATAAAGGCAAGTGGAAGACTGAAACTGTATATATATATAAGGTATATAAATGAACAAAACCATCTCGATCTCCAGAGTATGAACACTAACTGAGTAACCATATACATGTATTGTTTTCGAATCAAAAGATCAAAATACAACTAAAACAGATATATCCTGAAATCCTTGCGATCCAGTCAGCCTAAGCAAAGCCGTCAGAGTACTGCATGTATGAGAACTCGTCCTGGTCCTCATCGTAGTCTGGCTCCACCTCCTAAATCGACGTATCACCTATACCTGAGACAGAGTCTGGTTGGTGTGTACAACACCATCCCGTAACGTGGGAGTGAGTAGCTAACTCAATGGAAGAATAAACCATAGGTTAACATGTTATCAATTCAGTCAAGCAGTAATAATAAAGCAGTACAATCAAACAATCCTAACTACTCTTATTAAATGCAAGTATGAAATAACATGATGAATGCCCTTGCCAAACCACCCTCATGCGACACCATCTTACGTTCGCGAATGCGTTCATCCCTCAGTGCTCCACATCTACTAGGCACATGCAGTGCGATGATGAGCATGATTACCGAGTAATTATTAGTCCATTTCAAACAGCAGTATTGGGAAACTAAGGTACCTCCCTTGTATCATTCCCAAACATGATCCATTCTAGGGTTGTCAATCCTAGTTAATCTCATACGATGGTGTGATTCTAGGTCACTGCAAAGGCTGCCAGGGATGTTACGTACAAAGGTTACACCACTCCCCCATCACCTTTTTAACGGTTCATCACTATACAGATACAGGCCTAGTTCATACTCTATACACTGCGGCAAAACTCGTCGCCTCACCGCAAATTCAGAGTATGCTCGAGGTCACTACAAAGGGCTACCAGGGCTGTTACGCACAAAGGTTACACCACTCCCCCATCACCTTATCAATGTAGGCTGACAACACGAATATAGTGTCTCATACCACCATAATCGGCTCACGAGTCTGGTTGCTCACTGGTCACTACGGGGAGGCACGTGGCCCCAGCGTAGGCCGACAGCTCGACCACGGTGTCCCATACCACCATGCCCGGCTCATGAGTCTTAGCGGATCGAGGTACCATGGTTAACGGGATTCCACTGGTAAGTTTGGTACCTTAGGTTCAAGCAGTAGTGACCAAACATGGTGAACATACATTAGACATATCGGGTTACTTGACGAGCCTGACTAGCTTGAGCGTACAATCATCTGAACGACATGAAGTGCATAAGCACTTCGCGTGGCCTAACCACTGTCGCCAATTGAAGTACGACTTGGGTTCGTCAAACACATCCTACGTGGTGAAATGAATCTCAACCACGATCTCAAGTCTGGTACCGATTGTCTGGACTATAAACATAGTCCCAAACTCAATCAATCCTTATTCATAGCATGTGGAGTAAAGCATAATAAACAAGGTAATTCAAGCATGTTAACAAGTATGTCATAAAGCATGTTATAAAACATGTTATAAAGCATATTATAAAGCATATTATAAAGCACTATATAAATAGGAATACAAACACATATATTTCATAAGTGGTTAAAGTAAACAACCACATAGAGGAAATCATACGTCTCTAAGGTAGTTGAGAATCCCATCTCAACACCTACCTAAGGCACCATCATCCAAACACTTACTCTCACAAGCATTTTCACAAACACTTAGAATACACTATTTCAACATACATAGTGTATATTAGTAAAACATGTATTAGGGCGAATCCTTTCACCAAGCAAGTATTTCACGCATATATAACATGTTCATGCAACAATTAGTCATGGCAAATACATCTCCAAAATATATACGTATACGGTACTTTCTAGAATACACAATTTCTACGTACATAGCGTATATTAGCAAATCGTGTATTATGGTGAGTCCTTTCGCCAACTAAGTATTTTATCCATATATATTATGTTCATGCAACAAATAATCATGGCAAACACATTTCCAAAATTTATACGTATATGGTATTTTCTACGAATACCTAGAATATATAAAATTTCATATTCTACATCCCTAATCGAAATGGAAAACAGAAAGCACTTTGTACATGTGCAATTGCATGCAGATCATGAATCTATCATTATCTGACATTGAAAGCGCTGAAAACCATAACGTATACACCTAAAGTCCTCACCTTACGCCGATAAACGCGTAACGGAGTCAGTTCGTTCACCCTCGCTTTCTCTAAGGCACAACGGCAACCTAAGACATGAAATAAGTTAGCTATTTCATAACTTACAACCTCCATACCCCAAAACAGATTAGGATTAGCGTTTCTTACCTCAAAACGAAGTCGGTATCGCCGGGAAAGCGACAAGAACATAGTGGTGGAGCTTGTGTAGTGGCAGGGAACGGTAGTAGGGAGATTCTCCCACTTTTCTCACTCTTTCTCTCTCTTTTCTCACTTCTCTCTCTAGAGTTTCTCTCAAATTCATATGACTGTGTGAGAGAGAGTTCTAAGGTCCTTATATAGCCTAGAAACACTCCAAACTAGACTTGTGGACAAGGTATACTTAGGTTATAACCAAAGCAGCACTTTTCCAGCTCAACGGAGGACTTCTGGCGGGTTTCCTTGAGCCAAAGGTCGAACTTAAGCTCATCAACCCTGGATCCAAGTGAAGTTAACTTTTCGTTTCAGTTGGATACCTAGATCACGCGTGGCGGACCAGTTTCAGTTCAACGGTCAGCGAATCTCGATCCGAAATTCCAAGTACATGGAAATGTTTATGAAATTTTTCCTGATCCGAGAGTGTATTTGGGTCAGATTCTGACGGTCTGGTTGCTTACAAATTGACCGCAAGTAACAAGTCTCAGATTACTATTCAAGATATTTATTTAGAAAGAAAACTAAGTGTTTTCGCACTCCCTCGCTCCGGACTCAAGCGAACAGCCGTGGGACACTGGCTGGATTTGATTTCTGAGATGGTTGTCAAGCCCAGCGAAGCGGTCCTAAGTCCTTAGCCTCGTATTATTTGGACTCCCGATGTGCGGTCCAAACCTGATAGAAGTTTCAATGTGCTCCCGAGAGCAGACGGGTAATGAGTTTGATCCTAGAATTTAGGGTAACCTAGCGTCAATGATTCTATAAGTTTTAGGTCTTGTAGATCGTATTTCAAGCGATTCAAACGGATTTCATGGCTACTCTAGTTTAACACTTAGTTAACTTTGTCAAATTTCTAAAGGATTTAATCCTAAGTGATTTCTGGTCGAGGTGGTGCTCGAGCCATTGTACGGAAATTTTCGAGTCGTTACAATATTGGTGACCGAGAAATAGTAGCAACTTGCGACTTGGATGCCTGGATTGGGGGCGAGGCTAAAGATATTCGGGAAATCTTCTTTCAAGGGCGCTTCTCCCACCCAAACATCTTCCCAAAACCGGATATTAACTCCATTACCTAGAGCAAAGCTAATGCCTTTGAGAACTTCCTTTTTCAAAGATAGGATCCCTTTCCACAAGGCGGAAACCCTATAGAGAGAGGAGTCTTGGGACCACCAGCAGCCGAAGGATCTGCCGTATTTTCTTTTGATGATTTTGTTCCAAAGGTTGTCATCCTCCATCCCAAGTCTCCATATCCACTTCCCAAGAAGAGCCTTGTTCATGATCTTGAGGTCTTTAATCCTCGCTCCACCTTTTTGGAATTGCTTGCAAACCTGGGGCCACCGAACAAGATGAAATTTCCTTTTCTCTTCCTTCCCATTCCAAAAGAAATCACGTCTTAGTCTTTCAAGCTTGGACAACACTGAACCTGAGCATTTGAATAGAGACATGTAGTAAAGGGGTAGATTTGAGAGGGCTGCCTTAATGAGAGTAAGACAGCCACCCAAGGAAAGATATCTGCATTCCCATCTAGCCAGGTAGCATTCAAACCTATTGATGACCTTATCCCATAGGGATTTGGGAGGCGAACCCAAGCACAGCAGAAGACCAACGAAAGAAAACGGGAGCCTAATCGAAGAACACACAAATGAATCTACAAGAGAACTAACCTCCTCTTCCTTCAAGTTAACACCAAACATCTTAGATTTTGCCATGTTCACCCTTAAGCTCGACACTGCCTCGAAACAATGGATCATAGTGTGCAAGTTAGCTATCTTGACAGGATCTACTTCGTTGAAAATGAGGGTATCATTTGCGTACAAAATATGAGATATCGGGAAAGACAGACCTTTCATTTTGTTCCCACCTATAATCCCGGCCTCCTGACCTGACTGAATCATTCTGGAGAAGGCCTCCTCCACAATTAGGAAGAGGAAAGGGGACAAGGGGTCACCCTGATGAATGTCACGGGAGCTCCTAAAGAAACCAAACGGGGTCCCAGTTAGGAGGATAGAGAAATGAGCCGTCCTTAAGCATTCTCCAATCCACCATCGCCATTTAGCTCGAAAACCCATCTGCCTCATCGTATATTGCAGGAAGCGCCAATCCACGTGTTCATAAGCCTTTTCAATATCCAGCTTGCAAAAAATGGTTTGCAAGCCAGCTTTGTGGGAGGAATCCAAGCATTCATTGGCTATAAGGGCACAATCGATGATCTGCCTCCCTGGAATAAACGCACTCTGGTGACCTGAAATGAGATTCCCTATAAATTTCTTCAATCTGGAAGCCAAGACTTTTGCCAAGATTTTGTATGGGCCCCCTAAAAGACTGATTGGTCTGAAGTTTTGAAGAGAGCTAGCACCTGGGAATTTTGGAATTAATGCTATGAAGGAGGCCCCCAGGACTTTAGACAGACGACCCCTATCATAAAACTCATTGAAGAAAAGCATGATATCTTCTTTTATGACATCCCAAAAAGTGATGAAGAAGGAAATAGGGAAACCATCAGGGCCTCGGGCCTTGTCGCTGGCTAGGGATGCCACTGCTAATCTCACTTCTTCCGCGCTAAAAGGGGCTTCTAAGGCTTTGGCGTCTTCAGGTGATAGGCCGACCATGTGAAGATGGTTCAGCAACGGTCTTTTTCAGCAATCTTCCCTCAACATGGTGTTGAAATGGGCAATAGCTTCTTCAGCAATTTCCTCTTTATCTTCAATACGGTGACCATTAACTGTTATGCTGCTAATTCTTTTTTTTCTGGCATGCATATTGGCTATGCTGTGAAAGTATTTCGAGTTTCTATCCCCTCATTTAACCACTTGGCTCGGGACCTTTGCTTCCAGGCAATTTCATTTTCAAAGGCACTGACAGACAGAGACTAGATGAGATGAATTCTTTTGGATAAGATTTCAGTCGACATAATACCATCTTCAACGTCGACATCTATCGATTGTAACTCTGCCATAATCGATTCCGTTTCCAAAGCCCTTTTGTATAGAACCTCCTGTTTCCACTTCTTAAGATTTTCCTTTAACATTCTGAATTTGCTGCAAAGCATTAAACCTGCAAAACCATCTACGTGAAAATCAGACCACCAACCTGAAACCAGCTGATTGAATCCTTTAATATTTAACCAGGAGGATTCGAATCTGAAAGGTTTGGGGCTCCAGTTGTACTCGTCAGTAGATAACATAATTGGACTATGATCAGAGGTGGTTCTTGGGAGGGTTGTCTGAGAGACAGAAGGAAAATATTCCAGCCAGTCCACAGAAATAAGGAATCTGTCCAATCTGGAGAGGGAGGGATTCACTCTACCGTTGGTCCACGTAAATCTGGAACCGAGGAGAGGGAGATCAACAAGTTCCTGGTCATCAATCCAGCATGAGAAGGAGCGCATCGCTGGAGAAACTTTTCTGCCATGGGATTTTTCTTCAGCGTACCTGGTGACGTTGAAGTCTCCGACAAAGCAGCAAGGGCCCAAGAAGCCCCACTTAGAGGCATTCAATTCCTCCCAGAAATCTGATCTTCTAGCAGTAAGAGTAAGGTCGTAAACCAAAGAGATAAGACAATTCTGATTTGAGAATCTGTCTGATAGAATAACTGAAATCGAAAAGGATCCCGACCAGGATTTCACCAGCGTCCATAAAGACGATTTCCACTCGATCAGAATGCCACCAGCAGTGCCTTTGGCACCCAACACCACCCAATCTGCATCAGCAGCCTTCCACAGCGAGCTCAAGATCTTGTCATTGAAATTCTGAATCTTCGTTTCCTGGAGACAAATAATATCCGGGTTGCGAGCATCACATGAGTCTTTAATCAGCCTTCTTTTCTGCTTCGAACCCACCCCTCTGACGTTCCAAGAGATAATATTCATTAGTGAACTATGCTGCCCCGAGAACCTTGAAACTCTGTGAAGTTGATGAGGTCGGAAGCTAATCCTGTTGAGGATGCAAGGCGCTGGAGCTCTCGGTTACTAACTAATTTGGACAATCGATTTTCGGGAGATCTGGTGGCAGTAAGAGGTCTTCCACGAGCTTCTACAGACTGAAACAGAGCAATGTAGTCTTTCGGGTAGTCCCCGAAGGATAGCCCAACGGCCCTTCCGACGTGGCCTATTGCATCTCTGATCCATTTTTTCTTCTGAATCGTGTTGACAAGGTTTGCTCTACATTTTGTATTTGCCATCTTCTTATCTAAAAATGCCTCCTGCTCTGGATGAAAGTCGATTCAGGTTTGAAGAGGCTCCGCTTCAATGACGCGATCGCCTAGATCATCCTGGAAGAGGGTGATAAGGCCATTCGCTGAGATCAAAGCATTTGAAGCTGAGTGGGAGGGAGGGAGTGAGGGAGTTGAGAGAGGTCAGATTCTCTGAGTTGTATGACTGGTTATCATTCTCGAAAGGGTCTGCACTTACCTGACGGCGGATGCTAAAATCGGGCAGGCTGCACCAGTCGTTTGAGGCTATGGGCTTCGGGAGGAAAGTCTCCATCTCAAAAACCTATTGACTTGATGGAGCTTTCCACCTCAACGTCTTGGGGAGACCAACGGGTTTAAAGAATGGGACGGTAGGGGCCGCTGAAATCAATCTACGGTCCAGATGAGGCTCGGGGCGAGGGGAGAGGTTGAGATTAATTGTCTGGTCCGATTCTGCTAAAGAACCCGATCCGGAAAGATCATTTGGGATCGGGTCTGAGGTAGACCCGAGACCTGGACTTGGAACGTGAGCTTCAGCAGAGCCCGATGTCAACATATTACCGTCGTACTCGCCACGTGTCTCCCTAGAAACGAGATCACTAAAATAATCAACCCTTCTCGAGATCGCAGACGAGTCCATAAATCAGATTTCTTGAACAATCCTAACCTCTGGTTCATGAACACATGTTTGTTGAAACATGACCATTTAAGATTTATCATTTGTAATTTCCCAATCAGTATCCACCAATGTGATAGTCACAGAAAACAAATAATCTTGATTTTCGGTTCATGGTACATCTAAACAGGGACCCATAATTTGGACAGCGAATTTGAATTGGTTGTATGCAGCTTATGCAAATTTGACTAATTTCTAAGTTCCTCTATTTCATCCATCACACTGCCAGTGTCTAGTTTTTCTTGAAGCTAAATTCATAAAGAGATGAAATTCTAAATGTTGAGGTCGAGTTCCCTATTCTTTCCAAATAGGAAACTTCTCCATTAGGAACTTTGTAGATTTGGGGCCCATGGTTGTTATATCCAAGCCACTGGTCTTCTTGGGGTTTGCTTCAGCCAGAGTTTTATTATGTAGGAATTCTTTTGAGTGGCTTGTTTCCCAGCCCTCACAACTGTGTAACTGCAAATGAAAAATGGTTTCTATTTTCATTCACCTAAGTAGCATCCCAATCAAATCCATGCCTTTGGACGTGATTTGTATTTAAGGGTAGAAATGGTCAGGTCAGAGTCTACCCAAGCTCCACCCATGTCCTGAACGAGCTAAGAATTTTGAGTGGGTCGGGTTGGCCCTGTGTAATGGGCGAAGTGACCTGCAATAACATGGGCTGCATAACTCGACTTTTGAAGACTGTTTTAATAAAACCCATGCTACAGATGTTCCTAACTAGCAACCTATGCAACACTTCATTATTTAGTTTCTTAATTTTTATTACATTTATTTTTTTAGTATATTTTATTACCAGATGTTTTGATATTCATTAATTATCGAGTCTAGTATCAACTTGGATGGACAAACAACAAATCGACTTTTCAGTTTGGAACTACGCGTCAGGCTAACTGCCACCTGTCAAAATGATTATCTAGTGGGAAGGCCCACTATGGATGGTATATGGTGCGGAAGTTGCACCAATTCTACAATCCTGACAAACCTATTAGTGAAATTTCACATTTTCATTGTAAGTGGTCTACCTAGCTGAGGGGGAATACACAAAATTAGGTCATTCCAAAAACATATGGGCCTCACCACAATATTTTAGATTGTTTAGCCATGTTTGTTACACTATTCCAGATTGAGTGACCTGCCTAGGTTTAGGAAGCTGCTGATTTTGGAGCATCCATTTTCATTATGGCTGCCTTTGACACTTGGTTCATATGGCACACTCACTCCATGGTGGGACACACTTGTGGTCATATGTGTGTGTGTGCATGTATGGTAAATGCTCCCATCCAATTGGTTGGGACGATAAGTTACCCATCTTGTGCATGTGACATCCAACCCTTCTAATATATAGGTCGGCCCCTTGTGTAAAAATCTGCCCCATCCACTCATCAGGTTGCACACACCATAGAAAATAATGTTTATTTGCTGATAAATGACAAAGTACAGGTGTTGTCTGCTAGGTGAATAGTATATATAACTTATGTGCCAATGTTGGATGTGAGCATCTCCCTTTGTATAGATGTGTGTACGTGTTCGTAGAAAACATTTGTGCACGTGAAATCAAGGCCATCCATCAGATACGCCTAGTCGTTTCTCTAATTTATTTTTTTATCATTGGGAATCGGGCTAACCTATGACTTAACTGAGCCACAAAGGGAGGCAGGTGAATGTTCGCCATTTGCTGTCGTGTTTTTTCTGTGGAGCTTGGGTCTGGTTCCTAAGGTGCTGGTGTGATCCTCGACCAAAGTGGGATCTAAGCTGCAGGGATTTCTGTTGTCTCGAACAAAGGTCCTGTTTTTGTTTCTGCAGGCAGGGTCTCATCTTCTAATTGACCTTCATGTTGCTGGAAGGAGAGATCCTTAACTGGAAGGAGAGATCGACCAAAGGAGGAGCAGGAATAGGTATGCTCTGCTGGTAGGAGAGATCGGCCTGGATCATGATGTGCTTCAGGGAGGTTTAAGCCTTTGCTTTTTCTATTTTGTGTATGCAATTTAGGAGATATGATAGATGAGGCCTGGAGTTTTTGTGGAGCCCATCCGAAAATCAAGATGTACATCCTCTGTTCATTTTATCAGAATTATAGGGGCGTGCCCAATCTTAAAAAAAAAAAGGGGGGGGGGGGGGGGTAAGGAGGGAACCCCCACTTTTGATCTCCTGCATAATTGTATAATCTGCATCTATGAACCCAACGAATTCCAAAATTTAGCTACCATAACAAATAGAAGTCCCGAAAAATACCTTCCTGTAATGAAGGGTATACTTCATTGTAGTCCAATGGTCTTTACCTAGATTTGCGATGTATCTGCTCCCACCATTTAATGTTTGGTCTATTGCATATGATAGCAAATATAACACTCCTTATTGCCAATAAATATAGTTCCAGAGACATATTAGTTTTTTAGCTTTTGTGCTAGAAGATTAATTTGTAGATATGTTACAAACCGAAGCAAATAAAGTACTAGTTTGAAATTCTGGATATTGAAGTAGTGAAAAGCTTTTTCAACTTAACTCTTTTGAGTTATGTACACTTTTCTGTTTTTTGCTCCAAATATAGTCATTTGAAGAATATGATTAATGACTCCTAAATTATTATTTTTATATCGAATTCACAAACCAAATAAGCTTTTACCCTACAATATCTTTACTAAGATGTACAACCATAATGTGATTAATACTCAATGATAAGATAATGAAGCTACTTGTACCATATCGACGAACATAGGCACAATGATCTACCTAACATTTTTGAAATCTCGAATTAACAATGGACTTAAACTGCTCGTACAACACCTTAGCGCCTATTTTAATCCAAAAAGCTTTCTTGAAAATTTTTAGGGGGACGGTCGGGAATATTTTATAGGACTTTTTTTCTTCTATAAAAAGGCTTTCTTGGAAAACGTTTTCCATCGTAAGATGAACTCACAATTAGGGAAAATATCATTTTCTTGGAAAATATTTCCACCCAAATACTTTCTGAGCACTTTAAAAAGTCATTTTTTAAAGAATAATTTATAGAAGATGGTTTAAAAAAATTCCAATCATTTCTTTGTTTGCTTCTTTTAGCCCCCCCAACAAGCCATAAAAACACACCAACTTCATAACTAATAATTTTATTAATGGCCTTTTAAAGAAGGAGAAGATGGTTGCAACAAGGCCAATTGAAGTTCTTTGGAATGCCTCCTCTTCTAATGAAAAATAAAAAAAAATCTCTTTTCCAAAGATGAGGAGGCTTATCCAATTTATGTGATTTTTATATATATCCAGGCAACATGAGGCTCTCTTGGTGATAGTTTCAGGGCTCTTTACATTAGGGTTACATGTAAAGAAAGGCATAGGTTACTCATTATGTGCTTGTATACTGGAGTACATTCGATAGACACTCTGCATTGTCCTACAATACCACCATCATAGTCACATTTCCAGAGTGTGGATTCATCGTTCCTTTTTTTTTTTTCTTCTTCTTCTTCTTCTTCTTCTTTTTTCTTCTTTTCTCTTCTAATTAAAGAAGCCACAACTCACCATCTCTTTATCCTTTGGATTTAGGAAAAGCTTCACTTAAAGCCCATTTAGCTATTCATCCCTCTTCTTCAATCTATTAGAAATCTTTTTGAGGGTTACATGTGTCATGTTCCTAACATGTTGAGGAAGCTTCATTTCCCAGCCCTTGTTTGACATATTTTGGAGGGAGAAATAACCATATTTTTATTTCTAAATCCCTCTCAAAGGAAGCCATTCTTAGACCATATCATTAATGTTTTGAGATCTTGTGTCTTTTTTTTTTTTTTCGGGGAGTTATTGGAGCCAATTCCACAAGCTTGCTCTTTGCTGCCTGAGATCTCCACACATTGTATAATAGAGCGAGTCTTCCTGTGCTCCAAAAGCATGATCAAAGATATCCTGACCCTTGGTGAACAATACCTTATGTTAAAATAAATGATACAAGAATTGGGCTCATGTTCTTTCCTCTCTCCTCAAGAGCCATCTAGGGAGAGGTTGACATGCATAGGCTGGGAGATAAAAGTGTAGAAACCCTTTTTGTTGGCATCTCCAAATTAAATATCATATATATTTGAGATGCTCTTATTGAAATTTATAAGAAGGAGGTGTGAGATCTCTACTCCAAGCTCTTCTTTGTGGACAATGCGTCTATTAGTTGGTGCACTCTTATGTCTGTCGCCATGGATTATTAGAAAATGCTAGAAAGCTCTTATTTTAAGATTGTCTAGGGCTCCCTTGGGTGCTACCTTTCGAATTATTCTTGCTAGCAAGTTGGCGTTTTGTTTTTGTTTTTTTTTTTTTTTTTTTTAAATTATTATTATTATAAAAACCAACAAAAACTTTTATTCACAAAGAGGAAATGCCGATTACATTCACGCAGAGCTCGGGTAAAAAATCCCAAGGGCAGCCTATCGTATAACCCTGACCAAAACGAAGAAAAGAAAACCAAAAACATAAAGAAATGGAGACTCTTTAGATCGTTCTGCCTTTCTGCTCCATAAGCAAAACAAACCACAGGCCAGCCTCCTGTATAGAAATGACTCCGCTCAAAGACAACACCCTAGAGAGAAGAAACAACCAGCCAACTGATCATCTAGTCCTTGCGTCTGCGCTAATCATCAACCGAGATCTTCAAGCCCATTAACCTTAGCAATGGCTCCTATATAGAAATGCTAGCTTCTCCTTTGATTTTCGTTTCTTTTCTTCCGTGCCCCAAGGTGTGGGCTCTTGGGGCATAGGCCCTTCTTCTTCTCCTCCTCCTCCTCCTCCCCTCCCCTCCCCTCCTCCTCCTTTTCTTGCCTTCTAAAAAAAGAAACTTAAAGTAATACATTAGTATATATAAAGAAAAATGATTATAATTCCTAGAATGTATATTTTTTCTTTGGCTTGAGAACCTTCAGTTAGAAGATAACCATCACACAAGAAAACATATTTATTGTTTCAAATACTTTATTACATATAGATTTCAATCATTAACCCTACAATACTACATTATTTATAAACATCAATTCCACACACTGAATTATGTACATATCATAACAAGAAAAACACCTTCTCTATGCACGATGATTTTCATACAATAAACATACACAGTAACCACATGCCCACAAACTTGGTGATTTTCATCCACCCAACTATACCTTCAGATCCATCAGTAACCACATGCCCACAAACTTGGTGATTTTCATCAACCCAACTATACCTTCAGATCCATCAGTTGACGTATCGTAAGTGCGTGGAATGGCTGTAAAGAGAAAGAAGGCCCACCAATAGATAGCTCCTGAGCCACATGTCGCATGGTTGGCCGAGAGTTTGGATCTGGCTGAATGCATGCAAGAGCCATGGATAACACAAATAAGACTTCCTGTGCAACACCAGCCATCGGATCTGAGAGACGTTGGTCCAACATATCTTTTAGGAGTGTATCTTGTCCACTTAATGATGACAAAGAGGAGATGAGCTCCCCTGGATGACTTCCCATCATCACTTCAAGTGCCACAACACCAAAGCTATATACGTCGCATTTTTCAGTCACCCTCATTGTATATGCAAGCTCTACAAGAAAGAATATAATTAGTTATGTTCTTTTCTCTTTGTTAATCATCAATAGATAAACTATTAATCATATATCAAAACTCACGTGAGTTTCTTGAGGTAGGTTTCATATCTTGTAGGTTTTTGTGCTTGCTAACCCTAAGGCATCTCTACAAGGATGTGTTTGGTACATTTGGGAGGTGAATAAGATGGGCCTGGCTTTCGGATGATCTTGCTAGAAAAGTCGGGATGGTCCACTCACCAGGCATGCCACACACACACACACACACACACACATTAAGTGTGTACTGTTGGCTTATTTATTTATTTTTTTTCTCGAAATTGTTTCACAATATTAAAATGGATTTAGCATAATTACTTGTATCAATATTCTGGATTGATAAACTAAATCTCTCTCTCTCTAGAAACATGTGGGAATCAAAGGAAACAACCAACAAACATGTTTCACCAAAGAGTTTCTATGATATTCGTTTTGAGTATGTAATGGTGGGACCCATTGTTCTAAGATCTAAACTACTGATAGGTCCCAATTTGGATGGCTCATGCATTAATAATTCCCCTAATTGGAAATACTAACCATTTTGGTGGCTAGTAGACAGACGATCAAGGGAAAAAAGGAAGTGAAGCAATTGTGCATATTCAACAAAGAAAGCCTGTAGATTCAATGGCTAGGATTTTCCAATTTTAGAACTTCTTTTGTTATGTGGGGCATTTAGTGTGTCAGATATCACATTGATGGATTGGATTATAAAGCTGTGAAACCCCTGTAGAACAGAGAAAACCCAACTATGCTCTTGGATCTTTGCAAAGCATTGTAGGATACCACATTTCCTGCTGTATCATTTTCACGTTTAAATTCTCCAGACTTGAAGCAATAGACTTTTTTTTTAATCATTTCATAAATAGAGATAAATCATCCATCTAAATTTGTTATGCATGTAAATCAATTCAGACCATAAAAAAACATGGCCCATATAGTAGAAGGAACATATCCCAAAATTTAAAAATTACACTTATTAGAGGTTTCTATCCATCCAATTAGTGGTGGACAGTTAAAAAAAGGTCAGCACCACAAATTTAATAGATGATAAGATGTGGTTAAGTTAGTTGAGCAAATGTGAATTATAGGTTAGTTTTACCATGCAGCCACATTATCTCCGCTATGCATAATGTAACAATGATGGATCTCAAGCGCTGCAAAGAAAAAACCATTCTTACATTATCTTCAATTACACGGTTGTATTAGCTCTAAATATTCATGGATGGTGCATAATGTTCAGAGGTTTTGACATACCGTTGACTACCCTTTCGGCTATTGTTAAAAAAAAAATAAAAATCCTTTTTTTAAACATTTTCTAAAAACATGCCTATATTTTGCACCATAGTCATTTTAACATTGATTGTTTGATACGATTACATATTAGCTACTATATTTTCAAAAGACAGTAATTCCCTTCTCTCTCACCATGGATGCATGGGTTGATCATCCGAGCCCTGCATCCATGGGGGCAAACTGCTTATTGATAATTGTATCATTTTCTGAGCTATTGAATAATCCTATCCGTCTGATCTTCAAGCTTTAACTGAAAAGTCAACCGATCAATGATATTGACTGATTCCTCGTGTCACATCTCACTGATTCTTGTGAGTCTTGCTGGAGATGGTTTTCATGATTGTGAGGCCCACTGTGATGTTCGAGAGAATCCACCCCATTCATTAGTTTGATCATGTGATTTTACTTAGTAGACCTAAAGATGAGGTCAATCAAGGACTCAAGTGGGCCAAAAACCGAAAAACAATTGACCATTAAAGGCCATTTGCAACGTTTTCTTATTGTGAGACCTACATATGCATTCAATCAGCCTCTATTTTGGGCCCACAATTTGCTTGGATTTCAGACTAACGTCCTAAAATGAGATGGTGAAGTGGTGGACGGTTTGGATTTGCAACAAGCATCACAAAAATGGGCCCCACCAAGATTTAACAGATCATGATAACCATTGAGGCCTCGCCTCAGTGTAACATTTCATTGGACTTGAATTGCGTAATGTATAACACAACACCTTAGTTATGAACATGTTTGCATGATGGGAGATGGTTGCCGTGATTATGGGTCCCACCATGTTCTTTGCGAGAAATCTGAGCCACCCACCATTTCCTTCATATGATTTTAGGGCTTGGGCTCAGAAATGATCTAGATGCAAAGCTCAGGTGGGCTAAATGGCAAGTAAAGGAGTCATGAGGCAAATAAATTTTAGATCAGGTATAAATGACTTCCTGAACAGTTGGAAATGTCGTTTCAACAGTTTTGATAGCATTTAAAAAAAAAAAAAAAAAAAAAAAAAAAAAAACATTAATAATTTCAATGGTAATAAACAACCAACTTACCTTTTCCTGTCATGGGACCTGCGTTAGAACTGCTTGATTTTTTTGCCTATGTCCTAAAATGAGATGGCAAAAATAGTGGACTTTTTCCTACTGTGGGACTTACCTATGCTTTGGATTTGAGACAAGCATCATTGTGGGGTCCACACGTTAGTTCAGTGTTAGTATGAAATATATAGGTTATAATCATTGAGTTTGTTTGAAAACGGGGATAAACAATATATATATTTTTTTAATGAGATAATGACTGGTTCATCAATCATCCTTTAATTAAAGTCAAACAAGGGGGCTTTAGGAATATATTTTGAAAGTGTAAGTGGGTTTTTGGAAAGAGTTTAAAAGCAAGCTCTTTTGTGACAATAGCTAAAAGGATATGCAGGTGTACCTCAAAACTTCTAACTTTTAACCAAATAAATTTAAGGATTGGAATAATATCCCTGGTATGTTTCTTTGCAAGGCCTGTTATAACCGTCCGATTAGAGAATCTTAGGGGGAAAAGAGAGCATTTTCAGATATAAATTTTCTTATATTCCAGTTGCCCTGGATTGCCACATCCGGCAACAATATGCTAACATATGCACAAACTTTATAATATATAAGTGCCAACTAATAGATAGAAAAGCTAATGAAAAATAAAGATCAATTACTAATAAAACTATTAAAGCGTGGAGAATGTACTAGCAACTAACCTGGAGCTATGTATCCACAAGTGCCTGCGAGTGTAGTCCAATTTGAGGAATCAGGTATCAGCAATCGTGCAGTTCCAAAGTCAGAGACACTAGCCTCAAGTTCTGAATTCAACAAAATATTGTTGCTTGATAGGTCTCGATGGACAATCGGCAAAGTATAATCATGGTGCATGTAAGATAAAGTATGGGCCACACCTTTGATAACCTTCACCCTTAGAGTCCAGTCTAACTGTGCAGCTCCTTCATCGTTGCTTAGGATGTTTGCCAAGCTTCCCCTTTCCATGTACTCATAGACTAAAAATGAGAATCGAGCATGGGAACAGAAGCCATATAACTTTACAATGTTGCGATGGCGGATTTCTGTTAATGCTTTTATCTCATTCCTAAAACTTCTTTGATCGGATTGATTCCTACCTTCGAGTGGGTGAAGTTTCTTCACAGCTACTACCTGGCCCGCTGGTAGATTTGCTCTGTAAACTTTCCCATAACCTCCAGTTCCAATGCAATATTTTTCATCAAAACCCTCTGTCGCCTCCACAATGTCTTCGAATGTGGCAATCCCATCATAATTCCATGTTGAAAATGTATTTCCTCTGCTCCTTTCAAGAACCACTTTCAATATTCTTCTTCTTCTTCTTTGATAATAAATGGAAGAAATTATGCCAACGATTGCAAATAAAAGAAACAATACTGAGAAGAGAAGAATAACGAGGACCACAACTTT
Organism: Magnolia changhungtana; assembly: GCA_030180095.1. Lineage (NCBI taxonomy): Eukaryota > Viridiplantae > Streptophyta > Magnoliopsida > Magnoliales > Magnoliaceae > Magnolia > Magnolia changhungtana. The sequence goes on from JASAUF010000158.1 coordinate 34,069, forward strand.
GTGACCTTTCCTTGCATCGCCATGACTTATTGAAGAGGCATTGCAAGGTTGCAAACCTTGCGCTTCACCACACAAGCCCTTATTATTTATAAATGCCTCTCCAGGAAACTTTTGAAAGTTTTTGCTGTTGGGAACAGGACCTTCCAAAGAATTGTATGAAAAATCAATAGATTGCAAGCTGACCATCCCTTCAAAAGAAGGCGGAATGGAACTGACATGTTGTGAGAGAGGTTTAAAATTTCAGACTAACCAATTTCGCGAGTTGTGGAGGTATCTTTCCATTGAGGGAGTTATGACTTAGATCTAGTAATTCTGTAGGAATACTAGGTTACCAATCGAAAAGGAATGCTTCCATTCAAAACATTTTCACTCAATTTCGAGATAATGGAGTTTGGAGCAATCCCCTAACCGAGGTGGTATTGGACCAGTTAGGTGATTTATTGACAGATCAGAATCTCCAAATTGGATAGTTTTCCAATCTCTTGTGGTAAGCGACGGAAAGTGGTTATCATTTAAAGTCAAGTTGTACAAAAAAGAGAGCCTCCCAAATTCCTTTGGAATCTCTCCTACTAGATGGTTCGAAGAAAGACCAAGCACTTCTAGCCGCATCAACTGCCCAATCTATGGAGGAATTCTACCGGTGATCATGTTCCTAGGAGAATTGTAGCTTTGTCAAGTTTTGGCATTCTCCCGGTTTGGTGAGAGTTCACCAAACAACATGTTGTTGCTGACGTCTATGTATATGAGATGTGGGTATACGCCAAAGGCTTCTGATACATTTGCAATGAGTCGGTTTTCGTTGAGTCGCAGTCTTGTTAAGCTAGTGCAGTTTCTGAAGCTTCTCGGGATCTCACCAGTGAAATGGTTGTTTGCCACAACGATTTTTTCAAGAGATCTACCCTGGCATAACTGAGGTAAGTAGCCAAAAAAGTTGTTGCCATCCAAGTAGAGTTGAGAAAGATTTGTCATGTTTGTCATTTCTTGTGGCAAGGAACCAGATAATTGACAGTAAATAAGGGACAAAAAAGTAAGTTTGGTCAACTTTCCAAAAGTAGGAGGGATAGAACCAGTTAGAAGGATACTGGACATGCTAACCTTTCTGAGATTAACCAGGTTCCCTATTTCTGGTGGAATTGAACCAGAAACTTGGGTTTTGTCAAGATAGAAAAGTACAAGGTTGCTCAAATTACCTAAAGCGGGAGGGATAGGACCAGTTAGATTGTTACTTTACAATTCTAGCTCATTGAGACTCATTAAATTCCCGAGTTCTGGAGGAATGGAACCAGAAATTTGATTGTCAAAGAGGTGGAGGAGAGTCAACTTGGTCAACTTGCCTAAAGTGGAAGGGATAGAACCTGTTAGAAGGTTACTGGACAAGTCAAGCTTTCTAAGATTAACCAGATTCCCTATTTCTGGTGGAATTGAACTAGAAACTTGGGTTTTGTAGAGATAGAAAAGTGCAAGGTTGCTCAAATTACCTAAAGCAGGAGGGATAGGACCGGTCAAATTGTTACTGTACAATTCTAGCTCATTGAGACTCATTAAATTCCCGAGTTTTGGAGGAATGGAACCAGAAATTTGATTCTCAAAGAGGTGGAGGAGAGTCAGCTTGGTCAACTTTCCTAAAGTGGAAGGGATAGAACCTGTTAGAAGGTTAGTGGACAAGTCAAGCTCCTTGAGATTAACCAGATTCCCTATTTCTGGTGGAATTGAACCAGAAACTTGGGTTTTGTAGAGATAGAAAAGTGCAAGGTTGCTCAAATTACCTAAAGCAAGAGGGATATGACCAGTCAGATTGTTACTGTACAATTCTAGCTCATTGAGACTCATTAAATTCCCGAGTTCTGGAGGAATGCAACTAGAAATTTGATTGTCAAAGAGGTGGAGGAGAGTCAGCTTGGTCAACTTTCCTAAAGTGGAAGGGATAGAACCTGTTAGAAGGTTACTGGACAAGTCAAGCTTTCTGAGATTAACCAGATTCCCTATTTCTGGTGGAATTGAACCAGAAACTTGGGTTTTGTAGAGATAGAAAAGTGCAAGGTTGCTCAAATTACCTAAAGCAGGGGGGATAGGACTAGTCAGATTGTTACTGTACAATGCTAGCTCATTGAGACTCATTAAATTCCCGAGTTCTGGAGGAATGGAACCAGAAATTTGATTGTCAAAGAGGTGGAGGAGAGTCAGCTTGGTCAACTTTCCTAAAGTGGAAGGGATAGAACTTGTTAGAAAGTTAGTGGACAAGTCGAGCTCCTTGAGATTAACCAAATTCCCTATTTCTGGTGGAATTGAACCAGAAACTTGGGTTTTGTAGAGATAGAAAAGTGCAAGGTTGCTCAAATTACCTAAAGCAGGAGGGATAGGACCAGTCAAATTGTTACTGTACAATTCTAGCTCATTGAGACTCATTAAATTCCCAAGTTCTGGAGGAATGGAACTAGAAATTTGATTGTCAAAGAGGTGGAGGAGAGTCAGCTTGGTCAACTTTCCTAAAGTGGAAGGGATAGAACCTGTTAGAAGGTTAGTGGACAAGTCAAGCTCCTTGAGATTAACCAGATTCCCTATTTCTGGTGGAATTGAACCAGAAACTTGGGTTTTGTAGAGATAGAAAAGTGCAAGGTTGCTCAAATTACCTAAAGCAGGAGGGATAGAACCAGTCAGATTGTTACTGTACAATTCTAGCTCATTGAGACTCATTAAATTCCCGAGTTCTGTAGGAATGGAACCAGAAATTTGATTCTCAAAGAGGTAGAGGAAAATTAACTTTGTCAAGTTCCCTAAAGTTGAAGGGATAGAACCAGTTAGAAGGTTTCTGGAGATGGAAAGCTCCTCGAGATTAACAAGATTCCCTATTTCTGATGGAATTGAACCAGAAACTTGGGTTTGGAAGAGATCCAAAATTGTAAGGTTGCTCAAATTACCTAAAGCAGGAGGGATAGGACCAGTCAGATTGTTTTGGTACAACGCCAACTCCACCAGAGCTTGTAGATTTCCGATTTGTGAAGGAATGGAGCCAGAGATTTGATTTTGGTATAAGTACAAGATGGAAAGCTTTGTCAGATTTCCTAAAGTGGAAGGGATGGAACCATCTAGATGGTTAATGGACAAGTCTAGCTTATACAAATTCACAAGATTCCCTATTTTCAGAGGTATTGATCCACTTATTTCATTTGCAGAAAGATTGAGGGACGTGAGTTTGTAAAGAGTGTAAAGATGGGCTGGAATGGTTCCGATGAGTGTGTTGTCGCTGAGATCAAGATGGAGGAGGTTTGGAAATGACGGGAAACTCAAGTTATCGAGCTTACCTTGCAAGCCCGCACTATGTAAGCGTATCTCTGTTACACTTCCAAGGCTGTTGCATGAGATCCCAGTCCAGTTACATGGAGAGATTGTGTTGGCGCTAGAATTAGCAGAAGGAAGGCCCCATGAATGGAGAGCTTGTGCTGGCGAGAGGCTGGATTTCCATTTCATGAGAGCCTCTACTTCTGAGAGTGCGAATGATGGTGCTGCTGTTGCAAATGATGTTGCATGGAGAAAAAGAAAGGGTAGGAAAAAGAGGAGAAAAGCAAGGGAGAGAGATTTGTGTATGGCCATGGTTGATGTTGCTTATGGTATGATGAGAACTTACGATGGATGGGTATTTATAGGAGAAGGTTGATGCTACTTAGGTCAAGCACAGCTTCTCTTATTCTTACCGGATATTAAGCTAAGCCTAATGAGTAAACTCCGTGGGTCCACTATGATTTATGAATTTTATGGACACCGATTAGATACTGACAGGATAAGTAGCCAGACTCGCTACTGAAGTGACGTCACCAAGTTCATTGGCCCCACGGATAAGTAAACTCCGTGGGTCCACCATGATGTATGTTTTGTATCCACGCCATCCATTCATTAGGAGGGATCATTTTAGGGCAAGAGGCAAAGAATGAGTCAAATCCAAAGCTCCAGTGGACCCCACCACAGAAAACAGTGGGGAGAGTGACGCCCACCATTAAAAACTTCTGAAGGCCACAAAAGTTTTTTTTATCAAGCTGATATTTGTTTTTTTTCCCTTCTGTCATGTATTTTTTAACTTGCGAACAAGTTAGATTTCAAATAAACATCATGGTGATTGGTGGGCCTTGGGAAAGTTTAATAGCAGGCATCACTCTCGCCACTGTTTTTTGTGGTGGGATCCACTATGTCTTTGGATCTGCCTCATTCTTTGGCTCATCCCCTAAAATGAAATCTCCAAATGTATGAATGGTGTGGATACAACACATACATCATGGCGGGTCCCACAGAACTTGGTGACATCATTTGGGTAGCAAGTCTCGCTACTCAACCTGTCAATAGCTAATCCGCGTCCGAATTTTATCGATTCCGTCGACAATCCATTCGACGAGGTTATTTTAGTTTTTGATCAAGAAAATAAATGATATCCATAGCTCAAGTAGAACGCACCATACAAACATTGCGAAATTAACGTCTGCAGTACAACAGAAGTTTTGGATTAAGATTATATTTGTTTTTCTTCCCTTATTCATGTATGTGTGATCTTATGAATGACAAATAAATATCACTGTGAGACCTAGAAAGGTTTCAACAGTGGAAATCATTATTCCCACTATTTCTTGTGGTCTGGTCCACTTGAGCATTGGATATCCTTAAATTTCAGGATCAACCGCTAAAATGAGCTGAAACAACGGATGGGCGGCATGGATAAGCCATATACATTCACGGTGGCCCAATAGAGTTTACTATAAAAGCGTACTACGTAACTCAGTACGCAATCCGATTTCGTGCTGAACGCGACGCAGTCCGATTTCGTTGCTTCTCATTCGTCCACGTCATTTCCGATGACTCAGCTATGCAAGAATGGCCGGATTTCTCTCTCCCAAATACATACATTGCGGACGCGGATTGCGTCCTACCCCGTCCGGACGGTAATCCGTCCGGGCGGGGCTCTGTGGGGTCCACCGTTATGTAAGTGGTTTATCCACGCCATTGAAAGATTTTTTCAGATAAATTTAAGTATGTGAACCAAAAAATGAGGCAGGTCCAAGGCTTGAGTGGACCACGACAAAGGAACCTATACTGATATGACACTCGCCGTTGAAACCTTTCTAAGGACCCACGTGATGTTTTTTTTTTTAACCATAAAACCTATTCATAAGGTCATGTAGACGTGGATGAAGTGAAAACACAAATATCAGCTTGATCCGAAACCTCTTTGGCTCCCAAGAAGCTTTTAATGGTGGACGTTCAATCCCCACTTTGTGGTCCACTCAAGCCTTGGACCTGCCTCATTTTTTGGTTCAGTTACTAAATTTATCTGAAAAAATCATTCAACGGCATGGATAAACCACTTACATAACGGTAGACCCCACAGAGGCCTGCCCGGACGGATTACATTCCGGGCGAGGGTAGGACACAATCCGCGTCCCATACATTGCTAACTATATAACATAACTTTTAGCGTCCCAATCGTTTTCAGGGTCTCACCATGATTTTTGTGTTAGATCTATGCCCGGACATTTTTATATTCTCTATCCACTCCGCCTATCCAAGACAGTGCAGCCAGGGCCCACCTTGATTTGTATATTCTCTATCCACTCCGTCTATCCACTTTTTCAAATCATTGTAAATTATAATACCAAAATTTATGAATATCCAATTTTTAGGTGAACCATATTTCAAGAAACAGTTGTGATTGAACACTCTATCACTAAAAACTTTTTAGTGCTCACCGTAATGTTTCGGTAGGTTTTATTTTCCATACAATTTGTTAATAAGTTCACATAAGCGTTGGTGAAGTGGAAAAACAAAATCGGCTTGATACAAAGATTTTGTGGCATACTCTTACCCGGGTGGTAGATTCTATGGAGTTTCAACACCGGGTTGAGGGTTCGGGTACCCATGGTGGTGAAATCCTACTGCGTGCGTGTGTGGGGTGTGTGTGCGTGTGGCATGAGCATGTGCGCGTGTGAAAAAAAAAAAAAGCTTTTGTGGCATATTAATGGTCAATCACCGCTGTTTCCTATTGTATGGTCCACTGATAATTTGGATCTGCCTCATTTTTCCAAAATTGCTTTAAAATTATATGGAAAAAAAAGGGATAGATGAGGTGGATATAAAATACACACAAGGTAGGCACCATCATAAGTCCGACACTGTCTTGCCTTCCACGTTGAGAGAAGAAAACCGAAAGCGTTGCCATGTAAAACTTCGTGTGCCTCATTAAGATGAATGTATGAGATCCACACCGTCCATCCATTTTTCCATACCATTTAATAGAATGTTATAGGAACGAAGTTAGATCCAAGGATCAAGTGGGCCACAAAGTTAGATCCAAGGATCAAGTGGGCCACACTACAAAAACAGTTGGAATGATGATTTCCACCGTTGAAACCTTTTTTTATGATCACAAGGACATGGATGAAAGGAAATATATATATATATACACATGTGATCCAACACTTCTATAGTGTGGCCCAGTTTATCTTTAGATCTATCTTATTTTTGGGCTCATAACTTACGACGAGCTCACAAAATGGATGGATGGTTTGGATATAACAAATTCATCATCGGACCCATATAACTTACGTCAAAACACCGCTTCCCAATCCTGTCCCAGCCCATGCACGTGGATTCCTGAAGTGAGGTCATCTAATGATGTGGGCCCCACCATGATGTATATTTTGTATCCACACCGTCCATCCATTTTAAGAGATGACAGTAAGCCATGTTACAAAGAATGAGTTAGATCCAAAGCTCGAGAGGATCCCACCACAGAAAACAGTGAGGAGAGTGACCCCACCATTAAAAAGTTCTAAGGGTCAGGAAAGTTTTCGATCAAGCTAATATTCCTGTTTTCCCTTCTGTCATGTCTGCGTTAACACATGAACAGGTTGGATCTCAAATAAACATAACGGTGGACCTTTGGAAGGTTTCAACGGTGGGTGTTACTCTGCCCACGGTTTTCTGTAGTAAGGTCCACCCCAGCCTTGGATCTGTCTTATTCTTTGGACCATGCCCAAGAATGATCTCTCCAAATGTATGGACGGTGTGGATACAACACATACATCATGGTGGGGCCCAAATAACTTGATGACGCCACTTCAGTAGCTAATCTCGCTACTCAACCTGTGCGCATCCAATCCGCGTCCCTGTAGGCTGTAGGTACGGGTCGTGCGAGGGCTGACGCTCCAGCTCGGAGTTCCACGAATCGGTTCAAAGTAGATCAAAGTTACATGGCCCCATAGTGGTGTACTTATTATATCTACACCGTTCATCTATTTTTCGAGATCATTTTAAACCATTATCCAAAAAATGAATAATATCCAAAGATCATCCGGACCACACCATAAATAGCATCAGAGATAATGACTTTCACCATTAAACAATTCGTAGGGCCCACCATAACGTTTATTTTCCTCCAAATCTGTTCATAAGGTCACAAAAACCTAAATGAAGAGTTCATAAGGTCACAAAAACCTGAATGAAGAGGAAAAACAAATTTCGTATTGATCCAAAACTTCTGTGACCCCAAAAAGGGTTTGGATGGTAGACGTTCAATCTCCCACTGCTTTTTGTAGTGTGGTCTCTTAATAGTTATATCTGGCTTATTTTTCAGATCAAGCCTTAAGACGAACTTACCAAATGGATGGACGGTTTGGATATAACATATACCTCGTGATCAGACACACATAACTTGCTGAATTCAATACAACAACTATATAGCTGGTGTGACGTACACCAGCCAATCCACTTCCTCTGATCCACGTCCGTATCCGGGACGAAAACGGATTGGCTACTCCCACTGCTAAGAGCCCCGTGGCTGGTGGTCGGTGCTCTATGCGCCCACTATGATGTATGTGTTACATCCATTCCATTCATCCATTTTTATAGATTATTTTACAGTTTTATACCAAAAATGAGAAAGATATAAATCTCAAGTAGACCACACCACAGGAAAACAATGGTGATTGGATAACCACTACCCATGACAACCACGACCCATATAACCGGACAACTGCGACCCTATCACATGACAACTGCGATCCATACAATCGCGACTCATATAACAGGACAACTACGACCCGAATAACATGACAACTATGACCGCGACCCATATAACAGGATAACTGTGACCCATATAGCATGACAACTGCCACCCATATAGCATGACAACTGCGACCGCGACCCATATAAAAGGATAACTGTGACCCATATAACAGAACAACTGCAACCCAAAAATAGGACAACTGCGACCACGACCCATATAACAGGATAATTGTGATCCATATAACAGGACAACTGTAATCCATACAACTGAGACTCATATAACAGGACAACTAAGACCCATATAACATGAAAACTACGATCCATACAACTGCGGCCCATTTGGGTCGTGGTTTGCATGGGTCGTAATTGCCATGTTATATGGGTCGTGGTTGTCATGTTATATGGATCGTGATTTTCAATGTGTTCAATTTCTTTTCTATCAAACCATTGGTATCATAGCTTAAGGCCCACAATGGGGTGATCCGATCCATCCACCTTGTCGGCCAGCTCGGCGTGGGCCCAAAAAGTCCTAACTTGGACAATGTCCACTTCTAACAAACATCACAGTGAGCCTAGAAACTTTTAACAGTCACCATTATTTTTTATTATGTGGGCCACACGAGCACTGGATCAAGCTGATATTTGTGCCCTAGTCCTAAAATGACATGGCAAGAAGGATGGGCGGCATGGATGAAACACATACATGGTGATGGGTCGTAGTTGTCATGTTGTATGAGTCGTGGTTCTCATGTTATATGAGTCGTGATTATCATATTATATGGGTCGTGGTTGTCATGTTATATGGGTCATGGTTATCATGAGGTATGGGTCGTGGTTGTCATGCAATTTGAGAGCAGGAAATGAGAACCACGATCCATATCACACGAACCCACGACTCATATAACACGAGAACCATGACCCATATAACATAAGAGCCAGAGATATCCTGTGATACACGACCCAATCAACTCTGTAGCTTAATGACAGAAACTGTCATGCACCAAACTCGAAAAATGGGCTCATAAAATTCCCGATCGCTGAATCCGGTGCCGACAGCCTCCGTAGTACCTCATTCTCGGCTCCTAGCGCCCATACGCCAGGTTCCGATCCTAGGATCCTACAAGGAGGATTTTCAGTATGATTTTTTTTTTTAATGAAGCATAACCACAAGCATAACCAAGTCACAAAACAACATCACCACATATCCATTATATCAAAAACTTTAAGTACAATGCGGAAAGGGAAATACAAGGTGATCAAAAAGCTCCAAAACAATCTGGTACGCGCTCCTGCCTTAGCGCTGCTGCTGTCCAACGACACCTGCACGCAACGGTCGTGTATAAGCTTACAAAAGCTTAGAGGGTGGTGTAGGTATGTGTGTAAGGCAAGTGCAAGTATATAATATCAGAGTAATGCAGAAATATACGCCGAGTCCATGAATGTTGTCAGTTGTATCAAAGCTATGTATGCAAGGCATGAATGCTGTCGACTATACCAAGGCCATGCGATGCGAGGCCTATGTAGCCAAATGTCATATGCGAGATGCAATATAAGCATGTCAGTACTCATCAAGTACACATATCAGTACAGTTCCTCTCTGGATATCACCGGGGTCTAATACACCTCACACTGACTGCCTCATCCCTAGCTGCATAGTCAAGCAAGTGGAAGAGACCACACTATCTGCCTGACCAATAGTTTGCCAATACTTACCCGGCTCGTCGATAGCGGACTCATTTGCGAGCTGGTCAAACTCAGCCTAGCTTATAGCCTCCTCACTCGAACGGATAAGGCCACACCCCTTCCAACCGACCACGACACAGTGAAAGACGCGGCCTACTAGTATTCGGCAGTCGGGCGCTCGTGTATCCACTCAGTCTAGACATTGGAGCATCTCCTGGTTCCAAAATGGTTGTGGGATTTTCACCCAAGGACATCCTAAGTGCCCACAATAGTAGAGCCAATATTTCTGGTATCCGATACGACCATCCACGATGTGCTTGTGGAGACCACGGCCCCGATGTCACTAGGGCGTGCAGTGAATCACGACACAATGCGAAATGCATGAGTCACACTGTCAGTCATGCAACAATCTCGTGCGCACCACACACTCATGTGGGGCACTCCGTCTCATAAGAGTCTCATAAATGTCTCAGTCCAACGGCTTATGCTATGATCAAATATTTCTTATATCAAGCATACATATGATACGTATGCACATGAATCATGGAAGTGTACTAAGCATGTTATAAAGTACTGAACTATCCTTACACCGAAGATGGGCCTAGACGGCCTACACATAACCAGTATGGGCCTATCAATGGACCCTAGGGAGATTTATAATACGGACATTAAACGAACATTATTCTTACAATGTGGACGTCAAACCAACATTGCTCTCAAGGCATGGCCCACCATAAAATATCATTACACAAACCATGGGGAATCACACATTACAATGGACCTAAATACATCTCATTGGGCCTCGACCCATAGTCCTCAGATACATCAAATGGGCCTTATATAAATCAAGTGGGCCGCATCAATGGGCCTTATGTACATTGCAATGGGCCATATCTCATGGGCCTTTGAAAACATCACAATGGGCCTCGACAACAGGCCACAAAAATATCAAATGGGCATAATCACATGGGCCTTATGTATATCAGATGGGCCACACCAGTTGGGCCCCATATGCACATCAAATAGACCACAACCAAATAAGAGTGGTGATAATGATTTCCACCATTTAAAGTCCCTAAAGCCTACCATAACATATGTTTCCCATCCGACCTGTTCATAAATTAACGTAGTGATAGATGAAGTGGAAACAAATATCAGCTTAATGAGGAACTACTATGGCCCTTAGAAACTTTGAACGGTGGACGTCATTGTCCACTACTTAAAATGGTGGGGTCCACTTGAACTCTAGATCTGACTCAATCTTTAGCTAATGCCCAAAAATGAGCTTTAGAAATGGATGAACGGTTTGGATGTAGCAAATGCATCATGGTGTGGGTCACATACCTCTTGGTAGGGTCCACATGTGTGGCTCACCAGATGGAAGGATGGTTGGATATAACACAGACATCAAGGTGGGCCTACTGGTGCCACACCTGAGTCAGGGGGAGGGGGGCGCCAGGCGTGGATAAAACACACCTCATCGTGGGTTCATACATCACTATGGGTCCCACGTGGGGCCCACCATAATTCTTATATGCCATCTAATCCGTTCATAAGGTCACACGTACTTGGGTGAAAAGGCAAAACAAATTTCATCTTGATCCAAAACTTTTGTAGACCCAAAAATAGGTTTCAATGGTAGCCATTCAATCTCACTGTTTCCTATGATGTGGGCCAACTGAGCCTTGGATGTGGCTGATTTTTGGAGGACATCCCACTGCCCTAAGGTCCTACAAAACGGATGGTGTGGATGTACGAAACACACATCATGGTGGGGCCGACGGCCCAACTGTGGGTCCCTGTCGTCCGCCCGCCCACCAGCAGCAGGCACTGCCTATGGTTCTGACAGCAGCAGCTTCTGTTGCATGTTATATATATATATATATATATATATTATTTTTTTGAAATCACGTTTTTTCGTGTGTGGGGTCCGCATCAGTGGAATCTGACCCCGCAATGGATTCTACAGTCCATAACCCATCCATCAAGCCCAATATTAGATGTCTTTTGGCGTGTAGAAAAATTTAAGTGACTTTAAATGGTGAAAACCAGTGTTTGCTAAGGTATGGCCCACCAGAAAGTTGGATCAACTTCATTTTTTGGCTCAACGCCTAAAATGAGCTAGTAAATAGGATGGATGGCGTGGATGGAATCCATTCATCAAGGTGAGGCCTATACAAATGACCCTTCCCAAAGCTTTGAAACAAGCTCATATTTGTGTTTTCATTTCAACGTCCAGCGTCCCTGGACGCTGGACGGTTTGGTATTCCAGGTGGGCTGCTCACATGGGGCACCAAATGATGGGTGGGGTGGATACAATGCTTATAAAGTGGGCCCCACCTATAAATGACTTGGATCCAATACATGCTTCATGGTGGGGTCCATCCAAGTGGGTCACACGGTCATATCATCACACACAAAAATAAATAAATAAAAAGGAGCGGTAGAGAGAAAGAGAGGAGGGACACGCATGATGGAGGGACCCCGACACTATGGGTCCTCCTTTTCAAGCATCCAATCATACATCAAGTGGGTCCCATTGCATGTGGGCTCACCAAATCAAAGATCAACGGTGGAGATCCCTTCTCCACAAAGATGTAAGGTCGAGATGACTCCTTTTTAGACTAGAAAGTAAACATCATGATGGGGTTCATGGAGAATGGCCCCATCATGGAATGATAATAAAATCAAGGTGGGCCATCGGCCACATCTAGGGTCCTAAGTGAGATCCATACCATCAATCGGTAGGCCTCACTTGGCCCATCATCAAAAAATGGAAAGATCTAGCTAATAAGCACCCACTGTCGATCCTCTTGGTCCGTTGGAAAGCCGATCTCCTTGTGCTTCACTTTGAAGGAGGGAGATGAGGTTTGAATGGCTAGGATGAAGGTTAAAGGGATGGGAAAGTGGGCCACCAAAAATCACTTTTCTCTTTCATGGAAGAGCTTGGACGTGTGCACCTCTCTTGCTTGGGATTTGTTGCTTGGGAAATGAGGAAGAGAGAGAGAGGGTTGTAAGGAAATGTGAAAGATGGGTGATGGAGTGATGGATGGGAGAGAGGGATGGGTGTGTAAGAACTTTGTTGACTTTAGGGGTAAATGATGTAAGAAGGGTATGGGGTGTGTAAGAAACTTTTGACTTATGGGTTGCTTGGGGATGGGTATGAGGTGATGGTGTACTTGACCCTTGATGGGATTGATTGATTGATGGATATGACATGTTGTAGAGATTCTCTTGGAATTTGCAATGTGCGGTGTTTTCCTTGAACTGAACGTGAGTCCACATCTCTCGGCTAGGGTATCGGGTCGGCGCGTGAGTTGTAGCGTTGGAACCGCAGCGACTGTGCGGTCGCAATGATATAGGTCTCGGATTAAGCCGACTCAATTCTATAGGATATGACTTAGGGTCGATCGCAAACGTTGATTATACGTCGCAGGTTGCCAGAATTCGACGGGAATGATTGTGGAAGTTGACGGAATAGTCCGAACTAGGATACGGGTCTTACAGCTCTCTTCACCTAATAAAAATTTTATCCTCGAAATTTACACTACCATCGTAACTAACCATAACTCATAAGGGAGTAGGAAGCATAACATTATATATAATCAATATATAATACAACATACAATCAAACATCGAAACGATGGGGATAGCACTCGCTAATCTCTGCCTCGTGCTCCCAAGATGCTTCATCCACACTATGATGTCCCCACTGCACCTTCACCAAGGGAATCCGCAGGACGTGCTCCTTCCAATCGAGGATACGAACTGACTGCTCAATGTAAGTGTCACGCCCCGAACTCGGGAACCGGGCTCACAAAATTTCCGATCGCCGAATCCGGCGCCGACAGCCTCCGTAGCACCCCATTCTCGGCTCCCGGCACCCATATACGGGTTAGATCCTGGGATGCTACTGTGATTTCTAATATCAATTTGATTCGTAATGAGCATAACCAAGCATAACCCACGAACAATAACCATAAGAACACCATCACAAAATCCACTATGAACAAAAACTTTAAATACAGTGCGTAGAAAGGGAAATACAAGATAGTGCAAATAACAAAAACTCCAAAGCTCGGCGGCACGCTCCAAGCTGGCGAGACTACAGCTAGCTGCGTCTGGCGTCACTGCACGCATCAATCGTGCATAAGCTTATAGAAAGCTTAGAGGGTGGTGTAAGTGTGTGTGAACGTGCTCAGAATGCAATGCCGGAGTAATGCGGAATTATGCTGATGAGTACGAAAATGCAACCAGCCGTACCAAGGCTATGCAGTACAAGATGTGAATGCTATCGGCCATACCAAGGCCATGCGATGCAATATGTAAGTCAAGCATGCCAATCCTCATACCAATGCAACTCCTCACAGGAGCATCAAATCAGTACGGTTCTCAGTCTGGATAATCATTGGGGCTCAGTACACTCCAAATGGCACTGTCTCTCTCCAAGCAGCACAGTTCAAGTGAGTGTAAGAAACCTCACTATCCACCTGGCCAATAGTCAGCCAATACCTATCCGGCACGTCGATAGCGAACCCATTTCCGAGCTGGTCAAACTCAGCTTAGTAATGACCCCTGCTCTCGGGTGAGTAAGGCCACCACTCCTTTCCAACCGACCACGACACAGTGGGAGACGCGGCCTCATGGTATTCGGCCCTCGTGCGCTCATATATCCACTCGATCTCGACGTTGGAGTCATCATCTGGTACCATCGGGTTCAGGGACTCTCACCCAGGGACATCTATGGCGCCCCAATTGCTTGGAACAAGATTTTCTGGTATCCAACCAGCCACCCACGATATATCTGTGGAGGCTATGGCCCTGATGTCGCTAGGGTATATCACAATCACATAGATGCAAATGCATAAACCATACTACCAATCATGCAACCATCCTGTGTGAAGTACGTGCTCATGTAGGGCAACTCCGCTTATCAGGGAGCCCGTAAACAGTCTGCCCGAAGGCATATGCTATGATCAGACACTCCTCATCTCAAGCATACATATGATGCGTATGATCATGAATCATGAAATTTGTCTTAAACATGTTATAAAGCAATAAACTATCCTCTCAATGAAGATGGGCCTAGAAGGCCTACATGAAATAGATACAGGCCTATCAGTGGCCTTAGGGAGAGTTATAATGTGGACATCGAACCAACATTACTCGTACAATGTGGACGTCAAACCAACATTGTCCCCAAGGCTCGGCTCACCTTAAATACCATTAAATAAATCCTGGTGGAATCACACATTGCAATGTGCCTTAGGTACATCCCACTGGGCCCTAAATACATCAAATGGGCCGTATCTCATAGGCCTTATATTCATCGAGTGGGCCACCTCAATGACTCTCACCAATGGGCCCTAGGTACATTGCAATGAGCCATCATCCATGGGCCTGAGAATGTATTAAAATGGGCCCAATCGCATAGGCTTTATGTGAATCAAACGGGCCTAATCACATAGGCCATATACATATCAAAGTGGGCCTTAATAACGGGCCTAAAAATATACATCAGGATGGGCCTAAGTACATGGGCCCATAAGCTTCCCAGTGGGCCACATGTGAAGCCCACCATAATGTTTATTTTACTATCCAATCTGTTGATAAGGCCACATGGGGGGGGGGGGCACCATAATATTTATTTTCTAACCACCTGTTAATGAGGTCACACAGACCTAGGGCCCTTGTAATGTTTATTTGAAATCCAACCTATTCATAAGGTCACAGGACCAGGGCCCACCGTGATATTTATTTTCCACTCAACTGTGAAAACAATTGCCTCCAATCAACACTATTTTCCTGTAACGTGGTCCACTTGAGATTAGGATCTACCTCATTTTCAGGCTCATGCCTTAAAATGATCTGACAAAATAGATGGATGGCATAGATGACACGCATACATCATGGTGGGGCCCACGGCGGGAGCCGTGGAGTCTGCCTCTCACCTATGCCAACGGCGCATGGCGCGACTGCGTCCCTCTGTCGTGCGGCAGTGTGTGCATTCTTCTTTGTGTTTTGTTTTGTTTTGTTTTGTTTTTTTTTTTTTAATTGGGGGCCCACCGAGATGTGATTCGCAAATCCAGTCCACCCAATGTGTGTGTCCCACCTGGCTGAGGTTAGACCAAGTTTCAGCCGTGTCCAAGTCTCAGTAGGCCCCACCAAGTGGTTTTATATGTTTAGGCATGTCTTCACATGACTTTAGATGGTATGGCCCACCTGAATTCCGTATACGGATGATTTTTGGGGACAACCCATAATCAAAGGGGACCCATCAAATGCTCGGTGTTGATGATCGAAACGCATCACTGTAGGGGCCACGGTTGGGCCGGAGGCCCAGAGCCACCGTCCGCCCGTCACTGACGTGGCCCCTGTGGCTATCTGCAAACGAGCCCCTTTTTATTTTTTATTTTTATTTTTTTGTGTGGCCCACCAAGATGTGACTCAAAATCCAGCCCACCCATTATGCGTGTCGCACTTTTCTGGCCGTCCAGACCGAATTTCAGCTGCATCCAAACTTCAGGTGGGTCCCACCGAGTACTTTTATATGTTCTAGCATTTCTTCACATGGTTTTAGATGGTATGGCCCACCTGATGATCAGATCGCCTTAAAATTTTGGCTCAACGCCTAAAGTAGACTGGTGAATAGATTGGACGGCGTGGATCACATACATACATCAAGGTGGGGCCTACATGAGCAGCCCACTAAAAAAGTAACCTTTTGTTTATTTTTTTGTTAGCCATGCAGTACGCCTACGTCCAGCGTCTCTTGACGCTGGACGGTTTGGATAAACACCGCCTCATGGTGGGTCCCACACGTGAGTGGCCCACATTCATCAAGGTAGGTCCCACATGATCATGGCCCACCATATATATAAATATTAATAAAATATTATAATATATCATTTACTCTAAATAGGGGGTGGATCTCTCCTAAAATGAGGTGGGCCACCCTATTTGATGGATGGAGTAGATTTAACATATTAGTGGGGCCCACTTCATCCTAAGGAAGAGAGAAAAAGAGGGAAGGAGAGAGAAAGAGAGAGAGATACACGGTGAGATAGAGGAGGGACCCCGCCACTATGGGCCCTCCATTTCATACATGCATACATCAAACGGGTCCCACCACATGTGGCCCCAAAAAAAATATGAGAAATGACGGTGGATCACCCACCTCGTTGTGATCCTCCTTGCTCCCTTGGCTTGAAAACTCCTCACCTACGGTTCTTATGGACGTCGATCGGGTTTTAACGGTGTGGATGATGATCGGACGGTTGAGATGGAAGTTGAGGAGGTGGGCCACACTTAGAAGTTTTTGAGAGATTGGGTTGCTTAGAGGAGGTTGGACGTGTGAGAGAGAGGGAGAGAGAGAAATAAATTAAAGAAAGAGGGGATGGAGGGAGTGGTGTGATGATGTCATGGGTAAGGTTAGCTTTGAAAAATGGGAGAAAAAGTTGACTTTGCGTAGAGGAGGCATGGGTTGCTTGTACTTAGGTATGGAAGTACATTTATGGCTGATTGATGGGACATCTCGTAGAGATTCCCTCAAGATTCGCAACGTGTGGCGTTTCTTCGAACCGAACGCAGACTGGCATATTCCCACCTAGGTATCGGTTCGGTGTGCGAGTCGCGGCGTTGGAACCGCGGCGATGGCGCGATCGCTAGGATACAAGTTTCGGATCGAGCCGCCTTCGGTAGGCAGAACTCGGCTTAAGATCGCGCGCAACGTCGGATATGAGTCGAGGATTGCCGGAATTCAACCGGTAGGATCGCGGAAGCCTACGAAACTGTACGGACTAGGGTATGGGTCTTACAGTAAGAAGCATCCTTACGAACCTCTAACGGCTGCCAATCAATAACAGGAACGATGTCTGACCCACACTTCCTTATCATAGAGACGTGGAAAATGTTGTGGACGCCAGACAACTGAGATGGCAAGACAAGCCGATAAGCCACGATACCAACGCGCCCGGTGATCTCGAAAGGTCCTATAAATCTCAGGAGAGAGAGAGAGAGAGGGAGGGACATACGTGATGGAGGGACCTCGACACTATGGGCCCTCCATTTCAAGCATCCAATCATATATCAAGTGGGTCCCATTGCATGTGGGCCCACCAAATCAAAGATCAACGGTGGAGATCCCTTCTCCACCAAGATGTAAGGTCGAGATGACCCCTTTTTAAACTAGAAAATAAACATCATGATGACGTCCATGGAGAATGGTCCCATCATGGAATGATAATAAAATCGAGGTGGGCAATCAGCTACATCTAGGGTCCAAGTGAGATCCATACCATCAATCAGTAGGCCTCACTTGGCCCATCATCAAAACATGGAAAGATCTAGCCTAATAAGCACCCACCATCAATCCTCTTGGTCCGTTGGAAAGTCAATCTCCTTGTGCTTCACTTTGATGGAGGGAGAAGAGGTTTGAATGGCTAGGATGAAGGTTAAAGGGATAGGAAAGTGGGCCACCAAAAATCAGTTTTCTCTCTCATGGAAGAGCTTGGACGTGTGCACCGCTCTTGCTTGGGATTTGTTGCTTGGAAAATGAGGGAGAGAGACAGGGTTGTAAGGAGATGTGAAAGATGGGTGATGGATGGGAGAGAGGGATGGGTGTGTAAGGACTTTGTTGACTTTAGGGGTAGATGATGTAAGAAGGGTATGGGGTGTGTAAGAAACTTTTGACTTATGGGTTGATTAAGGATGGGTGTGAGGTGATGGTGTACTTGACCCTTGATGGGATTGATTGATTGATGGATGTGACATGTTGTAGAGATTCTATTGGGATTTGTAACGCGCGGTATTTTCCTCGAACTGAACGCGGGTCCACATCTCTCGGCCAAGGTATCGGGTCAGTGCGTGAATTGCGGCGTTAGAACCGTGGCAATAGTGCAGTCGCAATGATACAGGTCTCGGATTAAGCCGACTCAATTCTACAGGATACGACTTATGGTCGATCACAAACATTGATTATACGTCGCAGGTTATCGGAATTTGACGGGAAGCATCGCAACAGTTGACGGAACAGTACGAACTAGGATACGAGTCTTACAGCTCTCCCTATGTAATAAAAATTTCGTCCTCGAAATTTACACTACCATTGCAACTAATTATAACTCATAAGGGAGTAGGAAGCATAACATTATATATAATCAAAATATAATACAACATATAATCAAACATCGAAAAGATGGGGATATCGCTCGTGAATTTACGCCTCGCGCTCTCAAGACACCTCATCCACATTATGATGGCCCCACTGCACCTTCACCAAGGGAATGACCTTAGTTCGCAGGACCTGCTCCTTCCGATCAAGGATACGAACTGACTGGTCAATGTAAGAAGCGTCCTTACGAACCTCTAACGGCTGCCAATCAATGACAGGAACGATGTCTGACCCACACTTCCTCAATATAGAGACGTGAAAAATGTTGTGGATGCCAGACAACTGAGATGGCAAGGTAAGCCGATAGGCCGCGACACTAACGCGCCCAGTGATCTTGAAAGGTCCTATAAATCTCAGGAGAGAGAAAGAGAGAAAGAGGGACACACGTGATGGAGGGACCCGGGCACTATGAGCCCTCCGTTTCAAGCATCCAATCATACATCAAGTGGGTCCCATTGCATGTGGGCCCACCAAATCAAAGATCAACGGTGGAGATCCCTTCTCCACTAAGATGTAAGGTCGAGATGACTCCTTTTTAGACTAGAAAGTAAACATCATGATGGGGTCCATGGAGAATGACCCCATTATGGAATGATAATAAAATTAAGGTGAGTCATTGGCCACATCTAGGGTCCCAAGTGAGATCCATACCATCAATCAATAGGCCTCACTTGGCCCATCATCAAAACATGGAAAGATCTAGCCTAATAAGCACCCACCGTCGATCCTCTTGGTCCGTTGGAAAGTCGATCTCCTTGTGCTTCACTTTGATGGAGGGAGATGAGGTTTGAATGGCTAGGATGAAGGTTAAAGGGATGGGAAAGTGGGCCACCAAAAATCACTTTTCTCTCTCATGGAAGAGCTTGGACGTGTGCACCTCTCTTGCTTGGGATTTGTTGCTTGGGAAATGAGGGAGAGAGAGGGGGTTGTAAGGAGATGTGAGAGATGGGTGATGGAGTGATGGATGGCAGAGAGGGATGAGTGTGTAAGGACTTTGTTAACTTTAGGGGTAGATAATGTAAGAAGGGTATGGGGTGTGTAAGAAACTCTTAACTTATAGGTTGATTGGGGATGGGTGTGAGGTGATGGTGTACTTGACCCTTGATGGGATTGATTGATTGATGGATGTGACATGTTGTAGAGATTCTCTTGGGATTTGCAACGCGCGATATTTTCCTTGAACTGAACGCGGGTCCACATCTCTCGGCCAGGGTATCGGGTCAGTGCGTGAGTCGTGGCGTTGGAACCGTGGCGACGGTGCGGTTGCAATGATGCAGGTCTCGGATTAAGCTTACTCAATTCTATAGGATACGACTTAGGGTCGATCGCAAACGTTGATTATATGTCATAGGTTACTGGAATTCGACGGAAAGGATTGCGGAAGTTGACGGAACAGTACGAACTAGGATACGGGTCTTACAGAAACGGTACACCCCTAGTCATCAATAGGAAATCCCATGTGTCATGGTTGTCATGGGTCGTAGTTGTCATGTAATATGGGGTCGTGGTTCTCATGTGATATGAGTTGTAGTTATCATTATATATGGGTCGTGGTTATCATGTGATATGGGTTGTGGTTGTCATTATATATGGGTCGTGGTTGTCATGTTAAATATTGGGTCGTGGTTGTCATGAGGCAAGGGTCATGGTTGACACGACAAAAAGGATGGGCGGCATAGATTATTCACATACATCAATTTAGGCCACACTAGTGGGTCCTTGCCAAAGCCTATAAAATGAAGACTACAACCCGTATAGCATGACAACCACACTCTTACCTCATGACAACCACGACCCTTTCCTCATGAAAACCACGACCCAGACCTGGGTCGTGGTTGTAATGTGGTAAGGGTCGTGATTATAATGTAGTAAGGGTCGTAGTTATCATGTTATATGGGTCGTGGTTGTTATGGGTCATAGTTGTCATGGGTCGTAGTTTTCTCAGGTCGTAGTTGTTACATGTTCACTTCCTTTGCTACCAAAAGAAAGGATAGTCATTGGTACAATAGCCTGAGGCCAATAATGGGGAGGTCCATTTTGTCTACCTTGTCGGTCAGCTTGGTGTGTGCCCAAAAAGTCCTGACTTAAGCAATGTCCACTTTTAACAAACATCATAATGAGCCCGGAAAGTTTCAATAGCAGGTTCCATTATCACCATTATTTAATAGCAGGTTCCATTATCACCATTATTTTCTATTATGTGACCCACACGAGCTCTGGATCAGGCTAATATTTGGGCCCTAGCCCTAAAATGACACAGTAAAAAGGAAAGACGGCATGGATTATACACATACATCAATTTGGGCCCCACGAATTTAGTCCTTGCCCATGTGCAAAAAGGGTTCCATACACATCACTTTATTGGCATTAAATACGACGTAACTTCTTAGTCCTTAGAAAACCGTTCAACTCCTGAACCAAGGTCAGAGGCATTTTCGTCCGAAACAATCTCCAAAATATGTCAGAAGACCCTTCTAAGGATTTATGGAATGACCTAGCTTTCTAGGTAATTTGCCCAAACTTCAAGGCAAGTACGGTCAATTTCCCTTCAAGTTGTGCAGATGTGGTCGTGCCATGTTTAAAAGTCAAGAGATAAGATATGAACCTTGCTACCCTGTTTAGAAGTCAAGATATAAGATATGAACCTTGATATCACGACTTCCGTGCCATGTTTAAAAGTGATGAGATAAGATATGAACCTTGCTATCACAACTTCACGTGAAGTACCTTACAAGCTTATTCTCCTTAATCTTTACGGGCATCCAACACCTTGAATAGGTATTTGATTCATTCTTAACACCAAAATAAATCACTTACCATGGAATACAGTATGTGTTGTGCTTGTTTGTTAACGTCACTACACCAAAATCGTTTAACTGAAACGATTACAATTTATTTGAAACGCGTTTTTATTCAACCAGTATTCAGGTACTCGAGCATTTTTTATTTGAAATGGTATTCAACGGTATATGTATTATTCCCACTATTTTGTTGGTGTGTGCCAATTGAGTGTTGGATCTTCTTATTTGTCATTATTATGTTTTATTTTAAAACAGATAAACGAAAGGGATTCGATAAGTAACCACTGAGCGGACCCCACAAGGCCAGAGAGGCACATTGATTTATATCTGCCGCAGACCACCGATTCATTTTCATCCCTTTCTTACGCCAAAAGCCCCCGGACCCTATTTCGCCCATTTCCATCTCCTTCTCTCGATCTCCCTCTCCCTCTCTACTCCCCTTTTTTTCGATCTCATCTCGCGTCTCTCTCTCTCTCTCTCTCCTCTCTCTCTCTCTCTCTCAAATGGAGATCGGCGTCAGCCAGATCTGAATCGTTTTCACTCTCTCCCTCTCAGGTTTTAATGGCAGTCGAATGTCTGTAACTGTGGAAGAACCCAATCAATCCCTGTCGTTTCTAATCCTCTTGGATCGAGATCTCTTCCAATCTCAATGGCTTCCGCGTCTGCCCTGTCCCTCCTTCATACACTCTCGAGATCCGAGACCAGGACGACGAGAAAGAGGATTTTGTCGACAGCAAATGTGCATTCGTTAGGTAGCTCTTTGCCCTTGCCTCGTGATTCTCATCATTGTCGTCATTTTTGTGTCAATCGTCCTTATGGTAAAGCTCTGCATCTTCCGTCACATCCCTATCCACAGTCTCTCCAGTCTCATTTCTAAGAAGAAATGCCAGGCCTAAATGATTCTAGTGCTTTTTTCTAGGGTTTGGATTGGCAATACATGTTTGTTGTTTAGCGTTTTTCTTGATGCTTTCAGGTTCTGGGGTTTTATGTGGCATGTAGAGAAGATTGGGTTCTTGAATACTAGGGCTTTTTCCAGGGTTTTGGATTGGAGATGTTGAAAGGATGGTGATATCGAAGACTGCGGTTTTTTCTAGGGTTTTCATTGTTGTGGCTCACCTGAGTGTGAAATGCTCTATTTTTACGCTACAATATCTAAACAGTGCACCCACCTGTTTGAAAGTTTAGATATCTCACACATGTTGCATATTGGAATTGTGCCTGAGTGTGGATGGGCAGGCTCCTACATGAGTGTGCAATTAGCAAATCCCTAATCAAAGATATCATATCCAAATTCCTTTATGTGAAAAAATTTTGCTTGGATTTTAAGAGTTGGTTTTAGGCAAAGAAATCTAAAGATTTGAAGCATAAATGATGATGAAACATAAAAGAGTATTCATTAACTCAATAATTCCATTTTTAATAATCAGGGAAAATTACAAAAGGGATTTGTGAGGGTAGGAAATTGTCTAGCTCTCATAAGTTATCTTTGGAATGCTTGAGGAGATTTATTTTCTGAGATGGATGGATTTATAGTAGAGTTTGAAGATGGAATCACTTTAGTAGGCTGATTTCATACAATGATTGAAGGTCATCTTTAGCTTCTTGAGTATGTGTACATGTGGATGCACATGGACGCGTTTATTTCAACAATGTGACTAGCTGGCATTACTTTTGGTCGATTGATGTTGGAAAGCCTGTTGAAGAGGTCTTCAAGGCTATCAAAAGCGTTTTCTCTTCAGCTGTAAAGAACGGAAGGCACCTCTTGGCAGTTCAGTGTTGTTAATCATTACTTGTGTGATAAATGCAAAAGAGAAAAAGAGATACACATGGATGCTGTTTGTGACAACCAACTGCACAATGTATGTTGAGTTATATAGATAACACATGGATGAGTTAGCCTATCTAGGGTTTCGGATCAGTTGGATGCCCTCATATCTGCTAATTTTGTTGCTATATTCTGATTAACATATCATGGCCCCACATCGTTATATCATGTAGATGATGGGCCAATAGAGTGCCTATGAGCATGGCGGATTGGCTATTCACGATATTTTAATCACTCCTTTGTGGATAGGCTATATCCCAAAAAATAGGAGGATTGTTAGATTTCAATCTCTTAGCTGCATGTCGGCTTGCATTTGTTTGATTCCTTATTGACATTGTTGTTGTCCCAAATTTTTGTTGTTGTCAATGTGGTGGCCTGTGTGCCTGGTTTAAGGATTTAGTTTATGGATCTTGGGCCCTTCATTTGGATTTAAGAATAACCAATCGTCCTATGTCTTGTGGGTTTGAGATCCGATGGATTTGAGTTGAAATGTATATGATTGTGCCATCATACTGTGAAAAGCCTGATTCACTTACTGTATTTCTTGATTTTGCCATCCTGACATTGTGTGAAAGTTTCTGGATTTTCTTTGTATTTCTTGAAGTTCAGCATTGTAGATAACCTGATCTGATTGAACTCATTCTTGCATAAACATTCTCCCCATTGCTTTGCTTTTGTTGTTTGTCATGACAGGTGAAATATTTTGTGTCTAATTTGCTCAACTGCTCTAGATTTTGGGTGCATTAAGGACCGGTGTAGATGTGAATGATTGAACTATTGCATTGGTGACAGGTGCTGAAGGATGGACTTGCAATTTTACACGTTCCCTATGCATATGGATTTGCAAATATCTTGCTCACTGTTATTGTGAAGGTGGCTACATTGCCTTTGACAAAGAAGCAGGTGAATGACTCCATTGCCACTCTAATATATAGAAAAGCGAATGTTGACTTCTAATTCTTAAACATGTTAAATATAATGTTTTTAGTGTAGATTGACTGTGAAATACTGGGAGGAGTGTATCTTCTTATTTGCAAGACATCTCATGCATGGACAGTTTTCAAGAATTGGTTTTAGTTTTTCTTTTCTTTTTTGTTGTTTAATTCATTTGTACTGACTGGATTTTAGTGGGTGGGTTTCTTATTACCACTGGACTCTTGAGCAGAAATGGGAAAGGCACTGATGGTATGTTTGGTTGGGTATGCAAATCCACATGTTCTTGTCATAAGTTATCTGATGCAAGGTTTTGGTTTTCTGTACTACATTATGTGCCATTTCATGTTACTATATTCTTAACTTCCTGTTTAAGTTTTCTTACTCATCAGTTGATGGTAGCATTCTCTTCCACTACAGTGGCAATGTTGATGCCATTGTTCAGAAAGTAATATTTCTCATCCATTGTCATGTACATTTGAGCAAACCAATTTTCATCTAATTTCAAGGAATTCAGGTTTTTTTTTTTTTAAGAATTTTACAGTTATTCTCTTCCACTACAGTGGCAATGTGGATGGATGGCATGATCTCCACTGGAGTAAATAAGGCATTACATATAGTTGCTAGTATATTATTTAAATGGATTTTAAATAATCATCATGGTGAACCCTGCAAATTTAAGGGTGCCTGTCTCTCTCCCAACAGTTTCCTTCAATGTGGCCCACTTGAATAATAGGTCAGCTTGATTTTTTGGCCATATGCCTCTAGGCCTGACGTGAGATTACACATTTGGTGCTGTAATCTAATGGAACCTTCAGTTGTCATGTTATTGTGATAGGTGTCCATGATGGGCTTTTCAAATTGGGTTGG
Organism: Magnolia changhungtana; assembly: GCA_030180095.1. NCBI lineage: Eukaryota > Viridiplantae > Streptophyta > Magnoliopsida > Magnoliales > Magnoliaceae > Magnolia > Magnolia changhungtana. The sequence continues at coordinate 59,399 of JASAUF010000158.1, forward strand.
TGTTTTCCAATGCTAGGCCAACCAGAACTTGGGTCTGAACCCAAGTTGCAGCCCTAGACCAAGCATGCACCTGGGCCCAACACTTCTTCTTTACTTTGTAATGGGTGCCACTGCTAGCTAACTATCATAGTAATAAAAAATCTGCATATTTGCAAATTGCTTTGAAACTGAAATTCACTCTTTTGGGTCTGTGTATCTTCTTTCAATATGATTCAGTCCACTTGATCTATTTGATGATATAGATATACCAATGCAGAGAAAATCTTCTTTTCTTTTTTGGTAAATTGAAATTCATTACATGCCCACTTTATCAGTTATAATATCTGGACTACAACATTTCGGGATGCAGGGGGAACTTGGTGCAAATGCTATATTAGTTGTGTCAATTGCTGCTTGTAAAGCCGGTGTCTTCATTGAAAAGGAGGCAAGTTTTTATATATATATATATATATATATATATATATATATATATATATATATATATATATATATATATATATATATATATATATATATATGGTTATTGCCAAGTTGACCTGTTTTTAAAGCCATGCCCTAGGCGATTTTTTCCTGTTTTTAAAGCCAACCTAAGACACCATGTGCATCCCTGTTTTGGGTTAGTTTTTTTTTTTAAATATTTTTTTATATATATATTATATATTATATATATATGGTAACCTTAGACTGCATGTGTTTTTTTTTTTTTTTTTTTCTTTTTCTTTTATATATGAGCACATCTCACTTTACATATTTGTTTTTGTTTCAAATGTCTACTACGAACACTCGTGCCCAGGTGATCTTATACACTCTTTTAATGTCCGAAAGGTGTGTCGACATAGTTACTTCTCATACAACATTTTTACTTGTGGTGTTTCTTCTAAAGTTAGTTTAGAGTGGTATTATTTTAGTTAGTTCATAATAGATACATCTGATTGAGATGCTTTTGTCTGCTGCATCTTCTATTGTAGAATCCAAACACGTGCAAATGTTGTTTCCACCTCAATGTCTTCAAGTTGTTGCTATTATAGGGACGACTGTCTTTCTAAATCTCTAGTCGGTGGGTGGGTTTCTTTCTTTCTTTTTTTCATTTATTTATTTATTTATTTATTTATTTTGGTGTTGTTATTAGAATGAGTTTAAGATGATTGTGTACAAAACTCGCTTGAGTTCTCCTTGAAAACTGCTTTGTGGTCTAATCTTTGAGAAAGGTCCTTGAAATGGTAATTTGAACTTAATTACTTCAGTATGTTACAGAACTTCTGATAAATGAGAGCTGAAATAAGCATTTAACATGCTATTTCCAATGATTATTTGTAGCGCAATGATATAATTGGAAAAAGAGCAGCACATGTCAATTGACCTCCACCAATTGACGTTTCTAGCTCCCATTTTCAACAGTAAGTCTTTAATTTCTGGTCCCATGATGTGACTGTAATGTGGCAGCTATTTTTCTTTTATGAGAGACTAAGATTTATATATTATTAGCTATCCTGCACCTGTAATTAAAGCTCACCTACTGAAAATAGAAACAGAGAATGAAATAGAAACAAAGCCATCAGTACTTGTGTAATACAATCAGCAATGGAGCCCAGCTCTCCCCACGTCCTGCTCAGCCATAAAATTTTTGCCATATGGTAGAGATGGCCAAGTGCACACTGAATCGACATGCTACAGGAAGGATGTCTAAAAGAGTAGACAGAAACCAAATCCTATTTTAATTTTATAGTTTAACTGCTGTGCGCAAACATGATTTCAAAGCCTTATGTGAACAGCTCAGTTCAGTTGGTCTTCTTTTCTTTGACATGTTTCCTGTCAACCGGATAAATCCACCTCTGGTAGATATATATCTGGAAAATAACATTTGCAGTTCCAAAACAAATTTCCAAAGTGATTATATACACGAGGAAATGAGGTATTATGCAGCAAGCATTCTTTCTCCAATTGAGGAAAAAATAAAGGCCTCTTCCTTATATATATATTCTTATGATCTCCAAAAATTTCATTTCTAAACTCTCAAAAATCTTCACCTCAGTTTTTTTGTTGGAAATTGAAGTTAGGGAATTAAAATAATATTTTAGACTTTTTCAAGATTTTCCAAGAAACCGTAGTATGAGCCAAACAAGATTTTTTTATTTTTATTTTTTGTTTTTTTTTTTAAGAAGTATTTTGCTTTCCATAAGAAACTTAAAATCTGTGGAAAAGGCTTATGTAAATAGATTGAATTTTATCTGGTAAATTCTAACCCTGGTCTCTTGCTTGTCATTGAACCCTTTCTCTCACCCAAAGTTTTCTATGTGTGATGTTGAATCTGCTGTTTGAAGAAGAAGATAGGTAATCATAATAGGGTTTTTGAAATTTGCTATTATATGGATCTTCTTTGCAAGGAGTTAACAACATTGCCGAAGGTTTTAAATAACAGTCGCATGTCTAATCATTGGTCTGGATGATTCATTCAATAGTACAAGAGGGGGCTAGCCATGGTGTAAAAATCATAGTGATTAAATGATCCTAATTCTTTGAATGGGGGAATTTGTTACTATTGCATGTTTTTATGAGCCGCAAATCATATTTTAGAAATATCAAACCAAAGTGTTACTTTAAATTCATAATCTATTACAGGAGAAATGCCGATTACCCACCGGCGTCACTTCCCTTGCCACCAAGGCTACATGGGCTTTCTTTGGATGCATTTCCCCATCAACCTCAAACCCTCCAAGCAATGAAGAGATCCATTTTCAGCAAAGGAAGAGCTTCCTCACCATCGTCGCTAGCTAGTAGTAGCAGTAGGCTGCAATTGAAGGGGAGCAAGACTATCCATTGAGGAGGAATGCAAGGAAGAACCCCACCAACTACCCGCCATCACAACTAAAGTCGTCCGCTCGTCATTCTTCCTCTTTGAAGAGCCATCACCAGAAGAAGCAAGCGGATGCCAATTTCCTCTTCGATGAAGAAACCATCAAAGAAAGACACCGAAACGATCATGTCATGATCAAGAACATACCTAACAAGTACAGGTATTGAATTGTAAGAAAATTAATCTCACCGATTTTTGAACTCTTTGGAAATCGATGTTGGTTTTTTTTTTTTTTTGTTGGGTTGGTGCGATGGAAACTCTTGTTGAACATGCTTGGACAACCACTGCATTCACTGCAACGAGCAGAGTTGCTAAGGGGAGGAAGAAGATGAGCCTTTGTCTGCCTACGACTTCATGTATCTGCCCATCGATTTCACGTAAGTAAAATTCAAAGAAAGAAGAGAAAAATGCATGGATTTTGAAATACATGGTTGTATGGGGTTTGAGGAAAAACTAAATGTCTGTTATAGGAACAAGTGCAATGTGGGGTATGGGTTCGTGAATTTAACGTCTCCCAAGGTAGCATGGAGACTACAAATCTTTCCACTTGCAGGCGTAGGAGGTCTTCAACTCCAGGAAGATCTGCCAAGTCACCTACGCTCTGTTGCAAGTATCTCTCTCTCACACACACACTCTCTCTCTCTCTCTCTCTCTCTCTCTCTCTCTATATATATATATATATATATATATATTTGTTTTAGGGTTTTTCCTGAGGATTTTTCGATGTTTTTAGGGTTTGGAAGCGCTTAAAGAGCATTTCAAGAACTCCAAGTTTGCATGCGACATGGACGAGTATTTGCCTGTTGTATTCTATCCACCTCGAGATGGGAAGCAGCTGACGGAGCCGATTGATACAAAGTTTAGACACTCATGTTGTACTTATTCCTCAATAAAATTTATTACTTTCCTGGCAAAATAAAAAACTGCATGATCAATACACAGTACACCCATCTTAATTTGAGATCATTAATATCATTTTTATGTATTGACATTTTCTAATTATTTTTATGTTTCTCAGTTATCATCAAACACAAGCTGCAATGCGTTGTTTCTCCTGCAGTTCCAACTAGCTTCTTTCTAGCTCCTCGATGGAAACACAAGGTGGGGCCCTTTACTCCCGGTTGTGCGTAATGCCACTGAAATTTGATAGCTCCCTTTGTATCATGGAAGCTCTTACAAGATCACAGTAAGGTGAAGGTATGCTTCTCTCCTTCCATCTCTTCCTTTCAGTTTCTTTTAAATAGCTTCTAAAAATAAAGTCATGTCTATCTCTTTATAGATGGAAGGAGTGATGCCAAAGTTGAAGAGCCCAGAGTTATCAAAGAGCAGCCTTTATAGGTGAAGCACAAAAATCTAATTTCCCTATGGTTAGATATATGTCCATATGTGCTTTTGACATGCTTAGTTTCCTTCAACATGTTTATAGGTACAGGCGCGAGGTGATAGCTTCACGAGATGGTCCATCTTCGATTGATGATTGCTGGTTCGATCCCGATTTTCTTCTGGAGGCGTACGGCCTACCTGCAGTACAAGTGGCATTTACCGGAAGACCCAGAATCATACTCGGTTTTCATTGATAGAAGGGCTGTGACCAACGGAACCTCAATTCGAGCCGTTTTGGAATCAACATGTTTATAGGTACAGCCGCGAGGTGATAGCTTCACTAGATGGTCCATCTTCGATTGATGTGGTTCATTTTCTTACGGAACGACCTACTGAGTACAAGTGGCATTTACCAGAAGACCCGGAATCGTACTCGGTTTTCATTGATAGAAGGGCTGTGAACAACGGAACCTCAATTCGAGCCGTTTTGGAAGGGTTGGGAGAGGAAAGAGTGAAGAGGATGAAAGATAAGATAGTCGAGTATATACCGAAGTTTGTGTACATCGCCCCCAAAGAGGGGTTGGCCGGTATGAAGGATGCGTTTGATGTTTCCCTTGAAGGGTGCGAGAAGATTCCAGGAGCAGAGAAGGACAAACGGAATTAAAAAATTGGGAATGGGAGATCTTGTATGTTGTATTTTGTACTTATCTTGGGTGGGGTATATTGATGGAGGGACAGGATGTTGAAGTAGATCGGTGGACGGTTGGATGGATGTGGTTGGTGGATTTTATATTGATTGGTTAGCTGCAGAGACAGTTATTAGTTGCTACCACAGTCCGTGGTTAAAGATTATTATGTGTGAGAATCATTCTATTGTCCTTTTCTTCTATTTGTGTAATTATCTGGCATATAATATAAGTAGATTACATACCCCACTCTCTCTCTCATACAATGAACAAAGGGGTTTAAAATTGTTATTAAAATTCCATCCTAAAATCTGACCGTTGGCAACATTAATAAGCATTCAAAACCGTTTCTAAAATTGTGCCTAAAATGTGACCATTGGCACCAAAATGGTTTAAAACCGTTCCTAAAACAGTACCCAAAATGGTTCTGAACCGTTCTTGATTTTCTGCGACGCCTCATTTAGGAACGGTATTAAACCGTTCCTGAAGCATTTAGGGACGGTTTAAAACCGTACCTAAATGACGATTTTGGTGTAGTGCGTGTTCGTTGATTTTTTATTTATTTATATTTTTTCTATGAAGGTCTAACTTAACTGTGAGGATTCTTCTAAAATAATTTTTTTAAAGAAATTATTACCTCATTAATATGATTTTTATATACGAGTATCTTTTCAAATTACATTTTCATTAACATATTTCATTAATCATGTCGGAAAAGTACCTTCCGTTAGGTTTTATTAATATCAGTTGTAATTTTTTTAAAAGGATAAAAATGCCCATAAATTAATAATGCTACGCAACAAAATTAGTTACATAAAAAGCGAAGGGGCTGTGCGGGAGACACTGTGATATATGGGTTTCATCTATGCCGTTCATCCATTTCTACAGGTCATTTTAAGACATGACCCCTAAAATGAGGTAGATCCAAGACTCAAGTGGACCACACCACGAGAAACCATTGTAATAATAACACCCACCATTGAAACCTTCCTAGGCTATGCAGTAATATTTATTTTCCATCCAACTTGTTCATAAGATCAGGTAGTGATTAAGGGCAAAAAACAAATTTAAGCTTGATCCGAACCTTCTTTAGCTCCCAAAAAGTTTTCAATGATAGATGTTTAATCCTTAATGTGTCCACTTGCGCCCTTTAATTTACTCGTCACTATGGGCCCCACAGAGCCCTGCGTGGACGGATTATCATCCAAGCCAGGTAGGACGCAAACCCCTTTCAGCTCGATGCAATTCTCATTATCAAGAAAATATTTAAAAAGGAAAAAAAAAAAAACCTAAAGTTTCCCAGAAGGCAGATTGCATGGGGACATGGCTACTGGTCCACGTTGCTATGTGGCTCCTGAAGATGTGTTTTATCCACACCGTCCATTCATTTTTCGAAATGATTTTAGGGAATGACCTAAAAAATGAGGTGGATACAAACCTGAGGTAAACCCTACCATATAGAAGTGGTGATAATGCAACATCATTAAAAAAATTCTCACTACAAGAAAAGGGGGCTTTAGCCTCGGTTCAAAAATGTGGCTAAAAAGGTTAAAAACTGAGGCTAAAGCCTTTAGCCTCAGTTTTGCCTCAATTATCCAAACCGAGGTTGAAACCCGGGTGGCTAAAGGGTTTAGCCTCAGTTTTAGCAACCGAGGCTAAAATGACTTTTATAGCCTCAGTTCTTCAAGTGAGGCTAAAAGAACCTTTTAGCTTCAGTTTTCTCAAAATGAGGCTAAATCAAAATTTTAGCCTCCATTGTTTCCAACTGAGACTAAATCCAAATTTTAGCCTCAATTGCCTCCAACCGAAGCTAAATCTATTTTTAACCTCGGTTCTCAACAACCGAGGCTAAAGCCTTTAGCCACGGAAGTTGTAGTCTCAGTTTAGATAACTAAGGCAAAATTGAGACTAAAGATAGATTTAACCTTTGTTGGCATCAACTGAGGCTAAAATCAATTTTTAACATAATTTATCAATAATCAAGGCTAAATCTAGTTTCTATCAACAAAAGCTAACAATATTATAATCAACCAATGATTGAATTTGTGCATGTTTCACCCATATAACATCCATCAAAACAACAATCAACAAAATAATTAATGTTAAAAGTTTTTCAAAACAAACAAACTGCCACATAGCCTTCCACATGAACTGTTTCAGTATGGTCCCCTTCCACGTGACTATTTGCTCTCGGATTGGAGCATCACAGCCAAAGGAGCATCATTTCCATGAGTTACCATCAATCCTATAAAAAGGAAAACAGAAAACATTTACATATGTAACTAGTTTCCTAATAAAATACTTTACCATGGAAAGCATTTACATATGTTAATGGTTTGCAAACAAATGTACCCTAAATGCTGCATGCTTCCACATCATATTTACATTTATTTTTTACAGTACAGTAATTGGTTATGCAAAAGATATAAATCTCTCAAATTTCTTGCAAATGATATTAGAATACCTGAGGATCTAATCTCAGAATTGTTTGCAGAAGGAAAAGATAATCAGGCGTATATCTAACCTGTATTAAGGTAGAAAGCATTGCTATCATGTGAATACATAAAGACATGAAGGTGTATAATGAAAATGAGTAAGAGACTGTGTAGGATATAGTCTCAAAGAAAAAGAAAGCAACAGTGAGGACAGGATACAATAAACAATTGTGAGAATGGCAAATAACAAAATTCAGGTTGTGTGCAAGACTAGATGGAGAGTAGAGATAAACACAACAGAAAATTGATAACTATACCTGAAATTTAGCAACAGTGTCAGGAGTACAAAGGATGCCTTGTGGAGATTCAGCTGCAAGCTCTGCTACACATAATGTTACAGGCTCCAATCTTCCAATAGCATTCACAAATGATGCTTTCATCAGTATAGTCATTCATAACACTGACCTCACGGCTTTGGGACTCTCATGAGAATTCGACTTCTGCATAGTTGGAAATTGAGGCAGTGTTTGTGCTTAAGACCAATTGCTCTTGCAACTCATCAGTCCCATACCTGCATTAATATGATGATTACTAACAGATACTGGATTGAGAATACATATAAGAACAGGTACCCTAATAAAGAAAAAAATTGCACATCAGATCAAAAGTACCTTTGATTTTGTTCCAAGCGGCCATAGGACCAGAGAAGCAGGAAGAGCGTTCCCATTTCAAGTACACAACTAGAAACAAGCTTTCTGATTCTCAAAAGCTATCATGGTCTGGTTTCCACATGGAAAGTGCATAAATGATCCGCCCCTTCCACCCCTGAAGCATCCATTGGCTATCTTCGTCGATGACGAAATCCTTATGGTAGCAACTCCTCACCCTATCCCTCACTTTCCCCATGATATCCTGATTCAATGGGAGCTACTTGAACCCAGCCAGGATCTGAATATCTCAATTCAGTTTAGGAGTTGGTAAATATTGAAAGATATTTACAAACAGGGCCATCATATACCTTCCATCTGGTGATCAATGAACATCGAGAAATTGAAACGGATGCTTGCACTGAGGACAGAAAGGATTCTGATTATACGTGGCCCATATTAGGATGCAAGTCACACTATATGTTGAGGGTCAAATATTGCATATCAGACCCTAGTTACTGCCAGATTTTACATACACAATAATGTTTAACGGAGTATTTTAATTGTGTTTTGTTGCAGGATGCAATCAGGATCGTTGATCGAAAAACTGACACTAAAAGTGTGGATTTGACACTCGAATTCACCAGAGCAAGGTACGGACTCCATGGGACCAAGATCGACGATTTTACACAGCCGAGATCCGAGAAAATCGAGAAACTGAAGCTCAAGTGGCCTGAAAGTCAGACAAAATGCAAGATCACAGGGTTCCCACCATCCGTTCTGCTCGAAACTTTATACATGAGCTGAGGAGCATAAATGAACCGTACACGTCGAATTGCAGCTCCTGGATCTCTGTGGAAGTGGCCCAACGAACATATCAGCCCATAAACCATTGATTTTGGGTCCACCTGTTATCTGGATATGCTTCAAAGTTGGTTTTTGACGGTTTAAATGATATGGCAGAATGGATGGACGGAGCAGATTTCACGAAAACATCAAAGGGGGACCCACCTTACATCGTGCGTGTGCACGGCACACGCGTGGTCGCCGAACACCGGATCAGGAAGTCGGTCAGCGAAGGCGCTGACCGACGTTTTTTTTTTAAGAGAATGACGCTGCAGCGTCTTCACGGCCGACGAAGGATCGTGATTGTGGGCCCCACTCACCCTTTTCATGGAAGATCAGAACCGCTCATATGATCTAGAGGATGGCCGAGATGCTCACCTAGGTGTCAGTTCGACCTCAGGTAGGCTAGTGAAAGATCTCAGCCGTTAAACGGAGAACGAATGGTCGGGTGAGATCTGTGGTGGACCACATCCAAATCAAACTACTTTGGACACTCCTGAACGGTTTTTTGAGAGTGTTCCATTGGACGGAGTGGATTGCGGGAACATCACTGATAGTGGGTCCCACCAATCATCAGCGCAAGTACTGCGCGAGATCTGTTCGCTAACAGAGCTTGCGGACGGATTTAGTGGGCCACCACCGTGTTTCAACAGTCCAATCCGGACCGTCCATCGGTTCCCCATGAAGTTTCATATCACTGCCTAGGTGGCAGAATTTCAAAAGATTGTAAGGAGCGAAATCCAGCCGTTTAAATGCAAGTCGGACGGCGATAGAAGAAATCAGTGAGTCATCACGAACCGGATCCAAAACCAATCAGGACCGACCGGTTTTCCGTCCTGCAGCCGATGAACGGAGTGGATCTCATCGTCAGATGAAGGATGTGGACCCCACTGTTGCCACTGCAAGTCAGTGAGCGTTACGTGTTTACGCCGGATGTTGTTTTCATGAAGGAGTCTTGACCGATCTCCACGGCCCTGGCTGCATATAAGAAGGAGAGAGATTGAAGCCGGGGGGATCATCTCATATCGGGAGGCCTGGGACTACGGCTGGAAGGAGAGAGAAAGACAGGGAGAGAAGGAAGAGTTTGTTTGTTTTTTTTTTCTTTTATTTTTTATATATTTGTTTAAGAGCTAGCCCATTCATGTGTGGCTAAACCTCTTAGCTAGGGCTAAGAGGTGAAGCTTGTAGCGTGATGGGAGGCCTCTTTGCTTGTGCCTTTTGTTAAGATTAATCTGATATTGATTTGGGTTTAATTAAGGGAATGTTTTCAGTCTTTAATGGTCTGTTGTGACTGAAATTACAATAGGTCTGCGATGGCTTTGAGCATGTTCTTTTCCTCTTTATGTTTATGACGCAGGAAGCCCCTGTTGTTCACCATCGTCTCTGGGCATGGTTGGATGTCTGTACCCTTCCTAACCTTCATGGCATGTTGATTGGTTGGTAATTAGATTAATTTACGTTGTTTGCTTTGTCTCTGGGCATGGTTTGGTGATGGAATCCATTCTAATTCATATACCTCTCATCTCTTGAAAACTATATCAACGTCAGTTCAGTTAATTTTCCTGATTTTTAATCCAGGCATAAGATCTCCCTGATCTCTACAAGTGGATCCTCTGAATCCCTAGTTTCCTTTCTCTGATTTTTTTCCTAAGTTTTAGATTAATATTTCATCATTATTCCTCAAATCATAATTGGTTTAGATTTCATCTTAGCCTAGTTCTAGATCTAGTTATTTTCAGATAACGTACAGGTTTCAGTCCCTGTGGATTCGACCTCGGTCTTACCGAGTTTATTACTACATCACAACCCTATACTTGGGGAGTGAACAAGTTTTGGCGCCGTTGCCGGGGACTGACGCTACGATTTTCTGAAATTAATTAGTTTTAGAGTTAGTTTAAGATTAGGATTTTACTTTTTAATTTTGATTCATAGAACTAACTTATTTTCTATTCTGTAGGTTGTTAAGATAGAACTTCTAATTTGGTAAACTCTTTCTGATTTTCTAGATTTTCTAACTCTTTAGACTTGGTTTGCTTTAGAAATTTCTTCTATTTAGAAACTAACTTATTTTGTTTTGTTTTGAGGCTTTAGCTTAGGGACTTCAAGTTGGTAATCTCCTTCCAACTTTCTCTTTCTTTCTAGATTCATTTTCATTTTCTTTCTTAGGATTAGATTTAGAATTTGATTGAGGGTCGCATGAGTGTTTCATGCCCAAGTGGGCCCGTGACGACACTCGACGTCTCTTGGTGAAGGAGGGTTAGTTGAGGGGTTGACCGTCCATCGTAGGATTAGACACCGCTCGAATTCCCCGAGTTAATTGAGGTTATGGTGAAAACCAACCTCAAGCACTACCTCAAGAGATGGATGAGGAAGTACATGATGAGAATGAGGTGCTTCAAGCACCCCGCCTCGTACCTTACGAGATTATTTACAACCGGCGGGGGGTGAGCACGCCCTCATGCATGATTTTTCGAAAACACGGGACGTATGGACATCAAGCCGGAGTTATCCAACTCCTTCCTAAATTCCATGGGCTTGAATCAGAAAGTCCATACTTACATTTGAAAGAGTTCGATGAGATTATATCCACCTTATACTTTCCCAATGTATCCGAGGATACAATCAGTGAAACTCTTTCCTTTTTCCTTGAAAAAAAGGCTAAGACGTGGTTACATTCATCTGCGTCCTAGATCCATTGGCACATGGAATGATTTGCGAGAGGAATTCATAAAGAAATTTTTCCCACACCATAAAACGATTACCCTCAGAAAAGCAATCATGAACTTTGCCCAAAAGGAAGATGAAACATTCTACCAATGTTGGGAAAGGTTCAAGGATCTTGTCAGTTCGTGCCCACAACACGGTTTTGAAATGTGGCGCATTACAAATTTCTTCTATGATGGACTGACATCTTCCATGCGCCAACTGGTCGAGACAATGTGTAATGGAGAATTCATGAATAAAGAGGTCGACGAGGTATGGGATTACCTCGATAGACTTGCCGAGAATGCACAATCATGGGACCATTACCCAAAATCAATGGTTTATGGGCTGATATGTTCGTTGGGCCACTTCCACAGAGATCCAGGAGCTGCAATTCGACGTGTATGGTTCATTTATGCTCCTCAGCTCATGTATAAAGTTTCGAGCAGAACGGATGGTGGGAACCCTGTGATCTTGCATTTTGTCTAACTTTCAGGCCACTTGAGCTTCAGTTTCTCGATTTTCTCGGATCTCGGCTGTGTAAAATCGTCGATCTTGGTCCCATGGAGTCCGTACCTTGCTCTGGTGAATTCTGAGTGTCAAATCCACACTTTTAGTGTCAGTTTTCAGTCAACGATCTTGATTGCATCCTGTAACAAAACACAATTAAAATACTCCGTTAAACATTAGTGTATGTAAAATCTGGCAGTAACTAGGGTCTGATATGCAATATTTGACCCTCAACACTACACAAAGTAGACAATGCAAACAAAGCAACAGTTAGTATCATCTAGACAACACTTCCAGGCCTTCAAATCCATTTTTTTTTAATTTTTTATTTTTTATTTTTGAAGAAATGCAGTTGGGGCCATCTTAAAAACAAGCAAAATTTCAGTTGATATATCAGAAGTCCTAAGCTCAGACAGGCCTACATATTTCCTCCAATGTATGTGCTAGGCGCCCAACAAAAGCTAAAATGGCAAAACTTTCTCAAACAAGATAAAAGTACTTGCAGACATTTGAAAACCAACTTCTCCCTGGAAACTGGAAAGCAGAAGAATAGCATCATTTCTCAGTAGCTGCTTCCACTACGTGAAAATGGCCAATTTGCGACGTATTTTTGCGACGGACGAATGGTTTAACGACGGATTTAATCCGTCGCTAATGGAAAAAGTCCGTCGCTACACTCTTCCGCGAATATCCGTAGTCCGAACGTCGCCGAATTTAGGGACGGATCAAAATTCGTCGCTAAAATCTGATTTACGACGTATTTACGACGGATTTTTGTCCGTCGTACCTAGGCGACGGATTAAATCCATCGCAAACTTTGATTTGGCGACGGAAATTGAACATGCAAATTCCCACCTAGAATAGAAAATGGCGCGCTTTTCAGTTATTTTTACGACGGATCAGGTCCGTCGTAAAAGGACTTTTGTCTAACATTATTTTTTTGTTAATTTTTTTTTTAAAATATAGTGGAAAATTAAGTTTTTTTGTAGTCTAATTATTTTTTAATAGAATTTCAGTGGTTTAATCATACATATTTGTATCTATGATTAGTTTTTAACAATTGATTAAATGCAAAAAGAAAATTTATTTTGTTTTTATATCAAATAAGTAAAATTTTTATTTTTATTTTTTAATTAAAACTAATATTTAAATGATTTCTAATATCACATGAAAAAGAATATCGAGAAGTCTAAAAAATTTAACAATGTTTGAGAAAAATTTAGATTTTGAAAAAATAAAAATCATGATTTAATAAAAATCTATTTTGTGGGAACGAAAAAGAATATTTAATAAAGTTGATAAATTTAAAAGAAAAAAAAAGCATTTGATTTTGAGAAAAAATAATATCCTGAAAAAGAAAATTAAAAAGATTTTAAAAAATGTGAAAATTTTCACAATGTTGAAAAATGAAAATATTTTAAAAAAGAAAATGAGAGTTTAAAATTAAAAAAAATAAAATAAAATTGTGAAGTTCAATAAAAATTGACAAGTTCGAATAAAATGCTTTTTTAAAAATGGAGAAGTGAAAAAAAATTGAAATTTTTTAAAATAAAATGATATTAAAAAATCGATACTTTATCAAAAAACAAACATTTTGAAATGAAAAATAAGTAAGTTGAAAAATTTTGTGATTTTGAAAAATAATTGAAAATGTTTAAATTTTGAAATTAAAAGAAAAAGTTATTTATAAAAACACTAAGATTTTGAAAATATATATATAATTTTTTTAAAAATTTGAAAAGTTGAAAACAACATGATGCTTTTGAAGAAAAAATCGGCATTTTGGAATTTTTGGGAAAAAAATTAAAAATTGTGAAAATTTAAGATATTTTAAAAATAAAATTTCAGAATTTGTATTTTAATTTATTTTTTGAAATATTTTATAATAAAAATGATATTTTGTTAAAAGTTTTCAAAGAAAAATTAAGAGTAAAAAAATATACATTTTGAAAAAAATGTAAATTTTAAATGGAAATTAATATTTATCTATGGAAAAAAATATTTTTAATAAATTATTAGGCACATCCACTAATTGAACATTTAACCATTTTTGGACAATCGAATTAGTCCAGATTGAAGAGTAAATAACTTCATATGTTTAAATCAAATTTCACTCAAATTGTTGATCAATCTTGTATTCTCAATACCTTTCTCACATGTAGCTAGCTTGGTTGGGGCGAGTAACTGGTCAAATTGAGGGAATTGATCAATAAAATAGAGTGAATGGACTATACATATAAAATGGGCTAAATATTATTGTCAAAATTGTGACCCAACTTATTAAACTCGCGAAAACCTACGAATTGATGTTAATAAGTTTTGTGGGCCCCATCATGATGTGTGTCGAACATCAACACAGTGCATTTAATGTGTCCCCTTTAGGTTATGAGATATCTCAAAAAATCATCCGTAAACGAAACTCAGGTGGACCATACCATCTAAAACCATGTCAAGACATAATAAAAAAATATTAAAGCACTTGGTGGGGCCCACATGAGTTTTGGATGCGGATAAAACTTGGTCTGACCCCTCATCCAAGTTGGACACACATAATGAATGGGTTGGATATGTGAATCACATTAAGGCAAGCCCAATATATGATTATGAATGTTTTAAGGAAGCCCTCTACATTTAGGTGAGTTAGTTGCTACCTTTAACAAAGTAAACGTTGTGGGGTCCATTGTTATTTATTTATTTTATCCATTCCGTTTATTTATGTTAACAAATAATTTGTGGTCTAAAGAATAAAAAGGAAGCATATCCAAAGCTCAAGTGGACCACACCACAGGAAATAGTGTGATTGAACCTTTACCATTGAAAAATTCCTACACAAGGATGCTGGGTAGGGTCCAACACCATGTGTTTGGAAAATCTACTCCGTTAATCTGTTTTTAGAAATCATTATAGGACAAGAGACTAAAAACAAGTTGGATCCAAAAATCAAGTGGGTCACACGAGAGGAAAACAGCGGGGATACAAATACCTACGGTTGAAACCTTCTGAACTCCACCTTGATGTTTATATGCCATCCAAACAGTTTATAAGGTCATTAACACTGGCAATAAGTGAAAATACAAAAGAAAAAAAAAAAGCCTGAAACAAAGCTTTTTATGGCCGTAAGAATGTTTCAACGGTTCTCACTGAATCCCCACTGTTTCATTTCGTGTGGCCCACTTGAGTTTTGGATACACTTCGTTTTTGGCATCTTTTTCTAAAATGAACTCTATAAACAGATTAACGCTATAGATTTCCCACAAATATGGCAGTGGGCCCCACCCAACATCCTTGGGCAGGAACTTCCTGCGAAAGGCTAAGCAGGAAATCCACGTCCCTGCAACAGGCGCGGATGGGCTACAGAAAGGTTGAGTAACCAGGCGTCACCTAGTTCTGTGGGCCCCACCATGATGTATGTTTTGTATCCACACCGTCCTTCCATCTGGAGAGATCATTTTAGGGTAAGACTCAAAGAATGAGTCACATCTAAAGATTTAGTGGACCCCACCAGAGAAAACAGTGGGGAGAGTGACACCACCGTTAAAAACTTCTAAAGGCCATGAAAGTTTTAGATCAAGCTGATATTTGTGTTTTCCCATCTTTAATGTCTTTTTTAACTTTTGAACAGGTTGGATTTTGAAAAAACATCATGGTGGACCTCAAGAAGGTTTCAACGGTGGGCATCAATCTTCCCTCTGTTTTCTTTGGTGGGGTCCACTAAAGCTTTGGATTTGCCTCGTTATCTGGGTCATGCCTTAAAATAATATCTCCAAATGAATGGACGTTGTGGATACAACATATACATCATAGTGGGGTCCACAGAGCTGGTGACGTCACTTCAGTAGCGACTCTCGCTACCAAACCCGTCAGTATCTAATCCGCGTCCCCCTAAAACGGGGAACGGTTTGGCTACTCCCCCTGACTCGGTGCTATGTGGGGCCCACCATGATGTATGTGTGTCATCCATGCCGTCCATCTATTTTTATATATCATTTTATGATGTAAGAAAAAAAATGAATTATATCTCAATCTCAAGTGGACCACATTACAGGAAACAGTTTTGAATGAATTTTGACCATTAAAAACATTTTGGGGCGATAAAAATTTTGGATCAAGCCGATAATTATTTTTTCCATTCATCTGGGTCTTTATGACTAAATCAACATATTGGATTTCAAATAAACAGTACAGTGGGCCTTAGGAGGATTTTAATGTTGAATATCCATTCATTTTTTTTTCTGTGGTGTGGCCCACCTAAGATTTATATCCCTATCATTTTTTGTAGAAAGCCATAAAATGATCTGTAAAAATTGATGAACGGAATGGATGAAACACTTACATCATGGTGGGGCCCACAGAGCACCGACCACCAGCCTCGGGTAGCCAATCCGTCTGCCCTAAAACGAGACCCCTTTCCTCTCTCCCTCTCATACACTCTCCGTCTGTTCCTCTCCCAGCGCCAGCCCTAGAGATCTCTCCCACCTCTCTTCCTATCGATCTCTTCACGAACATCAGGTAATGCTCTCGTTCTCTCTCTCAATCGATTGATAGCGATGGTTCTCTCAATCTCTCTCTTAATCGATTGATGGTGGTGGTTCTCTCTAATCTCTCTCTCCCAGTGCCACGATTGGAAACCCCCTGGATTCGGAACCCCCATGATTGGAAACCCTCTGGATTCGAAACCCCCATGATTTGAAACCCCCTGTTTTTTTTTTTTTTTGGGTGTTGGGTTTTTTGTGTAATTGTTAAGTATATAGATAGGCCAATGGTGTTCTTTCCCTCTTAAAAATCTTTTTGGTTCAAGTAATCCACATAAAGAAGACCATCTCTACTAAAAAATTTCAAGTTCTAATTAATTTTATCAACGAGCAATCTCCTTTTTTTTTTATTCTTTTTTTTTTTTTTGAGATTTCCCCAAAACTTATGTACGTGGGACCATCTTAGTGTTTTCATGCCATCCAATCTGTCCACATTAAGACCGAAACGAACCTGAGAGCAGGCCTTGTTTGGAGCCAAACAATGGCGTGGGAAGAACCTTAAACTAGGGGCTGAAACTCGATTCTGGGACAGCTTACAAGTAGGCTCTGAAGAGCTTGCGCATGCCTCAAAATCGACCGAGAAATGGCCATTTTTTCGGCATGAAACGGCCCTGATCGGACCGTTCTTTGGTGAGAGAAGTGGTAGTCACCATGCCACCATTTGGGCATCGACGTGAGTGTGAAACGGTAGGAAAAGAGCCGTGGTTGAGCTGAGAGTCAAGGCCGAGAACGGCCTCCAAAACAACTAAAACAGGGGCATTTGCAAGTCAGTAAAGGAGGCAGACTTTGGGCCTCACCAAAAGTTAACCTGGGCGTCACCAAACTGTAGGTGGGCCTCACCAAAAAGCTGGTGGGCTACCCTAGTTTGGGGCCCGTGCAGATGTTGGTGGACCGCATCCTGCATCCACAGGTGGGCCCCACCCAGCAGTAGTGGTGGGTTACGTAAGTGGACCCCACCCTGATGACATGGCTCAGCCAGCCGACCATCGCCAGAAAGCCGGGACTGGGCCATTGAATATATATATATTGATATATATATATATATATATATATATATATATATATATATATATATAATGCACATACACGTGCATGAGAATTTTTACAATGTGCAATGAACCTCAGTTGCAGAAGGAACGGTGTATGTGGATAATATCCAAACCGTCCATCCATTCAAACACCCCTTATTTCACCATGCAAGTACCCTTATAGCACATCATGTGCACGTGGTAAGCCCAAGTGGAACCCATGTTGATATGATATTCATATATATATTAAATATATATGATGCATGTGATCTGTAACTGAATATATGATGCATGTGATGTATACATGATGCATGTGATATATGATGCGTGTGATGTATATACTAACTAAATTGGTTGTGTCTAATCTCAAGTTTTCAAGGACAACTAGAAGAATCTCTCCTTTAACCTAGGTTTACTTATGTTTAAAGTACTCCCAAATATTAGTTATGGAACCATGACATGTTGACCCGTGATTATCATGACCTGTAGACAAGACCACCTGTGGTTTTCACGAGTGGTTTTCCATGGCACAATTCCAATAGATCAGGCGCATCTAAAAAATCAGGAATATCCAAAATTCAGCTGGGCTACACAATATGAGTTTAAGATTTGAGGTGTGATTTATTGTTCCCCACTTGAGTTGTCAATCATTCAATTTTTTAGGCTTCCTAATTTTTGGACTTTATGGTGAACATGCATGAGGGGTCACACCAGGTGGATGCCATGGAAGTCATACACACATCACAATGGGACCGTCATAGCTCAACACCATGGTAACTTACTAGGGAGCCAGAGCCATACTCCATTCGGTCATTCCCTATGCTTCTCCAACAATATCACAAGTGAATTTGTAGCTCAATCTGTACAATTCATACTATATGCTAAATGAGCAGTAGTTCTAATATAAAAAAATCCTAGTAATATAGAATTCAAGTCTTAGTAGGATCATCTCTTATTTTTCCCACACAGAAATTTCTGAGTATCGACTTTTACAAACCGCGTAGTTTTTTTTTTTTCATCTCACGAGTAGGAATTTCGTTGTTTTTTTTTTTTTTTCAAATTTTTTTTTTTTTTTTTATGTTTTTTTCCTCTGCAGTTCTTTGATAGATTTTTAACTTGAAGAAACTTACTACTCATTAAGTTCATAAACGTGTGCATCACCATATTGATGTATGTTCTTTTCTTATCATCTGTTTCACATGTTCTACAACTTTTACAGTTTGAATATAAACCTAATAAGAAAAACAAGCTAGTTCCAAAGATAGCAACCAGGACAAACAAATTCCAGAGAGACTTCAGTTTATTTGATTTCCATATAGCAAGGGAGATCTCTTCTAATTCTAGGTGCCATGAATTTCATTACGGAGGAAATTGAACAGACGCAGAAAGCGGAATTCCAGAAAGTGTCCCTGAGAGGCGTGTGATGGTAACCTTTTGCTTGCATTTGGTTTTATTTATTAGGGTTTGTGAGACCCAAATGGCTATTTTGCAGAAGGAAAGGTTGTGCGCCGCAGTGTGCGGCGCATCTCCCACCATCCAACAATGGTGGGTAGGAATCTTATTGTGTATTTTGAAATGGACTTTTAAATATTCAAATTTCATGATTCCCGCCAATTGTCTTTAGGTAGTGGGAAATAATGTGTGCACCAATTAATTTCCGATATTTAGTACTAGTTCTATCTGATCTAATCTTTGTTTTTCCATCCTTTCGTCTCAGCGTTCAAGGCAACCTCCAGTGGTTGGCAATCGATGATGGTGATGTCAACTCGATGGGCTTCATCGCTACTTGTATTTATTTATTTATTATTATTTTTTAATTACTTGATTATTGTGTTTTTGCTCTGTTGCTTTTGTATTCACTCCCAACTTCTAATGCTTGCACATGCTCTTTTTTTTTTTTTTTTTTTTTTTTTTTTGCAGACGTAATGTTTATCTATACGATGGTATACTCGACCCGGCCTCAACAAACTTTCTAGTATTTTCTTGCATCATAACCATGTTGTTTTCAAGAATTAGTGGACTTCCATTGAGTCGCATCCGCCTGTCCGGCTGTTTTGATGACCTTACCCATAAATAGGACCAGGCCTAGTCGGTGGGCACATTCCTATATTGGATATGTGGACTTCTGTACTGTCCACACTCCAATACATGTGTGACCAGCCTGATGAGTTGGCTGGCCTTATTTTTGAGCCAGACCATCTCCACGACGAAGCCCACATGATGGACAATTCAAGCGTATCATGATGAAATATTACTTATGGTAGATGGAACTGAAAATATATAAAATTTACTCTTTTTCACTTTGAGTTTTGTGTTTGTAGATGGGGTTGGGGATCGTCGCACTTGTGATGATATATGATTCTTAAGATATATGTGATTTGTCATGGATTTACGGGCCTTGGCAATGCTCCGGTACGGATGGTTATAGAGAGTTTCAATTGAATGTTCGCCTTCCATAATGACGGGGAGGCCGTTTACAACGCCTCGGGCTCCAACTTGATCTTGTTGATCGGAAATTGATGATTATGGTATAGATTTTGTTCTTCTATTGCATGCAAGATAGATCCGATTGCCGAGCAATCCTCAGTGTAGATTCCAATCTGTCTCAAATGGGGCATATATTATGACCATTGGGTGGGCCACATATGTTTCTTTCATCTAGGCTGTTCATTAGTTTTGTATATGTGTGACACATGATACATAAGCCCGATTTCCTACATGTGGTATCTACATTGTTGTCATTGCATGATGAAAGGCTCTAATCTCACACAGGTCTGGCTTGTTACCATGTGTTAGGTGAGTACTCTTTTAAAGTGCACTCCAGTGTCAATCGGGATGATTATTGGCAATTGTGCTAGAAACATGATTCAGTACTGCTTGGAGGCTTAATGTGATGTGTGAGGCCCACTGTGATGTGTGCATGACATCCAATCCGTCCATCATGTGTAATCCCTCATATTCTCCTTGTTTTCCCGAAATATTGCTGTCCCAAAATTCAGGTTGGCCTCATCAGGCAAAATCATGCTCAAAATATCTAAAGTCATGTGGCATGGCCTACTAGAGTCTAGGAATGGCCTAAATTTTGGAGTGTCTGTTCATCTTGATAGGTCGCATCATATGATTGGAATGGGTGGCCTATGCAAATAAAATAAAATAAAATAATATGAGCCCCATACAATTTGGAAAGTTTTTAATGGCGGACAACCCCATCCCAGCCACAGATTAGATAATTATGCATCATTATTGGACCGATGGATGGACTCTTTGTAGGAGTGGTTTTTGTAAATCTCAAAAGTCCATCATTTATCCTCTTAAGGATGAAACATGGGCCATTGATTAGCTGAGCATGACATGTCATGCTGATCCACATATGGTGTGGGCCTCATCATAGGAGAATGAACACTTTGAATTAAAATTAGCCAACCACCTGGATTCAATGTGCAGGTGTGGCCCTTCTAATAAGTGGATCAGCCTACTTTATGGGATTGGATTTTCTTGCTGAGGCCCATAAGCATAACATTATCATAAGCATTTAGACCCATCCAATGCTGATTGTGTATTTACATCAATCCACACTATTAAAAACATTAGATA
Organism: Magnolia changhungtana; assembly: GCA_030180095.1. Classification (NCBI taxonomy): domain Eukaryota; kingdom Viridiplantae; phylum Streptophyta; class Magnoliopsida; order Magnoliales; family Magnoliaceae; genus Magnolia; species Magnolia changhungtana. Next base: position 80,557 of record JASAUF010000158.1, read on the forward strand.
ATGAGTTGATGAGCCTTTAATTAATTTTATCAAATGCCATCTTAATGTTTTCATGCCATCCAAATTTTGATGTGATTGTATATGGATTAAGACAATCAGTTACCCATTTAAGGGTTTTTATGTGGCCAGGCATAGATACAGTGTGCTCCTTGGTGCATAAAAATCCTTATATATATATTGAATGTTTTGGATGAGAGTTTGTAGGGTCTTTTTGTTTTTTTGTTTTTGTTTTTGTTTTTTTTTTTTTTGTTTTGTTTTTGTTTTTTGTTTTTTTTTTGTTTTTTTTTGGTTTTAAATAGGTCTTATCACCTCCTTTTCAAGATACATGATGCACTCAAAAACTTCTTTTCATGGACATATAGAGGGTATCGATTTTGTTATGGGCCTCATATGTATGCAGATACAATAGATGCTATAAAAGCCCATGTGTGTTGGTGAGCCAGTAATAATTTCAGCTTTTTACAATTACAAGATTCTTTGTAGTCATTTCCACAAATTGATATTTGGAGAAACATGCAGAGTTATGTCTCGCCACTAGAGATTCTCCCACAGTGAAATTGTAGTCAATCGCAACCTGGTTTGTTTTTGCACATGAGATTAGGAAATAGTTTGGTCAAGGAATTTCGTTGTTGCCAATAATGCCAATGTGTTCAAACTTATTGTTATAAAAAGAAAGAAGAAGCTAATGTGTTCATACTTGTAATTTTGTATGGATGAACCTCAAAATAGTTAAAGTCGCGATACTTATAACTGGTTCTCACTGTTCCACACTTGATTGAGCTACCATATATGTTTCATATTACTCTGTTAGTTATAGTCCTTACCAATAAATTCAAAAGATTCTGACATCTCCAACATTAGAATATCAAGATACTAATGTCCATGGCGTGTGAATTTTTATTGTTCATCAATGCATTGTTTCAGAGTTCTTTACTGTTTGTGACATGCGAGTCTTTGTTGTTCATCAATGCATTAGTCAATGTGCTAATGTTTGTGACATGCAAGTCTTTTCATCCTCTGCCTCAAATGTTCATGGTATGAGATCCTCTAAACTTTAAATGATATTTTGGTAGCTTGACAAGTCTTTTGGCAAATGTCATTGATCTCTCTTTGGTTTTTTGTGCATCTCAAGAGGTTATTGTTTCAGTTTTTTTTTTTTTTTTTTTTTTTTTTTTTTTTTAAAGAAGAAAGAAATAAAGAAAAAGATATGCATGGTCCCAACACTACATGTAAGATAGATACTGAACTACACAAGAAAATATTTAAATTTCCTACCATTTTTTCAATGGAAATGTATTGAAATTGATAAAAGGTACTTGGTGAATATTGATAAAATTGGTCTAGCTCCCCATGAATCAAACTTTGATCAACTGATAGGCTATAGATATAGATTAAATGCTAGCAGTCCCATATCTTTGATATATGTTTGGTTCACCTAGTTTGCGACCAACCTGATTCTTGGACCTAGGCATAAGTTCGGGTTAGGTTTGCTATGCTCACATGTGGGTGGAGCCTTGCACAACAACTTGCAACCACATGTGTCAATATAGCATAACTTGCAAGAACAAAGCTTTCCATTAAGTAGGCCATGTTGTTCAAAACACACTTAAATTGCTCCATTTGGCACTTTTGTTCAGTTATGTTCGTCCCCAAGATAAAGGAAGTTTGGAATGAGTAATAGAAGTTTCTTTACTGAGGCTTTAAATTGCTCGGGGTTTTATATCTAAACGATTTGATAGTAGAAAAACTACCGAGTGAAATTTGGTGATGTTGATGTCGCACAAACGCTAGCAAAAAAGGCCATTAGTACCTTCATTTCCGTGAAATAAGACCCGACTTCTCCATTTAGTTCTTCACCGATTAATTTGAGAATGTCCATTATCGTAAAATGGCAAAAGCCTACATTCAATACTTCAAACATGAACACATGCATCGGTAACTAATGGCTGCTTTGCATGGAAAGTATCCAAACAAATTTGCATTTGCCAAAATTCCCTAGCAATATGTTGCCCAAGAGTATATGTCACCAAACACATGGAGGAAGCCTTTCATGTGGCCTCTTCATGAAACAATTTCTTAATATATTGCTTGCTTTCTGAACCCATTGTCATGTTAATCTCTTCTTTCCGTATTATTTTCCCGGTGATTACCCTTAATCGCTCTTCATCTTCGAAAAAAGACATCACAAGTCATGCTTGTGAATCTTGTGATTTGGATTTTTAGCTGTGGATATTATTTTCGGGACAACAAATAAGGACAAATGTTGAAGCTATGGAACAATCGCCCAATTGGGATTGCGAACACTTGTTTGGCTTGACATGAATTGAATGTATAAGTATGGTCAATCTCACATTCAATTTGTTAACCAGTAACTTAATTTCACTATTAACTATTGACCATGGAAACCATCTTTTACAGATTAATGCTATAAATGCTTCAACTGAAGCAGTCTGTCTTTATTCTAAGTGGGGATGAGACAGTAAAAACACAGGTAAAGTCAACTTGTTAAAGATGGTGTTTTTAAATTTTTATTTTTATGCATAAATCAACTAGGATTTCTCATTTTTACTTTTCATATTAAAATAAAAATAAAAATTGAAAATGGAAATCAAATCAGTATTTATATCAGACAAGATATTCTTGAATTGGATTGTTTAGGTAGAAAGTTGGGGTGATCTGATGGCTTGACATCCAAAACACTAGAAAGATGGTTTTCCAAGGTTATTTTAACCACAAAACTCGCCAGTTGTCTACTATGCTTCACTACTTAATTCCAGTTTTTAAAACATTCAGAAGAAAAAAGCATAGCCATCAATTTTATTGAGTCGAATTATGATTTGAATGCAGGTAGGAGCTACAAGTATGACGGTCCTCAGAAGTTTATGTGAGCCTATTGGTTCCATGAGCACTGGGAAGGTTCGGATCATGCCCCAGTACTGACTCGGGAAGTCTCTTTTCGTATGATCGGAAAATGCAAAAGGTATGTCTTCACTATTTGCGAAGATTGAAGGAAAGTGAAGGGTATTTTGGTGACTGCATGTGTTGGGTCAATTTGTTATTTCCTTCTTTTACATGTTGTAATGATTGTCTTGTTTCATGTCTTAGATGATGCAATTCGGGTGACATCATCCTTTCAATTTATTTTATTTTTCTCTACTATGAAATATACAGTGCACCATACTGAATTTTGAATTGCAACTTGTGCTGCTATGGTCTCTGTTTTCAGTATGGTGTAGGAGGACAGACGAGCTTGTTGATGGCTAGGTTTTCATGTTCATTTGGCTTGGTTTTGGAAGCCTTTGGAGTAGACCCCATCAAGGGGTTTACAGATTTTGTGTATTGGATTGAGTTGCAGTCTACTTTGTAATTACTGTGACTCTATTCGTCATTTTTAAACTGAGAAATTTGGGTTCTTGATGGTTTAGCTAGAGCTTCATTCTGGATCTCATCTTTATTATGTTTATGCAGGTGGTGGAAAATGCAAAAATCTAGGCAAAAACGGTATGGATTTTTAAAAAAAATAAATCCGGTCTTTTTTTAATGGCCAGAGAGAGTTCTATATTACAACAGTTCTTTTAACTGTATAGCTATTTTCATTTTTTTTGCTGACATTGTTGTAGGAGGCAGCCATGATATGATTGGATACAAGTGAATATACGGAGTGGCAAAGAAAGTGGTTGGCAAGATTCAAGTGGAAGGTTAGTTTTCAATGGTATAAACCGAATTTCATGATGTTTGGTGCAACCAACTGCACCCTAAGCTACTTTTATTTTCATTGGTACAGAAATTGTGAGTAATGGTCTATCGAAATTGTGAGTAATAGTCTATGTTAAATCAGATGTTCAAAAGTTCTAAGCCTTCTTAGAACATCTCAGGTCGTGTTTATGTTTGTATGAATCCCGACTTTTGAGTTTTGGAACATCTTAAGTTTGAAATTCTCATTACAGAAAAGTGTAAAAAGAGATGGGTCTTAGTTTTAAAGAGTTAGATCTTGTTTGATTGGTCCAAACGTGCAACAAGAACAGTTTCCAAAGGGCATGTTGGATGCAAACTCCGAAGGGGCTTTTAAGGCCTAAACCCCTTTTTGATCCAAACAACAGTTGATGTTGTGCTTTTGGATGTACTTTGCAGACCCTTATCTCCTCCTGCTCAACAAAAATATGGACTGGAACTGTTAGTCCCAATCACATTCACCGTCTGTCTTCGTAAATATGGCTATAGTTTATGATCTGCAAAAGGCACACTCGCACATCTCTTGCTCGGGTGTGATATTGTTTATAATTGCAGTGTTGAGGCCTGACCGTGTGTTGAAACATTTCTAATACATGTGGAGGGATTTTTTTAGCTCTCTAAGATTTGAGTCGGTTTCATTTTTGGATTTACATACATCACTTGTGAGCCCCACAGTCAGGGCTCCAACTGACTAAATGCGCTTTCTAAGAGCATTCATACTTTTCAGTTGTACAATAACAATCTGACAGGTCCAATCACATCCCATTTTTCAGTGTGAGTTTTAGATTGTGTTCACATGCATTTCTACTAGCAATCATATTTTTCAAGTGCCTCTATCAATTAACTCTCTTTTCTTTTTCTTTTTTTTTTTTTTTTTTTTTTTTTTTGCTTTTTTTTTCTTTTCCTTTTTTCGGAAAGAGTAAGACAAGGTGTTCTTGTCCAGTACGATCAACCTCCTATAAATACCCATCCATCGTAAGTTCGCAATAGACCATAAGCAACAATAACCATGGCCATACAAAAATCTCTCTTGCTTTTCTTCTTTTAATATTAGAATTTCTTTCTTCCAATGCCTTTACAACAGCAACAGCATCCACACTCGAAGAAGCAGAGGCTCTCTTGGAATGGAAAGCCAGCATCTTCTCACCACAAGCTCTCCATTCATGGTCACTTCCAGCTACTAATGCTAGTGCTACCACAATCTCTCTATGCAAATGATATGGGATCTCCTGCAACGGCCTTGGAAGTGTAATAGAGATAAGCCTACCGAGTGCAGGCTTGCAAGGTAAGCTTGATAACTTGAGCTTCTCCTCATTTCCAAACCTCTTCCGTCTCAATCTCAATGACAACCCACTCACTAGAACCATCCCAGCTGATATTGGCACTCTTTCCAGACTCGTCTCCCTCAGTATCTCCATGAATAATCTCTCTGGAGTACCTCTTTCAATGGCTAACCTTTCTCACCTTTTAGAGCTCAACATCTCGTCTAATGAAATAACTGGGCCTATTCCTCCATCTTTAGGTAACTTAACCAGGCTGACAATCCTCTACCTCTATAACAATCAAAATTTTCTGGTTCAATTCCTGCACAATTAGGAAATCTCAAGAATTTGGTTCAGTTGTCATTGTTAAATAACAGTCTGACAGGTCCAATCCCTTCTACTTTAGGTAATTTAAGAAACCTTACACTTTTACCTCTACAGAAATCAAATTTCTAGTTCAATTCCTGCACAGTTAGGAAATCTCGAGAATTTGATTTTGTACTTGGTACTATTGTATTGAAAGGAAGTTCTAGGAAAGCTGTGTATCTATCAATTTTGTGAATAGGATTCTTATTAAAAAAATCGTGTGCATTATTTTTTAAATGACTATCAGGTGTAAGATTCAAAAAAAATAAAATAAAATAAAAAAATCTACGAATTTATTTTTTTGATTCACAGATATTTTAGCGACGGACCAAATCCGTCGCAAATTTCTGAAAAAGTTAGAAATAAACGACGGATTTGGGTCCGTCGCTACTCATGTTAGCGACGGACCTAATCCGTCGGTAATAATTTTTACGACGAATAATAAAAGTGGGTTTTTTCGAATATCAGCGACGGATTTTTTATTTTTGCGACGGATCTTATCCGTCGCAGATGAAACGACGGACCTTATCCGTGGCAAATTAAACGACGGATTTTATCCGTCGGAAAAGAAAAAACGACCCAGTAAACAGCGACAGACCAAGCGACGGACGAAATCCGTCGTTTATTTGGTTTTGCGACGGATTTGGTCCGTCGCAAATCCGCAATTTTGGCGTAGTGTTCTTGCCTTAGATCTGAGGATCGAAGGGTTTAGCTTGTTTTATAGATAATAATTCAGCAAAAAGAACAAAATGTAAAATCATATTGGTCATAGTCGAAATCATCAAAGCCTTCTTCCAGCTATTTGGGGTTAGAAAAGAACACAAATTTACTAGGTTTTTTAAAATAATTACCCATTCGAGAAGATATTGAGTGATGGGTTCGATCTTTATGTCATTAATCCTCCGACTACTTATAATTTCCAGCACAACCATCCCATAGCTGTATGTGTCGACCTTCTCGGATAATTGCCCATGGATTGCATATTCAGGTGCCATGTATCCCCTGTCCAATGAGATAACATGTAGCTCTCAAGATGAAATTTACAATCAAAATACTAAAATCTCCCTACCATGTGGTAAATGGACCAATCTAACCATGAATTATGATAATCGACAAAAAATCATTGTCAGTGAGATGACAAGAAGCTGCTTGATTTTTGTCTAGTGGGCCATCAGAGATCAATAGTCTTAATTAAACCAGATCGAACTAGCCATTGGATCTTAGGTGATGAGCATGCCGATGGGGCCCACTTATGATGTGATCATACATGATATGGCTAGCACAATTTTACTTTCAACATGTAGTAGAATCCTAACATAGCAAGTGTGGATACTTGAGAACAGAGGACTTTTGATGGATGCAAGGTTCTTAAGAGGCTCTCTATATGGAAGTTTAATCCCTAAGCCTCTCTCACGTTTTGCACAGCTTCCCTATCTTGAGAGTGGCCCCAAGGAGAGAAGGGATGGGGAACCAAGTTCTTAAAGACTTCGACAATGAAAATGATGGCAGACAATTTAGTTCTCAATTTAGATTTAAATTCATGATATTGATGCACTGAGAAAATGGACATTCCACAAAGTTCGATTACAGAGACATCCTCCAACTTTGTCCATCAAGTTCAAAATGATTGCTTTTGTACGTATCTTTTTCAATTCTTTGAAGCAAAATGAGAATAAAAGAGATAAAGATACAGGCAATGGCAAGCAACCAAGACAATTTCACAATTGTGATTACTTTGGACTTACAAAGTTCCGACAACTGTGGTCTTGAGATGGCTCGATCATTTGGCGAAACCTTGACAGACCAAAATCTGCAATCCTAGGTGGAAGTCATCATCAAGAAGTATATTACTGGATTTTATGTCTCGGTGTATGATGGAAATATGGAATTCCTCGTGCATATATGCAAGACCACGAGCCATGCCGACAATTATATTGAATCGCTGCTTCCAGTTCAATGTTCCATGCCTATCTCCTATGACGAAAATATCCAATCCGAGGCATAGAAAATAAAAGGACACTTCAACGCTACATTCAAGCTGAAACCAACATATATACCTTTTTGGATGTTTAGTTTGGTGCAATGAAGATTCTAATGCATTGCTTCTGTGAAGAAAAGATGCCAAAAGCTTACCAAATAAAAGAAGAGGAACCGTTACAGGTGAGTTTGGTTGTACCAAATACCATGAAATTTTATGATATTTTGCACCAAATCAGCTTTGATTAATCATGACCATGAAATTTCATCATAATATGCACCTGGTATCATAAACTAGAAATATCATTATATTTGATATCAGCCATAGGTTGCATTCATCCTCTTTGGAATGAAAGAAGAGAGAAAAGGATGAACATGATTCAGTGACATATGCTACACACTATTGGCTATTTAAAACACTGGATACACCAAACCATCAAAAGAAGAAGCATGGATTATAGAAGCGTATATGATCTAGGATAGTGTTTGTGAGTGGCCTTAGTAGGTACGTGTGGGGACCATGGTTGTTAGTCAAGACAATTGATCTGATAGGCCCCATTATGGATGAAAGATAGCCCATGCCCCAAAAATCCACCCAACAAAACAATCCTAACCCCTTCAATCTGCAGGCTTGTAAACAGACAGGTAAGTAAAATTATCCCACATTGGGTGGAGAAAAAGGCCAACGATTAAATGGCTATGATCCTCCAATCTAGAAAAATTTTGGGACCATCCTCCATCCATGGTAAGGTCCATCAAATCAAAGGTCTGGAATTGGATTATAAAGATACTAAAAAAGAGAAGGATTTCTTGGTGTTGCTACCAAGAAACATGGAATGAATGGAATCCTCTTCTCATTCCACATAAAACAACTATATTACCTGTAATTCGTATGAGCGCCGACTCCATTCCAATCTCCCTGGCGACACCAAACACAATATGAATGGAATCAAAATACAAAGAGAACCACAAGATGTTGTAAAACAATGAAAAAAAACAAGAAAGATAGGTGGCATCCAAAAATAAATTTACCTGGATAGGCTTCGGGTCAAATGAGAGAACAATGCCAGCAATCTCTGTAATCCTCTGTTTACATAGCAAAGAGAACGATCTTACGACTAGTTTTACGAAATGTAGAATCATACATATAATTAGATTCTTTTAAAATAAGCAAGACATTCCATGTAATTCCCCTTTTCAGACCTATATATATATATATATATATATATATATATATATATATATATATATATATATATATATATATATATATATGCAATACTCGCCCAAAATTCATGTCAATCCACTGTAGTTATTACTCTACTCAACATTGGTCCTGCTACTATCTTATATTCTAGTATAAATTGGTCGCCAAGGCTTCAGGACTTCTCTAGAGTCACCAACACATCCCTTAGCTACTACTAAAGAAGCACAGCTAGAAGTGTTACCTCTTCTACCAAATGGGCTATTGTTTTAAAAAAATTTAAATAATTAACCTCGTATATCTAATATATACTAGTAACATACAAGCAGAGAGGGTATATACTAGTGACCACACCAACTTGCAACTTAACCTACTGGGAACCGTCATACACTGTGATGTCTTACAGCAGAGCGGGTTCTGAGGAGTTACAAGTTGGACCTCTAAGAAAGAATATAAATGATGCCATTAAAATATAAATTAAATAAGATCAATTAAGAACATGCAACAGATCAATTAAATAATAGAGAAATTAAGAATGGAGGTGTGTGACTATGTCACTTTTGTGAAGATGATTTGTGCCAATTTCTTTGAAATAACTTATATGATTCACAATGATCGCCTTTGGTTGCCATCTCAAAAAAACTAAGTGTACATGTGGCAGCTATACAAATCACAGCGATGGATTCAATCCTGGATTCAGTTAGCTTATTAGTACACACAACATTGTCAGTTCAAACTTCACTGTTAGCCACCCCCACCAGGGAATCGAAGCCAAGACCTCAATGTTGAAAACGAGGTATTTTCACTCAGTCTGCCACTTAAGCTATGGATCTGGATATGGGTATTTTCACTCAGTCCGCCACTTGAGCTATGGATCTGAATATGGGTATTTTCACTCAGTCTGCCACTTGAACTCCAAGGCACCTAATTAAATTACAAAACCCCTAAACATCCACAGCATGAATGATTGCCATCTCAAAAAAACTAAGTGTATATGTGGCAGCTATGTGACATTGAGGTAGCTACCAACATGTAAAAACGATCGTTGGTCTTACATACGTTAGTGAATTTCCTCATCTGTCCTCTATGTATCTAAATTTCCTTTTAGTCTTACATACATTAGTAAATTACTTACTTCCAAAGTCTCTCAATTCGTCTATAACTTTCTTATCCTACCCATTGTGTGTTTCAGGATATAAGGATGAGGAAAAGGATTGGTGGAGGACATGGAGTGGTGTTCTTTGTTATCTGGACTGGGAAGGAGTCAGAGCTATCATGTAGATTACATCCCTTCATTAGTGGCATTGCCGGACTAGGTCACTTTGCTCCTTGAAGAATTTGAAGACTTGTCATTCCATTCTTGTCTTCGTGTCAGTGCTTAGAGTGTGAGGTTTGTGAGCTAAGCATCACAAAGTCATGTCTTCTATGTAAGTGTCAGAGTGTCAGACTTGTGAACTAAGCATCACACAGTCACATTCCCACCAAGCGTAGAATAACGTAATTCAGTCTCATTTTCTTTAGTTCCTTTAATGTTTGGAGACCTGTTCAAGATCCCGTAGTATGTGGATTCCAAGTATTTTGTTTGCCAATGAACATTCAAGAACTAATTGACTTTATTTAATGCAAGATAATTGAGTTATTTTCCATTCCTAAGATGTTTTTTTAATGGAAATTCAGAATCAATTCACGACACTGCCAAGAATATCTAACTCTCCATAGTTGGCATATTCAGGTCTTATCAGCTAAGGTTAATTTCTAATTGATAATATGTCAACTATGGTATGTCTGGACTTCCAAAGCATGATGATTCATCTTATTTTATTATTGTATTATTAAGTTTGGTCCAGAAGAATGGAAAACAATCAAAATCAGCTTTAAAATATCTGTCCAATTTCTGCTATGAGACAATGTGAACATAAACCATAGTAGAGATAGCATTTTACAGAAATTCTACAACAACCAGTATGAGGGTTTTTTTTTTTTTTTTTTTTTTTTTTTTTTTTTTTGCATGTGTCTAAAATCTCATTCCTAGAATAAATATCAATCAGAAATATGCACATATAAAAATGCACTACATTCTACCATATTAGACTTATCTGGCATAGAAAATGCGCCGATGGACATAACTTTTTTTTAGATATACTTTTAGATAAATCTCTAAAATCTAAATACAAAAACCTAAATTACAACTTAAATCAGCAAGAATCGAAACAAAATCCAATGAAATCTCTAAGAATAAAGAGACATAAGTGGATTAAGATCAAAACAAATCAAGCACCAGAAATCAAGAAAAAATTACAAAAACCAAACCCTAAGTGGAAAATTTTGGAGAAATGAGAGGGGGAAGCTTACCTGATTGAAAGTTAAAACCCTTCCTCTGTCCTCAAATAATGCCAACTGTAAATCTGAGTAACTTCTTCAAATGAATAATCAAACTGAGAAAAAAAATTGAAAAGGAAGGCAATATGCATCATCAGCTTAAAACAAAAATAAAAAAGCAAAGCTCTAAACAATGAGATCCAAAAGGAAAATAGATCTATCAGCAAGAATCGGAACAAAATCCAACGAAATATCTCAGAATCGAGAGACATAAGCTAGATTCATATTAAAATAGATTAAGTACTAAAAATTGAGAAAAAAAAAACCATAAGTAGAAAAAAATTGGAAAAAAGCTCACTTTGCCTTTTGAGGATCGATGATCGAGAGAGAGAGAGAGAGAGAGAGAGAGAGAGAGAGAGAGAGAGAGAGAGAGAGAGAGAGAGACGGTAGATTGTGAGAAGACGAGAAAAATATTGGAGAAGACGAGAGAGAAGAGCTAGGGTTCGCTTCGGTGAGGAGCTGCTGTCGGTGTATATGCCCCTTGTTTTTCTAGCTGCATGGAAATCGGCAATGGAGGAGCGGTGATTTCGCACCGAGAAACAGGTTTTGCTCTCGGATCGAACACCAAACCCTAATCGCTAATATTGCAATGCGGCTTGCTCAAATCAAGACAAATGAGCTAGAAACGACAGGATTTTCCACTTCTGAGTAAGATTTCGGTGAAATCAAGCAAAAAAAAAACTCCTCAAATCGAACCAAAAACGTGGAAATTGGATTTTGAACGGCCAAATGGGGAAAATGCATGAAAATGAGAGATTTACATACGATTTACGATTTTGAGAGAATTTCAGTTGAGAAATCGATAGAGAAAAAAAAAAACGAGAAGAGAGAGAGAATGAGTACACGAAATCGGCGAAGAGATTTGGTGTGGAGGAGCAATTTCCTTTCGGAGCGAGGGATTTTGAGAGAGAGCGAGGAGTATGAAATGACTGATTTTGAGAGAGAGTGAGGAGGCGAGGGATTTTCAGAAAGAGCTGAGGAATTTTTTTTTATAGCTCATCTCATGTAAAGCTCAGATCTCAAACACGTGTTACAACTATGAGGTTCGTAAGCTCAGATCTCAAACACGTGTTACACGTATGTAAGCCCACACGCCAACATGGAACACATTGGAGAGATCCGAGCCTTTCATCAGGTGGGCCAAGCTGTTTAGACTTCGGTGGATCCGAGGTCTCACCTAATCTGCCGCCCATTCATTATGGGCACAAGTGCCACGTGCGAATATGGGATGCGCGTGAGAGATCATGGCTATTTATTAGGCAGAGACTCGAAATTTGCCCGATCACGTGCTTGGTTTTCAGTTCACAGCGCATTAAATGGGGTCCACCTAACCAACGGTCCAGACTAACTCAAACACGTGCTTTGTGTTGGCACTTGTGGACCGCTTGTTAATTGCATCGACAAAAATGGCTAGGCTTGCTAGCCCCACACGCAACCACACATGCGAGCTTGCTTCTATGTTGTTGGTCATCCAAGCCGTGTATCAGAATGTAGGTGTGGCCCCGCCTTAGATCATATGGAAAAAAACTATCAGATAGGACACAGTTCCATATAATGGTAAAAGGCAATGGATATTCCAGAAAACTTCAGTTTTAAGGCCATCGGATTCAATTGTTTTTGTCCATTTGCGAGATCCGACGCGGAACGACTGCATTGTTGCACGATTCTGCATTCGGTGTGGCCCACGATATACTGGTGGGATCCGGTACTCACATGCCCTTCCCTCCGATCACGTGGTCCCTAGAGCCATATGGTTGGCCTGTCCTTAGCTAAATAGGAAATGACACCAACACCAGCCAGCTAGCTGCTATCAAATCTCTGTAGGCCCCATCATAGCTAATATGACATCCACCGTTGAAACCTTCGGCCAACACTGTAATGCTTATTTGTAATGTAACCTGTTCATATGGTCAGAACTTTAGGATCAGTGTGACTTTTGGACGGTAGATCATCCACCATAAGACCTGCTAGATGGACAACTGGATCTTCAAACTATACTGGTACGGCCGTCGCCGCTAGGGCTCCATCAATAAAAATGGACCACATAATCCATCACCGTGATTTTTTCACCCTTATAGTAAGGACATCATTTTTAACCGTCCATTTATATGCATGGATTTGATTGGATGGCTGAGACTGACCCATCACCATGATTTGTCCATTGTGGTCCACCAGCAAGGTAGGTAATCATATCAACGACCAGAACACAGCAAAGATGACATATAAGTACCGTTGAGATGGTGAGGAATGTGAATCCCAGTGCAGTGCGATGTACCCAAGTCATTCCTTGCACTAGTTATTGTTCTTTGATTGATTTTTGCAAATGATGCGAAGAATTCTCATCTAAAGGAGCTTGAAGGAGCAAAAGATCGCTTGATACTTTGCAAAGCCGATCTACTTGATTACAGGAGCCTTCTTGAGGCAATCAATGGTTGTGATGGAGTGTTCCACACAGCGTGTCCTGTGATGGAAGATCGGGTTGGCCTCGTTATTTTCCGACGATTGATATATTCTTGTAGTTATTTTCAATTAACCGTTGCACAGCACACGTGTCACAGATCTGGGCCATTCATCATTCATCAGGTAGGGTACATTGTAAACATGCTAGGGATAAAAAATAAAGCTGGTCCACCGAGGCAAAAGTGCAGACTTTTAGCCTCAATTTTCAACAACCGAGGCAACAGGGCAGACTTTTAGCTTCAGTTGCTCACCAAGCGAGGCAAAAGGGTATACTTTTAGCCTCAGTTGCTCACCAACCAAGGCAAAAGGGTAGACTTTTAGCCTCAGTTACTCACCAACCGAGGCAAAATGACAGACTTTTAGCCTCAGTTTCTCACCAACCGAGGCAAAAGGGCAGACTTTTGGCCTCAGTTTTCAACAACCGAGGCAAAAGGGCAGACTTTTAGCCTCAATTGCTCACCAACCGAGGCGAAAGGGCAGACTTTTGGCCTTATTTTCTTATAAATCGAGGCAAAATGACAGACTTTTAACCTCAGTTTCTCAACAACTGAGGCAAAAGGGCAGACTTTTAGCCTTAGTTGCTCACCAACTGAGGCAAAAGGGTAGACTTTTAGCCTCAGTTGCTCACCAACCGAGGCAAAATGACAGACTTTTAGCCTCAGTTTCTCACCAACTGAGGCAAAATGACAGACTTTTGGCCTCAGTTTTCAACAACCAAGGGCAAAAGGGCAGACTTTTAGCCTCAGTTGCTCACCAACCGAGGCAAAAGGGCAGACTTTTAGCCTCAGTTACTCACCAACCAAGGCAAAAGGACAGACTTATGGTCTCAGTTCTCAACAACCAAGGCAAAAGGGCAGACTTTTAGCCTCTGTTGCTCACCAACTGAGGTAAAAGGGCAGACTTTTGGCCTCAATTTCTCACCAACTGAGGTAAAATGACAAACTTTTAGCCTCAGTTTCTCACCAACCGAAGCAATAGGGCAAACTTTTGGCCTCTGTTTCTTATCAACCGAGGCAAAAAGTGAATTTTTAAACTCATTTCCTTTACAACTGAGGCTAAAAACCATATTTAGCCTCATTTTTTTGAACCGAGGCTAAAAAATTGAGACTAAAGGCCTACTTTCTTGTAGTGTCTCGTGTGCTACAAAAGCTTTGAATTAAGCTGATATAAGTTTTTTGATTTTTGTTTTTACCTTCATCTAATTTTGCGTGTCCTTATCAAGAGGTTGGATGGAAAATAAACATTATAGTGGACATTCGATGTGCCCTAGTAGGTTTTTAATGGTGGGTTCAATCAAGAATGTTTCCTATGGTATAGTCTACATAATATTTGGATCTACATAAATTTTTAGATCATGCTGTAAAAGGAGTTGAAAAAACGGATGGACGGCGTGGATATACAATACATACATCACAGTGGGCCAACGGTAACTGTCACACCTTGTTGGGGGAGGCCAGTCCTTACGTAATCCGCATACCCTTTAACGGATGTGGATTTTTCCCCGAGCCTTTCCCTAGGTAGTCCTGTATTTGGATTCTTTGGGTGGGACCATCTTTATGTTTGTGAGAAATCCAACTTGTCCATTCATTTTGTGAACTCATTTTAGCATATGTATGATAAAATGGAGGTGTATCCAAAACTTAAATGACCCACACGATTCAATAAAGACCGTCGAAATATTCGATTTGCCCATAAAACTTTTGTATCAGGCTACACTTTCCTTGTTTTCACTTCATCCCAGTATGAATGACCTTATAAACAGTTTGAATGACATTTAAACATCAAGGTGGAACCAACTTTCCCAATTTTTCCTCTCATGTGGCTCATTTAAGTTTTGGATCCACCTCATTTTTGGTCCAATGTAGTAAAATGAGATCCCATTCAACCACTATTCAGCCTCTTGGAGCGCATTGCCTCTAACCTCTAGCGGGTATATATATATATATATATATATATATATATATATATATATATATGCCCAGTGTTGCGTGGGGTCCACAGAAATGTCTGTAACAAATCCACTCCGTCCATCCGTTTTGAAAGACCACAATATGGCAGGATTTTAAAAATTATGCAGATCCAAGGTGGGCTGCACCAGCAAAACAGTGAGAACAACAACGCCCCTGAAACCTTACTGGAACTTACCATGATGTTTATATGCCATCTAAACAAATATCATACTGATGCAAAACTTCGGTTACTAGCAGGCGTTTCAATCCCCACTGTTCTGTGTTGTATGGCCAACATGACTTTTGGATTTTTAGAATCATGTACTGTAGTGGTCCTTTGAAAACAGTTGTACAGAGTATATTTCTCACCAACATTTCTATGGGCCCCAAGTAGCCCCAGGCATGGAGATATATCTGTGCCTAGGGTCACACGCAATCCGCTTACTTAACCTGGTTTGTTTTTTTTTTTAAATTTTTTTTTTTTTTTTTTTATTTTTATTTTTTTACACACGCACACACCCCAACACACTCACGCCTTTGTGGGATTTCACCACCTATGGATACTCGAACCCTTAACCTGGTGTTGCGGCAAAGCCTTTCACTTGAATACGGTTTGTTTTGTGAGCCTGAGCCTGATGTATGTCTTTTATCCATCGTGTTCCATCCACTTTGCAGGATCATCTCATTGCATGAGCCTAAAATGATGCAGTTCCAGATATTAGGTGAACCAAGATTCAACCACCACCATTAAAAACTCCTTGGTGGCTACAAAACTTTTGGATGAGGTTGTACCTGTGTTTTCCTTTCATCTAGGTGGTGTGACCTAATCAACTGGTTGGAAAATAAACATTACTGTGGACCCTAGCAAGTTTTTAAAGCTGGGCGTTCTATCACCACTGCTTCCAATGGTGTGGTCCATCTAATATTTGGATCTGCCACATTTTTTTGCTCATGCTCGAAATCAATCTTAAAAAATGAATTGACAGTGTAGATAGAATATATACATCATTTTGGGCCCAGATAGCATTGACCGGTTGGCACGTCTCAATGCAATTTGCGTCCAAAATAAACTTTTAAGATTTTCTTGATAATTATACTTCATTAATGATAATTACATTGGCATGATAACAAAAGTTAACAAAAATGGGTATTTTTATCATTTTAAGTAAAATGATAACAAAAGTTAACAAAAATGGTTATTTTTATCATTTTAAGTAAAATGATAACAACAGTCAACAAAAACTACCGGAAGATTCCTTTGACAATAACTTGATTAATAAAGTATTTTAATGAAAATGTAATGTAAAAAGGTATGGGACGTAAATATTGTATTAATGATGTACTAATTTATAAAAAATCTAAAAATATTAGCTGTCAAAACTGCCCTGCATAATGCACAACCCAACTTTTACTGTATGAACTTTCATGGGTGTTACGATGATTTATGTATATCGGGTTTACATTGTCCATAAAAAAGTGAGGCGCATCATGTTTACCCTGTTTCAAACATTATGGGAATAGCTTATAAGAAGCCGACACGTGACATTGCACTAATTGATATAGCGTGTGAAAAGTTCTTTAGAAATATTTGAAGTGCTTTTTACGGAATTACAGCTGACACTGATTGAGGTGATACACATCAATAGACGACGTGACACAACCGAGAGACATATAGGAATGAGACATGATTGAGAGTAAAAGAATGGTTAAAATGACATGACAATAAGGATTGATCACATTTCTCATAAGTCAATTTGATAGACTAAATAGTACGCCACATCTACATGTTGAGCCAAATCATGAGTTGTCCCATGGTACCAATACGGTGTGACTCAACTGATTAACTAACGACTGATTATTGTGTTAGGTGGTCTTCATGGTGGGGCCTAGTGCTCCCATGGTTTTGACTACACAAGTAGCATATTGGTAGGAGAAGATGATATGGTTGCACAGGTTGCTATGTCATTGTGGCAAACAGCCCTTTCTTCTCTTGATTATCTTGTGAGATAATTCTTCTATTTGCTTATGCTTCTTCTATACATCTAGCAATTTTCTTTCATCCCAATGTAAGTTTATTTCTTGACATTTTCAAGAGAAAATAACAAAGCATCATGTCAGTTTCAGATCATCCTCGTGGGTACGGGATCCCATTTCACCAGATAATGCATGTGGTATGCCGTGTGCATTAGGCAATTAATTGATACCGTGTGGCCCTATGGTTACTATGTAGGCCGTATGAAAGTGACTTTCATCCCCACCAAAAGCAAGTCATCTTTAGTTATTTATTTCTAATCGTGACAAAGTAGCTGTGGTGCTACGTTTTAGAAGTCGAGATAAGATAAAAACATTGCTATCATTTGTTTTTTTTTTTTTTTTTTTTTGGTTAAATCAAACTCTCATTTTTTATATTCACTTGAGTTGCCCAAGATGTTTTTGGACCATTTCTTGATTTGTGTGTGTCATCCTTGTGCAGGGCCATGCTAATCTTCCCTGTATCGTTCCAATTTTATCGGATGTCTCCGAAGAGACATGTGCTTCACGCTAAATATCTTAATAGCTTATTCTTGCTAATCTTTACAATCAACGGTAATCCTTCAATGATGTAGATAGTTCATCTATTGGGACACGCCAAATACATATTCAATCTTCTTTTATTTTTTAATGTGTTGGATGCAGTCCTGACCAATCTTTTCAAGTTTTGGGCTTGGGCTTGTTGTTCTAGGATGATTCCAGGCTTATGCTTTGAGCCTGGTCCAAACATTTTTTTTTTTTTTTTTTTTTTTTTTTTTAACTAAAGGAGAACACTTTACACCAGGACTATTTCGGGCAGGCCCAACGACAAAATGGGAAGGGCTAGGAGCTTCCTGCAACAAATCCTAGTACCCATTCAACCTCTAGGAGCGCATTGCCTCTAACCTCCAGTGGTGATATATATGTGCCCAGTGCTGCGTGGGGTCCACAGAAATGTCTGTAACAAATCTACTCCGTCCATCTGTTTTTAAAGACCACAATATGGTAGGATTTTAAAAATTATGCAGATCCAAAATATAGGTGGGCTACACCAACAAAACAGTGAGAACAGCAACACCCATAGTGAAACCTTACTGGAGCTGACCATGATGTTTATATGCCATCCGAACAAATATCATCCTCATGCAAAACTTCGGTCACTTGCTGGCGTTTCAATTCCCACTCTTTCGTGTGGTATATATGGCCGACGTGAGTTTTCAATTTTTAGAGTCCTGTCCTGTTGTGGACCTTTCAAAACAGATGTACCGAGTTGATTTATCACCAACATTAATTTTTATGGGCCCCACACAGCCCCAGGTACTGAGATATATCTGTGCCCAGGGTCACACGCAATCCGCTCCCTTAACTTGGTGTTGCGGCAAAGCCTTTCACTTGAATACGGTTTGCTTTGTGAGCCTGACCATGCTGTATGTCTTTTATCCAAGTGGTCCAGCCATTTTGCAGGATCATCTTATCACATGCAGATCCAAATATTAGGTGGGTCACACTATAAGATTCAACGACCATCATTAAAAACTCCTGGGTGGCCACAAAAGTTTTGGATGTTGTACCTGTGTTCTCCTTTCATCTAGGTCCGTGTGACCTAATTAACAGGTTGGAAAATAAATATTACGGTGGGCCCTAGGAAGTTTTTAAAGGAGGGTGTTCTATCACCACTGCTTCCAATGGTGTGGTCCATCTAAGATTTGATTCTGCTACATTTTTTTTCACATGCTCCAAAACCATATCTAAAAATGAATGGACAGCGTGGATAGAATATTTACATCATTTTGGGCCCACGTAGCATTGACCGGTTGGCATGTCCCATTGCAATTTGCGTCCAAAATAAACTTCTAGGATTTTCTTGATAATTATACTTCATTAATGATAATTACATTGACTACGCAGCCTCATTAATTGATGGGTATTTTTGTCATTTTACTTAAAATGATAACAAAACCTAACAAAGATACCTTTGATAATAATGGGATTAATAAGGTATTTTAATGAAAATGTAATGCAAAAAGGAAGGGGATGTAAAAATTGTATTAATGAGGTACTAACTTGTAAAAAATCTAAAAATATTTACTTCCAAAATTGCTCCTACGTGATGCACAACCCCACTTTTACCGTGTGAACTTTTCTGGGTGTTACCATGATTTATGCATCGAATTCACATTGTCCATCAACTTTCCAAATCATTCTTAGACCATAAGTGCAAAAAATGAGGCACATCATGTTTAACTTATTTCAACCATTATGGGAATAGCCCATCGGAAGTGGACATTTTTTTTTTTTTTTTTTTAAATAAAAAAATAAAATTAGAGATTGTATTGATGGAACTTGAGATGTACAGCCATTCGGGTGGGCCCCTACAAACAAAAGACCGGGGCCGCACCTATCGTATAGAAGATGAGCATGCTAAACAAGGGAAACCAAAAAAAAAAAAAAAAAAAAAAAAAAGGGAAAAAGAAAAAGAAAAATTGGAGACAAAGACCGAGGGGCAGCTGGGCCTGAGGAAGTGGACATGTGACATTGCATTAATAGATATAGCGTGTGAAAAAATCTTAAGAGATATTTGGAGTGCTTTTTACAGAATTACAGTAGACGCCGATTGAGGTGATACACGTCAGTAGATAACGTGGCTCGACCAAGAAGTCTACGAACAAGACGTGATTGAGAGTAAAATAATGGTAAAATGACATGACGTTGAAGATCACATTTCTTCAAAATCAATTTGATAAAATTTTTCTTTTTGATAGACTAAATAGGTGCACCACATCTACACGTTGAGACAAATATTGAGTTGTCCCATGGTACCAATATGAAGTGACTCAGCTGATTAACTATGGACTGATTATTGTGTTAGGTGGTCTTCATGGTGGGTGCCTAGTGTTTCCATGGTTTAAATTGATTACACAAGTGTCATGTTGGTAGGAGAAGATGATATGGTTCCACAAGTTGTTATGCCATTGTGACAAGCGGCTCTTTCTTCTCATGATTTTCTTGTGAGATAATTTCTTCTCGCCGCTTTTCCTTCTTTTGTACATCTAGCAATTTTCTTTCATCCCAATGTAAGTTTATTTCTTGATATTTTCAAGAGAAAATAACAATGCATCATGTCAGTTTCAGACAACCCTTGTGGGTACGGCATCTCATTTTCCAACAGCTAGATAATGCATGTAGTGTGCCGTGTGCATTAGGAGCAACGACCAATCCTTCAATGATACAAACAGTTCGTCTATTGCGACACGCTAGCTAAATAGGCATTAGATCCTTTTTTAGGTGTGTTGGATACAGTCCCGACCAATCTTTTCAGGCTTTGGGCTTGGGCTTGTTGTTCTAGGATCATTCCAAACTTAGGCTTGAGTCTGGTCCACTACCACCACAATTCACGCCCCACATCTGGGTGCACATTCAATTCCATAAAAGCATCCAACCCCACCATTGAACTTATTATCCAACTCATGTTTTCACATTAGAATAGATAACTGCAGCTTTTGGTGACATACCTTCTTTCTCACTAGCATGACACTTGTGTTGGGCATCCGAAGCCATGAAAAGAGTAGGTCCTACCAGGATTATCACCCTTTTAAAAAATCAATATGATTGAATTGGGGTTTGATTCCTTATGATCCTCAGCATGATTCAGAATGGCTATGCAAATATGATGGAGATGGTTTCCAAGATCTTTCTGGTCATGGTACTGGAAGGAAGGACGTGGAGAATTGTCTGTATGAGGAAGCAGCGAGAAAACAAGGCGAAGAAATGTACTGTTTGAATTGCCATGCAGCTGTGCTATATATATGGTCCAAGAAACCGCCATCTTTTAAATGGTGTTGAACTACCGTAGGAGTGTAGCCCTCCCACTAAGCATGGTTCTCTTATAATATTACATGAGATTGTTTCGCCTGTAGGCAGTCGATCACCAGCATGCATGGAAGCTGATCAGGCGTTACCCAGGTGACTCGTTAGCAGTGTTTTCCTAATAGGGGGCATTCAATCACCACTATTTTCTGTGTCACCGTCCACTTGAGATTTGGATCAGCTTCATTTTTGGGACCATACTCTAAAATTAGCTAGGAATACATATGGACGGTGTAAATATGCAACATATACATTAAGGTGGGCCCACGGTCCGGGGAACCTAAGGTAACTCCTCTCTTGTCATTCCCACCAACGTGTTACCTAGCAAAAATCTGATCCCCACCAGGATTTGTTTACCCATGGGACCCAGATGTTGGTATGGTGATGGACCGTTCTAAATGCCATGCAATATTGGGCCATCGTAAGAAACTTATACTGAAAGGATAATCCTGACCATAATTTATTAGGTATACAATGCTAGCTAGCAGCTTTTGGACACTTTTGCCCTGTTATTAGCTGTACGGTGGGAATTTTGATAGAGAAAAAAAAATGATACAGCCCATCTTTTTTAATCGGGGCTGTTCAAGAACCTCTGCTTCCTATGGTGGGGTGTACTTAGGATTTGGATCTGCTTCACTTTTGAATTCATCCCCAAAAATGAGGTGGAAGAATGGATGGATGGCATGGATATACACTACATACATCAAGTTGGGCTCCACAGTCAAGGCTGCACATCTTGCGTGAGGCGGGAGGCGCTCCGGGATGTTGGATGTGAATTGCCTGCACCCCTTGCCTACGAGAGCGGATTTGGCAAGACCTGGCTGCACCCAAGACTCTTGGTGCAGCCCTTACGGTGGTGTTACAGTGGGGCCCACCTTCATGTATGTATTATCTATCCATGTTGTCCATCCGTTTTTCCATATTAATTTAGGGCATGCATTATTCCAAAAATGACGCCACCTTCATATATGTATTATATATCCACACCATCCATCTGTTTTTCCATATCCTTTTAGGGTATTTTCCCAAAAATGAACTGTTGGATCAAGTTGATATATGTTTTTTTTTTTTTTCCATTCATCCGGGCTTACATGACCTTATCAATAAATTGGATGGTAAATAAACACAATTGAAACATTAATGTGCACCCTAAGAAGTTTTCAATGGTAGGACGGTCAATCACCACTGTTCTTATGGTATGGTCCACCTGATAATTAAATCTCCTTCATCTTATGCACAATGGTATAAAATTATATGAAAAAAAATGAATAGATGACATGGATACATAATACATCCATCAAGGTGGGCCCCATGGTAACACCACGGTAAAGGTTGCACCATCTTGGGTGAGGCCGGGGTCTCCCCCAATCCGCTCTCTTTTTCCGTTGGGTGCTTTAAGTTTCAAGGACGCGGATTAGGTGGCGTTGCCTAGGGATATTTGGCTGCAACCTTAGGACCGGGTGCATGGGTGCAATCATGACTGCAGGCATATGCACCTTGTTGTATGCACTGTATATCCAGGCTGTCCATATATTTTCCCCGCTTATTTTAGGGCATGGAACCAGAAGTGAAGCAGATATAATCTTAGGGTGGATCACATAACAAGAAACAACTGTCATTGAAAGCCCACCTATAAAAACTTCCTAGGGTCCACCGCAATGTTTGTTAACCATCCAACCTATTGATAAGGTCAAACAGACCTGGATGAAAGGAAAAAAATAAATATCAGCTTAATCCAAAACTTTTGTAACTCTCAAAAGGTTTTTAATGTCATTACCCACAGTTTCCTGCCGTATGGTCCCCTTAAAATTTACATCTACTTCATTTTTGGAATGATTCCCTAAAATAAATTGGAAAAACAGATGAATGGCATGGATATACAAAGCATACATCGAAGTGCACCCTATAGTCCACACCCACATTGTGGTAGCCAAGCGGTGCTCATGTTGCCCATGCCTCCCTGTAGTAGTATGGTCACTACAAGAAAAGCAGGCTTTACCAGCGGCTAGAAACGCCCCTAAAAAGCCAAAAACCGTTGGTAAAAGAATTACCGGCGGTTGTGCTAAAGGGGAGCGTTGCTAAATCTTTTACCGGCAGTCGCACCTCTTTACCGACGTTTTTTATGGCCGCCACTAAAATGACTGCGCTTCTGATAACTGCCTGTAAAACTGTAGAAGTGTCGATAAACTGTAGGGTAACACCTTTGGATAATGAAACGAATTTATAAAGCACTCTTTGATTCTCTTCCTAAAAAAACAGAAGATATATATGCAGTAGTTGAAAAGAAAGAATATATGGAGCATGTGAACATTCCATAGATTTGAAGCCACTGTTGTAGGAGTTCAAGGTGATTGTACTCGATGAACTCAATAATAAATTGTCTCTCATACGAGATATACAAAACCAGATTAATCTTGAAGGCAGAAGTGAAGGAACTGATCGATACTAGTCAAGTCCAGGAAAGCATGAGTATATGCATTGCGTCAGCCCAAGAGCCTAATGCCTAGTATTAGGAAATGACTAATAAATATCGGCATCAGACTTATCTCAGAATCATGAGCCAAGTCCCTTGAGTAACTCGAGGATGAGTTTTTCTCAAGTGGAGGGGTCTGATGTAGAACTCGTCACAAATACACTCCTAGTATGGTTGGGCCAAAAGAAGGTGGACCGTAAATTGATCGTAACTTTTGATCTGGGTATTGTAACGGGGCGCACAACCTATCAATCTTTACTGAAACGGGCCGTCCAATGTGAACCGACTCACAATATAGGTCGTATTTGTCCGTTTCGTTAGAAAACATGCGCTTTCAACTCAAAAATGAACTTTTAGGAAAAATTTGCTATTTTTAGTAATTTTGATTTTTTTAATAAGTTTTCTATTTTTAGAGTTTTAGATTTTTCTTCCATTTTTAAAATAACTTGTAATTATGCTAGGACTCTTCTAGCAGGAGTTTATTTGAAATTTTTATTTTTAGAAATTAGGCTTTAGATGAGTTTTATTAGAATTACGATTTTTATTAGAGTTAGAGTTTTACTACTTTTGAAAATTACGAATTTTGGTTTATTTTTTTTTCTTTATTAATGGTGTAAGGAGACACATTAGTCGTTCTTCAATTAAATTTCGAATTTATTAGAATTTATTTCTATTTTCTTGCTCTCTTTCCTTGTGGACTCGAGAAGTCCCTATGAGGAGTCCAGAGAAGCTCCGTGGATTCGGAGTAGTTATCGTTGAGGAAGATGGTGATCGACCTCATCATGTTCATCCCTCCGTCAACAGATCGGGCCTTGGCGCTGTTAGAATCTGCTGAAACCCCGATACCCTTTCTTAGTTTTGTATTTTTGAGGGTCATGATAGGCCGCCCCTTTCCTTCTTTTTGTTAGGTGGGAGGCCCGAATAGACATTGTGTAATGTTGCTATACAGTTCCCTCATTAAATGTACGCATTTTGAAAAATAAAAAAAATAAATAAAAATAAAAATAAAAAATAGTAATGCACCATCAAACTTATCATCTAATAGTTTTCACACCAGAAGAGATCATTATTGCTTTTGGTGACATACTATCTTTCCCACTAGCATGACACTTGTGTGAGACATCGGTCCGATTAAAACAATAGATTCCACCGTGAAGATCACATTTCTAGAATTTGATAAACGTAGTGCACCACATCTGCATGTTGAGCCAAGCTATCAGCTATAACATGATACCAATGGTGTGAGCTATCGATTGATTATTGCTCCAGATAATCTTCATGATGGAGCCTACTGTTTTCATGGTTTGAATTGACTACACGACTAAAATGTTTGTAAGAAAAGATGATATGGTGCCACAAGTTTCCATGTTATTGTCTGTAGGTGAGCAGTTCTTTCTTCTCATGATCCTCTTGTGAGATAATTTCTTCTCTTTGCTTTTCCTTCAGTCGTATACCTAGAGTATAAGTTTGTTTCATCCAAGATATAAGTTTACTTCTTGATATTTTCAAGGGAAAATAACAAATCACTGAGTAGTTTTCACCACCCTAGTTGGTACGACATCCCATCTTCATCAAATAATGCATGAGGTACCATGTGACATGTGCGTCAAGCAATTGTTACCGTGGCCCTACGGTTGCTGTGTAGGCCATATGAAAGCATCTTGATTCTCTTATATCCCCACCTAAAGGAAAAGTCCTCTTAGTTCAATAGTTCAAGTTGTGACAGATGTGGTCGTGTCATGTTAAAAGTCAAAAGATAAGATATGAACCTTGCTATCACGACTTCCGTGCCATGTTTAAAAGTGATGAGATAAGATATGAACCTTGCTAGCTATCACGACGACTTCACACGAATTACCTCACAAGCTTATTTTCCTTACTAATCTTTACAGGTATCTAAAAGATTGCATAGAGTAATACAAGCAACAGTAATCCCTCAATGATTTAGATAGTTCATCTATATATTATTACACACTGAATATATAGGTATTTGATCCATTCTTAACACCGAAATAAATCACTTACCGTGGAATACTGAATGTGTTGTGCTTGTTTGTTAACGCAGAACCTAGAAAGTGTTTCGTTGATATTATTATTATTATTATTATTTTCTATGGAGGTCTAACAGTTTAACTGTGAGGATTCTTCTAAAATAATTTATTTATTTACTTTTACAAATTATTACCCCATTAATATGATTTTTATATATGGGTACCTTTGCAAGTTACATTTTCATTAACATATTTCATTAATCATGTTGGAAAAGTACCTTCCGTTAGATTTTATTAATATCAGTTGTAATTTTTTTAAAAGGACAAAAATGCCCATAAACTAATAATGCTACGCAACAAAATTAGTTACATAAAAAGCGAATTGCGTGGTTGCCCCCGCGTAGACGATAATCTGTGCAGGGGCTGTGAGGGAGACACCGTGATATATGGATTTCATCTACGCTGTTCATCCATTTCTAAGGGTCATTTTAAGGCATGGTTCCTAAAATGAGGTAATTCCAAGGATCAAGTGGACCACACCACAGGAAGCCATGGTGATAATAACACCCACCGTTGAAACCTTCCTAGGCTATGCAGTAATGTTTATTTTCCATCCAAACCTTCTTAATGATAGATGCAATTCTCATTATCAAGAAAATATTAAAAAAGGAAAAAAAATAAAAAATTCCTAAAGTTTCCAAGAAGGCAGATTGCATGGGGACATGGCTACTGGTCCACGTTGCTATGTGGCTCATGAAGATGTGTTTTATCCACACCGTCCATTCATTTTTCGAAATGATTTTAGGGAATGACCTAAAAAAATGAGGCGGATACAAACCTGAGGTAAACCCTACCATATAGAAGTGGTGATAATGCAACGTCATTAAAAATTTCTCGTGTGCTACAAAAGCTTTGAATTAAGCTGATATTTATTTATTTATTTTTATTATTTTTTACTTTCATCTAATTCTGCATGTCCTTATCAAGAGGTTGGATGGAAAATAAACATTATAGTGGACATTCGATATGCCCTCGTAAGTTTTTAATGGTGGGGTTCAATCAAGAATGTTTCCTATGGTATAGTCTACATAATATTTGGATCTACTTAAATTTTTAGATCATGCTTTAAAAGGAGTTGAAAAAACGGATGGACGGCATGGATATGCAATACAGACATCAAAGTGGGCCCAACGGTCACTGTTGCACCTTGTTGGGGGAGGCCAATCCTTACGTAGTCCGCATACCCTTTAACGGATGTGGATTTTCTGCCCAGAGGCGCCTTTACCCGGTAGTCCCTACGATGGGTTGCTGGGTGGGACCATCTTGATGTTTGTGAGAAATCCAACCTGTCCATTCATTTTGTGAACTCATTTTAGCATATGTATGATAAAATGAAGGTGCATCCAAAACTCAAATGAGCCACACGATTCAATATAGACTGTTGAAACATTCGATATGCCCATATAACTTTTGTATCAGGCTACAGTTTTCGTGTTTTCACTTCATCCCAATATGAATGACATTATAAACAGTTTGAATGACATTTAAACATCAAGGTGGAACCAATTTTCTCAATTTTCCCTCTCATGTGGCTCATATAAGTTTTGGATCCACCTCATTTTTGGTCCAATGTAGTAAAATGAGCTTGCAAAATGGATGGACCCATTGGATTTCTCACAAACATGCATCACACTGACCCCACCAGCATCCCAGCGTAGGAGCTTCCTGCAGCAAATCCGTGTCCCCATTCAACCTCTACGAGCGCATTGCCTCTAACCTCTAGCTGAGATATATATGTGCCCAGTGCTGCGTGGGGTCCACAGAAATGTCTGTAACAAATCTACTCCGTCCATCTATTTTGAAAGACCACAATATGGCAGGATTTTAAAAATTACGCAGATCCAAAATACAGGTGGGCTACACCAACAAAACAGTGAGAACAGCAACGCCCATAGTGAAACCTTACTGGAGCTGACCATGATGTTTATATGCCATCCGAACAAATATCAACCTCATGCAAAACTTCTCTCACTTGCTGGCGTTTCAATTCCCACTCTTTCGTGTGGTATATATGGCCGACGTGAGTTTTCAATTTTTAGAGTCCTGTCCTGTTGTGGACCTTTCAAAACAGATGTACCGAGTTGATTTATCACCAACATTAATTTTTATGGGCCCCACACAGCCCCAGGTACTGAGATATATCTGTGCCCAGGGTCACACGCAATCCGCTCCCTTAACTTGGTGTTGCGGGAAAGCCTTTCACTTGAATACGGTTTGCTTTGTGAGCCTGACCATGCTGTATGTCTTTTATCCACGTGGTCCAGCCATTTTGCAGGATCATCTTATCACATGCAGATCCAAATATTAGGTGGGTCACACTATAAGATTCAACGACCATCATTAAAAACTCCTGGGTGGCCACAAAAGTTTTGGATGTTGTACCTGTGTTCTCCTTTCATCTAGGTCCGTGTGACCTAATTAACAGGTTGGAAAATAAATATTACGGTGGGCCCTAGGAAGTTTTTAAAGGAGGGTGTTCTATCACCACTGCTTCCAATGGTGTGGTCCATCTAAGATTTGATTCTGCTACATTTTTTTTCACATGCTCCAAAACCATATCTAAAAATGAATGGACAGCGTGGATAGAATATTTACATCATTTTGGGCCCACGTAGCATTGACCGGTTGGCATGTCCCATTGCAATTTGCGTCCAAAATAAACTTCTAGGATTTTCTTGATAATTATACTTCATTAATGATAATTACATTGACTACGCAGCCTCATTAATTGATGGGTATTTTTGTCATTTTACTTAAAATGATAACAAAACCTAACAAAGATACCTTTGATAATAACGGGATTAATAAGGTATTTTAATGAAAATGTAATGCAAAAAGGAAGGGGATGTAAAAATTGTATTAATGAGGTACTAACTTGTAAAAAATCTAAAAATATTTACTTCCAAAATTGCTCCTACGTGATGCACAACCCCACTTTTACCGTGTGAACTTTTCTGGGTGTTACCATGATTTATGCATCGAATTCACATTGTCCATCAACTTTCCAAATCATTCTTAGACCATAAGTGCAAAAAATGAGGCACATCATGTTTACCTTATTTCAACCATTATGGGAATAGCCCATCGGAAGTGGACATTTTTTTTTTTTTTTAAAAATAAAAAAATAAAATTAGAGATTGTATTGATGGAACTTGAGATGTACAGCCATTCGGGTGGGCCCCTACAAACAAAAGACCGGGGCCGCACCTATCGTATAGAAGATGAGCATGCTAAACAAGGGAAACCAAAAAAAAAAAAAAGGGAAAAAGAAAAAGAAAAATTGGAGACAAAGACCGAGGGGCAGCTGGGCCTGAGGAAGTGGACATGTGACATTGCATTAATAGATATAGCGTGTGAAAAAATCTTAAGAGATATTTGGAGTGCTTTTTACAGAATTACAGTAGACGCCGATTGAGGTGATACACGTCAGTAGATAACGTGGCTCGACCAAGAAGTCTACGAACAAGACGTGATTGAGAGTAAAATAATGGTAAAATGACATGACGTTGAAGATCACATTTCTCAAAAATCAATTTGATAAACTTTTTCTTTTTGATAGACTAAATAGGTGCACCACATCTACACGTTGAGACAAATATTGAGTTGTCCCATGGTACCAATATGAAGTGACTCAGCTGATTAACTATGGACTGATTATTGTGTTAGGTGGTCTTCATGGTGGGTGCCTAGTGTTTCCATGGTTTAAATTGATTACACAAGTGTCATGTTGGTAGGAGAAGATGATATGGTTCCACAAGTTGTTATGCCATTGTGACAAGCAGCTCTTTCTTCTCATGATTTTCTTGTGAGATAATTTCTTCTCGCCGCTTTTCCTTCTTTTGTACATCTAGCAATTTTCTTTCATCCCAATGTAAGTTTATTTCTTGATATTTTCAAGAGAAAATAACAATGCATCATGTCAGTTTCAGACAACCCTTGTGGGTACGGCATCTCATTTTCCAACAGCTAGATAATGCATGTAGTGTGCCGTGTGCATTAGGAGCAACGACCAATCCTTCAATGATACAAACAGTTCGTCTATTGCGACACGCTAGCTAAATAGGCATTAGATCCTTTTTTAGGTGTGTTGGATACAGTCCCGACCAATCTTTTCAGGCTTTGGGCTTGGGCTTGTTGTTCTAGGATCATTCCAAACTTAGGCTTGAGTCTGGTCCCACTACCACCACAATTCACGCCCCACATGTGGGTACACATTCAATTCCATAAAAGCATCCAACCCCACCATTGAACTTATTATCCAACTCATGTTTTCACATTAGAATAGATAACTGCAGCTTTTGGTGACATACCTTCTTTCTCACTAGCATGACACTTGTGTTGGGCATCCAATGCCATGAAAAGAGTAGGTCCTACCAGGATTATCACCCTTTTAAAAAATCAATATGATTGAATTGGGGTTTGATTCCTTATGATCCTCAGCATGATTCAGAATGGCTATGCAAATATGATGGAGATGGTTTCCAAGATCTTTCTGGTCATGGTACTGGAAGGAAGGACGTGGAGAATTGTCTGTATGAGGAAGCAGCGAGAAAACAAGGCGAAGAAATGTACTGTTTGAATTGCCATGCAGCTGTGCTATATATATGGTCCAAGAAACCGCCATCTTTTAAATGGTGTTGAACTACCGTAGGAGTGTAGCCCTCCCACTAAGCATGGTTCTCTTATAATTTTACATGAGATTGTTTCGCCTGTAGGCAGTCGATCACCAGCATGCATGGAAGCTGATCAGGCATTACCCAGGTGACTCGTTAGCAGTGTTTTCCTAATAGGGGGCATTCAATCACCACTATTTTCTGTGTCACCGTCCACCTGAGATTTGGATCAGCTTCATTTTTGGGACCATACTCTAAAATTAGCTAGGAATGCATATGGACGGTGTAAATATGCAACATATACATTAAGGTGGGCCCACGGTCCGGGGAACCTAAGGTAACTCCTCTCTTGTCATTCCCACCAACGTGTTACCTAGCAAAAATCTGATCCCCACCAGGATTTGTTTACCCATGGGACCCAGATGTTGGTATGGTGATGGACCGTTCTAAATGCCATGCAATATTGGGCCATCGTAAGAAACTTATACTGAAAGGATAATCCTGACCATAATTTATTAGGTATACAATGCTAGCTAGCAGCTTTTGGACACTTTTGCCCTGTTATTAGCTGTACGGTGGGAATTTTGATAGAGAAAAAAAAATGATACAGCCCATCTTTTTTAATCGGGGCTGTTCAAGAACCTCTGCTTCCTATGGTGGGGTGTACTTAGGATTTGGATCTGCTTCACTTTTGAATTCATCCCCAAAAATGAGGTGGAAGAATGGATGGATGGCATGGATATACACTACATACATCAAGTTGGGCTCCACAGTCAAGGCTGCACATCTTGCGTGAGGCGGGAGGCGCTCCGGGATGTTGGATGTGAATTGCCTGCACCCCTTGCCTACGAGAGCGGATTTGGCAAGACCTGGCTGCACCCAAGACTCTTGGTGCAGCCCTTACGGTGGTGTTACAGTGGGGCCCACCTTCATGTATGTATTATCTATCCATGTTGTCCATCCGTTTTTCCATATTAATTTAGGGCATGCATTATTCCAAAAATGACGCCACCTTCATATATGTATTATATATCCACACCATCCATCTGTTTTTCCATATCCTTTTAGGGTATTTTCCCAAAAATGAACAGTTGGATCAAGTTGATATATGTTTTTTTTTTTTTCCATTCATCCGGGCTTACATGACCTTATCAATAAATTGGATGGTAAATAAACACAATTGAAACATTAATGTGCACCCTAAGAAGTTTTCAATGGTAGGACGGTCAATCACCACTGTTCTTATGGTATGGTCCACCTGATAATTATTCATCCCATTACGCTAGGAACATGAACTTCCCATATGTCCCCAGGTCTAAGATTTATCGAAGTTAGTACATATACAAATTGATTTGGACCGGCGTTCTTGCTCATCCTGGACATGTCATCGAGACATGTTTGGATGCCGTAAGCTTAATTCGAATAACAGCAAAATTGAAGAATGGTGAGCGGCCGTAGAAGGGATAGGGCCCCTTCCAGAAGAAGGGTTTTCTCTCCGCACTACAAAAATGATCGAGGTCGTTCTGTTAACAGAGACAGATCCGTTGCAAAACCCCTTCACACCGCTAGATTCAACTTTAGGGATGAGGGTTTCAGCCTATTTGTGGGGAATCTCCCCTTTGATTGCTCCT
This sequence comes from Magnolia changhungtana, assembly GCA_030180095.1. Taxonomy (NCBI): domain Eukaryota; kingdom Viridiplantae; phylum Streptophyta; class Magnoliopsida; order Magnoliales; family Magnoliaceae; genus Magnolia; species Magnolia changhungtana. The sequence goes on from JASAUF010000158.1 coordinate 112,531, forward strand.
CCACCGACCTCCTCAAGATATTTCAGAGATATGGCAAGGTAAATGATGTTTTCATCCCAACGTTTCCTGGCTCCCTAAAATCCAAGGGATTTACCTTCGTCAGGTTCCACTACGGGGCTGATGCCAGGGCAGCGATGGGGGTTCTGGACGGCAAGAAAATCGATGGCAGACAGGTCACGGTCAGTGAAGCGAGACCTAGAAAGTCTCACGCCATGGCCCCTAAACCCAAAGATAAAGCTCCATGTCCATTCCTAGCCCCAAATCAGTGTCAGAGCTCCTACGCGGATGTTGCAAGAAGGGGGACGTCGACGCAGACGACATCGGAGAAACTTGATACTCATGCTTCTTTCATCCCGGTAGCTGTTCCAGAGGTTGTGGCGAGAAGATGCAAGGAGCTACAACTAGGATTTGTCGGGTGTGTTGCCAACAGGTCCACCTCCATTTTAAGATTGGTACGGGCCTTGCGGGAATCAAGCTTTGCATCGGCTGCAGTAGATGTCATCCGGACCTCCCCAGACAAGTTCCTCATTCTCTTTAAAACAGAACAGGAATTCCTCTTATTCAGAGATGACGTCGGCCTACATCGGTGCATGGGTTTATCTTCGATCTCTCCGTGGTCTAGGAAATCCTGCGAAGAGAACATTGGGACCTGGATACGTATTTTTGGCATTCCGCCACACGCATGGGTGGAATCAGCCATCCTCGACATCGCCAACTTCTTCGGGAAGGTAATCCAACTCGACCCTAACAGTAGGTATGGGCTATTTCAAATGCATGCTAGAGTCAGGGTGATTCTTCACCCGGGTGTTATTATAGGACAAGTCCTGTATCTCCAAGCGATGGGGAAAAATTTCCCGATCACAGCGGAGATAGAGAACCCGTATGCGGGCTGTGGAAATGTTTTACAGGAGTCAGGTTCTCCAATTCGAGAAGAGCCTAGCACAAAGGATTGGGTAAGCAGAAGGTTTTTCGAGCAAGGGGCGGCCTCCTTAAAATGCACGGAAGTTGTTCGACCAAACAACTATGCGGAGTCATCAGAGAAGAATAGCCCCTTCCACGTAAATCCTCTGGCCATCGTACTTAGGGTGGATGGGACGATGAACGGGGCCCTGAGGGATGAAGAGTTTCTCCCAATTAATGATGCGGTGGATGAGTCAACTCAGAGTGGAGAAGCTACAAGTCCAGGGGGGTCCCCCATGGTAAGAGACAAATCCGAGATCCCTCCCATAGCTGGTGCTATGGTACCGTTGTTTAAGCATCAGAATGTCTCCCACCTACCAGCTTCAAACAAAAGGTGTGGACCGATGGAGTTTTCCAATGACCCTGACGACAGCCCACCCAAAGAAGGGAGTCAGGCCGATAACCACACTGACCTCTTGTCTCCAATTAAGGTGGCAGGGGTGTGTAGCAGGGTCGATGCCCTGGGGGCAGAGAGAAACTGGATTGAAAAAAGGACCCATGTGCCTAAGGCCCGATCAGAAGGAAACTCTCCTCTAAGTAGTTGGCAGGATATCCTGGAGAGTCAGCCCCCCTCACCACATAAACCATCTGATCGGATAGAGTTGAGTGGAACTCTGGATTCGTGCTCTTCCTTCCGGGTCAATGATGACCATTCTGCAAGGCTGGACCTGGCAGTGGACCTGTCCCCGTATTTTGAACAGGCCAAGCACTCCCAGGGCACCCTTGTCCGGGGTGCAGAAGCTCAGCAAACTCTGGGCGGTGCTAAGGGAGCCCATAAGAAGCCCACCCCTCGGGAGGAGGGAAATGTTTCTCAGCCGATCTCTCCCCTAATTCAGCACGGGCAAGGTAGCCCTCCTCTCATTGCACACCTTGTCAATACGGTGGGCAATCTTACGAGGCTCAATGCTAGACTGTGTAAACTTAGACGTACGAAGGCTTCAGGCAAAGCTGGAGAGGGAGAATGGCATGTCAGGCTGACAAGTCCACCGAAACGGGCTGTGAACTGGGGTTGTGTTTCGGATGGATAACATCCTCGTTTGGAACGCCCGGGGAGTGGGTAACTGTTCACTCCCCAAGTATAGGGTTGTGATGTAGTAATAATCTCGGTAAGACCGAGGTCGAATCCACAGGGACTGAAACCTGTACGTGATCTGAAACTAACTAGAACTAGAACTAGAATGAGATGAAATCGAAATCAAGTATAAATTGAGTGAATAATGGTGAAATAGTAATCTAAAATTTAGAGAATTAAAGGAAGGGAAACTAGGGGTTCAGAGGATCCACTTGTAGAGATCAGGGAGATCTACGCTTGATTCATGAACTCAATCGAATTTCCTTTTGATCTAGTTTTCAAGAGATGAGACGGGTGTAAATTAGAATGGATTCCATCACAAAACCGTGCCCATGAGACAAAGCAAACAACGGAATTAAACCAATTCAACAGCCAATCTGAGTGATGTATGAATGTCAGGAAGAGTTCTGTCATTCCAACAAGTGGGTGATAATAATCCTCACTCCCATAGTTATGATAACCCCAACACTCACGTACTGTTCGTGGGGTAGAATTGTTCTCCCGTATATGATCGCGTAAGGACTTCTTAACCGATGGAGTGTTACGCTCAGGTCGGTTCTCGATGATTGGTTCAGGAGAATTCTGAGACATATGCTGATGTTGATCATAATCATCATACATCCTTCACATTGTTTTGCATGCTCAAAAGCTATCTCAGCATATTGACGTTCCCACTCGTGCATATACATGGTGAAACCCTCACTCTGAATCTAATCCTAAGAAAAATATAAGAAAAGATCCTACAGCAGTATGGAAAGTAAGAGGAGGAGAAGTTAGAAGGAAGGTACCAATTGAGAAGTTCCTATGTTAAGATCCTGCAAAAGAAAACAAAGGAGATTAGCTTCTAAAATAGAAAGTCTAAAATTAGAAAGTTCCTACAATTGAAATAGAAAGTTAGTTTCTAAAAGGAAAGTTCCCTAAACCTAGAATTAGAAAGTTTCTAAAAATAAAGAAAAAAAAATGAGTTAGTCTCTAAAATTAGGAAGAGTTTCTAAAAAGGAAAATAACTAACCTAGTTTCTAAAAACAAAAGAGGAAAGTTCTAAACCTAAAGCTAGAAAGTTCTAAATTAGAAATCATAATCCTAAAATAGAAAGTAATGTTAGTTTCTAAAAAGGAAGACTACAATAAGAAAATTTCTAAAAATAAAATAGGAAACAAAGTTAGATTCTAAAAGAGTTAGAATTAGAAACTTGCTAAAAAGGAAGACAAATCCTAATCTAAAAAATAGAAAGGAAGAAATTAAGAAAGGAATTACCAAATTAGAAGCCTATCTCAAAATCTACAAAACAGAAAGGTGGGTTAGTTTCTAAGAAGGGAAAAATTATATAAAAATAGAAAGTTACTTGAAAGAAAATTTCTAAAAATTAGAGGAAAACCTGAAATTAGAATATTCTAAAAATAAAATCTAAAAATTAGAAAAGTCCTAATCTTAAACTAATCCTAAAACCAGTTAACTTCAGGAAACGTAGCCGTCAGTCCCCGGCAACGGCGCCAAAAACTTGTTCACTCCCCAAGTATAGGGTTGTGATGTAGTAATAATCTCGGTAAGACCGAGGTCGAATCCACAGGGACTGAAACCTGTACGTGATCTGAAACTAACTAGAACTAGAACTAGAATGAGATGAAATCGAAATCAAGTATAAATTGAGTGAATAATGGTGAAATAGTAATCTAAAATTTAGAGAATTAAAGGAAGGGAAACTAGGGGTTCAGAGGATCCACTTGTAGAGATCAGGGAGATCTACGCTTGATTCATGAACTCAATCTGAATTTCCTTTTGATCTGGTTTTCAAGAGATGAGACGGGTGTAAATTAGAATGGATTCCATCACAAAACCGTGCCCATGAGACAAAGCAAACAACGGAATTAAACCAATTCAACAGCCAATCTGAGTGATGTATGAATGTCAGGAAGAGTTCTGTCATTCCACCATGTCCAAGGGGCGATGGTGAACAACAGGCGTCCTGACTTCATAATCACAAGAAGGGAAAAGGAAATACTCAAGCTATGTCATAGATGTATTGTAATGTCGAGTCACAACAAACCATTAAAAACTAATCGCATTCCTTAAAATCAAACCAAAAAAGTAGTTCGGGACATGAATCGAATCAGTAGAATATCACCCATCATGCTACAAGCTTCACCTCTTGGCCCTAGCCAAGAGGTTTAGCCAACCATGTTGGGTTGAATCCCTCAAAATGAGAACAAAAGAAGAAAAAAGAAAAAGAAAAGAAAAATAGAAAAAAAAACTCCAACAATCTCTCTCTCTCTCTCGTCCACCAAAGCTCGAACCGAAAGATGTCTTTTTCCTTCCTCTCTTCTCCCTTTCTTATAGCTGTGAAGGAAAGAAATTTCCTTTTCTCGGCAAATAGCCTTCGGTGGAGACTTCATGCACTTGCAAGTTGCGGCGAAAAAACTACGTAGTTTCACGATAGCACGAGAACCCACCCCCCGGGTCTTCCTAAAGCATCCTTCAAAAGGTGTTAAAATCACATATCTTTGGATTTCGGTTTTAACTGTTCTTCAAGATGGACGGTCAGGATCATCGATCCGATCCTTACCATGATCGGAAAAATGGCCCATGACGATCGCGTTTCTCGGCGAATAGGCCCTGCGGTGATCTTGCTGTTGGTGATTGGCGGGACCCACACTCCTTGATTTTCTTGAAATCCACACCGTCCATCACTTAGTCTCAAGAAAACGATCCGAGATGGTCGGTTTTGAATTTCCTCGCACGTGGCCCATTGATTTTTAACCCACCGTCCATCCGCGCTTTTTTTCATCGATCTTCGTTCGTACACATGCATGGGATTAAACGGACATCTAGGCGAGGGTTGTATTGTCTCGAGAGAATGAATCAACGGCCTGGATTGTCCGTTTGGACGATGTGGGGCCCACAACAAACCGATGGGTTCGGTTGCAGAAACCAACAAATGGAAATTTCCGTTTCGATTTCTTTAGACGGAAAGTCGGTCAGCGCCGCGACCGACTTTTGAATGATTAGGTGCACACCCGGTACACTTGTGCACCGTACACGCGTGCTGTACATGTGGGTCCCACAGAGATGTTTTTGAGACATCTGCTCCGTCCATCCGCTTTCCCATCAAATATAAGGGGTTGCGACCAACTTTCTAGCATATCCAGATATCAGGTGGGCCGCAAATCATGATACTAGGGCTGATCTGTCTGTTGCACCACTTTCTCAGTGATCCAATGGATGAAATTTAATGTGTACGGTTAATTTATGGTCTTCAGGCCGTGTATGAAGTTTCTGGCTGAACGGATGGTGGAAACCCCGTGATCTTGCATTCTGGATAACTGTGTGGCCTCTTTAACGTGAACAGCTTGATTTTCTCTGATCTCGGGCATGTAAATTCATCGTTCTTGGTCCCCTGGGGTCCGTCCCTTGCTGTGGTGATTTCAGAGCATCAAATATACACTTTTAGCACCTTTTTGTAGCCCACACTTGCAAATCTACCTTGCATCACAAACACGATTAAATTAGGCTTTTAAACGGTGGCATGTTCATAAATCCGGTAGTAAATGGGGTCTAATATGCAATATTTAACCCTCAACACAACCCCCAACCAGCATTTTGCTAGTCCCGAGCAAAATATGCGAAGAATAAGTTGAGAATTACAGGGTAATTTCCATGAAATCAGGTGATCTTTTTGAAGAACAATTCAGATATGAGAAATCTAAGATTCATGAATGTTGGGCATAAAATTTCTCCTGGAGGTAAGCGCATGGTAGACTTCATAATCAAGTTCAAATATTAATCCATTACTAGAATAATTCTACACATTGAGTTCCATGAGTGTATAGTGTGATCTCAGCTTATCAACATTAGGATCTACTTCTTTCTTTCATGATATCATTGGTAATAAATAAGAAAACCCATAACAATCCAAACCTAAACCAAAACCTGCCTCATAGATCAACATTCCATCCCTCGATTTCTTCATCAAAATTAATGCCAATGAAAGGAATCAAATCCTCACCTATAGGGAGCAAACCTATGGTGAAGATCAATCGCCCAGAAATCTTGTATTTTCTACAAATTTTTTTTTTTTTTTCAAAGACAACCATGGGGAATCGACTCTACACCTATGGGGAGCAAACCCATGGTGAAGTCCATTCGCCCAACCCTTTCCGTAGGCAGCTATCTTGTAGCTAGGTTTTCTCATTTTCTTTCATTTTCTTATTGAACATGATGGACAAATTCCCAGTGTTGGTTCCTTTCATGCTTATTGATCACCAAGTCAATCCTTCAATATTGAACTGAAACCTTAATGTGCAAGCAGGATGTGTCTTGTGGAATCATGACTTAATCAATGTTTAAAACTTCTAATCCTAGATTAACAGTTTGAACTTATTGTGAAATCTAACAAATACTGGATCCAAGAGTCATACGTTACCAACTCCACAAATCTTGAAATTCTAAGTGCCCTAGATGGCCGTCAAAATCACCTCGAATTCACAAGAAATTCAGAAAAAGTTTAAAAATTTTCACAATTTTTGCTCAAGACCAAGAAAACACTGATTAGGGTACCTAATCTCCCACCCCCAACCTAAAATCTACATTGTCCTCAATGTAAAAGATATAAACATGCAATGCACGTGGGACAACGACAGTAAAGAAAAAGTGATGGGAAGATAGTACCTGAATAACGAATCGAGAGAGATTTTTCAAGAGATTGCTGGGAGAGAGCAGGTCAGTACAAGAGTGAAACCAACAAAAATAACAAAATAAAATCCTACCTATACCACTTTCGCAGGTGCTCTCGATTGCATTTAGCGTATGCAACAAGCCTTTAAACCCCTAGGTTGCCCCTAGTGGACGAGTTGTAGTCTCGTGAGGGTTTGCAGTAATGTTACCCACAAACATTGAACAATCTAATTATGAAAATGAAATGAATTGAAAAGCTGGGTTGCCTCCCAGGAGTGCTAAGTTTACTGTCTATCCTAAAACAACATCAAACAAACTACCCTAGTCCTATGAAAGCAGGGGAAAGACTACTCAGTAATGCCACAAGGTTCCTCTTCCGACCAATATCTTGATAAGTTTCTCAGTAAGTTCCTCAGGATCATCCAAAAGCCCTTTTGCAATAGGCTTGCGCCTGGAGCATGACCTTCCAAAGAGACTTATGTACCTCATAGGAATTTTTACATTGAATTGCTTGAGGTATCCAAAGTATATACGATTCACCTGTGACAGAAGAAGTTCCAACGTTAGTATCCCATGGTGAATCAGAGACTACAAATAGATAAAATTTATAAAACTTCGCCAGAAGTGATGTAGCCTCAATGCATTCCGAAGTTCCAGACTTCGGTTCAATTTTTAGCTCCTCTTCCTTTAGTGGTAAACATTCAGAGTCTGGGGAAGAAGGGGCTTCAGGGTAAGGGTGCGCTTGGTCCGTGACAACCACCGAGGTGGTGTCATGTAAGGAATCCACCTTTTCTTGTATCATGAGGTCGTTGGGATCCATAAGGTGTGCCAAGCATGAGTTCAAAGATGTGGGAAAGTCAGCTGGGAGTGACTCGTCTCTCAGATCGAAATCCGTGATGATGAGCCCAAGGATTCCATCGTCTTTTGAAGTAGATGGACGCATGCTTGCTTGCTCTTGCCCTTCACAGATAGATGGACAATCAATAGGTGAAGAATTGATGTGAAGTGGTCATTGAAGCTTCTTAGTGAAGGCATTGAATTATCTAAAGTGTGTAGCTCAGATTGTGGCCTCAACTGGGTAGTTTCAAATTCTAGAGTCATATCAAGCAAATCGTCCATCGCCCGAATCATATCATCATTCATCTCGGGGCAGTGGTCCAAACATGCATCACAAGAGTTGGAAGGGTTAGTTGAAAATGGTTCATTCTCCACATTCAAATCAGTCATTTCGAGACAGGTGGAGTATATCATTATGGTTGGCAACTTCCGAACCTCTTGATCATTGGCAGGAGCCACACTTGAGATAGAATCCCAATACTCATCATCATCCGTTCTGCGGTGTGAACTTGGGATGGGATCACATTCCTCACATTCTACTCCTAGATTGGGTTGAGGTTCGAATAAACTAACCTCTACCTCATCAATGTAATCATGTATGTCATGTGAGTGAAGTGTGTCACAATCATTATATTTGAAAGACACCCACGTCTCTTGATCATTTCTTTGGACAGTCATTGAGATCGACTCATCGGAAATTGAACCATCTGCTCGTTAATGGAATCCAATTCCTCATTCGTATTTCGATTCTGCCACAAGCGAGTTATGATCACTTTCTTCAACTGCTTCTAGATTAGGATGAGGTGGGATAACCTAGCCTCTTCCTTCTCCATAAGTTGTGACCGAATGATTGGAATTGAGGATTTGAGCAATTCGCATGATTGTATGACAAGTTGATTGAATTGCTCTTGTGCTTTCATGAGCTTTTGAAGTGAATCCTCTTGGATTGTTTCTGATTGGGTTTCAAAAGTAGAGGACCCAAGAGAATTATCACTATGATATATAAATGGTTCAAACTTTCCGACATTGATGTTTCCATTGATTATAGTCATACGGATCATATGTGGGAGAATCGATGGTTGGTAATACTTATTATCACTCATAATATAATCACGCATTGTTTTTCTTTTTCGGATGGGTGATAATAATCCTCACTCCCATAGTTATGATAACCCCAACACTCACGCATCTGTTCGTGAGGTAGAATTGTTCTCCCGTATATGATCGCGTAAGGACTTCTTAACCGATGGAGTGTTACGCTCAGGTCGGTTCTCGATGATTGGTTCAGGAGAATTCTGAGACATATGCTGATGTTGATCATAATCATCATACATCCCTTCACATTGTTTTGCATGCTCAAAAGCTATCTCAAGATATTGACGTTCCCACTCGTGCATATACATGGTGAAACCCTCACTCTGAATCTAATCCTAAGAAAAATATAAGAAAAGATCCTATAGCAGTATGGAAAGTAAGAGGAGGAGAAGTTAGAAGGAAGGTACCAATTGAAAAGTTCCTATGTTAAGATCCTGCAAAAGAAAACAAAGGAGCTTAGCTTCTAAAATAGAAAGTCTAAAATTAGAAAGTTCCTACAATTGAAATAGAAAGTTAGTTTCTAAAAGGAAAGTTCCCTAAACCTAGAATTAGAAAGTTTCTAAAAATAAAGAAAAAAAAAAATGAGTTAGTCTCTAAAATTAGGAAGAGTTTCTAAAAAGGAAAATAACTAACCTAGTTTCTAAAAACAAAAGAGGAAAGTTCTAAACCTAAAGTTAGAAAGTTCTAAATTAGAAATCATAATCCTAAAATAGAAAGTAATGTTAGTTTCTAAAAAGGAAGACTACAATAAGAAAATTTCTAAAAATAAAATAGAAACAAAGTTAGATTCTAAAAGAGTTAGAATTAGAAACTTGCTAAAAGGAAGACAAATCCTAATCTAAAAAATAGAAAGGAAGAAATTAAGAAAGGAATTACCAAATTAGAAGCCTATCTCAAAATCTACAAAACAGAAAGGTGGGTTAGTTTCTAAGAAGGGAAAAATTATATAAAAATAGAAAGTTACTTGAAAGAAAATTTCTAAAAATTAGAGGAAAACCACGAAATTAGAATATTCTAAAAATAAAATCTAAAAATTAGAAAAGTCCTAATCTTAAACTAATCCTAAAACCAAGTTAACTTCAGGAAACGTAGTCAGTCGGTCCAAGAACGGCGCCTAAAACTTGTTCACTCCCCAAGTATAGGGTTGTGATGTAGTAATAATCTCGGTAAGACCGAGGTCGAATCCACAGGACCGAAACCACGTACGTGATCTCGAAACTAACTAGAACTAGAACTAGAATGAGATGAAATCGAAATCAAGTATAAATTGAGTGAATAATGGTGAAATAGTAATCTAAAATTTAGAGAATTAAAGGAAGGAAACTAGGGGTTCAGAGGATCCACTTGTAGAGATCAGTGAGATCTACGCTTGATTCATGAACTCAATCTGAATTTCCTTTTGATCTGGTTTTCAAGAGATGAGACGGGTGTAAATTAGAATGGATTCCATCACAAAACCGTGCCCATGAGACAAAGCAAACAACGGAATTAAACCAATTCAACAGCCAATCTGAGTGATGTATGAATGTCAGGAAGAGTTCTGTCATTCCACCATGTCCAAGGGGCGATGGTGAACAACAGGGCGTCCTGACTTCATAATCACAAGAAGGGAAAAGGAAATACTCAAGCTATTGCAGATGTATTGTAATGTCAGTCACAACAAACCATTAAAAACTAATCGCATTCCTTAAAATCAAACCAAAAAAAGTAGTTCGGTTCAGTACATGAATCAATCAGAGAATATCACCCATCATGCTACTGAAAGCTTCACCTCTTGGCCCTAGCCAAGAGGTTTAGCCAACCATGTTGGGTTGAATCCCTCAAAATGAACAAAAGAAGAAAAAAAAAAAAGAAAAGAAAAATAGAAAAAAAACTCCAACAATCTCTCTCTCTCTCGTCCACCAAAGCTCGAACCGAAAGATGTCTTTTTCCTTCCTCTCTTCTCCCTTTCTTATAGCTGTGAAGGAAAGAAATTTCCTTTTCCGCAAAGAATCGGTGGAGACCATTAAGTCAGTGCACAGCGAAAAAAACTACGTAGTTTCGGCGATAACTTTCGAGAACCCACCCCGCCATTTGGTCTTCCTAGCATCCTTCAAAAGGTGTTAAAATCACATATCTTTGGACGGTTTTAACTGTTCTTCAAGATGGACGGTCCGGATCATCAGTCCGATCCTTACCATGATCGGAAAAATGGCCCACAGCGATCGCGTTTCTCGGCGTAACGGCCTGCAGTGATGCTGCGCTTGGTGATTGGCGGGACCCACACTCCTTGATTTTCTTGGAAATCCACACCGTCCATCAGCTTAGTCTCAAGAAAACGATCTGAGATGGTCGGTTTTGAATTTCCTCAGACGTGGCCCATTGATTTTTAACCCACCGTCCATCCTGCGTTTTTCATCGATCTTCGTTCGTACACATGCATGGGATTAAACGGACATCTAGGCGAGGATTGTGGCTGTCTCAGAGAATGAATCAACGGTCTGGATTGTCCGTTTGGACGATGGGTGGGGCCCACAACAGAAACCGATGGGTTCGGTTGCGAAACAGCAAATGGAAATTTCCGTTTTCGATTTCTTTAGACGGAAAGTCGGTCAGCGCCGCTGACCGACTTTTGAATGGTTAGGTGCACACCCGGTACACTTGTGCACCGTACACGCGTGCTGTACATGTGGGTCCCACAGAGATGTTTTTGAGACATCTGCTCCGTCCATCCGCTTTCCCATCAAATATAAGGGGTTGCGACCAACTTTCTAGCATATCCAGATATCAGGTGGGCCGCAAATCATGATACTAGGGGCTGATCTGTCTGTTGCACCACTTTCTCAAGTGATCCAATGGATGAAATTTAATGTGTACGGTTAATTTATGGTCTTCGTGCCGTGTATGAAGTTTTGGGTGAACGGATGGTGGAAACCCCGTGATCTTGCATTCGGATTTGTGTGGCCTCTTTAACGTGAATGCTTGATTTTCTCTGATCTCGGGCATGTAAATTCATCGTTCTTGGTCCCCTGGGGTCCGTCCCTTGCTGTGGTGATTTCAGAGCATCAAATATACACTTTTAGCACCTTTTTGTAGCCCACACTTGCAAATCTACCTTGCATCACAAACACGATTAAATTAGGCTTTTAAACGGTGGCATGTTCATAAATCCGGTAGTAAATGGGGTCTAATATGCAATATTTAACCCTCAACACAACCCCCAACCAGCATTTTGCTAGTCCCGAGCAAAATATGCGAAGAATAAGTTGAGAATTACAGGGTAATTTCCATGAAATCAGGTGATCTTTTTGAAGAACAATTCAGATATGAGAAATCTAAGATTCATGAATGTTGGGCATAAAATTTCTCCTGGAGGTAAGCGCATGGTAGACTTCATAATCAAGTTCAAATATTAATCCATTACTAGAATAATTCTACACATTGAGTTCCATGAGTGTATAGTGTGATCTCAGCTTATCAACATTAGGATCTACTTCTTTCTTTCATGATATCATTGGTAATAAATAAGAAAACCCATAACAATCCAAACCTAAACCAAAACCTGCCTCATAGATCAACATTCCATCCCTCGATTTCTTCATCAAAATTAATGCCAATGAAAGGAATCAAATCCTCACCTATAGGGAGCAAACCTATGGTGAAGATCAATCGCCCAGAAATCTTGTATTTTCTACAAATTTTTTTTTTTTTTTCAAAGACAACCATGGGGAATCGACTCTACACCTATGGGGAGCAAACCCATGGTGAAGTCCATTCGCCCAACCCTTTCCGTAGGCAGCTATCTTGTAGCTAGGTTTTCTCATTTTCTTTCATTTTCTTATTGAACATGATGGACAAATTCTCCAGGTTGGTTCCTTTCATGCTTACTGATCACCAAGTCAATCCTTCAATATTGAACTGAAACCTTAATGTGCAAGCAGGATGTGTCTTGTGGAATCATGACTTAATCAATGTTTAAAACTTCTAATCCTAGATTAACAGTTTGAACTTATTGTGAAATCTAACAAATACTGGATCCAAGAGTCATACGTTACCAACTCCACAAATCTTGAAATTCTAAGTGCCCTAGATGGCCGTCAAAATCACCTCGAATTCACAAGAAATTCCAGAAAAAGTTTAAAAATTTTCACAATTTTTGCTCAAGACCAAGAAAACACTGATTAGGGTACCTAATCTCCCACCCCCAACCTAAAATCTACATTGTCCTCAATGTAAAAGATATAAACATGCAATGCACGTGGGACAACGACAGTAAAGAAAAAGTGATGGGAAGATAGTACCTGAATAACGAATCGAGAGAGATTTTTCAAGAGATTGTTGGGAGAGAGCAGGTCAGTACAAGAGTGAAACCAACAAAAATAACAAAATAAAATCCTACCTATACCACTTTCGCAGGTGCTCTCGATTGTATTTAGCGTATGCAACAAGCCTTTAAACCCCTAGGTTGCCCCTAGTGGACGAGTTGTAGTCTCGTGAGGGTTTGTAGTAATGTTACCCACAAACATTGAACTATCTAATTATGAAAATGAAATGAATTGAAAAGCTGGGTTGCCTCCCAGGAGTGCTAAGTTTACTGTCTATCCTAAAACAACATCAAACAAACTACCCTAGTCCTATGAAAGCAGGGGAAAGACTACTCAGTAATGCCACAAGGTTCCTCTTCCGGCCAATATCTTGATAAGTTTCTCAGTAAGTTCCTCAACAGGATCATCCAAAAGCCCTTTTTGCAATAGGCTTGGGCGCCCTGGAGCATGACCTTCCAAAGAGACTTATGTACCTCATAGGAATTTTTACATTGAATTGCTTGAGGTATCCAAAGTATATACGATTCACACATGTGTGAAGAAGTTCCAACGTTAGTATCCCATGGTGAATCGGAGACTACAAATAGATAAAATTTATAAAACTTCATGAAGTGATGTAGCCTCAATGCATTAGAAGTTCCAGACTTCGGTTCAATTTTTAGCTCCTCTTCCTTTAGTGGTAAACATTGAGTCGGGGAAGAAGGGGCTTCAGAGTAAGGGTGCGCTTGGTCCGTGATAACCACCGAGGTGGTGTCATGTAAGGAATCCACCTTTTCTTGTATCATGAGGTCGTTGGGATCCATAAGGTGTGCCAAGCATGAGTTCAAAGATGTGGGAAAGTCGGGAGTGACTCGTCTCCTGTATCGAAATCTGTGATGATGAGCCCAAGGATTCCATCGTCTTTTGAAGTAGATGGACGCATGCTTGCTTGCTCTTGCCCTTCACAGATAGATGGACAATCAATAGGTGAAGAATTGATGTGAAGACTCTGGTCATTGAAGCTTCTTAGTGAAGGCATTGAATTATCTAAAGTGTGTAGCTCAGATTGTGGCCTCAACTGGGTAGTTTCAAATTCCAGAGTCATATCAAGCAAATCGTCCATCGCCCGAATCATATCATCATTCATCTCGGGGCAGTGGTCCAAACATGCATCACAAGAGTTGGAAGGGTTAGTTGAAAATGGTTCATTCTCCACATTCAAATCAGTCATTTCAGACAGGTGGAGTATATCATTATGGTTGGCAACTTCCTGAACCTCTTGATCATTGGCAGGAGCCACACTTGAGATTGAATCCCAATACTCATCATCATCCAGTTCCGTGCAGTGTGAACTTGGGATGGGATCACATTCCTCACATTCTACTCCTAGATTGGGTTGAGGTTCGAATAAACTAACCTCTACCTCATCAATGTAATCATGTATGTCATGTGAGTGAAGTGTGTCACAATCATTATATTTGAAAGACACCCACGTCTCTTGATCATTTCTTTGGACAGTCATTGAGATCGACTCATCGGGAAATTGAACCATCTGCTCGTTAATGGAATCCAATTCCTCATTCGTAATTTCAGTTTCTGCCACAAGCGAGTTATGATCACTTTCTTCAAGTGCTTCTAGATTAGGATGAGGCTGGGATAACCTAGCCTCTTCCTTCTCCATAAGTTGTGACCGAATGATTGGAATTGAGGATTTGAGCAATTCGCATGATTGTATGACAAGTTGATTGAATTGCTCTTGTGCTTTCATGAGCTTTTGAAGTGAATCCTCTTGGATTGTTTCTGATTGGGTTTCAAAAGTAGAGGACCCAAGAGAATTATCACTATGATATATAGCTGGTTCAGCTTCCTGACATTGATGTTTCCATTGATTATAGTCATACGGATCATATGTGGGAGAATCTGATGGTTGGTAATACTTATTATCACTCATAATATAATCACGCATTGTTTTTCTTTTCTCAGATGGGTGATAATAATCCTCACTCCCATAGTTATGATAACCCCAACACTCACGTACTGTTCGTGGGGTAGAATTGTTCTCCCGTATATGATCGCATAAGGACTTCTTAACCGATGGAGTGTTACGCTCAGGTCGGTTCTCGATGATTGGTTCAGGAGAATTCTGAGACATATGCTGATGTTGATCATAATCATCATACATCCCTTCACATTGTTTTGCATGCTCAAAAGCTATCTCAGCATATTGACGTTCCCACTCGTGCATATACATGGTGAAACCCTCACTCTGAATCTAATCCTAAGAAAAATATAAGAAAAGATCCTATAGCAGTATGGAAAGTAAGAGGAGAAGTTAGAAGGAAGGTACCAATTGAAAAGTTCCTATGTTAAGATCCTGCAAAAGAAAACAAAGGAGCTTAGCTTCTAAAATAGAAAGTCTAAAATTAGAAAGTTCCTACAATTGAAATAGAAAGTTAGTTTCTAAAAGGAAAGTTCCCTAAACCTAGAATTAGAAAGTTTCTAAAAATAAAGAAAAAAAAATGAGTTAGTCTCAAAATTAGGAAGAGTTTCTAAAAAGGAAAATAACTAACCTAGTTTCTAAAAACAAAAGAGGAAAGTTCTAAACCTAAAGCTAGAAAGTTCTAAATTAGAAATCATAATCCTAAAATAGAAAGTAATGTTAGTTTCTAAAAAGGAAGACTACAATAAGAAAATTTCTAAAAATAAAATAGGAAACAAAGTTAGATTCTAAAAGAGTTAGAATTAGAAACTTGCTAAAAGGAAGACAAATCCTAATCTAAAAAAATAGAAAGGAAGAAATTAAGAAAGGAATTACCAAATTAGAAGCCTATCTCAAAATCTACAAAACAGGAAAGGTGGGTTAGTTTCTAAGAAGGGAAAAATTATATAAAAATAGAAAGTTACTTGAAAGAAAATTTCTAAAAATTAGAGGAAAACCTGAAATTAGAATATTCTAAAAATAAAATCTAAAAATTAGAAAAGTCCTAATCTTAAACTAATCCTAAAACCAGTTAACTTCAGGAAACGTAGTGATCACCCGGCAAGCAACGGCGCAAAAAACTTGTTCACTCCCAAGTATAGGGTTGTGATGTAGTAATAATCTCGGTAAGCACCGAGGTCGAATCCACAGGGACTGAAACCTGTACGTGATCTGAAACTAACTAGAACTAGAACTAGAATGAGATGAAATCGAAATCAAGTATAAATTGAGTGAATAATGGTGAAATAGTAATCTAAAATTTAGAGAATTAAAGGAAGGGAAACTAGGGGTTCAGAGGATCCACTTGTAGAGATCAGGGAGATCTACGCTTGATTCATGAACTCAATCTGAATTTCCTTTTGATCGTTTTCAAGAGATGAGACGGGTGTAAATTAGAATGGATTCCATCACAAAACCGTGCCCATGAGACAAAGCAAACAACGGAATTAAACCAATTCAATGACAATTAATCGAGTGATGTATGAATGTCGGGAAGAGTTACTGTCATTCCACCATGTCCAAGGGGCGATGGTGAACAACAGCGCGTCCGACTTCATAATCACAAGAAGGAAAAGGAAATACTCAAGCTATTGCGGATGTATTGTAATGTCGAGTCACAACAAACCATTAAAAACTAATCGCATTCCTTAAAATCAAACCAAAAAAAGTAGTTCAGGACATGAATCGAACCGTAGAATATCACCCATCATGCTACAAGCTTCACCTCTTGGCCCTAGCCAAGAGGTTTAGCCAACCATGTTGGGTTGAATCCCTCAAACAGAACAAAAGAAGAAAAAAAGAAAAAGAAAAGAAAAATAGAAAAAAAACTCCAACAATCTCTCTCTCTCTCTCGTCCACCAAAGCTCGAACCGAAAGATGTCTTTTTCCTTCCTCTCTTCTCCCTTTCTTATAGCTGTGAAGGAAAGAAATTTCCTTTTCCTGCAGCAGTCGGTGGAGACTTCAGATTTGTTATAAGCAAGTTGCGGCCGAAAAAACTACGTAGTTTCGGCGATAACTGAGAACCCACCCCGTGGTCTTCCTAGCATCCTTCAAAAGGTGTTAAAATCACATATCTTTGGACGGTTTTAACTGTTCTTCAAGATGGACGGTCCGGATCATCAGTCCGATCCTTACCATGATCGGAAAAATGGCCCACAGCGATCGCGTTTCTCGGCGTAACAGGGCCTGCAGTGATGCTGCGCTGGTGATTGGCGGGACCCACACTCCTTGATTTTCTTGGAAATCCACACCGTCCATCAGCTTAGTCTCAAGAAAACGATCTGAGATGGTCGGTTTTGAATTTCCTCAGACGTGGCCCATTGATTTTTAACCCAGCCGTCCATCCTGCGTTTTTCATCGATCTTCGTTCGTACACATGCATGGGATTAAACGGACATCTAGGCGAGGGTTGTGGCTGTCTCAGAGAATGAATCAACGGTCTGGATTGTCCGTTTGGACGATGGGTGGGGCCCACAACAGAAACCGATGGGTTCGGTTGCGAAACGGCAAATGGAAATTTCCGTTTTCGATTTCTTTAGACGGAAAGTCGGTCAGCGCCGCTGACCGACTTTTGAATGATTAGGTGCACACCCGGTACACTTGTGCACCGTAACACGCGTGCTGTACATGTGGGTCCCACAGAGATGTTTTTGAGACATCTGCTCCGTCCATCCGCTTTCCCATCAAATATAAGGGGTTGCGACCAACTTTCTAGCATATCCAGATATCAGGTGGGCCGCAAATCATGATACTAGGGGCTGATCTGTCATGCGTTGCACCACTTTCTCGGTGATCCAATGGATGAAATTTAATGTGTACGGTTAATTTATGGTCTTCGGGCCGTGTATGAAGTTTCGGCTGAACGGATGGTGGAAACCCCGTGATCTTGCATTACGGATAAGCTGTGTGGCCTCTTTAACGTGAGCAGCTTGATTTTCTCGATCTCGGGCATGTAAATTCATCGTTCTTGGTCCCCAGGTCCGTCCCTTCTTGTGGTGATTTGAGCATCAAATATACACTTTTAGCACCTTTTTGTAGCCCACACTTGCAAATCTACCTTGCATCACAAACACGATTAAATTAGGCTTTTAAACGGTGGCATGTTCATAAATCCGGTAGTAAATGGGGTCTAATATGCAATATTTAACCCTCAACACAACCCCCAACCAGCATTTTGCTAGTCCCGAGCAAAATATGCGAAGAATAAGTTGAGAATTACAGGGGTAATTTCCATGAAATCGGTGATCTTTTTGAAGAACAATTCAGATATGAGAAATCTAAGATTCATGAATGTTGGGCATAAAATTTCTCCGGAGGTAAGCGCATGGTAGACTTCATAATCAAGTTCAAATATTAATCCATTACTAGAATAATTCTACACATTGAGTTCCATGAGTGTATAGTGTGATCTCAGCTTATCAACATTAGGATCTACTTCTTTCTTTCATGATATCATTGGTAATAAATAAGAAAACCCATATCAATCCAAACCTAAACCAAAACCTGCCTCATAGATCAACATTCCATCCCTCGATTTCTTCATCAAAATTAATGCCAATGAAAGGAATCAAATCCTCACCTATAGGGAGCAAACCTATGGTGAAGATCAATCGAGAAATCTTGTATTTTCTACAAATTTTTTTTTTTTTTCAAAGACAACCATGGGGAATCGACTCTACACCTATGGGGAGCAAACCCATGGTGAAGTCCATTCGCCCAACCCTTTCCGTAGGCAGCTATCTTGTAGCTAGGTTTTCTCATTTTCTTTCATTTTCTTATTGAACATGATGGACAAATTCTCCAGGTTGGTTCCTTTCATGCTTACTGATCACCAAGTCAATCCTTCAATATTGAACTGAAACCTTAATGTGCAAGCAGGATGTGTCTTGTGGAATCATGACTTAATCAATGTTTAAAACTTCTAATCCTAGATTAACAGTTTGAACTTATTGTGAAATCTAACAAATACTGGATCCAAGAGTCATACGTTACCAACTCCACAAATCTTGAAATTCTAAGTGCCCTAGATGGCCGTCAAAATCACCTCGAATTCACAAGAAATTCGAAAAAAAAAAGTTTAAAAATTTTCACAATTTTTGTTCAAGACCAAGAAAACACTTGATTAGGTTACCTAATCTCCCACCCCCAACCTAAAATCTACATTGTCCTCAATGTAAAAGATATAAACATGCAATGCACGTGGGACAACGTGGTAAAGAAAAAGTGATGGGAAGATAGTACTGAATAACGAATCGAGAGAGATTTTTCAAGAGATTGCTGGGAGAGAGCAGGTCAGTACAAGAGTGAAACCAACAAAAATAACAAAATAAAATCCTACCTATACCACTTTCGCATGTGCTTTCGATTGCATTTAGCGTATGCAACAAGCCTTTAAACCCCTAGGTTGCCTCTAGTGGACGAGTTGTAGTCTCGTGAGGGTTTGCAGTAATGTTACCCACAAACATTGAACTATCTAATTATGAAAATGAAATGAATTGAAAAAGTGGGTTGCCTCCCGGGAGTGCTTAAGTTCTTGCTATCCTAAAACAACATCAAACAAACTACCCTAGTCCTATGAAAGCGGGGAAAGACTACTCATGTAATGCCACAAGGTTCCTCTTAGGCCAATATCTTGATAAGTTTCTCAAGTAAGTTCCTCAACGGGATCATCCAAAAGCCCTTTTTGCAATAGGCTTGGGCGCCCGGAGCATGACCTTCCAAAGAGACTTATGTACCTCATAGGAATTTTTACATTGAATTGCTTGAGGTATCCAAAGTATATACGATTCACTGTGATGTGAAGAAGTTCCAACGTTAGTATCCCATGGTGAATCGAGACTACAAATAGATAAAATTTATAAAACTTCGCCAGAAGTGATGTAGCCTCAATGCATTCCGAAGTTCCAGACTTCGGTTCAATTTTTAGCTCCTCTTCCTTTAGTGGTAAACATTCAGAGTCTGGGGAAGAAGGGGCTTCAGGGTAAGGGTGCGCTTGGTCCGTGACAACCACCGAGGTGGTGTCATGTAAGGAATCCACCTTTTCTTGTATCATGAGGTCGTTGGGATCCATAAGGTGTGCCAAGCATGAGTTCAAAGATGTGGGAAAGTCAGCTGGGAGTGACTCGTCTCCTGTATCGAAATCTGTGATGATGAGCCCAAGGATTCCATCGTCTTTTGAAGTAGATGGACGCATGCTTGCTTGCTCTTGCCCTTCACAGATAGATGGACAATCAATAGGTGAAGAATTGATGTGAAGACTCTGGTCATTGAAGCTTCTTAGTGAAGGCATTGAATTATCTAAAGTGTGTAGCTCAGATTGTGGGCTCAACTGGGTAGTTTCAAATTCTAGAGTCATATCAAGCAAATCGTCCATCGCCCGAATCATATCATCATTCATCTCGGGGCAGTGGTCCAAACATGCATCACAAGAGTTGGAAGGGTTAGTTGAAAATGGTTCATTCTCCACATTCAAATCAGTCATTTCAGACAGGTGGAGTATATCATTATGGTTGGCAACTTCCTGAACCTCTTGATCATTGGCAGGAGCCACACTTGAGATAGAATCCCAATACTCATCATCATCCGATTCGTGCAAGTGTGAACTTGGGATGGGATCACATTCCTCACATTCTACTCCTAGATTGGGTTGAGGTTCGAATAAACTAACCTCTACCTCATCAATGTAATCATGTATGTCATGTGAGTGAAGTGTGTCACAATCATTATATTTGAAAGACACCCACGTCTCTTGATCATTTCTTTGGACAGTCATTGAGATCGACTCATCGGGAAATTGAACCATCTGCTCGTTAATGGAATCCAATTCCTCATTCGTAATTTCGATTTACACAAGCGAGTTATGATCACTTTCTTCAATTCTGCTTCTAGATTAGGATGAGGCTGGGATAACCTAGCCTCTTCCTTCTCCATAAGTTGTGACTGAATGATTGGAATTGAGGATTTGAGCAATTCGCATGATTGTATGACAAGTTGATTGAATTGCTCTTGTGCTTTCATGAGCTTTTGAAGTGAATCCTCTTGGATTGTTTCTGATTGGGTTTCAAAAGTAGAGGACCCAAGAGAATTATCACTATGATATATATCTGGTTCAGCTTCCGACATTGATGTTTCCATTGATTATAGTCATACGGATCATATGTGGGAGAATCGATGGTTGGTAATACTTATTATCACTCATAATATAATCACGCATTGTTTTCTTTTCTCGGATGGGTGATAATAATCCTCACTCCCATAGTTATGATAACCCCAACACTCACATACTGTTCGTGGGGTAGAATTGTTCTCCCGTATATGATCGCGTAAGGACTTCTTAACCGATGGAGTGTTACGCTCAGGTCGGTTCTCGATGATTGGTTCAGGAGAATTCTGAGACATATGCTGATGTTGATCATAATCATCATACATCCCTTCACATTGTTTTGCATGCTCAAAAGCTATCTCAGCATATTGACGTTCCCACTCGTGCATATACATGGTGAAACCCTCACTCTGAATCTAATCCTAAGAAAAATATAAGAAAAGATCCTATAGCAGTATGGAAAGTAAGAGGAGGAGAAGTTAGAAGGAAGGTACCAATTGAAAAGTTCCTATGTTAAGATCCTGCAAAAGAAAACAAAGGAGCTTAGCTTCTAAAATAGAAAGTCTAAAATTAGAAAGTTCCTACAATTGAAATAGAAAGTTAGTTTCTAAAAGGAAAGTTCCCTAAACCTAGAATTAGAAAGTTTCTAAAAATAAAGAAAAAAAAAAAAAATGAGTTAGTCTCTAAAATTAGGAAGAGTTTCTAAAAAGGAAAATAACTAACCTAGTTTCTAAAAACAAAAGAGGAAAGTTCTAAACCTAAAGCTAGAAAGTTCTAAATTAGAAATCATAATCCTAAAATAGAAAGTAATGTTAGTTTCTAAAAAGGAAGACTACAATAAGAAAATTTCTAAAAATAAAATAGGAAACAAAGTTAGATTCTAAAAGAGTTAGAATTAGAAACTTGCTAAAAAGGAAGACAAATCCTAATCTAAAAAAATAGAAAGGAAGAAATTAAGAAAGGAATTACCAAATTAGAAGCCTATCTCAAAATCTACAAAACAGGAAAGGTGGGTTAGTTTCTAAGAAGGGAAAAATTATATAAAAATAGAAAGTTACTTGAAAGAAAATTTCTGAAAATTAGAGGAAAACCTGAAATTAGAATATTCTAAAAATATAATCTAAAAATTAGAAAAGTCCTAATCTTAAACTAATCCTAAAACCAGTTAACTTCAGGAAACGTAGCCGTCAGTCCCCGGCAACGGCGCCAAAAACTTGTTCACTCCCCAAGTATAGGGTTGTGATGTAGTAATAATCTCGGTAAGACCAGAGGTCGAATCCACAGGGACTGAAACCTGTACGTGATCTGAAACTAACTAGAACTAGAACTAGAATGAGATGAAATCGAAATCAAGTATAAATTGAGTGAATAATTGTGAAATAGTAATCTAAAATTTAGAGAATTAAAGGAAGGGAAACTAGGGGTTCAGAGGATCCACTTGTAGAGATCAGGGAGATCTACGCTTGATTCATGAACTCAATCTGAATTTCCTTTTGATCTGGTTTTCAAGAGATGAGACGGGTGTAAATTAGAATGGATTCCATCACAAAACCGTGCCCATGAGACAAAGCAAACAACGGAATTAAACCAATTCAACAGCCAATCTGAGTGATGTATGAATGTCGGGAAGAGTTTCATCATTCCACCATGTCCAAGGGCGATGGTGAACAACAGGCGTCCGACTTCATAATCACAAGAAGGGAAAAGAAATACTCAAGCTATTGCAGATGTATTGTAATGAAGTCACAACAAACCATTAAAAACTAATCGCATTCCTTAAAATCAAACCAAAAAAAGTAGTTCAGGACATGAATCAGAACCGTAGAATATCACCCATCATGCTACAAGCTTCACCTCTTGGCCCTAGCCAAGAGGTTTAGCCAACCATGTTGGGTTGAATCCCTCAAACAGAACAAAAGAAGAAAAAAAGAAAAAGAAAAGAAAAATAGAAAAAAAACTCCAACAATCTCTCTCTCTCTCTCGTCCACCAAAGCTCGAACCGAAAGATGTCTTTTTCCTTCCTCTCTTCTCCCTTTCTTATAGCTGTGAAGGAAAGAAATTTCCCCTCTGCAAGAGTCGGTGGAGACTCCCACAAGCAAGTTAGCGAAAAAACTACGTAGTTTCGGCCGATAGCCTTTGAGAACCCACCCCGCCGTGGTCTTCCTAGCATCCTTCAAAAGGTGTTAAAATCACATATCTTTGGACGGTTTTAAGCGTTCTTCAAGATGGACGGTCCGGATCATCGGTCCGATCCTTACCATGATCGGAAAAATGGCCCACGATCGATCGCGTTTCTCGGCGTAACGGGGCTGCGGTGATCTTACTTGTTGAAGGTGATTGCGGGACCCACACTCCTTGATTTTCTTGGAAATCACCGTCCATCGGCTTAGTCTCAAGAAAACGATCCGAGATGGTCGGTTTTGAATTTCCTCGAGACGTGGCCCTATTGATTTTTAACCCCCTGTAGTCCATCCTGCGTTTTTCATCGATCTTCGTTCGTACACATGCATGGGATTAAACGGACATCTAGGCGAGGTTGTGGTGTCTCAGAGAATGAATCAAGGGTGGCCTGGATTGTCCGTTTGGACGATGGGTGGGGCCACAATAGAAACCGATGGGTTCGGTTGTAAATGCAAATGGAAATTTCCGTTTTCGATTTCTTTAGACGGAAATTCGGTCGGCGCCATTCTCACCGACTTTTGAATGATTAGGTGCACACCCGGTACACTTGTGCACCCGTACACGCGTCTTTGTACATGTGGGTCCCACAGAGATGTTTTTGAGACATCATGCTCAGTCCATCCGCTTTCCCATCAAATATAAGGGGTTGCGACCAACTTTCTAGCATATCCGGATATCGGGTGGGCCGCAAATCATGATACTAGGGGCTGATCTGTCTTGTCCATGTTGCACCACTTTCTCGGTGATCCAATGGATGAAATTTAATGTGTACGGTTAATTTATGGTCTTCAGCCGTGTATGAAGTTTTGTTTGAACGGATGGTGGAAACCCCGTGATCTTGCATTTGGATAGCTGTGTGGCCTCTTTAACGTGGAGCTTGATTTTCTCGATCTCGGGCATGTAAATTCATCGTTCTTGGTCCCACTGGGGTCCGTCCCTTCTTTGTGGTGATTTCAGAGCATCAAATATACACTTTTAGCACCTTTTTGTAGCCCACACTTGCAAATCTACCTTGCATCACAAACACGATTAAATTAGGCTTTTAAACGGTGGCATGTTCATAAATCCGGTAGTAAATGGGGTCTAATATGCAATATTTAACCCTCAACACAACCCCCAACCAGCATTTTGCTAGTCCCGAGCAAAATATGCGAAGAATAAGTTGAGAATTACAGGGTAATTTCCATGAAATCAGGTGATCTTTTTGAAGAACAATTCAGATATGAGAAATCTAAGATTCATGAATGTTGGGCATAAAATTTCTCCTGGAGGTAAGCGCATGGTAGACTTCATAATCAAGTTCAAATATTAATCCATTACTAGAATAATTCTACACATTGAGTTCCATGAGTGTATAGTGTGATCTCAGCTTATCAACATTAGGATCTACTTCTTTCTTTCATGATATCATTGGTAATAAATAAGAAAACCCATAACAATCCAAACCTAAACCAAAACCTGCCTCATAGATCAACATTCCATCCCTCGATTTCTTCATCAAAATTAATGCCAATGAAAGGAATCAAATCCTCACCTATAGGGAGCAAACCTATGGTGAAGATCAATAATAAATCTTGTATTTTCTACAAATTTTTTTTTTTTTTTCAAAGACAACCATGGGGAATCGACTCTACACCTATGGGGAGCAAACCCATGGTGAAGTCCATTCGCCCAACCCTTTCCGTAGGCAGCTATCTTGTAGCTAGGTTTTCTCATTTTCTTTCATTTTCTTATTGAACATGATGGACAAATTCTCCAGGTTGGTTCCTTTCATGCTTACTGATCACCAAGTCAATCCTTCAATATTGAACTGAAACCTTAATGTGCAAGCGGATGTGTCTTGTGGAATCATGACTTAATCAATGTTTAAAACTTCTAATCCTAGATTAAGTTTGAACTTATTGTGAAATCTAACAAATAATTGGATCCAAGAGTCATAACGTTACCAACTCCACAAATCTTGAAATTCTAAGTGCCTAGATGGCCGTCAAAATCACCTCGAATTCACAAGAAATTCAGAAAAAGTTTAAAAATTTTCACAATTTTTGCTCAAGACCAAGAAAACCTGATTAGGTACCTAATCTCCCACCCCCAACCTAAAATCTACATTGTCCTCAATGTAAAAGATATAAACATGCAATGCACGTGGGACAACGACAGTAAAGAAAAAGTGATGGGAAGATAGTACCTGAATAACGAATCGAGAGAGATTTTTCAAGAGATTGTTGGGAGAGAGCAGTCAAAGACAAGAGTGAAACCAACAAAAATAACAAAATAAAATCCTACCTATACCACTTTCGCAGGTGCTCTCGATTGTATTTAGCGTATGCAACAAGCCTTTAAACCCCTAGGTTGCCCCTAGTGGACGAGTTGTAGTCTCGTGAGGGTTTGTAGTAATGTTACCCACAAACATTGAACTATCTAATTATGAAAATGAAATGAATTGAAAAGCTGGGTTGCCTCCCAGGAGTGCTAAGTTTACTGTCTATCCTAAAACAACATCAAACAAACTACCCTAGTCCTATGAAAGCAGGGGAAAGACTACTCAGTAATGCCACAAGGTTCCTCTTCCGACCAATATCTTGATAAGTTTCTCAGTAAGTTCCTCAACAGGATCATCCAAAAGCCCTTTTTGCAATAGGCTTGGGCGCCCTGGAGCATGACCTTCCAAAGAGACTTATGTACCTCATAGGAATTTTTACATTGAATTGCTTGAGGTATCCAAAGTATATACGATTCACCTGTGACAGAAGAAGTTCCAACGTTAGTATCCCATGGTGAATCAGAGACTACAAATAGATAAAATTTATAAAACTTCGCCAGAAGTGATGTAGCCTCAATGCATTCCGAAGTTCCAGACTTCGGTTCAATTTTTAGCTCCTCTTCCTTTAGTGGTAAACATTCAGAGTCTGGGGAAGAAGGGGCTTCAGGGTAAGGGTGCGCTTGGTCCGTGACAACCACCGAGGTGGTGTCATGTAAGGAATCCACCTTTTCTTGTATCATGAGGTCGTTGGGATCCATAAGGTGTGCCAAGCATGAGTTCAAAGATGTGGGAAAGTCAGCTGGGAGTGACTCGTCTCCTGTATCGAAATCTGTGATGATGAGCCCAAGGATTCCATCGTCTTTTGAAGTAGATGGACGCATGCTTGCTTGCTCTTGCCCTTCACAGATAGATGGACAATCAATAGGTGAAGAATTGATGTGAAGACTCTGGTCATTGAAGCTTCTTAGTGAAGGCATTGAATTATCTAAAGTGTGTAGCTCAGATTGTGGCCTCAACTGGGTAGTTTCAAATTCCAGAGTCATATCAAGCAAATCGTCCATCGCCCGAATCATATCATCATTCATCTCGGGGCAGTGGTCCAAACATGCATCACAAGAGTTGGAAGGGTTAGTTGAAAATGGTTCATTCTCCACATTCAAATCAGTCATTTCAGACAGGTGGAGTATATCATTATGGTTGGCAACTTCCTGAACCTCTTGATCATTGGCAGGAGCCACACTTGAGATTGAATCCCAATACTCATCATCATCCAGTTCCGTGCAGTGTGAACTTGGGATGGGATCACATTCCTCACATTCTACTCCTAGATTGGGTTGAGGTTCGAATAAACTAACCTCTACCTCATCAATGTAATCATGTATGTCATGTGAGTGAAGTGTGTCACAATCATTATATTTGAAAGACACCCACGTCTCTTGATCATTTCTTTGGACAGTCATTGAGATCGACTCATCGGGAAATTGAACCATCTGCTCGTTAATGGAATCCAATTCCTCATTCGTAATTTCAGTTTCTGCCACAAGCGAGTTATGATCACTTTCTTCAAATTCTGCTTCTAGATTAGGATGAGGCTGGGATAACCTAGCCTCTTCCTTCTCCATAAGTTGTGACCGAATGATTGGAATTGAGGATTTGAGCAATTCGCATGATTGTATGACAAGTTGATTGAATTGCTCTTGTGCTTTCATGAGCTTCTGAAGTGAGTCCTCTTGGATTGTTTCTGATTGGGTTTCAAAAGTAGATGACCCAAGAGAATTATCACTATGATATATAAGCTGGTTCGGTTTCCCGACATTGATGTTTCCATTGATTATAGTCATACGGATCATATGTGGGAGAATCGATGGTTGGTAATACTTATTATCACTCATAATATAATCACGCATTGTTTTCTTTTCTCAGATGGGTGATAATAATCCTCACTCCCATAGTTATGATAACCCCAACACTCACGTACTGTTCGTGGGGTAGAATTGTTCTCCCGTATATGATCGCATAAGGACTTCTTAACCGATGGAGTGTTACGCTCAGGTCGGTTCTCGATGATTGGTTCAGGAGAATTCTGAGACATATGCTGATGTTGATCATAATCATCATACATCCCTTCACATTGTTTTGCATGCTCAAAAGCTATCTCAGCATATTGACGTTCCCACTCGTGCATATACATGGTGAAACCCTCACTCTGAATCTAATCCTAAGAAAAATATAAGAAAAGATCCTATAGCAGTATGGAAAGTAAGAGGAGGAGAAGTTAGAAGGAAGGTACCAATTGAAAAGTTCCTATGTTAAGATCCTGCAAAAGAAAACAAAGGAGCTTAGCTTCTAAAATAGAAAGTCTAAAATTAGAAAGTTCCTACAATTGAAATAGAAAGTTAGTTTCTAAAAGGAAAGTTCCCTAAACCTAGAATTAGAAAGTTTCTAAAAATAAAGAGAAAAAAAAAATGAGTTAGTCTCTAAAATTAGGAAGAGTTTCTAAAAAGGAAAATAACTAACCTAGTTTCTAAAAACAAAAGAGGAAAGTTCTAAACCTAAAGCTAGAAAGTTCTAAATTAGAAATCATAATCCTAAAATAGAAAGTAATGTTAGTTTCTAAAAAGGAAGACTACAATAAGAAAATTTCTAAAAATAAAATAGGAAACAAAGTTAGATTCTAAAAGAGTTAGAATTAGAAACTTGCTAAAAAGGAAGACAAATCCTAATCTAAAAAATAGAAAGGAAGAAATTAAGAAAGGAATTACCAAATTAGAAGCCTATCTCAAAATCTACAAAACAGGAAAGGTGGGTTAGTTTCTAAGAAGGGAAAAATTATATAAAAATAGAAAGTTACTTGAAAGAAAATTTCTAAAAATTAGAGGAAAACATGAAATTAGAATATTCTAAAAATAAAATCTAAAAATTAGAAAAGTCCTAATCTTAAACTAATCCTAAAACCAGTTAACTTCAGAAACGTAGCACGTGGTCCCCAAGAACGGCGCCAAAAACTTGTTCACTCCCCAAGTATAGGGTTGTGATGTAGTAATAATCTCGGTAAGACCGAGGTCGAATCCACAGGGACTGAAACCTGTACGTGATCTGAAACTAACTAGAACTAGAACTAGAATGAGATGAAATCGAAATCAAGTATAAATTGAGTGAATAATGGTGAAATAGTAATCTAAAATTTAGAGAATTAAAGGAAGGGAAACTAGGGGTTCAGAGGATCCACTTGTAGAGATCAGGGAGATCTACGCTTGATTCATGAACTCAATCTGAATTTCCTTTTGATCTGGTTTTCAAGAGATGAGACGGGTGTAAATTAGAATGGATTCCATCACAAAACCATGCCCATGAGACAAAGCAAACAACGGAATTAAACCAATTCAACAGCCAATCTGAGTGATATATGAATGTCAGGAAGAGTTCATCATTCCACCATGTCCAAGGGGCGATGGTGAACAACAGGGCGTCCTGACTTCATAATCACAAGAAGGGAAAAGGAAATACTCAAGCTATTGCAGATGTATTGTAATGTCAGTCACAACAAACCATTAAAAACTAATCGCATTCCTTAAAATCAAACCAAAAAAAGTAGTTCAGGACATGAATCAGAACCGTAGAATATCACCCATCATGCTACAAGCTTCACCTCTTGGCCCTAGCCAAGAGGTTTAGCCAACCATGTTGGGTTGAATCCCTCAAACAGAACAAAAGAAGAAAAAAAGAAAAAGAAAAGAAAAATAGAAAAAAAACTCCAACAATCTCTCTCTCTCTCTCGTCCACCAAAGCTCGAACCGAAAGATGTCTTTTTCCTTCCTCTCTTCTCCCTTTCTTATAGCTGTGAAGGAAAGAAATTTCCTTTTCCTGCAGCAGTCGGTGGAGACTTCCGCAGCGCAAGTTGCAGCGAAAAAACTACGTAGTTTCGCTGATAGCCTGAGAACCCACCCCCGCTGGTCTTCCTAGCATCCTTCAAAAGGTGTTAAAATCACATATCTTTGGACGGTTTTAACTGTTCTTCAAGATGGACGGTCCGGATCATCAGTCCGATCCTTACCATGATCGGAAAAATGGCCCACAGCGATCGCGTTTCTCGGCGTAACAGGGCCTGCAGTGATGCTGCGCTGGTGATTGGCGGGACCCACACTCCTTGATTTTCTTGGAAATCCACACCGTCCATCAGCTTAGTCTCAAGAAAACGATCTGAGATGGTCGGTTTTGAATTTCCTCAGACGTGGCCCATTGATTTTTAACCCAGCCGTCCATCCTGCGTTTTTTCATCGATCTTCGTTCGTACACATGCATGGGATTAAACGGACATCTAGGCGAGGGTTGTGGCTGTCTCAGAGAATGAATCAACGGTCTGGATTGTCCGTTTGGACGATGGGTGGGGCCCACAATAGAAACCGATGGGTTCGGTTGCGAAACGGCAAATGGAAATTTCCGTTTTCGATTTCTTTAGACGGAAAGTGTCGGTCAGCGCCGCTGACCGACTTTTGAATGATTAGGTGCACACCGGTACACTTGTGCACCGTACACGCGTCTTTGTACATGTGGGTCCCATCAGAGATGTTTTTGAGACATCTGCTCCGTCCATCCGCTTTCCCATCAAATATAAGGGGTTGCGACCAACTTTCTAGCATATCCAGATATCAGGTGGGCCGCAAATCATGATACTAGGGGCTGATCTGTCTGTTGCACCACTTTCTCAGTGATCCAATGGATGAAATTTAATGTGTACGGTTAATTTATGGTCTTCAGGCCGTGTATGAAGTTTCTGGGCTGAACGGATGGTGGAAACCCCGTGATCTTGCATTCGGATAAGCGTGTGGCCTCTTTAACGTGAATGACTTGATTTTTCTCGATCTCGGGCATGTAAATTCATCGTTCTTGGTCCCACAGGGTCCGTCCCTTCTTGTGGTGATTTGAGCATCAAATATACACTTTTAGCACCTTTTTGTAGCCCACACTTGCAAATCTACCTTGCATCACAAACACGATTAAATTAGGCTTTTAAACGGTGGCATGTTCATAAATCCGGTAGTAAATGGGGTCTAATATGCAATATTTAACCCTCAACACAACCCCAACCAGCATTTTGCTAGTCCCGAGCAAAATATGCGAAGAATAAGTTGAGAATTACGGGGTAATTTCCATGAAATCAGTGATCTTTTTGAAGAACAATTCAGATATGAGAAATCTAAGATTCATGAATGTTGGGCATAAAATTTCTCCGGAGGTAAGCGCATGGTAGACTTCATAATCAAGTTCAAATATTAATCCATTACTAGAATAATTCTACACATTGAGTTCCATGAGT
Organism: Magnolia changhungtana; assembly: GCA_030180095.1. Lineage (NCBI taxonomy): Eukaryota > Viridiplantae > Streptophyta > Magnoliopsida > Magnoliales > Magnoliaceae > Magnolia > Magnolia changhungtana. The sequence continues at coordinate 143,291 of JASAUF010000158.1, forward strand.
GTATAGTGTGATCTCAGCTTATCAACATTAGGATCTACTTCTTTCTTTCATGATATCATTGCTAATAAATAAGAAAACCCATAACAATCCAAACCTAAACCAAAACCTGCCTCATAGATCAACATTCCATCCCTCGATTTCTTCATCAAAATTAATGCCAATGAAAGGAATCAAATCCTCACCTATAGGGAGCAAACCTATGGTGAAGATCAATCGCCCAGAAATCTTGTATTTTCTACAAATTTTTTTTTTTTTCAAAGACAACCATGGGGAATCGACTCTACACCTATGGGGAGCAAACCCATGGTGAAGTCCATTCGCCCAACCCTTTCCGTAGGCAGCTATCTTGTAGCTGGGTTTTCTCATTTTCTTTCATTATTCTTATTGAACATGATGGACAAATTCCCCAGGTTGGTTCCTTTCATGCTTACTGATCACCAAGTCAATCCTTCAATATTGAACTGAAACCTTAATGTGCAAGCAGGATGTGTCTTGTGGAATCATGACTTAATCAATGTTTAAAACTTCTAATCCTAGATTAACAGTTTGAACTTATTGTGAAATCTAACAAATACTGGATCCAAGAGTCATACGTTACCAACTCCACAAATCTTGAAATTCTAAGTGCCCTAGATGGCCGTCAAAATCACCTCGAATTCACAAGAAATTCCAGAAAAAGTTTAAAAATTTTCACAATTTTTGCTCAAGACCAAGAAAACACTGATTAGGGTACCTAATCTCCCACCCCCAACCTAAAATCTACATTGTCCTCAATGTAAAAGATATAAACATGCAATGCACGTGGGACAACGACAGTAAAGAAAAAGTGATGGGAAGATAGTACCTGAATAACGAATCGAGAGAGATTTTTCAAGAGATTGTTGGGAGAGAGCAGGTCAGTACAAGAGTGAAACCAACAAAAATAACAAAATAAAATCCTACCTATACCACTTTCGCAGGTGCTCTCGATTGCATTTAGCGTATGCAACAAGCCTTTAAACCCCTAGGTTGCCCCTAGTGGACGAGTTGTAGTCTCGTGAGGGTTTGCAGTAATGTTACCCACAAACATTGAACTATCTAATTATGAAAATGAAATGAATTGAAAAGCTGGGTTGCCTCCCAGGAGTGCTAAGTTTACTGTCTATCCTAAAACAACATCAAACAAACTACCCTAGTCCTATGAAAGCAGGGGAAAGACTACTCAGTAATGCCACAAGGTTCCTCTTCCGGCCAATATCTTGATAAGTTTCTCAGTAAGTTCCTCAACAGGATCATCCAAAAGCCCTTTTTGCAATAGGCTTGGGCGCCCTGGAGCATGACCTTCCAAAGAGACTTATGTACCTCATAGGAATTTTTACATTGAATTGCTTGAGGTATCCAAAGTATATACGATTCACCTGTGACAGAAGAAGTTCCAACGTTAGTATCCCATGGTGAATCAGAGACTACAAATAGATAAAATTTATAAAACTTCGCCAGAAGTGATGTAGCCTCAATGCATTCCGAAGTTCCAGACTTCGGTTCAATTTTTAGCTCCTCTTCCTTTAGTGGTAAACATTCAGAGTCTGGGGAAGAAGGGGCTTCAGGGTAAGGGTGCGCTTGGTCCGTGACAACCACCGAGGTGGTGTCATGTAAGGAATCCACCTTTTCTTGTATCATGAGGTCGTTGGGATCCATAAGGTGTGCCAAGCATGAGTTCAAAGATGTGGGAAAGTCAGCTGGGAGTGACTCGTCTCCTGTATCGAAATCTGTGATGATGAGCCCAAGGATTCCATCGTCTTTTGAAGTAGATGGACGCATGCTTGCTTGCTCTTGCCCTTCACAGATAGATGGACAATCAATAGGTGAAGAATTGATGTGAAGACTCGGTCATTGAAGCTTCTTAGTGAAGGCATTGAATTATCTAAAGTGTGTAGCTCAGATTGTGGGCTCAACTGGGTAGTTTCAAATTCTAGAGTCATATCAAGCAAATCGTCCATCGCCCGAATCATATCATCATTCATCTCGGGGCAGTGGTCCAAACATGCATCACAAGAGTTGGAAGGGTTAGTTGAAAATGGTTCATTCTCCACATTCAAATCAGTCATTTCAGACAGGTGGAGTATATCATTATGGTTGGCAACTTCCTGAACCTCTTGATCATTGGCAGGAGCCACACTTGAGATAGAATCCCAATACTCATCATCATCCAGTTCCGTGCAGTGTGAACTTGGGATGGGATCACATTCCTCACATTCTACTCCTAGATTGGGTTGAGGTTCGAATAAACTAACCTCTACCTCATCAATGTAATCATGTATGTCATGTGAGTGAAGTGTGTCACAATCATTATATTTGAAAGACACCCACGTCTCTTGATCATTTCTTTGGACAATCATTGAGATCGACTCATCGGGAAATTGAACCATCTGCTCGTTAATGGAATCCAATTCCTCATTCGTAATTTCAGTTTCTGCCACAAGCGAGTTATGATCACTTTCTTCAAATTCTGCTTCTAGATTAGGATGAGGCTGGGATAACCTAGCCTCTTCCTTCTCCATAAGTTGTGACTGAATGATTGGAATTGAGGATTTGAGCAATTCGCATGATTGTATGACAAGTTGATTGAATTGCTCTTGTGCTTTCATGAGCTTCTGAAGTGAGTCCTCTTGGATTGTTTCTGATTGGGTTTCAAAAGTAGAGGACCCAAGAGAATTATCACTATGATATATAGCTGGTTCAGCTTCCTGACATTGATGTTTCCATTGATTATAGTCATACGGATCATATGTGGGAGAATCTGATGGTTGGTAATACTTATTATCACTCATAATATAATCACGCATTGTTTTTCTTTTCTCAGATGGGTGATAATAATCCTCACTCCCATAGTTATGATAACCCCAACACTCACGTACTGTTCGTGGGGTAGAATTGTTCTCCCGTATATGATCGCGTAAGGACTTCTTAACCGATGGAGTGTTACGCTCAGGTCGGTTCTCGATGATTGGTTCAGGAGAATTCTGAGACATATGCTGATGTTGATCATAATCATCATACATCCCTTCACATTGTTTTGCATGCTCAAAAGCTATCTCAGCATATTGACGTTCCCACTCGTGCATATACATGGTGAAACCCTCACTCTGAATCTAATCCTAAGAAAAATATAAGAAAAGATCCTATAGCAGTATGGAAAGTAAGAGGAGGAGAAGTTAGAAGGAAGGTACCAATTGAAAAGTTCCTATGTTAAGATCCTGCAAAAGAAAACAAAGGAGCTTAGCTTCTAAAATAGAAAGTCTAAAATTAGAAAGTTCCTACAATTGAAATAGAAAGTTAGTTTCTAAAAGGAAAGTTCCCTAAACCTAGAATTAGAAAGTTTCTAAAAATAAAGAGAAAAAAAAAATGAGTTAGTCTCTAAAATTAGGAAGAGTTTCTAAAAAGGAAAATAACTAACCTAGTTTCTAAAAACAAAAGAGGAAAGTTCTAAACCTAAAGCTAGAAAGTTCTAAATTAGAAATCATAATCCTAAAATAGAAAGTAATGTTAGTTTCTAAAAAGGAAGACTACAATAAGAAAATTTCTAAAAATAAAATAGGAAACAAAGTTAGATTCTAAAAGAGTTAGAATTAGAAACTTGCTAAAAAGGAAGACAAATCCTAATCTAAAAAAATAGAAAGGAAGAAATTAAGAAAGGAATTACCAAATTAGAAGCCTATCTCAAAATCTACAAAACAGGAAAGGTGGGTTAGTTTCTAAGAAGGGAAAAATTATATAAAAATAGAAAGTTACTTGAAAGAAAATTTCTAAAAATTAGAGGAAAACCTGAAATTAGAATATTCTAAAAATAAAATCTAAAAATTAGAAAAGTCCTAATCTTAAACTAATCCTAAAACCAGTTAACTTCAGGAAACGTAGCCGTCAGTCCCCGGCAACGGCGCCAAAAACTTGTTCACTCCCCAAGTATAGGGTTGTGATGTAGTAATAATCTCGGTAAGACCGAGGTCGAATCCACAGGGACTGAAACCTGTACGTGATCTGAAACTAACTAGAACTAGAACTAGAATGAGATGAAATCGAAATCAAGTATAAATTGAGTGAATAATGGTGAAATAGTAATCTAAAATTTAGAGAATTAAAGGAAGGAAACTAGGGGTTCAGAGGATCCACTTGTAGAGATCAGGGAGATCTACGCTTGATTCATGAACTCAATCTGAATTTCCTTTTGATCTGGTTTTCAAGAGATGAGACGGGTGTAAATTAGAATGGATTCCATCACAAAACCGTGCCCATGAGACAAAGCAAACAACGGAATTAAACCAATTCAATAGCCAATCTGAGTGATGTATGAATGTCGGGAAGAGTTCTGTCATTCCACCATGTCCAAGGGGCGATGGTGAACAACAGAAGGCGTCCGACTTCATAATCACAAGAAGGGAAAAGGAAATACTCAAGCTATTGCAGATGTATTGTAATGTCGATCACAACAAACCATTAAAACTAATCGCATTCCTTAAAATCAAACCAAAAAAGTAGTTCGGGACATGAATCGAGCAGTAGAATATCACCCATCATGCTACAAGCTTCACCTCTTGGCCTAGCCAAGAGGTTTAGCCAACCATGTTGGGTTGAATCCCTCAAACAGAACAAAGAAGAAAAAAAGAAAAAGAAAAGAAAAATAGAAAAAAAACTCCAACAATCTCTCTCTCTCTCTCGTCCACCAAAGCTCGAACCGAAAGATGTCTTTTTCCTTCCTCTCTTCTCCCTTTCTTATAGCTGTGAAGGAAAGAAATTTCCTTTTCTGTGACGGTCGGTGGAGACTTCCAGCAACAGAAGTTGCGGCCCGAAAAACTACGTAGTTTCTACGATAGCACGAGAACCCACCCATTGGTCTTCTAGCATCCTTCAAAAGGTGTTAAAATCACATATCTTTGGACGGTTTTAACTGTTCTTCAAGATGGACGGTCCGGATCATCAGTCCGATCCTTACCATGATCGGAAAAATGGCCTACGACGATCGCGTTTCTCGGCGTAACATGTGGGCACTGCCGGTGATCTTTATGCATTTGGTGATTGGCGGGACCCACACTCCTTGATTTTCTTGGAAATCCACACCGTCCATCAGCTTAGTCTCAAGAAAACGATCTGAGATGGTCGGTTTTGAATTTCCTCAGACGTGGCCCATTGATTTTTAACCCAGCCGTCCATCCTGCGTTTTTTCATCGATCTTCGTTCGTACACATGCATGGGATTAAACGGACATCTAGGCGAGGGTTGTGGCTGTCTCAGAGAATGAATCAACGGTCTGGATTGTCCGTTTGGACGATGGGTGGGGCCCACAACAGAAACCGATGGGTTCGGTTGCGAAACGGCAAATGGAAATTTCCGTTTTCGATTTCTTTAGACGGAAAGTCGGTCAGCGCCGCTGACCGACTTTTGAATGATTAGGTGCACACCCGGTACACTTGTGCACCGTACACGCGTGCTGTACATGTGGGTCCCACAGAGATGTTTTTGAGACATCTGCTCCGTCCATCCGCTTTCCCATCAAATATAAGGGGTTGCGACCAACTTTCTAGCATATCCAGATATCAGGTGGGCCGCAAATCATGATACTAGGGGCTGATCTGTCTGTTGCACCACTTTCTCAGTGATCCAATGGATGAAATTTAATGTGTACGGTTAATTTATGGTCTTCAGGCCGTGTATGAAGTTTCGGGCTGAACGGATGGTGGAAACCCCGTGATCTTGCATTCTGGATAACTGTGTGGCCTCTTTAACGTGAACGGCTTGATTTTTCTCGATCTCGGGCATGTAAATTCATCGTTCTTGGTCCCACGGGGTCCGTCCCTTGTTGTGGTGATTTCAGAGCATCAAATATACACTTTTAGCACCTTTTTGTAGCCCACACTTGCAAATCTACCTTGCATCACAAACACGATTAAATTAGGCTTTTAAACGGTGGCATGTTCATAAATCCGGTAGTAAATGGGGTCTAATATGCAATATTTAACCCTCAACAGTAACCGCGCCACTCAAGCCACCCTTTCAAAGTTAATCAGAAATCACAATCCGATAATACTTGCTATCCTGGAACCGATGCTTAGAGACCAGAAAAGAGTGGGCTTCGGATTAAAGTTCGGATTCCACTCTTCCCTCTCTAATATAGATGCGGGAGGAAAAATCTCGATATTTTTCGGGACCCACCTCAACATTTCTGTTATCACCAGTTCTAACCAAATGATTTCATTGTCTGCTAGTGCTAACAGTCTCAGGGAACCAATTTTTTTGTCGATCGTTTATGCCCGTTGCTGCAGGGTGCAACGTCGTGCTCTTTGGGCTGAGCTGCAATCCACCAGCAACTCTGTACAGGGGCCGTGGGTTGTAGCAGGGGATTTCAACGCTGTATGTTCAGCAGACGAACGGCTTGGTCGGAGACTTGCGGACTCGACCAGTTCAAACGAGTTCAGTGATGCTGTCCAGAGTGCGGGCCTCATGGATGCGGGCTTCTCGGGTACTCCCTTCACTTGGAGCAATAATAGAGCTAGATCGGCTCGGGTTTGGGCGAGACTGGACAGGGTTGTCCACAACATTCGCTGGGCTGCGGTCTTCCCTTCTTTCGCCATTGAGCATCTGCCCAGATCTAATTCAGACCACGCCCCGCTCTTGTTAACTTGCCCTACTCGGACTGCCATGTCGCCCAGACCATTTAGATTTTTTTGGATGTGGACCATGCATGATTCGTTTATGCAGGTGGTACAGGACGCGTGGCAGGGGCAATTCTCCTCTAACCCAATGGTTAATGTGCAGCTGAAATTAAAAAGAGTGAAGCAGGTGTTGAGAATTTGGAATAGGGATGTTTTTGGAAATATTTTTAATCAGGTAAAACAAGCGGAGGAAGAGCTTCTAAGTGTTGAAAGCAAAATGCAGGTTTTAGTCAATGAAAACCTCCAACAGGAGAGCGCCTTGGCCAAGAAGAAGCTATCTCAACTAGAGCTTATGGAAGAAGTTTTCTGGAAGCAGAAGGCTAGGAACAAGCGGCTAGAGGGAGACAGAAATACGAAATTCTTCCACTCTGTTGCCTCGGAGCGGATCAGAAGAGCTTACATTGCGTCTATTACCGATGGTAATGGCCACACCCTCCGGGATCCCGGAGCCATCAAAGCAGAGGCCGTCTCCCATTTCTCTAACCTGCTGAGTGCAGCAAATATCTCCCCACCAGCGGACATCTTTCAAGCCATTCCCAAGCTTATCTCGGAGGAAGACAACGCCGACCTCCTCCTCAAGCCCTCTTCTCAAGAAGTGCAGGAAGCGGTCAGTGCGATCCCCAAAGATGGGGCTCCTGGCCCAGATGGTTTTACGGCCGCTTTCTTTTCGGTTCTTTGGCGGTGGTGGGGAAGACCCGCAAAATTCTTGAGTACCTTTGGATGGGGGTGACTTCCCAAGAGCTTTCACCTCGTCCTTGATTTGCTTGATCCCTAAAGCCAATTCTGCCGCTTCTTTCTCCGACTTCAGGCCTATTAGCCTGTGCAATGTCACCTACAAAATCTTCGCTAAAATCTTGGTAGCTAGGCTCAACAAGCTCCTGCCCATGCCGATCGGCATTGGGAGCGGTGCTTTTGTGAAAGGCAGGCCCATTTCAGAAAATATTGCATATGCCCAGGAGATTGTTAGAGATATTAACAAAAAGGTCAGAGGTGGCAACATAGTTGTTAAGCTCGACCTGGAAAAGGCCTATGACAGAGTAGACTGGGGTTTCCTCAAGTTGGTCCTGAGAGCGTTTGGTTTTAGTGAAAATTGGATTGCTCTCCTGGAGAAATGCTGGAGTAACTGCTGGTTTTCGGTCCTTGTGAATGGCGAGGCGACGGGTTTCTTTCACTCCTCTCGAGGTCTCCGCCAAGGTGACCCCCTATCCCCCTCTTTATTCATTATTGTAGCGGAAGTTTTTTCTAGAAATTTCAGAAAGCTCATGGTGAGTGGGGGGTGTTGCGCTTACAAGATCGCTCGTGGCCTGCCCATACCCACTCATCTGCTTTTCGCCGACGACATCTTGCTTTTCCTCAACGGCAGTAAAAGCTCGCTGCAGGTTGTTAAGACTTTCCTTGATTTCTTCCAAGATGCCTCGGGTCTGAAAATTAATTTCAACAAGAGCAGTTTCATCTGCTCGAGCAATATCTCGGTTGCTAGGATCAGGAACATCGAGCGGGTTCTCGGAGTTGTAAATTCAAGAGGGAGCTTTCGTTACCTGGGCGTTCCCATTGCCTTGGGGAGGGTGAAAAGCTCGGACTTCCGTTTTCTCCTGAACAAGGTTCAAAACAAGATCAGCGGTTGGAAAGCCAAGTTGTTGTCCCAAGCGGGTAGAGCCACCCTGATTAGGCATGTTCTGAGCAGCATTCCTTTGCACGTGATGTCGGCTTCGGTGGTCCCTAAGAAGGTCATCACCAGCTTAGAACAACAGTTTGCCAGATTCTTTTGGGGGCGGGCTGAGGGAAAGAGTAAGTTCCACTGGGTTTCCTGGGGAAAGATCACCAGACCCTTTGAGGAAGGAGGTTTGGGGATCAGGAAACTAGCTGAAGTCCTTGACGCCTTCAGAATGAAGCTCGCGTGGGAGGCAAAATTCGGCGAGTCGAATGGACCGTGGGTGGCCCTCATGAGAGCTAAACATGGGGCGGAGCTGGTTTCTAGTGGTGTCTTTGCCCCCCGCCGAAGTGCCTCTCCTCCGTGTGGAGCAAAATCAGGGCGCAGTTGGCGTTGCTAGAGGATTCTGTCCAGTGGCAGGTGCGGAACGGGGACAGCAACCTTTGGGACGTTAATTGGACGGGGCTGGGGCCTCTAGCTGCACTGGTCACCTCCCCCATCCCGAGTGACCTTCTTCCCCTTCGGATCAAGGATTTTCTGGGTCCTTTAGGGCCTTTCCCAGTCTCAGCGGTGCTCACTTTCCTTCCTCCAGGCGTTGTGGAGTTCATTATCCAGCAAGGTTTCGCCACTTCGGAAGGCTCTGCCTCGTGTTTTTGGCCACTGGATCGATCTGGCTCCTTTACCGTCAGATCCGCCTGGAGGTTGTGCAGGCCTGAGTCAACGCTCCCGGTTTGGGTTGATTGGTTGTGGCACAAAAAAGCACCGCCAAAAGTTTCCCTCCTCTCATGGAAACTGTTACATGGCGCTATTCCGGTTGATGAACGTCTTCAGGCTAAGGGAATTCCTACGGTTTCCAGGTGCTACTGCTGTATTGAGGAGCTCGGGGCAAGACCCAGCGTTGAATCTCTTTCCCATCTCTTCATCAACGGTGCTCTGGCAAGGGCAGTTTGGGACCATTTTGGAGTCCTTTTTGGGGTCCGTTTTCTCCCGGCGCATACTATTGAAGGGAGGCTTAGGCAGTGGTGGGCCGTCACGGCTGGGAAAACCATCTCCAAATCCATTCGCAAGGTTACTCCCTGCTTTATTTTGTGGGAGATTTGGCGGGCAAGAAATACTGCTAAGTTCGATCATAAATTCGTCACGCCTCCTGTTTGTATTGCGAGAATAATGGACTGGCTCTTCTCCAGGTTTACTCCAACCTCGCCCCACTCTCGGTCCCTTCCCATCAGAGGGGTCGTTTGGGCTGATTTAGGACTGTCCCAGGCCGTGCGCACCAAGCATAAGGTAGTGCCAGTCAGATGGTCTAAGCCTGACAGAGATTGGGTGAAAATTAATGTTGACGGCTCCTCTTTGGGGAACCCAGGCATGGCTGGGGGAGGAGGCATTGCTAGGGACCATACTGGGGATTTTCTGTTCGCTTTTGTGTCGGGTTATGGATCCTCGTCAAATAACAAGGCAGAGATGAGGGCTGTCCATGATGGGCTCAACCTTGCTCTGAGTAAGGGCTTCAACCACATCATTATTGAATCTGACTCAAAGTTTGTGGTGGATTCCATCTCTGGGCTTTCGTTTCTCTCATGGCATTGGCGGCACTTGGGTGTCTAGAATTAAGTCACTCATGGGGAGGATCAGTTATGATTAACCTCATTCCGAGGGAAGGGAAGTGCCCGGCTGACCGTCTGGCTCGTAAGGGTAGTGGCAGCCAAACTTTGATGATTTATGAGCAGGCGTGTGATCTTCCTGCGCCAATCCGTGGCCTGATGTTTCTGGACAAGATCGGGTTAGGATCTACTCGCATTATGCTGGGCGTTCCCTAGAGGTTGGGTGTTGGCAGATGGGATTCATAGTTGGCGGTTTTTCTTTTTCGGCTCTGGCTTGTCTTTACGATAGGTGGGATCCTTTCTTTTTGTAGGACCTCACCCGAAGTAGCTGTACATGTCTGTGTTTAATGGAATTGTGGCATCAGTCCACTTTAAAAAAAAAAAAAAAAAAAAAAAAAAATCTCCTTCATCTTATGCACAATGGTATAAAATTATATGAAAAAAATGAATAGATGACATGGATACATAATACATCCATCAAGGTGGACCCCACAGTAACACCACTGTAAAGGCTGTACCATCTTGGGTGAGGTTGGGGTCTCCCCCCATTCGCTCTCTTTTTCCGTTGGGTGCTTTGAGTTTCAAGGACGCGGATCAGTTGGTGTTGCTTAGGGATACTTGGCTGCAACCTTAGGACCAGGTACATGGGTGCAATCATGATTGCTGAGCATATGCACCTTGTTGTATGCACTGTATATCCAGGCTGTCCATATATTTTCCCCGCTTATTTTAGGGCATGGAACCAGAAGTGAAGCAGATATAATCTTAGGGTGGATCACATAACAAGAAACAACTGTCATTGAAAGCCCACCTATAAAAACTTCCTAGGGTCCACCGCAATGTTTGTTAACCATCCAACCTATTGATAAGGTCAAACAGACCTGGATGAAAGGAAAAAAATAAATATCAGCTTAATCCAAAACTTTTGTAACTCTCAAAAGGTTTTTAATGTCATTACCCACAGTTTCCTGCCGTATGGTCCCCTTAAAATTTACATCTACTTCATTTTTGGAATGATTCCCTAAAATAAATTGGAAAAACAGATGAATGGCATGGATATACAAAGCATACATCGAAGTGCACCCTATAGTCCACACCCACATTGTGGTAGCCAAGCGGTGCTCATGTTGCCCATGCCTCCCTGTAGTAGTATGGTCACTACAAGAAAAGCAGGCTTTACCAGCGGCTAGAAACGCCCCTAAAAAGCCAAAAACCGTTGGTAAAAGAATTACCGGCGGTTGTGCTAAAGGGGAGCGTTGCTAAATCTTTACTGCGGCATGATGCACCTCTTTACCGACGTTTTTATGGCCGCCACTAAAATGATCAAGGCTTTCCGATAATCGCGCACAGAAAGCGTAGAAGTGTCGATAAACTGTAGGGTAACACCTTTGGATAATGAAACGAATTTATAAAGCACTCTTTGATTCTCTTCCTAAAAAAACAGAAGATATATATGCAGTAGTTGAAAAGAAAGAATATATGGAGCATGTGAACATTCCATAGATTTGAAGCCACTGTTGTAGGAGTTCAAGGTGATTGTACTCGATGAACTCACTAATAAATTGTCTCTCATACGAGATATACAAAACCAGATTAATCTTGAAGGCAGAAGTGAAGGAACTGATCGATACTAGTCAAGTCCAGGAAAGCATGAGTATATGCATTGCGTCAGTCCAAGAGCCTAATGCCTAGTATTAGAAAATGACTAATAAATATCGGCATCAGACTTATCTCAGAATCATGAGCCAAGTCCCTTGAGTAACTCGAGGATGAGTTTTTCTCAAGTGGAGGGGTCTGATGTAGAACTCGTCACAAATACACTCCTAGTATGGTTGGGCCAAAAGAAGGTGGACCGTAAATTGATCGTAACTTTTGATCTGGGTATTGTAACGGGGCGCACAACCTATCAATCTTTACTGAAACGGGCCGTCCAATGTGAACCGACTCACAATATAGGTCGTATTTGTCCGTTTCGTTAGAAAACGTGCGCTTTCAACTCAAAAATGAACTTTTAGGAAAAATTTGCTATTTTTAGTAATTTTGATTTTTTTAATAAGTTTTCTATTTTTAGAGTTTTAGATTTTTCTTCCATTTTTAAAATAACTTGTAATTATGCTAGGACTCTTCTAGCAGGAGTTTATTTGAAATTTTTATTTTTAGAAATTAGGCTTTAGATGAGTTTTATTAGAATTACGATTTTTATTAGAGTTAGAGTTTTACTACTTTTGAAAATTACGAATTTTGGTTTATTTTTTTTTCTTTATTAATGGTGTAAGGAGACACATTAGTCGTTCTTCAATTAAATTTCGAATTTATTAGAATTTATTTCTATTTTCTTGCTCTCTTTCCTTGTGGACTCGAGAAGTCCCTATGAGGAGTCCAGAGAAGCTCCGTGGATTCGGAGTAGTTATCGTTGAGGAAGATGGTGATCGACCTCATCATGTTCATCCCTCCGTCAACAGATCGGGCCTTGGCGCTGTTAGAATCTGCTGAAACCCCGATACCCTTTCTTAGTTTTGTATTTTTGAGGGTCATGATAGGCCGCCCCTTTCCTTCTTTTTGTTAGGTGGGAGGCCCGAATAGACATTGTGTAATGTTGCTATACAGTTCCCTCATTAAATGTACGCATTTTGAAAAATAAAAAAAATAAATAAAAATAAAAATAAAAAATAGTAATGCACCATCAAACTTATCATCTAATAGTTTTCACACCAGAAGAGATCATTATTGCTTTTGGTGACATACTATCTTTCCCACTAGCATGACACTTGTGTGAGACATCGGTCCGATTAAAACAATAGATTCCACCGTGAAGATCACATTTCTAGAATTTGATAAACGTAGTGCACCACATCTGCATGTTGAGCCAAGCTATCAGCTATAACATGATACCAATGGTGTGAGCTATCGATTGATTATTGCTCCAGATAATCTTCATGATGGAGCCTACTGTTTTCATGGTTTGAATTGACTACACGACTAAAATGTTTGTAAGAAAAGATGATATGGTGCCACAAGTTTCCATGTTATTGTCTGTAGGTGAGCAGTTCTTTCTTCTCATGATCCTCTTGTGAGATAATTTCTTCTCTTTGCTTTTCCTTCAGTCGTATACCTAGAGTATAAGTTTGTTTCATCCAAGATATAAGTTTACTTCTTGATATTTTCAAGGGAAAATAACAAATCACTGAGTAGTTTTCACCACCCTAGTTGGTACGACATCCCATCTTCATCAAATAATGCATGAGGTACCATGTGACATGTGCGTCAAGCAATTGTTACCGTGGCCCTACGGTTGCTGTGTAGGCCATATGAAAGCATCTTGATTCTCTTATATCCCCACCTAAAGGAAAAGTCCTCTTAGTTCAATAGTTCAAGTTGTGACAGATGTGGTCGTGTCATGTTAAAAGTCAAAAGATAAGATATGAACCTTGCTATCACGACTTCCGTGCCATGTTTAAAAGTGATGAGATAAGATATGAACCTTGCTAGCTATCACGACGACTTCACACGAATTACCTCACAAGCTTATTTTCCTTACTAATCTTTACAGGTATCTAAAAGATTGCATAGAGTAATACAAGCAACAGTAATCCCTCAATGATTTAGATAGTTCATCTATATATTATTACACACTGAATATATAGGTATTTGATCCATTCTTAACACCGAAATAAATCACTTACCGTGGAATACTGAATGTGTTGTGCTTGTTTGTTAACGCAGAACCTAGAAAGTGTTTCGTTGATATTATTATTATTATTATTATTTTCTATGGAGGTCTAACAGTTTAACTGTGAGGATTCTTCTAAAATAATTTATTTATTTACTTTTACAAATTATTACCCCATTAATATGATTTTTATATATGGGTACCTTTGCAAGTTACATTTTCATTAACATATTTCATTAATCATGTTGGAAAAGTACCTTCCGTTAGATTTTATTAATATCAGTTGTAATTTTTTTAAAAGGACAAAAATGCCCATAAACTAATAATGCTACGCAACAAAATTAGTTACATAAAAAGCGAATTGCGTGGTTGCCCCCGCGTAGACGATAATCTGTGCAGGGGCTGTGAGGGAGACACCGTGATATATGGATTTCATCTACGCTGTTCATCCATTTCTAAGGGTCATTTTAAGGCATGGTTCCTAAAATGAGGTAATTCCAAGGATCAAGTGGACCACACCACAGGAAGCCATGGTGATAATAACACCCACCGTTGAAACCTTCCTAGGCTATGCAGTAATGTTTATTTTCCATCCAAACCTTCTTAATGATAGATGCAATTCTCATTATCAAGAAAATATTAAAAAAGGAAAAAAAATAAAAAATTCCTAAAGTTTCCAAGAAGGCAGATTGCATGGGGACATGGCTACTGGTCCACGTTGCTATGTGGCTCATGAAGATGTGTTTTATCCACACCGTCCATTCATTTTTCGAAATGATTTTAGGGAATGACCTAAAAAAATGAGGCGGATACAAACCTGAGGTAAACCCTACCATATAGAAGTGGTGATAATGCAACGTCATTAAAAATTTCTCGTGTGCTACAAAAGCTTTGAATTAAGCTGATATTTATTTATTTATTTTTATTATTTTTTACTTTCATCTAATTCTGCATGTCCTTATCAAGAGGTTGGATGGAAAATAAACATTATAGTGGACATTCGATATGCCCTCGTAAGTTTTTAATGGTGGGGTTCAATCAAGAATGTTTCCTATGGTATAGTCTACATAATATTTGGATCTACTTAAATTTTTAGATCATGCTTTAAAAGGAGTTGAAAAAACGGATGGACGGCATGGATATGCAATACAGACATCAAAGTGGGCCCAACGGTCACTGTTGCACCTTGTTGGGGGAGGCCAATCCTTACGTAGTCCGCATACCCTTTAACGGATGTGGATTTTCTGCCCAGAGGCGCCTTTACCCGGTAGTCCCTACGATGGGTTGCTGGGTGGGACCATCTTGATGTTTGTGAGAAATCCAACCTGTCCATTCATTTTGTGAACTCATTTTAGCATATGTATGATAAAATGAAGGTGCATCCAAAACTCAAATGAGCCACACGATTCAATATAGACTGTTGAAACATTCGATATGCCCATATAACTTTTGTATCAGGCTACAGTTTTCGTGTTTTCACTTCATCCCAATATGAATGACATTATAAACAGTTTGAATGACATTTAAACATCAAGGTGGAACCAATTTTCTCAATTTTCCCTCTCATGTGGCTCATATAAGTTTTGGATCCACCTCATTTTTGGTCCAATGTAGTAAAATGAGCTTGCAAAATGGATGGACCCATTGGATTTCTCACAAACATGCATCACACTGACCCCACCAGCATCCCAGCGTAGGAGCTTCCTGCAGCAAATCCGTGTCCCCATTCAACCTCTACGAGCGCATTGCCTCTAACCTCTAGCTGAGATATATATGTGCCCAGTGCTGCGTGGGGTCCACAGAAATGTCTGTAACAAATCTACTCCGTCCATCTATTTTGAAAGACCACAATATGGCAGGATTTTAAAAATTACGCAGATCCAAAATACAGGTGGGCTACACCAACAAAACAGTGAGAACAGCAACGCCCATAGTGAAACCTTACTGGAGCTGACCATGATGTTTATATGCCATCCGAACAAATATCAACCTCATGCAAAACTTCTCTCACTTGCTGGCGTTTCAATTCCCACTCTTTCGTGTGGTATATATGGCCGACGTGAGTTTTCAATTTTTAGAGTCCTGTCCTGTTGTGGACCTTTCAAAACAGATGTACCGAGTTGATTTATCACCAACATTAATTTTTATGGGCCCCACACAGCCCCAGGTACTGAGATATATCTGTGCCCAGGGTCACACGCAATCCGCTCCCTTAACTTGGTGTTGCGGGAAAGCCTTTCACTTGAATACGGTTTGCTTTGTGAGCCTGACCATGCTGTATGTCTTTTATCCACGTGGTCCAGCCATTTTGCAGGATCATCTTATCACATGCAGATCCAAATATTAGGTGGGTCACACTATAAGATTCAACGACCATCATTAAAAACTCCTGGGTGGCCACAAAAGTTTTGGATGTTGTACCTGTGTTCTCCTTTCATCTAGGTCCGTGTGACCTAATTAACAGGTTGGAAAATAAATATTACGGTGGGCCCTAGGAAGTTTTTAAAGGAGGGTGTTCTATCACCACTGCTTCCAATGGTGTGGTCCATCTAAGATTTGATTCTGCTACATTTTTTTTCACATGCTCCAAAACCATATCTAAAAATGAATGGACAGCGTGGATAGAATATTTACATCATTTTGGGCCCACGTAGCATTGACCGGTTGGCATGTCCCATTGCAATTTGCGTCCAAAATAAACTTCTAGGATTTTCTTGATAATTATACTTCATTAATGATAATTACATTGACTACGCAGCCTCATTAATTGATGGGTATTTTTGTCATTTTACTTAAAATGATAACAAAACCTAACAAAGATACCTTTGATAATAACGGGATTAATAAGGTATTTTAATGAAAATGTAATGCAAAAAGGAAGGGGATGTAAAAATTGTATTAATGAGGTACTAACTTGTAAAAAATCTAAAAATATTTACTTCCAAAATTGCTCCTACGTGATGCACAACCCCACTTTTACCGTGTGAACTTTTCTGGGTGTTACCATGATTTATGCATCGAATTCACATTGTCCATCAACTTTCCAAATCATTCTTAGACCATAAGTGCAAAAAATGAGGCACATCATGTTTACCTTATTTCAACCATTATGGGAATAGCCCATCGGAAGTGGACATTTTTTTTTTTTTTTTAAAATAAAAAAATAAAATTAGAGATTGTATTGATGGAACTTGAGATGTACAGCCATTCGGGTGGGCCCCTACAAACAAAAGACCGGGGCTGCACCTATCGTATAGAAGATGAGCATGCTAAACAAGGGAAACCAAAAAAAAAAAAAAAAAAAAAAGGGAAAAAGAAAAAGAAAAATTGGAGACAAAGACCGAGGGGCAGCTGGGCCTGAGGAAGTGGACATGTGACATTGCATTAATAGATATAGCGTGTGAAAAAATCTTAAGAGATATTTGGAGTGCTTTTTACAGAATTACAGTAGACGCCGATTGAGGTGATACACGTCAGTAGATAACGTGGCTCGACCAAGAAGTCTACGAACAAGACGTGATTGAGAGTAAAATAATGGTAAAATGACATGACGTTGAAGATCACATTTCTCAAAAATCAATTTGATAAACTTTTTCTTTTTGATAGACTAAATAGGTGCACCACATCTACACGTTGAGACAAATATTGAGTTGTCCCATGGTACCAATATGAAGTGACTCAGCTGATTAACTATGGACTGATTATTGTGTTAGGTGGTCTTCATGGTGGGTGCCTAGTGTTTCCATGGTTTAAATTGATTACACAAGTGTCATGTTGGTAGGAGAAGATGATATGGTTCCACAAGTTGTTATGCCATTGTGACAAGCAGCTCTTTCTTCTCATGATTTTCTTGTGAGATGTTTGAAAACGGGGGATAAATGACTTTTTTATTTTTTTATTTTTTTAATGACATAATGACTGATTCATCAGTCATCCTTTAATAAAAGTCAAACAAGGGGACTTTAGGAATATATTTTAAAAGTGTAAGTGGGTTTTTGGAAAGAGTTTAAAAGCAAGCTCTTTTGTACCAATAGCTGAAAGGATATGCAGGTGTACCTCAAAACTTCTAACTTTTAACCAAATAAATTTAAGGATTGGAATAATATCCCTGGTATGTTTCTTTGCAAGGTCTGTTATAACTGTCCGATTAGAGAATCTTAGTGGGAAAAGAGAGCGTTTTCAGATACAAATTTTCTCATATTTCAATTGCCCTGGATTACCACATCCGGCAACAATATGCTAACATATGCACAAACTTTATAATATATAAGTGCCAATTAATAGATAGAAAAGCTGATGAAAAATAAAGACTAATTACTAACAAAACTATTAAAGCATGGAGAATGTACTAACAACTAACACTCAAGGAGCTATGTATCGCATAAAGTGCCCAAGTGTAGTCAATTTGAAATCAATTATCGTGGACAACGAATGCAGGTTCAAAGTCAGAGACACTAGCCTCAAGTTCTGAATTCAACAGAACATTGTTGCTTGATAGGTCCCGATGGACAATCGGCAGAGTACAATCATGGTGCATGTAAGATAAAGCATTGGCCACACCTTTGATAACCTTCACCCTTGTAGTCCAATCCAACTGTGCAGCTTCTTCTTCATTGCTTAGGATGCTTGCCAAGCTTCCCCTTTCCATGTACTCATAGACTAGAAATGAGAATCGAGCATGGGAACAGAAGCCATATAGCTTTACAATGTTGCGATGGTGGATTTTTGTTAATGCTTTTATCTCATTCCTAAAACTTCTTTGATCGGATTGATTCCCACCTTCGATTGGGTGAAGTTTCTTCACAGCTACTACCTGGCCTGCTGGTAGATTTGCTTTGTAAACTTTCTCATAACCTCCAGTTCCAATGCAATATTTTTCATCAAAATCCTCTGTCACCTCCACAATGTCTTCAAATGTGGCAATCCCATCATAATTTCATGTTGAAAATGTATTTCCTCCGCTCCTTTCAAGAACCACTTTCTCTATTATTCTTCTTCTTCTTTGATAATAAATGGAAGAAATTATGCCAACGATTGCAAATAAAAGAAACAATACTGAGAAGAGAAGAACAAGGATCACAACTTTGTGGCCTTTCCTTGCATCACCATGACTTATTGAAGAGGCGTTGCAAGGTTGCAGACCTTTGCACTTCACCACATAAGCCTTTGTTTTTTATGAATTCCTCTGTCGGAGCCTTCTGAAAGCATTTGTTACTAGGAAGAGGACCTTCCAAAGCATTGTATGAAAAATCAATGGATTGTAAGCTGACCATCCCTTCAAAAGAAGGTGGAATGGAACCTGACAGCATGTTGTTAGAGAGGTTTAAAATTTCCAGACTAACCAATTTCGCGAGTTCTGGAGGTATCTTTCCATTGAGGGAGTTATGACTTAGATCTAGTAAGCCCTGTAAAAATACTAGGTTACCAATCTGAAAAGGAATGCTTCCATTCAAAAGATTTTCACTCAATTTCAGATAATGGAGTTTGGAGCAATCCCCTAACTGAGGTGGTATTGGACCACTTAGGTGATTCATTGACAGATCTAGAATCTCCAAATTGGATAGTTTTCCAATCTCTTGTGGTAACTGACCAGAAAGCTGGTTTTCATTTAAAGTCAAGTTGTACAAAAACGTGAGCCTCCCAAATTCCTTTGGAATCCCTCCTACTAAATGGTTCGAAGAAAGATCAAGCACCCTTAGCTGCTTCAACTGCCCAATCTCGGGAGGAATTCTACCAGTGATTTTGTTCCCCGAGAATTGTAGCTTTGTCAAGTTTCGGCATTCTCCCCAGTTTGGTGAGAGTTCACCAAACAACTTGTTGTTGCTGACGTCCATGTATGTGAGGTGTGGGTATACACCAAAGGCTTGTGATACATTTGCAATGAGTTGGTTTCCATTGAGTCGCACTCTTGTTAAGCTAGTGCAGTTTCTGAAGCTTCCCGGGATCTCACCAGTGAAATGGTTGTTTGGCACACAGATTTTTTCAAGAGATCCACCGGGGCATAACTGAGGTAAGTAGCCAGAAAAGTTGTTGACATCCAAGTAGAGTTCAGAAAGATTTGTCATGTTTGTCATTTCTTGATAATTGACAGTAAGCAAAGGACAACAAAGTAAGCTTGGTCAAATTCCCTAAAGTGAAAGGGATAGAACCTGTCAGAGGGTTAACGGACATGTCAAGAACCATGAGTTTAACCAGATTCCCTATTTCTGGTGGAATTGAACCAGAAATTTGATTCTCAAAGAGAGTGAAAACTACAAGATTGCTCAAATTACCTAAAGCAGGAGGGATAGGACCAGTCAGATTGTTACAGTGCAATGCTAACACATTGAGACTCTTTAAAATCCCGAGTTCCAGAGGAATAGAACCAGAAATTTGATTCTCAAAGAGGAGGACAGTTAGCTTTGTCAAGTTCCCTAAAGTGGAAGGGATAGAACCTGTTAGACTGTTATTGTGCAGATCAAGAATGTCCAGATTCATTAAATTCGCAATCTGTGGAGGAATTGAACCAGAAACTTGGTTGTCGTGGAGATCCAAAATTTTAAGGTTGCTCAAATTACCTAAAGCAGGAGGGATAGGACCAGTCAGATTGTTTTGGAACAACGCCAACTCGACCAGAGCTTGTAGATTTCCTATTTGTGAAGGAATGGAGCCAAAGATTCGATTTTGGTCCAGGTACAAGATGGAAAGCTTTGTCAGATTTCCTACAGTGGAAGGGATGGAACCATCTAGATGGTTAATGGACAAGTCCAGCTTATTCAAATTCACAAGATTCCCTATTTCCAGAGGTATTGATCCACTTATTTCATTTGCAGACAGATTGAGAGACGTGAGTTTGTAAAGAGTGTAAAGATGGGCTGGAATGGTTCCGATGAGTGTGTTGTTGCTGAGATCGAGATGAAGGAGGTTTGGAAATGACGGGAAACTCAGGTTATCGAGCTTACCTTGCAAGCCGACTCTCGGTAAGCGTATCTCTGTTACGCTTCCAAGTCTGTTGCATGAGATCCCAGTCCAGTTGCATGGAGAGATTGTGTTGGTGGTAGAATTAGCAGAAGGAAGGCCCCATGAATGGAGAGCTTGTGCTGACGAGAGGCTGGCTTTCCATTTCATGAGAGCCTCTACTTCAGAGAGTGCGGATGATGGTGCTGCTATTGTAAATGATGTTGCATGGAAAGAAAGAAAGAGTAGGAAAAAGAGGAGAAAAGAAAGGGAGAGAGATTTGTGTATAGCCATGGTTGATGTTGCTTATGGTGTGCTACGAACTTACGATGGATGGGTATTTATAGGAGAAGGTTGATGCTAAGCATAGTTTCTCTTATTCTGACGAGATATTACGGTAAGCCTAATGACTAAACTCGGTGGGGTCCACTATGATTTATGAATTTGATCGACTACGTCAATCCATTTTACGTGGTTATTTTAGATTTAGTTTTTCATCCAAATAATGAATTATATCCAGAGCTCAAGTAGAACACACCATACAAAACAGTGCGGAATGAACGGCTGCCGTTGAAAATTTCTTGAGCCAACAGAAGTTTTGGATACAGATGATAATTGTTTTTTTCCTTCATCCATATTTGTGTGATCTTATGAACAGGTTGGATGACAAATAAACATCACTTTAGGCCTTAGAAAGGTTTCAACGGTGGAAATCATTATTCCCACTGTTTCCTGTGGTATGATCTACTTGAGTTTTGGATATGCTTCGATTTTTGAATCAACCCCTAAAATGAGCTGGAACAACGGACGAACGACGTGGATGAACCATATACATTCGTGGTGGGCCCAATAGTATTTACTCAGTACGATAAAAGCTTCCTGGGTAACAAAGTACGCAATCCGATTTTGTGCCGAAGGATCTGGAAATTCCAGTGCCGCCGTTTCTAATTCGTCCACGTCATTTCCGATGACTCAGCTTAAAGAAGATAGGCCTGATTTCTCTCTCCTAAATAGATCGCTAACAACAAAACATAATTTTTAAAGTATTAGTCTTTTTTCTAGGTCCCACCGTGATTTTTGTGTCACATCTATACCATCTGTACTGTATATCAAATTTTCCAGATAAATATAAAGCACTATCATAAAAATTAGGCACATGCAAAGCTCAATTGGATCACACCACATGAAGTAGTGGGGATTAAACAAACTGCCACTGAAACTTTCCTAAGGCCAACCGTGAGGCTTATTTCCCATATGAGCTATTCATAAGAATACACGTACTTGGATGAAATTAAAATACAAATATCATCTTGATCAGAGCCTTCTTTGGCTTGAAAAAGTTTTCAATGGTAGCATCAATTCCTACTGTCTTTCAGTTGCGTGTTCCAATTTAGCTTTGAATCTGCATTGTTTTTGGATTTTTATCTTATAAAGTTCTAAAAGAATGAATGGACGGTGTGGATCTAATAAATAGATCATATTAGAGCCCGCGTAAATTTCACACCCCAATAAATTCGATTGCATGCTGTGTGGTGTAGGGAGTCCGATTAAGTAAGACCCAGCCTCAGCCAAGACAGTGCAACCCGGGGCCAACTTGATTTGTATATTCTGTATACACTCTCTCTGTCGACATATCATCGTAGATCATGATACCAAAATTTAAGAATATCCAATTATCATGTGCCAGAAACAGTGGTGATTGAACACCCTACCACTAAAATCTTCTTAGGACTCACCTTAATTTTTCGGTGGATTTTATTTTCCATCCAATCTGTTAATAAGTTCACATAAGCATGCATGAAGTGGAAAAACAAATATCGGCTTGATACAAAGCTTTTGTGGCCTATTAATGGTCAATCACCACTGTTTTCTATGGCATGGTCCACTGATAATTGGATCTACCTCATTTTTTTCAATAATGCCTTCAAATTATTTGAAAAATAAAAATAAATGGATGAGGTGGATATAAAATACATACGGAAGGTGGGCACCGTGATAAGTGCGACACTGTCTTGCCTTCCATTGAGAGAAGAAAACCCAAAGCGTTGCCGTGTGAAAGTTCATGGGCCTCATTATGATGAGTGTATAAGATCCATACCGTCCATCCATTTTTCCATAACATTTCATGGAATGATACAGGATCGAAGTTAGATCCAAGGATCAAGTGGGCCACACTACAGAAAGAGTGGAATTGGACACCTCCTGTTGCAAATTTCTTGGAGCTATAGAAGATTCTCGATCAAGCTGATATTTGTGTTTTCCCTCCATTTAGGTCTGTGTGACGTTATGAAGAGGTTAGATGAAAAATAAATTTAACAATGGACCCTAGGAAGGTTTCAACGATATTGGTTCAATCTCCTGCTTCTTTCTTTGGTGTGGTCCACCTTAGCTTTGGATGTGCCTCATTTTTTGGATCATGCTTTGAAATGATCTCTAAAAATTAATGGTCAGTGTGGATCTAAAACATAAATTATTTTGAGGGCTTATAGAAATTCCACACGTACCTTAAAAGTCATGTAGTGGGGCGAGAGAAATCCCGCTTATCTTATTACTCGGGTTCATTGGGTTCATCGGCAATGACATGTACGAATGAGAGACCACCGCACTGGAAATTTCTGTCTTCGGAACAGACTATTCACACTCTAAATAGAATCTCGTACACATGCACGGACGCGATTTAGACTGAAGCGCGAATTGTGTGCGCACCGGTAGCGGATTGCGTAGTAACTTGGTACGCTTAGCGCACTGAGTAAACTCTGTGGGATCCACTATGATTTATATATTTTATCCACTCCTTCCATACATTTTATCAGATAATTTTATGGGCTGATCCCAAAAATAAAGCATATCTAAATCTCAAATGAACCACACCATGGGAAAAATTCTCGAGGGCCATAGAAGTTTTGGATCAAGGTTATATTTGTGTTTTCGCTTTCATCCATGTTTTTATTCATATTATGAATAGGTTGGATGAAAAAAAACATCACTGTGGGGCCCATCAAGGTTTCAACGGTGGAAATCATTATTTCTACGGTTTCCAGTGGTACGACTTCAGCTTTGGATATGTTTCAATTTTAGTCTCAACCCCTTAAATAAGCTGGGCAAACGGATGGACGGCATGGATTAACAACATACATTTGCGGTGGGCCCAACAAAGTTTACTCAATTTCATTGCACACGAGGGCCGCACGAGTATCACATTGCGCGATTGTAGCCGAAACCGGATTGTGTACTGAGTTAGTTAGTAAGCTCTTATCATACTGAGTAAAATCAGTTGGGGCCACCTCGAATGTATATAGTCTATCCATTATCCATCCATTTTTCCAAATAATTCAATAGGTTGAGCCTAAAATGGAAGCGTATCCAAGGATCAAGCATATCATACCACATAAACAGTGGGAATAATGATTTATACGTTGAAACCTTGTTAGGCCCCATAGTAATGTTTATTTGTCATCCAACCCGTTCATAAGATCATACAAATATGGATGAATGGAAAACATAAAAATAATCTGGATACAAAACTTATGTGGGCCTCAAGAAGTTTTCAACGGTATATGTTCAATTCAGACTGTTTCCTGTTGTGTGGTCCATTTGAGTATCGGATATACTTCATTTTTGGGCTCAAGCCTAAAATTATCCGATAAAATAGATGGACGGAGTGGATCGAATACATAAATCATGGTAAATCTACTCATTACGCAATCCGCTTCCTAAGTGGCAAGCTCCGTAGCTCTGTAGGGCTTATCGTCACGTTTGTATCATATATATCCAGAGCATCTATCGGTTTTGCAACTCATTTTATGACATGAAACAAAAAATGATAGAGATTCAAAGCTCAAGTAGACCACACCATATAAGACAGAGGATTGAACTCCCACCTTAGAAAACTTTTTGGCTGCTACGAACTTCTTATGTATATTGTATATTGTATATTTTCAACAGTGGGCGTTCAATCTCCACTGGCTTCTTAGTGTGGTCTACTTGAGTTTTGCATCTGCATATTTTTGAACTCATGTCCTGAAATGAGCTGGCAAAATGGAAGGATGGCATGGATAAACACTTGTCATGGTGGGTCCTACAAAGCTTGGCCACATAGTGTCCCAGGGATATCCCTGCCGCGGAGCGGGAAATCTGCTTCGGGCCGGTAGCGGTAATGCCTTGATGCTTGCGTTTATATTGATTTTGGTCATTTGTCTAGCCGGCTTATTTTTAGTGATAAGCCCAAGTATGAGGGAGATGCTAAGCTCAAGTGAGCCATATTACAAGAAATGGTAAAGATGGAAACATATATAGTTGATAACTTCCTCTATTACACCTTGATACTTATATTTCATCTAACATGTTCTAATGTGATTCTTACATTAGAGAAGGAAACTTTACAAATAGCGTCCTGCTGCGTAGCTTCTGTGCTCTCAAGAAAGTTTCAACCATGGTATTTAATTTTATTTATTATTGTTATTATTTTATAGCTGCTCTAAATTTTGGACATGAATAAATGTGAGTTGCTAGCACACCCTGCTTGCTGAATGTTCCAGAAGATGGGAGCTACATGGGCCTGCCATGATGTACGTCTGACATCCACTATGTCCATTAGTTTTGCTGGTTCATGACTTTTCCTATTGTGTGGCCCGCTTGAGTTTTGGATCTGCTTTATGGCTGGACTCATGTCCAAAAGTGATCCAGAGAAATTGATGCATGGAGTGGATTTTTAATGGACATTGTTGTACTGAACCTACAGGCTCTCTGTATGGTTCTGCCTAAGGAGCGGATTTTTCATGCTCTAAAGGAATCTCAATTCCTACAAACCTGCCCAAGGGCTCCCTGTATGCGGGGCGCTGGGAACCTGAGCTCTTTAAGGCCCATTGTGATGTATGAGTTATATCCCCTCCGTTTATCCATTCTGCTTTCCCATTTTGAGAATTGATTAAAAAAATTAGGCATGCTCAAATCCTAAATGGGCCACATCAAAAGAAACAATGGTTTGATATTGTTATGTCAAAATTTTATTGGGTGTTGATGGATTCCACGTAGTTGAGCATCGAATTGGATATTTTTATGTCAAAATTTTATTGATAGAGTCATGTCTTGTATTTATTTGGTATTGGGATGTTCCAAGGAAGTGGGCCTAGGACTAAATGGTTTGATATCAAATTCTAAAGTTTACTCTTTTGTCAAGAGCATCAAGATTCCAATGAGCGAGGCCTAGGATGGGTTTAGGCCTAAATTCTACTTTTCAAGTTATGTTTTTTTTTTTTTTTTTTTTTTTTTTTTTTTAAGATGCCGTCAAATTCCAAGGAGTGAGCCTGGGACTGGATATAGATATAGATATTTTTATTAATTTGTTTGTGCTCATCAAGTTAAAATGTATTCAAAGCTTTATTTATTTATTTATTTAATATTTTGCACGATGTAAGATTAAATGAAACCCTAAATTAGGGCTAGCAAAGGGCCTGCAACTCTTGTCAGCCTATGAACCAGCTTGCCACGCTTGCTTTTAACTTGAGCTCAAGTGTATTTATTGGGTTGTGCTTAGATTTTAGCCAGAAAACAAGGCCTGTTAAAGTAAGCAAGTCATGCTATGGCAAACTCGTTCCCATCTCAAACTGTTTCTAGTCCGTACTAAAGTAATAGAAAGTTTCAATTCCCAATCTCATTAAAACTAATAAGTATATAATAAGAGCCTTTAAGTAAAGGGGATGGAGTGGTGCTGGTGCCGAATGAATTGCTGACTGGTACTGGTACCATGTGTTAGAAAATTCTAAACCCAATTAGTAGATGGGTAAGTATTGGATCATAGGTCCATGGGATGTGACTCAGATTTGGGTTTGAATGGTCAATTTCATCCTTCTCTTAACTGGTTACCCTATGAGGCCTTGTAGATTAAGCCTATACTCTGAAGGTGTGGTGAAGGGTGTGCCACTGGAATCTGAACACATCACAGACTTGTCCACAAGGTTACTATGTATTTAAAACTGGATACCAATATTCCAGTGCAACCTTCACACGATTCACTACATGAATTCATGTACTCAATTAGGATTTTGAATAATTGTCCACTCTTTTCTACGGTGTCATGTGTGTATTTCATCTTAAGGTGACAAACAATATGATAAGGAGATGCTGGAAATTTAGGCCCATGCATTCATTAGGAGAGCTATACCATTCAAAACGATGTACAACCATATCCCTGGATGAGAGAGATATTAAGGAGTAGGGCCGAGACAAGATGGGTTTAGGTGCAAAGTAAACATTCAAGGCTCCAGGCTCCTCTTTTGTTGAGATAGCACCAGGATTTCAAGGGGGTAGGGCACATGACTAGATGGATATGGGCTGAAGTTTTACCTTTAGAGTCTTAAGTCTTTTTTCTTTTTTTGGGTATGGTACTAGATTTTGAGTAGGCCTGGGATTGGATATGAACCGATATTTTTTACTAATTTGTTTAAGCTTGTCAGGCTGAAATCTATTTAAAGTTTTTATTAGAGTTGGCAATGGACATGTGACTACAGTATGCCCATCAGCCACCTGGTCAAGCCTGCTTCTAATTCGGTCTTAGGCATACTTATGCTGCACTTTTAGTCTAAAAGGAAGGCATATTAAAGCAAATGAGTCAAGTTATGGCTAATTCACTCCCATTTCAAGAGATGCATATGGGTATTAAAAAAGGTCTTCATTCCCAAATCACATAAAATTTAGTAAAGGCCTTTTAAGTAAACAGATCAAAAGGACTAGTTCTCTGCCCTAATAATTTATTGCAGGTGGGACCATGTGCTAGAAATTTAAACCCAATTTATAAATGGGCGAGGATCAGGTCAAGGGTCCATGCCCACTGTGATGTTTATCTCATCTCTACTCTATCCGTCCATTTGCTAGCTCATTTTAGGACATGAATATATGAGGCAAATAAAAAAAAAACATTAAGTGAAGCTTGCCTCCTAAATTAGTAGGGATCGAAATATCCACTGTTCGAACCTTCTTGGGACACTGCGGTGTTGATATGCCATCTAACCCATTCATAACTTGATTCTCATGGGAATGAAGGTAAAAGACAAACATCAATCTAATGTAAAATTTTCGTGGCCCTAAAACAAGTTTCAATGGTGGGTGAATCCTTGTTCTTCTAGGACACTTTGATATTGATGTAGAGTGGGTCGCGGACAATTTCATGCCAAGATAGATAAAAAATGGCCTGGTCAACAACACAAGTAATCCAATTCGTGAGACCTTACATCGGGCGTATCTCCCAATTCAGAATGAGCTATTCGACGTAGCATATATGATTTTTGGGTAGGACGAGCTACTTTAGCCACCCAACCCTGCTATGTCGGGTTGCGCATGCCGAATTTGAGAAATACCGTTGGGTTGACAATTAAATTCCCATTTTAATTTTGTTTTTACTATATATAGTAAGTTTTAGTTTCCGTATAACTCTTCATCCGTTGGGCTTCAGGAGTTGCGCCCAACATGAAAAGTGCTTAGAATAATTAGGAGAACGTCGTGGTTCGACCAAATAGGACACTATTTTCGGCTGAAAACCTTGCGCACTAGTAGACATCATGATCGTCTATACATATCACGATCGTCTGTAAATAATAAGTTGCAAATTCTAGGAATTTTAGTTGGAGTTTGATTCCAAAACTTCTCCCATGGCTTAATATCCCTATTTAAAGGGTTGTGAACTCGTTTATTGTATTCATCAATCAAATTGCGAATTTTATAGAATTTATTTCTATATTTCTTGCTTTTTTCCTCATGGATTCGAGAAGTCTCCGTGAGGAGTCCAAAGAAGCTTCGTGGATTTGTAGTAGTTATCCTTGAGGAAGATGGTAATCGACCTCATCACATTCATCCCCATGTCAGATATACTCTCTTGTGTGGTCTATATGAGGAGGAACATAGACAGAGAGATGTATTTTCATCATCTCCTAAGGTATTCATTAGTATGAGAATATCTTATACAGAGGAAGAGTGGGAGAGAGGTAAATCTTATAATTTTGTTTCTACTATTTTAGTGAAGAAGAAAGTTCCATGTTGGTACCCTGTGGACATAGACTTTGCTAGACATATTTTAGAAATACAATGAAATAAAAAGCTTTCAAAATTCTAATAAAATTAATTAATTAGTTGGGATGCTTATTTAGACCTCGTCATTTTTAATTTTTCTTTAAAAAAAAAAACTATTTTAATTAGATACACCTCACGATGACCCATCAATTGAATGCTGCTTTTGATCTCCCAAGCAAGGGAATCTCTCCTAGCTCTATTCCACGTCAAGAGAATGGAGAGCTTTTAGTCTATATCTTGGTAATTATGACAAGATATGACTCTTGAATCATTTGTGAGATTGCAATATAATAGTCTAAGCACATATGATCCTCCTTTACGTTGGTTACTCTATGAGGCATCGTAGATCATTAAGCTTATACTTTAAAGGTTTGATGACATGTAAGCCATTGAAGTGTGAACACAGCACAAATTTGTCTAAAAGGTCACTGTGTATTCAAAATTTGATGCCAATAAGCTGATGCAACCTTCACATGATTCACCACATGAATTTATGCTGGATTTTGAATGGTTGTCCAATTTTTCTATGGCGTGGTGTTTGTATTTCATCTGAAGGTGACGAACAACATGATAAGGGGATGCCTGGAAAGTCAAGCCCATGCATTTATTACGAGAGCCACACCATTGAAAATGATGTATAACCATCCCTAGATGACAGGGAGATTAAGGAGTGGGGCCCGGGACAAGATGAGTTTGGACCTAAATTCTACAGTCACATCTCCTTCTTTATTAAGAGCATCAGAATTTCAAGGAGTAGGGCATTAATAGATTTCAGTCCAGATTCGGGCATAGGACTAGATGTATTTGGGCACGGATTCTACTTCTAGAGTGAAGTATACCCATTTTCGGGTGTGACTAGAATCCAACGAGTGGGGCCTGATACTAGGTATGAAACCAGATTTTTTACTGATTTGTTTTGACCCGTCGGGCTAAAATCTATAGGAAGTTTTCATTTTGCACCGTGTAGGCTTCAACAAAGCGCTAAATTTTGCTCACATTGGGCAAGTCATAACTTTGGTCAACCCATACTAGGCTGTGCTTGAGTTTCAGCCTGAAAACCAGGCTCATTAAAGAAAAAGAGTAAGAAAATGAGACAGGTTATGGCTAACACCCTCGTTTCAATGCATTTTAAGGATGCATGTAAGTATTGATAGAAGGTTTTAATTCCCTATTCACATAAAACTTAGTAAGAGCATTTAAATAAATGAATCAAAGGATTGTTGCTCGGGCCTAATAACTTGTTCACGGGTGGGGCCATATGTTAAAACTCTAAACCCAATTCGTAAATGGGTGGGGATTAGGTCACAAGTCTAAGTGAGGCCCACGCTTATGTTTATCTCATATCCACTCTGTTCATCCTGTCACTAGCTTATTTTAGGACATGAATGTATCAGGCAAATTAAAAAATTAAGTCAAGATTGCATCAAGAAATAATAGGGATGAATACACCCACCGTTATGAGATGGAGGACCGTGACCCACCCTGGTTTAGGGTTTCCTCTAGAAATCGCTGCCGTCTACCTTCCCCTTTCTCCCTCTTCGCCGCTAATCTCTCGTTCGACACATCCATAGAAGACCTTCAGCGCATTTTCGGTAGATTTGGTAAACTGACGGATGTATTCATCCCCTGGAATAGAAAGCTAAATCGATCCAGAGGATTCGCCTTCATACGTTTTAGGTATGAGCAGGAAGCTTTCAATGCCATTCAATGCCTCAATGATAGGAGGATTGATGGCAGGATTGTGCATATTGCTTAGGCTAAAGCCCAAGAGGGAGACTCCCCGCGTAGCCATTCGGGCTTCCACAATCGCTCCGCGTCTAGGGAGCCGCTTGATCAGCATAGGGAGGCACCTCTCCAGGGTTCAAACCCACAAAGATCCTCAGCACGCAGGGTCAATATGCCCAAAGTCACAGCAAACAGGGCCGATCAGCCAATAGTTTCTTCTTACAAGGAAGCGGTGACTCACGTAAGCAGGGGTGATCCGAAACGCCGGTCGGGGAATCGCGCGGCACTTTGCTCCAAAATGACAGCTTCCCGAAGTTGGATAAGGGGTTTGTAGATCCATTCACCATACAAACTAACCTAAATCGGGTGCAAGGAATGGTTCGTTCGCTTTCCTTTGTCCTGATCGCGAAAGTGGAGGATGAAGGGGTGTCTATTCTCCATCTCATTGATGTCTTTCGAGCTTCGTCCCTGGCGAGACTTCAGGTGGATTTCACTAGAGTGGCTCCCCGTCAGATCCTGTTGAAATTCCAGTCCCGAGAAGACAGAGAGTTGTTTGCAGTTGACCATAGGCTTGCTAGGGCAATGAAAATCTCCACCATTACCATCTGGAATCCTAAGTAATGCCATCGCCGCCCGCCATAATGGGGTGTGGATTCGTCTGTTTGGAATCCCTCCCCATGCCTGGTTCCAACAGGCCATTGTGAGTGCGGCGAAAAAATTCGGGCATGTTCTGGAGATCGATGGCATGACCTCGATGGGAGTCTTCCAAGGTTTTGCAAGGGTCCGAATTCTTCCGTCCCCGACGATCCAAATCCATAGACCGAGAATCATGGTGGTGCTCGGGGAGGTTTTCCCGATTTTTGGTGATTTCGAGCATAGTCTGTTAGCTCCTCATCAAGCTGCTACACAGTTCGATCCCTCCAGTGAGCCGGTATCCACCAAGGATTGGGTGCTGCAAACCTTTCCCCTTCCCAGCTGTCCACCCCAGATACACACTTAGGGTGTTCGACCTTATGCCTGCCCCAACGGCCCTCCTGTAAACCTTCGGTGTCCTGACCTTCCTTACACAAATGATTGTTCCCGGCACAATCCCTCTTCTCCCTTGGCAAACGATGCTCATCAGCAGCATTCCCCTGAGCCCGATGCCCTGTCCCAACATCTTTCCCCTCCCCTTCAGTTAGAGTACCATCAATTCGATTCTCACTCCAAACCACATTCTCCTACAAATGGCCGCCCACCTTCAATTCCCATGTTTTGTGCTTCTAGTATTGCCGGCTCCAAGGCCGCCCACGTAGAAAGCCCCATTCCTGGTAGCCCCACCCCCTATATTCCTTCTCTGCTCAGTCCACTCTCAATTGAGCCGCCCTGTCTAGTGCTTGGTTCCCCCGCAGTACCTTCGTTCCAACCTCAGCCTCCTTATCTTCCACTGCAGCCTGCAGACCCTGTTAGATCGTCTCTGGATTTTGTTCACACCAGCCTTGGTCACAGCCGATCTCGCTATACTATGAGCAATACCATCTCTGAGATAAGGCTGTCAGGACCTAACTTGGAGCTGCCCCAAGGTGCTCAGTCCACCACTTTGGATCAACCATTTCTGGGTGCATCTACAGTTGATCGTGGGGATTTGCAGCAGATCGAAGTGATGCACCAAAGTGGTCAGTCCACCAATAGGGACCTTCCCACTCCGGGAGTTCCTGTACCAGATCTTGGGGCTTTAAGAGACCGACCGTCTACTCAGGTGCTTTGTGAGACGCAACAAATCCAGATCAGTGGGCTCTTCTCCACTACAAAAGCAGAAACAATGCCTTAGTCTGGTTTTGACTAGGCCTATGCAGCTAAGGAAGCATGGGTGTCCCACCCAAGATAAGGAGAACAACAGCTTCGAGTTCGGCACGGACAATGACTATCTGAATGCTTTGGTGATTGATCTCTCTCCGTACTTCAACCACGAAACAAATCAATCCACAAACGGCCTCAGCCCGGAACCTATGGAACCTCATGCGAAACTCGAACAAAAAGACACTAGACAGCAGATGAAGAAGTCGTCTCCACCTGTAGTAAACAGGGTAAGCAGAAGGCAGGGGAACAGAACAAAACCAGGAAATCTGCCAACAAGCCAAAGGTACAGCAGGCTTCGCAAACTGAAACGTCGGGCAGTGAACTCAGGTTGTATGACAGATGGATAACGCGACTGTGTGGAATGTGCGCGGTGTCGGGAATGCGCCTACGATCAGAGCACTCAAAAAGCTGGTAAAGAACTCTAAACCCAGTCTTCTAGCGATTCTGGAACCTATGCAAAATGATAGTAAAAGGGTAGGTTTGGGTCTCAAATTGGTTTTTCATTGCTCCTTGTCAAACGGGGAGCTGGGAGGGAAAATTTGGATCTTTCATCTCAATAGGCTTAATGTTTCTTTGCTCTCAGCTTCTAAGCAGATGATGTCATTACAAATTTCTGCTCAGGATAATTCAGTTCCTAGATTCTTAACTATTGTGTATGCGAGGTGCTGTAAAATTCAAAGGCGGACCCTTTGGACTGAGTTGGAAAATTTTAGCAGATCGGTGAGTGGGCCATCGGCAATTGCCGGAGATTTCAATGTGGTAGCAAACCTTGAAGAACGGAGAGGCAGGTTGCCTCCTGATAGAGTCAGTATGGCGGATTTTGTCAACATGATTCAGGCCACTAGTTTGATTGACGCAGGTTTCGTGGGAAATCATTTTACATGGTGCAATAACAGGGAAGGAAATGCTCGGGTGTGGGCTAGGTTAGATAGAGTTCTGCTCAATTCAATCTGGGCGACAAGTTTTCCCAACTTCAGAGTCGAACATCTTCCCAGATTAAATTCAGACCATTCCCCTCTTCGACTGGCCTTCCCTGCTCTTACGCCCCCTAAGGTTAAGCCTTTTAAGTTCCTTCGCATGTGGACTCTTCATGCTTCTGTGGGAGATTTGGTGCACAAGGAATGCTGCTGTCTATGAAAACTCCCCCATGAATATCATCAGATCTAAAGCCAGAGTTCGTTGGTGGGCAAATGTGGTCGTGGGAGCAAAGAAAATGGACTGCCTCATCGATCCACAGTGGTCCCAGAATCTTCAATCAGCCCTCTATTCCAAGAAGTTCGGCAATAATTGTGGTAAAATGGAGAAGACCATCGCCAGGCTGGGTGAAATTAAACGTTGACGGTTCGGCGATTGGTAATCCTAGCCCCTCAGGAGGGGGAAGAATCTGTAGAGATGAAAGTGGTATGTTTATTTTCAGTTTCTCAGCGGGTTATGGGGTGGGTTCTAACAACATGGCGGAACTCTGAGCCATCCATGATGAGATGCTCCTCTGTTTGGAGAATGGTTTACACAATGTCTTGGTGGAGTCCGATTCGAATTTGGTGATCTCCTCCCTCTCAGATCTGTCTAAATCCCCTTGGAAGTGGAGACCTTGGGTTAACCGTATAAACTGGCTGCGTCATTTGGGCGTTTTCCCCTTCAATCACACGTTCAGAGAAGGCAACAGTCCTACGGACAGCTTGGCCCGGGAAGGGAGTTTTCTTCAGGAGACCAGAATTCATTCCCAGCAAACGAATATGCTTCTGCGTCATATCCGAGGGCTAATCTTTTTAGATAGGGTCGGGATAGGGTCTCTCAGAACAGTCAGTTAGAGGCTCTGGTCATGCTTTTGTTTTTTCTTTTCCCTTGAATGTACAGGTAGTCGTCTGTGACTCCTTACGATAGGCCCTTCCTTTTTATCTTTGCGATCGGGGGGCCCGAATTTTGTATAGGGCGTGATTAGCCTTATCTGGTTATATATGCAGATCAAAAAAAAAAAAAAAAAAAGTATTTTGAAAAAAAAAAAAGAATACACCCACCGCTGAAACCTTTTTTTTTTTTTTTTTTTCCTTTTTAAGGGAACACCCCACCAGGGATTCATTGAACAAAAAGGGGGAATGCAACAAAAGAGAGGGCACCACATAAAAAAGAGCGGGCCTCTCCAGGAACACAATTATGTTTATATGCCATCCAACCCCTTCATAAGTGATTGTAACATCCCAAAAACATTTCAGCTGGTGTAGGTACATGTACAGGTATTTATTCAAATATACATTGCATGTGAATTTGTGTTTTCTGAATAATAATACTTGGACCCGCACACAGGTACATACACTTGGACTCACGCACACCCAAATCTTTAAGCCTCATATATCTGGAAGCGGATTGGCTGGTGTACCACACACTAGCTATATAGCTGGTTTATTGATCGTTAGCGAGTTCTGTGGATCCCATCATGAGGTATGTGTTATATCCAACCGGACCATCCATTTTGCAAGCTCATCATAAGGCTTGAAAAGAAAATAAAAAAGATCTGACAATCAAATAGACCACACTGAAAAAAGCAGAGGGGGATTGAATGTCTGCCATTGAAACCCTCTCGGGGTTCACAGAAGTTTTGGATCAATATGAAGTTTGCTTTTCCTCTTAATCCAGGTCTTTGTGACGTTATGAACGTATTAGATGGAAGAAAACGTTATGGTGGGCCCTACAAAAATTTTAACCGTGAAAATCATTATATTGGCTGCTATTTGTGGTGTGGTTCATTTGATCTTTGGATATGATTCATTTTTTGAATAGTACTCTAAACTGATCTCGAAAAATGGATGAACGTTGTGGATATAATAAATACATCATCGTGGGGCCCATGTAACTTTGATCTCCTTTGAACCGTTCGTACAACTCGGAGCTCGAGGAGCGTCACCGCTCGTCTTTGCACAACAGGTACTTACACCAGCTATATAGCTGGTGTGTGGTACACCAGCCAATCCGCTTCCCATATATCTTTCGTATACTCGATTAGTTTTTTTTTAACTATATTAAATGTGACGAAGCAAAGTACAAAAATTCGGGTGGGCTACACTAAATAGAAGATGGGCCACACCTATCCTATAAGTAACAATAAAAATTTAAGCATATATTATCAAATATAAGAAAAGTACAAACATTCCGGTGCACTCGATTAGTTATCAAACTGGTCGTTGAATTAACTACTCATCCCTTGGAAAAGCCATCCGACTGTCCACTTCATCTTCGGATTGCCTGATCACGATATATCATGTACATGAATGCCTTTCTATTTATCCTGAGTTCGCAAATCATTACACAACCATCTGACCATCAATCCAAAATGCTTGTATTTTTTAAAAATTTTTTTTTCAACATACGCACGCACACCCCCACGTACTCACGCCGTAGTGGGCTTTCACCACCTATGGATACTTGCGCAGCCTACTCGATGAGTGAATCTATCCCGTGTTCGGGCCTACACCCAATCCCAATATGCTGAATCAGATGGATTGTGTGGATGCTTCTCAAACACCATAAGTGGGACTCATTGATCTATGTTCTTAAAAAAAATAAAATAAAATAAAATAAGAAAGGCACGATGCGGGATGCACTAAAAGTAAAACCGTACTCCCCTTCTCCCCCTCTAACCTCCCTCCCTCTCCATCCATCATCTGCAGACCTACCCATGTGATCCAGACCATCCATCAGTAGCCAAGAAGGCTTCCAAGCAGGTTCGGCATTCTTTCTCCACAGTTTCCTATCATGCAGCCCACCTAATTTTCTGATCTGGCCCATACTTTTGGTATGACAAGTAAAAACCAAGTCAATCCATGACTTGTGTGCACTACACCACATACAAAAGTTGAGAGGGTTACCCTCCCATTCAAACATTCATAATCATTTGTTGGGCCCACCGAGATGTGGTTCACAAATTCAGCCCATCCACTATGTGTGTCTCACTTGGATGAGGGGTCATACCAAGTTTCAGACGTATCCAAATTTTAGGTGGGCCACACCAAGTGCTTTTATAAGTTTTAGGCATATATTCACATGATTTTAGATGTTATGACCCACCTTGAGTTCTGTATACAGCTGATTTTTGGCATCTCCCATAATTTAAAGGGGACCCATCAAATGCATGGTGTTGATGTTTGACACGCATCACGGTGGGGCCCACACAGCTCAACCTCATGGGAAGTTCCTATGAGCGACCGCATAGAACCTTTTTCCATATAGCGGTCAAGCTCACGGGAACTTCCCATGAGGTCGTGCTGTGGTTCACAAATTCAGCCCATCCATTATGTGTTTCCCCCTTGGACAACGCAGGGTAGAAATCGTTGATTCAGAGTCTACCCAATGCTTAGCCATTTCCTAAATGAGTTAAGAATTTTGACCCTAACCTGACACATTACACAGGGGCCTGTTCCGACCCACTCAAAATTTGCCAAGCCCCAGTTCAATTTCGGACCACAGATTATGATTGGCTTGAACTAGACTGGACCCAATCAATATTGAATTCTGGATCTGCCTAATTTTTTCTCCTAACATGAGACAGAGAAACTGATGGCCGGAGTGGGTTTCTCACGGACGTTTCGGTGCAGCCCACGTAGCTTCCCACAACTTCATCTGGGCGGAATGGGAAGCGGATTAGCTACTGACAACTTCAGTAGCTATCTCGATACTGAAGTGATGTCACCAAGTTATGTGGACCCCACCATGATGTATGTGTTGTAGCCACACAGTCTATCCATTTAGAGATATCATTTTAGAGCATGAGGCAGAGAATTAGGAAGATCCAAAGCTCCAAAGAATCCCACCACAGAAAACCGTGGGGACGGTGATGCCACCGTTGAAACCTTCCTATAGCCCACTAAGATGTTTGTTTGAGATCCAACATGTCCATAAGTTCATACTAACATAGAAGAAGGGAAAACACAAATATAAGTTACATTGCCCTCTCCATGTATTTTACTGTTACGATCCGTCAGCAATAGGGACAATAATTTGTACGGTTTGGATTGCCATGCAACTGTGCCATGTGTATGGCAGAAGAAACCACCATTTAAAAAATGGTGCCCAACTAACTTAGGAATCTAGCCGATTATGTATTTGTTTTATCCACACTGTTCATCTATTTTTCCATATCATTTTAGCATATGATCGAAAAACTTAGATAGATCCAAATCTCAAGTGGACCACACTACAAGAAAACAGTGGTGATTGAACTCTCATCATTACAAACTTTCTAAGGCCCAGTGAAATGGTTATTTGTCATCCACCGTGTGTTAATTAGATGTGGAAGAAGGGAAAACAGAAATATCAACCACATCCAAAACCTCTGTTGCGCCAAGAAGTTTTTAATGGTGGGCATTCAATCGAAACTGGTTTCCTAATGTGTGGTCCACATTAGATTTGAATCTCTCTTATATGTGGGTTCATGTCATAAAATGAACCAGAAAAATGGATTGACGGTTTGGATAAAAGAAATACATCGTGATGAGGCCTACAATGCACTGTCTAAGTAGCTAGCCTCAGTAGGCAACCTACGTCTCCTCCATTGTACGGGGTTGGTAAGCATGCCATCTCACAGTTTTACGGGCGCAGATTAGATCTTACCAGGGGAATAACTCAGTGGGAGTTACCATTACCATTGGGCCCACTTTGATCACATGTTGTATATGTTGGGGGGACCACATAAGCACACAAATGAATCAAGCAAAGTATTCTAATATCACAATCGAGTGCAATCACAAACACTCTAAATTTAACATAGAAAAACCCTTGCGAGAAAAAACCACGCGACAGTAATCAAAATCCATATATCCTACTAGCTTGTCCCCTTATTTCATTTCCCAAATCGGATAAAATTAATTAATAAGATCCTTTTAAGTAAATAGAACAAAGGACTGATTCTCTAGCCTAATAATAGATCTACGGGTGGGACCATGTGTTAGAAATCCAAACCCAATTAGTAAGTGGGTGAGGATAAGGTCATTGGTCTATGTGGGGCCTATCCTGATGTTTATCTCGTATCCACTCTATCCATCTTTATACCAGCTCATTTTAGGACATGAACACACGAGGTAAATAAAATAAATAAATTAAATGGAGCTCTCCTCATAAAATAGTGGGGAGGGATGCAAATGCCCACTGTTCAAACCTTCACCACATGAATTTGTGGTAGATTTTGAATGGTTGTCCACATCTTTTTATTGTGTAGTATGTATATTTCATCTAAAGGTGACGGGCAATATAATAAGGGGATGCCTGGAAAGTCAGGCTCATGCATTTATCATGAGAGCCACACCATTGAAAACAATGTACAACCATCTCTAAATGAGAGGGAGATTTTAAGGAGTAGGGCATGAAGGTAGACAGGCAATATGATAAGGGGATGTCAGGTCAGGCTCATGCATTCACTATGACAGCCACGTCATTGAAAACAATATACAGTCATCCCTACATGAGAGAGATTTGAAAGAGTGGGGCCAGAGATAGGATGGGTTTGGGCCAAGATTCTAAAGTAGTGTCTCCACTTGATTGAATCACCGAGATTTCAACTACCGGGATAAGGGACTGGATGGGTTGAGATTCTACTTTTTAAGTCAAGTCTTCTTTTTTACTGGGTGTTACCATATTCCAAAGAGTTGGGCTTCAAACTGGACATGGGTACAGACTTTTTACTGATTTGCTTGAGCTCGTCAATCTGAAGTCCATATGAAAATTTTATTTTGCACAAATAGGGTTAAGGGCAACACTCAGTTACATTTGGCAATGGGCTTGTGAATTTGGTCAGCTCACAGGCCAGCTGGCCAGGCCTACTTCTTACTCGTTCTTAGGTGTACTTAGTGGGCTATGCTTTGGTTTCAACCTGAAAACAAAACAAGGGCTATTAAAGCATATGAGTAGGCTATTGCTGACTCACTCCTGTTTGGGCCTGCCATATGATGTCCACGTGACATCCACTCTGTCCATTAGATTTGCTGGGTCATGACTTTTCCTATTGTGTGGCACACTTCAGTTTTGGATATGTCTTATGGCTGGGCTCATATCCAAAAGTGATCCAGAGAAATTGGTGCACGGAATGGATTTTTACATTGCAATGAGCCTACGGTCTCTCTGTATGGTTCTGCCTAAGGAGGGGATTTTTCATGTTCTAAAGAATCTCAATTCCTACATACCTGCCTACGGGTCCCTTGTATGCTGGGGCACAGGAAAGCCCTGTCCAATGGGAACCCTAAGCTCTTTGAGGTGTGATGTATGAGTTATATCCCCTCCGTTTATCCATTGTGCTTTCTCATTTTAGGAATTGATTTAAAAAATCAGGCATGCTCAAATCCCAAATGGGCCACATCAAAAGAAATAATGGTGATTGATCAACCACTATCTAAAACTTTTTTGGGTCCACAAAAGTTTTGGATCAGGATGATATTGGTGTTTACCTTCATCTGCGTGGGGATCAACTTACAAGTGGGTTGGATGGCATATAAACATTGTGTCGGCCTTTGGAAAGTACAGCGTGGGCGTTTCAGTCCTCCATTTCCGATGTTCTACCTCAATAGTGTTTTACATCAGAATCTAACATGGGCTTGCATAATGAATGGAGTGGATATATCACAGACATCACATAGCCCCCACAAAGCTTAAGGTTAAAAGGAATTTCTGTTATAATGGCTTACCGGGAAGCCCCATTTCTATTATTCCAAGGAGTGGGGGACTAAATGGTTTCGGACCTGGATTCTACTATTGTAGTCAAGTCTCCTTTTTTTTTTTTTTTCCTTTTTTTCTTTCTTTTTTTTTTTAAAATTATTTATTATTTCCTTTGTTTTTTTAAAAATTTATTTATTTATTTATTTATTTATTTTTGGGTGTTGCGGGATTCCATTTGAACAACGAATTGAATGGCGCTGTGCCAAAATTCTATCTTTATGGTCAAGTATTGTTTTTATTGGGTGTTGCGATATTCCAAGGAAGTGGGCCCAGGACTGAATGATTTGATCTCAAATTCTAATATGAAGTTTACTCTTTTGTCAGAACATCAAGATTCCAATGAGTGGGGTCTAGGAATGGATATGTTTAGGCCTAGATTTTACTTTTCAAGTTCTCTTTTTATTGATAGATGCTGCCAAATTCCAAGGATTGGGCCTGGGACTAGATATAGACGTAGATATTTTATTGATTTGTTTGTGCTCATCAAGTCAAAATGTATTCAAAGCTTCTTTAAAAAAAAAAAAAAAAAAATCAATAATAATTTGCACAACGTATGATTAAAAAAAATGTATGATTAAATGAAACCTAAATTAGGGCTAGCAATGGGCCTGCAATTCTCGTCAGCCCACGAACCAGTTTGCAAGGCTTGCTTTTAACTTGAGCTCAAGTGTATTTATTGGGTCGTGCTTCTACTTCAGCGAGAAAACAAGGCTGTTAAAGTAAGAAAGTCAGGCTATGGCAAACTCATTCCCATCTCAAACTGTTTCTAGTATGTACCTAAGTAATAGAAAGTTTAATGATTTGCTGACTAGTGGGATCATGTGTTAGAAAATTCTAAACTGAATTAGTAGATGGGTAAGTATTGGATCATGGGTCCATGGGCTTGTGACTCTGATTGGGGTTTGAATGGTCAGTCTATTTTGTATCAGGCCACTAATCCCAAACTAGTTCCACCGTTTGCCACTCTGCTTAAACCGTCGATGTGTTTGTACTTTGAGCATAATGTTTACTTTGCACAACAAGCACTAGAGATGATTTTTGACACTTGTATAATATATGTAATCAGGAAGGCCAGTATGAAGATCCATTGACACAAAAATTTAAAAAAATAAAAAATAAAAAAATAAATGACCATTAACTCATGCAGTGGGACATCGACATGAGAAAAATGGACTGTCGTAATAACGTGACCAGGGACTTATATTCAAAGCAACGCACTTCATGAGTGGAGCAGCCTCAAAACTCTTAAGGGAGGGCAGGCTAACAGTTGGCACAGCTCATGAATGACCTGGAGCTTGCTTGCACAGCCCCTGGATGTGTATCTTCTCAAACACTTCTTCAATGTGTGGGGCAGATTGCTTTGACAGTGTTCATTTAGAGTAGCATGACTTACAAGCAATAGTGATCTAAACGGTTTATCGGTAGGGAGATACCGAATTGATGGATTCACAAAGAACTGAGGCATTGGACGAATATAACCATCCGATATATGGCCTCCACGTTGTAGATAACGTGAAAATGCAACTAATTGTTCAATGAGAAAGAGTACACTAGTCTGGTAATTGGGATGGTTAGATAGAGGAGATGTTTGTTCATACATGACTCATCCATGCTTGGCAGGATATAAATGACTTATTAACGATAGGTCATAGAATTGCTAATATTATGTTCTGAATAATTAAAGGGAATGTAAGGACAGCCAGTTCCTTGAGATAGACATGGGCTTTGTGATTCATGCCCACATGGCACTGGCACACATGTAACAGATCATGGCAATTCATCATGGAATAGGTATTTGATCAATTTTCAAGATGAGACGGACCCTGCCGCAACCAATCTTTTCAGGCTCAGGCTTGGGTTTGTGCTTGCACTAGGCTCATACTGCCCTATCTTGGCTCATTGCCACCCCAAGTCACAACACAAATTCATTTCCATGAAACATCCAAATGCACCCTTGAACCTATCATCCAATTCATTTTTTATTACTTTTGGTAACATACCATCTTTCCCACTAGCATGACACTTCCGTGGGGTATCCGTCTCATTAAAACAATAGATCCCACCATGACCACATTTTTTGAAAATCAATTCGATCCAGTAAATAGGTGCACCACATCTACATGTTGAGCCAAACCATCAGTTGTCCCATGGTACCAATATGGTGCCACTCAAGTGATTTCTCTCACTGGTACATTTCCAATGACTCCGATCTGATAAGACATGCAGGATTTCTCTCTCTCAAATAGATTGCATGCTACGCGACTTTTAACGTGTGAAACTTCTCCGGCCTCACAATGATTTATCTTTTAAACCCACACCGTTCATCAATTTTTACAAATCATTCTATATGATGAGCCCAAAAATGAGAGACATCCAAAGCTCAAATGGACCACAACACAAAAAGCAATAGGAATTGAACAAACTACCGTTGAAACTTTCTTAGGGATAATCATTATGCTTATTTTCCAGCTGACTTGTTCATAAGATGACACATACATTGATGAAGTTAAAATACAAATATCAGCTACATCAGAACCTTCTGTGGCCCTAAGGAGTTTTCAATGTTAGCATCAATTCTTACTATTTTCAGTAGTGTGGTTCACTTTAGTTTTGGATTGGTATTTTTTGGACTCTTATCCTATAGTAATCTAAAAAATAAAATGAATGGTGTGGATATAAGAAATACATCCTCGCGAGCCTCGCGCAAAGAAATTCAGTTGCTTGTTGTGTGGTGCGGGGGAGCGGATTAGGGCCTCACCCAAGACTTTGCCACCCATCTCGTGGGCCTACCTTGATATGTGTATTTCATATCCACTATGTCCATCCATTTTTTAAGATCATTTTAGAGCATGATCCAAAAAATTAAGAAGATTCAATTTTAAGGGCAACTATACTCTAGGAAATAATGATGATTGAACACTCTGTTATTAAAAACTTCTTAAAGCACAATTTAATGTTTTCCTAGATTTTATTTGCCATCCAATCTTTTGATAACTTCATGTAAACCTGGATGAAGAAAAAGAAAACAAACATCAGTTCAATCCAAAACTTCTATGGCCCATTAACAGTCAATCAACTTAATTTGTTTCTTATGATATGGTCCGGCTGATAATTGAATCTGCTTCATTTTTAATTTTAATAATAAT
Organism: Magnolia changhungtana; assembly: GCA_030180095.1. NCBI lineage: Eukaryota > Viridiplantae > Streptophyta > Magnoliopsida > Magnoliales > Magnoliaceae > Magnolia > Magnolia changhungtana. The sequence continues at coordinate 186,307 of JASAUF010000158.1, forward strand.
TTTTTTTTTTTTTTTTTTTTATTTTTATTTTTATTTTTTTTTATTTTTGCATAATGCACTAAAATGATTTGAAAAAATAAAATAAAAATAGATAGACAAGGTGGATATGGAATACACACATCAAGGTAGGCAATCACGGCAAGGGCAGCACCATTTTGTGTGAGGCACCATTTTGTGTGAGGCCGGTGTCTCACCTAATCAATCCGATGGTGCATTGCCTTCAAGGTCGAGAGATGATTAACAGGGGTGTTGACATGTGGAACTGTTGTGAACCTTATCATCATATGTGTATGTGATCACACCGTCCATCTATTTTTTCATGTCATTTTAGGGAAGGAAATAGAAAAAGAGGAAGATCCAAAGCTGAAGGCTCAAGTAAGACAAACTAAGGAAACAATAAGAATTGGAGAACCACGTTGAGTGACCTCGTGAAAAGGTAAGATGGCAAATAAAGCTCGCAGTGAACCCTATGAAGGTTTCAACAGTAGTCATTTAATCCCTGCTTCTTTTTGTGGTGTGGTCTAGTTGATCTTTGGATGTGCCACATTTTTGCGTTCATCTTCTAGATCCATAGAAGTTTATGGACAGTGTGGATCTAAAACATATATCAGTGGGATTAAAGAATTTCACATGCTAAAATTCAAGCTGTATAGCTCCCAATCTACTTGGGAGAGAAATCTGGAGCATCTGGTTTGCCATAGGCCATGACATGGACTAATGAAAAGCGATGACACTGAAATTTCCTTTGGCATATCCATAGACCATCCGCACCCGCGGTTTATACGGAAGGGGATTGCCGGTTGCACACGGCACGAGCATCCACATGTCATGACGCGGCCATTGTTGTGTGTGTTGGAGAGAAACCTGGAGCATATCCCCTTGGGAGAGAAATCTGGGGCATCTTGTTTGTTGGAGCCATAGGCAATGACATGGACCAATGAAAAGCGACGACACTGACGTTTCCTTTGGCATATCCATAGACCATCGGCATAAGCGGTTTATACGGAAGGGGATGGCCTGTTGCACACAACACGAGTATCCACATGTCACGACGTGGCCATTGTCGTGTATGTGTTTTATCCACACCATTCATCAGTTTTGCCAGCTCATTTTATGGAATGAGACAAAAAAATGATACATATTCAAAGCTCAAGTGGACCACGCCATGGAAAATAGTGAGGATTGCCATCATCGAAAACTTCTTGGTTGTGATCTATTACGAAATTACCATGCATATTTTCAATGGTAGGCGTTCAATCCCCACTGTTTTGTTTATTGTGGTTCACTCGAGATTTACATATGCATGTTTTTGGCTATGCCCTAAAATGAGATGGTAAGGAGGAAGCACCCATCTGGGTGGGATCTTGGGATCCATTTAGATTATACCTAATTTGTGGATCCTGTTGTATTTAATGTCTTTAATAAAATTTTATGATTCCTTTTCTGTTTGGGATGAGTCTCTTCCCAGTTTCCTTTTCCATTTGGGATTCTTCCCAAGGCTATATATATGGGTGTAAACAGGATTAGAAAATATTACTATGGGTTTTCAAATTCGTCCAATGGCCTCAAAGGGTGTAGCAAGGTTGAAATTCGAGGTTGTTCAAATAGGATAAGCTCGAGGATCAATTACAGCTCTTCGACTCCACAGGGGAGGCCGACAGCAGGACTCACTAAGATCTCATCGAAGCTAAAGCCAAGTTGTGTCATCTTGAATTGCTTGAGGAGATCTTCTGGAAACGAAAAGCCTGAAATCATTAGCTGTCGGAAGGGGACAGAAACTCGAATTTCTTTCCCACCTCGGTGGCAATAAGGAACGGAAGGTTGTTAATCAGGACCATCACGTTGGAATTAAGGCTTTTGGTTGAATCTCCCGCCGAGATAAAGGTCAAAGCTGTGAGATTCTTCCGCAGGATTTTCTCGACGGATGCACCTGAGGTTGGGGAAGATTTGCTGGCCGTTATTCCTGGCCTAGTCGCGGTGGAGGACAACATTTTCCTCATGGCCCAACCGTCTCTTCTGGAAGTTATAGAAGCGGTGCTGGCCCTCCCTTCGGACGGCGCGTCAGGCCCTGACAGATTTTCAGGGGCCTTTTTCTCTGGATGCTCGGACATAGTGGGGCAGGATTTGCATAAGGCTGCCATCGCCCTCTTTCTCGGGAGTCCACTTCCTAGGGCGTTCACGACCACGCTGATTTGTCTTATCCCAAAAGGGGATTCTGTTAAGACTTTTGTAGACTTTCGCCCTATCAGTCTCTGCAACTGTGTCTATAAAATCCTAGCTAAAATCATTACTAGAAAGCTAACCAGGCTGCTCCTGAAGCTGCTTTCATTAGAATAAGGGGCCTTCGTGCAAGACAGATCCATTGTTGAAAATAGAGCGCTTGCGCAAGAGCTTATGAGGGACATTAACAGAAGATTTCGTGGCAGCAACATAGTAGTAAAAATTGACTTGGAGAAAGCGTATGACAGAATTGATTGGTTCTTCCTTTGGAACGTCCTGTTCCGCTTTGGCTTCTCGGCTTCGTGGGTGAGGCTGGTAGAGAGGTGCTAGAACAACTGTTGGTTCTCGGTCTTAATAAATGGCGAAACAGGAGGCTTCTTCAAGTCTACCCGAGGTGTGCGGCAAGGGGACCCCCTCTCCCCCAGCTTTTTCATCCTAGCTACCGAAGTGCTTAGTAGAGGCTTTAAAAATCTCATAGACAGGGGCATTTGTCTCGCCTACCAGTCAGGTAGGAATAGCCCAAGAGTCTCCCACCTATTATATGCTGACGACACACTGTTGTTCGTTAACGGAGGCCTTAGATCAGTCCGTGCAATGAATCATTTCCTTATCCGATTTCAGCAAGTTTCTGGCTGGAAAATTAACTTACAAAAGAGTAAGTTTATGTGTTCTAACTCTCTCCCTGCAGCCAGGGTAGGCACAATTCAAGGAGTGTTGGGAATGTCGAAAGCCCCAGCCAATATGGTCTACCTTAGAGTCCCGGTTGCTGCAGTAGGAGGAAAGATGCAGATTTTCAAGCTCTTGTAGACAAAGTGGACAGCAGGATAAAAGGTTGGAAAGCTATGTGTCTATCCCGAGCTGACAGGGCTATTCTAGTGCAACACGTTCTCAGCAGCATTCTTGTCCATTCCCTAGCTGCGGCTGCCATCCCTGCCTCCATTTTGAAGGCATTGGAGAGCCGCTTTGCTAACTTCTTCTGGGGGTGGGCTGACGGTAAGAGGAAACATCATTGGAGGAAATGGGTGGAGATCGCGTCCCCTAAAGCAGAAGGTGGCCTGGGGATCAGGAGTTTAGCAGATGTAATGAAAGCTCTTCGGCTCAAGATGGCCTGGGCTTTGAAGTACAAGGAAGCGAGGAGTATTTGGGCCGAGTTCATGCGTGCAAAGTACCATCAAGATCTTCTCTCAGCTGGGAAGGAGCAGCGGCTGGCTGCGGCTTCCCCTTTGTGGAAGCGGATTCGGGGTCTATTTCCGTTGTTGGACTGTAATATGCAATGGCTCATTGGGAGGGGTCATTGCAATCTTTGGAGGGACAACTGGACTGGTGTTGGCTCCCTAATGTACAAAGTGCAACGCCCCATTCCTTCTGGGCTGATGGACCTCAAAATTAAAGACTGCTTGGTCCGGGCGGGGCCTCTTCTCCCTTCTTCAGTTTTCTTGTACTTGCCATAGGAGCTAATAGATGCTATCTTCCACGGAGGTTTTTGTACCTCAGGAGGCCCCTCCCTGCTGTTCCCTTGTCCCTTGGGCAATTTTTCAGTTAGATCGGCTTGGAATGCTGGAAGATCGGCCAGGCCGCAGGTTGGTTGGAACAACAAAATCTAATTCCCTCAGCTGCCCTCGAAGTTCTCAATGATGGTTTGGAAAATGATCAAGGGAGGAGTCCTGGTGGAATTTGCAGTCCAATCCAAAGGAGTCCACCTCGCCTCTCGATGTGTCTGCTGCGATGGACTTGTGGCTCAGGGGCTAGTGGCTGAAATAGTCAATCATCTCTTCCTTCTTAGCGCTCCGGCGAAGGCGCTGTGGCTCCACTTTGCTACTATTTTTAGGAGATTGCTTGCGGGGGTGTCATCAGTGGAAGACAAGCAGGAGCAGTTGTCGAACGACCCCACTCCTAGGGGCTGGGCGAGGTCCCTGTTTAAAATGGTCCCCTGTATCATCATTTGGGAGATGTGGAGGGAAACCACGCGAAATTTGAAGGCTCTCATCCCTCTATCCAGGTCCAAGTATCGCGGGTTACAGGCTGGCTTATCGCGATCTCGAACAGATGGAATTAAATTTGCTCCCAGCTTACTTCCATCCCCTGGCCTCCTTCTTTGCTGAATTTACGTCAGTCGTTCTCTGGCCCTCCTGCGAGAAGCATACAAGTTATCAAATGGATTAAACCCCCTGGCGGATAGGTTAAAATGAATGTAAATGGGTCCGCCAGGGGAAATCCTGGTCTGGCTGGGGGAGGTGGGATTTGCAGAGGAGACACTGGTGAATTCATCTTTGGTTTTGCTGCGGACTACGGCAGGGTGTCTAACATTCATACAGAAATTAGGGCCATTCATGATGGGTTGTTCCTCTGTCTCGATAAAGGATTCTCCAAAATCGTTATTGAATCGGATTCCTTGCTTGTTATCAACTTCCTTTCTGGGGCTAGCAGGCCGGGGTGGAAATGGAAGTACTGGTTGGACATGATTAACGCCCTCCAGCGAGAAGGGGAAGTAAAGTTCATCCATACTTTCAGAGAAGGGAATGGTCCAACTGATAGGATGGCTAGGATGGGCAGCGAGTCCCAGTCCTCTACCCTGTTTCTTTCTGTCGTCGAGGTTCCTCGGGTGGTTAGGGGCCTCATCTTTCTTGATAGGGTGGGTCTGGGCACGGTTAGGGATTAGTCCCCTCAGCGGTTTCCCTATCACATGGGCCTTTTTTGTAAGATCCTTTGTGCAGGTTTCTTTTTATTCCTACCAATTCCGGGTTGTATAGGTATATTTTGTAAAGCTTTTGTTGGAATGAAATACACCAGTTTTTTGAAAAATAAAAATAAAAAATAGGGTAAGCTCTTTCTCATTGTAATTTTTTCTTTCATAGTAATCATGATATGTCCTTTTGTACCATGTTTTTTTCCCATAAGGGTTTTTCTAGGTTAAAATCTCTGTGTACTTCTCCCTTTTGCTTGGTCCCATTGGGTTGCCATCCTAGATCCACCTCTGTGTGCTTCTGCGGTCCTCCAACAAGTGGTATCAGAGCAAACGTTGGGGCACAGGCTTGGATATGAAGGATCAATATCAATGGAAAACTCTAGGTATGATATTGAGAAGTACTCAAGTAAAAATAATTTTGAGTTATGGAAGGTTATGACGATTAGCCTATTAACTAAGCAAGGCAAAGATGGGGCTCTTGAGGAGCGATGACCGTCTATGAGTGGCGATGATTAGAATACTCTTGATAAGAAGACCTTATCCTCTATCCAGTTGTGTCTCATAGATGAGGTTCTCTACAATGTTCTGAGGGAGAAGACTGCAGAAAAGTTGTGGGAGAAGTTAGAGGACTTTTATGGTAAAAAGTCCATTGAGAATCGCCTACACTTGAAGCTACAATTATTCAACTTCAGGATAACAAAAGGTGGAGATGTGGAGAATCACATCAACAGTTTTAATAAGTTAATTTGCAAGTTGCTAGACATGCAGGAAATGGTCAAAGATGAAGATCAGGCATGTCTTTTGTTAAATTCTCTTCCGTCTTCATATGAGTCATTCAGGGACTTATTGTGCACCAAAAATTTATCCTTGAGTGTGGATACCGTTATCTCATCAATTCAAGGTAAGGCTATGAGAAAGATAAACAGTGGCATAGGGACATCTTCTGATGCACTGCTTACGAGAGGTAGGAATACTAAGCAAGGTACATGATCTTCAAGACCTAGATCTAAATCCAAGGGCAAGGGCAAAGGAAAGTTAGAGTGCTGGAACTGTGGGATGACATGACATATGAAAAAGGATTGTACAAATCTTAAAAAGAAAAAAGAAAACATGATAGATACAAAATGAGGTTGGTGGAGCTTCTAATAGGCCGAAAAGTGAACGGATGCAAGTGGTTACTCAAAAGGAAACATGATGATACAAAGTATAACGCCCCATCCAAAAAGGGAATAGTGTCCTGAGATGCACATGCGAACTGACGCAGGATCGGATAATTCAGTCGCACGTGTGGGCGTACTATAGACTAATTAATGTCAATCTTAACCACTAATGAAATCAAATCAAGTCGTGATCTAGCCGAGCACGGGTCGTAGAGCCAGGTAGTCCCTTTATATTCAACGACTGTCCGTAGAGCCGTGTTTTGCCCAAGGAAGATCCAAAATTCCCAAAAACTTTGTCAGACCATTAGGCTCACTGGTCTCATGATCCCACGTGGACGACAGGCCATGAAAATACCTAGAAACCGTCAAGAAGCGCTGCCCTACTGGCACTTATAAAATCTGGCCGTTGATCGTGGAACGGTGACCGTTGATCGTAAATTGGGCCGCTACGGCAAAACCCAACATCCATTTGCCATCAAACTTCATCCAACCCTTCATCGGGCCATGGGGCATCTATCCTATGTGTTTTCTGGGCCAGGGGTCCATTAGAGCAGCTCTAATAACCTGAAATGGGCCCCATATAACTATTTGGGAATTTCCTTAAACCTAAGGGTCAAATGAAATAAATATAGACATATAAAAGTCCAGCCGCCTCTCTCAAAACCCCACTTCTCAGCTGAGAGAGAGAGAGAGAGAGAGAAGAGAGAGAGAGAGAGAAAGCCCCACCTTGATGTGCATGTGAGCTTGGTGCTTGGATTTTAAAGATCTCGTCATCCTCACCTCTCCTCTACTGACGAACTCCGTTGTTCTCCGCCGTTGGAAGAAGAAATTCTAACCAATCTGAGGTAATTTAGGATTCTCATTCTATTTCCCTGATTTCTACAACATGCATGTAATTCAATGCAGGGCCCCGACACCTCGAGCATGCGGACCCGGCGTGGTTAGGATCTTCTCAGCAACCTCCAGTTAAGTTTAGGTGAGGACCATTACCTTTAGGTGGTCGGTTATCGCGCCTAGTATATGTTTAACGAACGTGCTTAGTGTATGTTGGTACATGTGGATGGATTTTCCTTTTTAGGCATAACTAAGGTGACAAATGAGAGATTTTTGAAATTCATGGGAAAGGACTTTACCCCAAACCCTTAATTAAACTAAATTGTTGATGTGAATGCTTTGTTGGTTTCAAATTTGTGGATTTCCCTAATTTGTTGATGATTAATTGTGTTTCTTTTAGTTTGGTTCTAATTATGCCCAACATGCTAACATGTATTGCTAAAAATGGTTGTTAAATGTTTGATTTCATAAATCTCTAAACATGTAGTTGAGCATGCTTTTTTGAGGACAAGTAATGATGAAGAAGTGCCGAATTGGTCGATTCACTTGTCTGGATTGTAGCGTATGATTGAACCGTAAAATGCATGATTACCTGTGGGGAATTTATTCTAGGTGCTTTACAACATGACTATCCATATAATTATATGAGCTGGAACATGTTGTGTAGAACCTGTAAGTGAAATAGAACTTGTGTATGGAGCTGTTCATGCATTGATTTTGCTAAAACTATATCTGCCTGATGTGAAATGTATGTATGGATGTCGAGATTGGTTTGTATAATGCATAATTCCCCTATAGATTGGCCGATTACCTAGAATTATCTAGGCGGTCCTTGTTAGACTTGTCCCTAAGTGAATCTGGCCCGACAGTTGAACCATAGGTTGTTGGCCATAGTTGGACTACATGAGATTTTGTTCTCAAGCCAATTAGCTATGGTTCAGCCCGACGGGGCACATTGACTAATAGTCGACCATCCTTGTACGTTAACCTTATTTGATCATGCCTGTATCAACCCGAAGTACACTAAGACCATCGCGCCCATTATTAACTATGGTTTAGGGCCCACAAAGTCTCATGAGCTAGGGATGGTGGTATGAGACACTATGCCCGTGCTGTCAGCTTACACTGGGGTGACGAGCCTCCCCGTAATGTCCATTGAGCACTTAGACTCGTGAGCCGAGAGTGGTGGTATGAGACACTGAACCCGTGCTGTCGGCCTGTATTGGGGTGACGACCTCCCTACAGTGACCACGAGTAGGACATTTAAGTCTCAACCTATTTCATCTATGTTTATATTACTTTTCGGGATTGACGACCCCAAGATAGGGCTAAGAGTCGCGAGAGCCACATGGCCACGGCCCTTGAACCTCGCGATCGAGTGAGGGCAATAACTCCACTAAGGGTATTCCGGTTTCCCTACCCTGCTGGATGAATGAACTTAACTAATCAACCAGGCTAACATACTTCACGACATTGCATTCTATTTGTGGTGATTATGCAGTTGAGGTCGCTTTTGAGGGAGTGTTGTTTCATTGCGAACGTCAGATGTTGTCGCTTGAGGGAGTGCTGGTTTTTGGCGAGGAGCATGTATCATATCATAATCATGCATTTGCATTAATAACAATGTTTAGGAATTTATGTTGTTTGTTGTTCATTAAATTTATCTTATGCATGATAATTTGATGCATATTGCTAATGGTTTCACTGAGTTGATCACTCACTTCCACTCTAGGACGGTGTTCTAAAACACCAACTAGAACCCGATATAGATGCAGGTACCCTGGAGCAATACACACTGGACGATGTCGGTGTCGACGACGAGGAGGAGAGAGCGTACTACCAGGAGTTTGATGGAGCATATTAGCAAGATGGATGTCGACGGGACTGGGCCAGAGTCTAGGTCATTTTGGGGATTGATGAGTGTTAAACTGATTTTTAAGACTACCTACCTTTGCTGGTACTCATAGACCCGAGGAGGCTGAGAGTTGGCTAAACCGGGTTACGAAAGTGATCAGGCCTCTTCACTACTCGGAAGCCGAGCAGGTGGAGTTGATATCCTACCTGTTTGAGAAGGAAGTTGGCGTTTGGTGGGACAGTGTGTTGAGAACGGTCCCTAAAAATTTTGTGTGGACATGGGAGGACTTCAAGACGCAGTTCTTCTAGAAATACTTTCCGCGAACCTACCATATAGAAAATGAGAATGAATTCTTGCGCCTCCAGCAGGGAGGTATGTCGGTGGCCGAATATAAAAACCGGTTCACCGAATTATCTCTTTATGCTCCGAGGATTGTGGCACATGAAGAGACACGTATGAGGCGCTTTGCTGAGGGATTGAGAGCCGGGATTCACACGAAAATGTGTTGTGCGAATATTCAGACTTATGCAGAACTGGTGGAGATGTCTTTGTGGTCTGACCAGGATGGCGAAAGGGTTTCTCGGGCACGTATACAAGCCGAGTCCAGAGGAAGAACCGGATGGCAATCCTCATCCTCATCAGGAAGAAGAGTGTCACCCAATCCGCCTCCCCAGCACATGCCTCTACCACCCACGCACGCTCACCCCGACTGGGTATGCGGGTACTGTCGGAAGGTGGGCCACTCAGAGGCCCATTATTTTTCAAGAATGAGAAATCATGGGTACATACCCCCTCAGCGAGTGAGTCGTTCGCCGCAGCTAACATCACCTGCACCTCCTCAACGTGCCGCAGGCTCATCTCAACAACCACGTAGGCAGCTGGCCCCTCAAATTAGGTCACCGTCTCGACCTACATATCAGCCCAACTGACCTCAGCAAGCATGAGTTCACGCCTTGACAGTAGAGGGTGTTGATGCAGCCACGACTACTCCTATAACATTTGAGGTCACGGCCCATGTTCAGGGTACTCCCGTATTCCGCCTTGTGGACACTGGGCCCACAACTTCACTTATATCATCCACAACTGTCAAGAGTCTAGGACTACCAACTACTCCCATGCCGGGGGTAAGAATTATAGTGGTAGCTGGAACATTCACCGAAGCTACATCCGTCTGCTGAGGTTGTCCCATGGACTTTAGGAGAAAGAGGATACACGTGGATCTCATAGTCACGAAGGTCTTCCACTATGACATAATTTTGAGGATGAATTGGCTCTCCGCAATGAGAGCCAACATAGATCGCGAGGACGGAACAACGACCATATATGAAGACAGTAGCTCTCCCTTCACGTTCACAGTACAGGTTAGCTACCCACAATGAGTCCTCTGTTATGCTTCGCTAGAAGAAGGTCGCGAAGAGATTTCATTAACTTGCACCCCCAAAGTGGCAATTTCGTTGATGTATTCAAGAACATTCCGGGACTTCCTCCCCGGTGGGAGTTCGACTTCACCATTGATTTGGTGTTGGGCACTATGCCCATTTCTCTTCCAACCTATTGAATGCCTCTGTACGAAATGGAGGAGCTCCGACTTCAAATCGATGGATTGTTGGAAGTGGGTTTTATCCGACCCAGTGTGTCTCCATAAGGAGCCCCATTTGTGTTTGTGAGAAATAAAGATGGCTCCCTGCGTTTGTGTATTGACTACCGAAGGTTGAATCAGGTCACCATAAAGAACAAATACCCCTTGCCAAAAAATTGATGATCTGTTTGACCAATTGAGAGGTGCTCAATACTTCTCGAAAATTGACCTGCAATCCGGATACCATCAACTACGGATTAGACCTGAAGATGTGTTAAAGATGGTGTTCAGAACTAGCTTTGGGCACTATGAGTACTTGGTTATGCCTTTTGGACTCACAAATGCGCCAGCTGTGTTCATTGATCTAATGAATAGAGTCTTCAGGCCATTCCTGTATCAGTTTATCATCGTATTCATAGATGACATTCTAATTTATTTCAAGAGTCGCCAGGAACACAAAGAACATCTGTGAGTAGTCCTAGAAATGCTCAAACGGAACAAGTTGTACGCTCAGTTTCAAAAATGTGACTTCTGGGAAGAAGAAGTGAAATTTTTGGGCCACGTGGTGCTTAAAGAAGGCATCTCTGTGGATTTGGCTAAAGTGGCAGCAATACAGGACTGGAAACGGCCGAGCTCAGTTACAGAAGTTAGAAGCTTCTTGGGATTGGCAGGATACTACCGCCGATTCATCAAAGATTTTTCAATGATCACCTAACCGTTATCCCAATTTACTCGAAAGGACCTCAAGTTTGCTTGGAATAAAAAGGCAGAAGCGGCCTTCAAGGAGTTGAAGGAAAGGTTAACTTCGGCCCCAGTTCTCGTTCTACCTGAACAAGGGGTTAAGTACACCATTTTTACCGATGCATCTCATGTGGGTCTAGATTGTGTCCTTATACAGAATGTAAGACCCGTATCCTAGTCTGTACTATTCCGTTGATTTTCGCGATTCTTCCTATCAAATTCCGGTAACCTGCGACCTATAATCGACGTTTGCGCCCAATCCTAAATAATATCCTGTAGATTTTAGTCAGCTTAATCTGAGACTTGTACCATTGCAACCGCACCATCGCCGCGGTTCCGACGCCGTGTCTTACGCATCGATCCAATACCCTGGCCAGGAGATGTGGGTAGGCGCTTATTTCGAATAAATGTCGCTCTTTTACGAACACAAGAGAATCTCTACAACCCATCCCATCAATCAAAGTACACACCTATATTTTATTTCTTCCCAAGTCAAGCAACCACCAAGTCAACTCTCAAGTCAAGTACACCTATCACCTCACATCCATCACCTCTCTTACAACTACCCATTCTCTCTCTCTTTCTCTTCACATTTTCTAAGCAACAAAGAGCAAAAGAGAGGTGCACGTCTAAGGAATTCCAAGAGAGAAAAGTGAGATGTGTGTGTCCCACTTCCCACCCCAAAATCCTTCATCCTTGCCATTCATTTCTCATCATCTTCTATCAAAGTGAGACACAAGGAGATCGGCGTTCCATCAGACCAAGAAGATCCAACAGTGGGTGCTTTATAGGCTCAGATTTAATGCTTTGATGATGGGCCAAGTGAGGCTTACCGATTGATGGTATGGATCTTACTTTGGACCCTAGGTGTGGCCGATGGCCCACCTTGATTCCCATGATCATTCTATGATGGGGCCATTCTCCATGGACCCCATCATGATGTTTACTTTCAAGATTTAAAGAGGTCATCTAGACCTTCCATTTTGGTGAAGAAGTAATCTCCACCGTTGATTTTTGATTTGGTGGGCCTACATGTATTGGAACTCACTTGATGTACGATTGAATGCATAGAACAGATGGCCCATAGTGTCGGGGTCCCTCCATCACATGTCTCTCTCTTCTCTCTCTCTCTCTCTCTCCCTCTCTTTTCACTTTTTTTGGGATGATGTGGCTGTGTGGCCCACTCGGATGGACCCCACCTTAATGTATGTCTTATCCACACCATCCAACCATTTGGTGGCCCACCTAGGCAGCACGCCTATAGGTGGGGCCCACCTTAGATATGTGTTATATGCAAACCGTCCAGCGTCTAGGGACGCTGGACATGGGTTCACAGAGAAGTGTGAACGGACATGTGGTGTATTGACACCCAACCTCCCTGGATGCATGCTGGAGGTTGGGATGAAAACAAAAATATTAGCTTGGTTCAAGCCTTGGGGTGGGTGCCTCATGCAAGTCCCACCTTGATGTATAAGTCCAATCCATGCAGTCCATTCCATTCCCCAGTTCATTTTAGGCGTTGAGCCGAAAAATGAACCCAATTCGATTTTCTGGCGGGCCATAGCATTGAAAATAGTGATTTCTACCGTTTACATCTATTAGGATCCACCTTGATGTTTCTATATGCCAAAACACACCGAATATTGGGCTCATTTGGACTATCTTGAGCCATAGCTAGGATCCAATGGGTGGAATGGATTCACCTAATGCGGACCCCACCTAGGAAAGACCATGGAAAAATGATTTTTCAAAATAAAAAAAGGAGAGACAGCAGTAGGCGCTGCTGCTCAACCAGAGGACAATGCAGCAGTGTCCTGCGCTGCTGCGCTGTGGACGGATGGGTAGGGGGGTCCCAACTGTGGGCCCCACCGTGATGCATGAGAACATCAACACCGTGCATTTTGATGGGGCCCCTTATGGCAGTGGGCCCTCCAAAAATCAGTCGTATAAGAGCTTAGGTGGTCCACGCTACAGGGAACAGTGATGATTGAATGTCTACCATTGAGACCCTGTTTGGGTCACAGAAGTCTTGGATCATTATGAAATTTGTTTTTCCTCTTCATACGGGTCTATGTGACCCTCTCAACAGATTGGGTGGGAAATAAACATTATGGTGGGCCCCACGTGGGACCCACTGATGTATGTATTGTATCCACAGCTTTCATCAGTGTGGCCCCCACCATGAGACATGTGCTTTATCTATGTTGTTCATCCTTGTGGGACCCACCATGATGTATGTGTTGCATCCAAGCCATCCAACCATTTTGAAAGCCCATTTTAAGGCTTGAGACTGAAAATAAGACAGATCTAGGATCAGGTGGACCCACCATCAATGTGGACAGTGACGTCCACCGTTCAAACTTCTAAGGGCCATAACAGTTTCCACTCAAGCTTATATTTTTGTTTTCACTTCATCTATCACTATTTAAACTTATGAATAGGTTGGATTTTAAATACATCATGGCGGGCCACACCGTGATGTGACTAGCCCTTTGATCAGCTGGACCACACCACAAAGAAATAGTGGGATTTGAACGCCTACCATTGAAACCCTTTGGGGCCATGGAACTTTTGGATCAATATGGGATTTGTTTCCCTCTTAATCTAGGTCTTTATGACCTTATGATTAGGTTGGTTGGCAAATAAGCTTTATAGTGGGCCCTGTGGTTTATTTAACTGTGAAAATTATTATCTCCATTGCTATTTGTGGTATGGTCTAAATGATCCTTCTATATGACTCATTTTTTGAAATTTACGAGGCCCATGTGATTAGGCCCATCTTGATGTATTTGTGGTCATCCATTAAGGCCCACCTTAGTATATATATGAGGCCCATATGATTAGGTCCATCTTGATGTAGTTGTGGCCCATCCATTGAGGCCCAACTTAATATATATGAGACCCATGTTATGAGGACCATTCGATGTATTGGAGGCCCATGGGTTGAGGCCCAATGGGATGTACACAAGTCCATTGGAATGTGTGATTCTACCATGGTTTATGTAATGAAGTTTATGGCGGGCTATGCCTTGGGAGTAATGATGGTTTGACGCCCACATTGTAAGGATAATATTGGTTAAATGTCCGCATTGTATCTCTCCCTAGGGCCCATTGATAGGCCCATACTTGTTATGTGTAGGCCATCTAGGCCCATCTTCGTTGTGAGGATAGTTCATCACTTTATAACATGCTTAGTGTAACTCCATGACTCATGCCCATACATATCATATGTATGCTTGATATGAGTAGTGAATGATCATTGCATATGCCATTGGGCAGATTATTTATGAAACTCATTGCTAGGAGTTACCCACATGAGCGCATGGTACGCGCGAGATTGTTGCATGACTGAACAGTGTGATTCATGCATCTCGCATTTATGTGTCATGATCATTGTACACCTTAGTGACATCAGGGCCGTGGCTCCACAGGCACATCGTGGATGGCCATATCTGATACCAAAAATATTTAGTTCTAGCACTGTGGGCACTTAGGATGTCGTTGGGTGAAAGTCCCAGGACCTTTTTGGTACCAGGAGATGCTCCAACGTCTAGACCGAGTGGATACACGAGCGCTCGAGTGCCGAATACCAGTAGGCCGCATCTTGCACTGTGTCGTGGTTGGTTGGAAGGGGGTGGCCTTATCCACCCGAGTGAGGGGGTTGTAAACTAGGCTGAGTTTGACTAGCTTGTAAATGAATTCGCTATCGACGAGCCAGGTAGGTATTAGCAGACTATTGGTCAGGCGGATAGTGTGGTCTCTTCCACTTGCTGGGCTGTGTGGCTAGGGAGGCGGCAGTCGGTGTGAAGTGTATTAAACCCCAGTGATATCCCAGAGAGAAACTGTATTGATATGTGTACTTGATGAGGACTGGCATGCTTGCTTTGCATCTCGCATATGATATTTAGCTACATACGTCTGGCATCACATGGTCTTTATATGTCCGATAGCATTCATGCCTTGCATCACATAACTTTGGTACAACTAATAGCATTCATGGACTTACAGCATATTTCCATATTACTCTGATATTGTACACTTGGCACTTGCCTTGCGCACACACTTACACCACCCTCTAAACTTTTGTAAGCTTATGCACAACTGTTGCTTGCAGGTGTCATTGGATCACAGCAGCGCTGAGGCAGGAGTGTGTATCGGATTATTTTGGAGCTTTTGATCACCTTGTATTTCCCTTTCCGCATTGTACTTAAAGTTTTTGATATAGTGGATATGTGGTGATGTTATTTTGTGACTTGGTTATACTTGTGGTTATGCTCCATTACAAAAAAAAAAAATCTTACTAAAAATCCTCATTGTAGGATCCTAGGATTGGAATCTGACATATGAGTGCTGAGATTCGAGAATGAGGCGCTACGGAGAAGTGGGTCGGCGCACGGATTCTAAGCGATCGGGAATTTTGTGAGCCTATTTATGAGTTTGGGGCATGACACAAAAGGACAGAGTTATTGCTTATGATTCTCGGCAATTGAGGAAACATGAAGAAAATTACCCCACTCATTACCTCGAACTAGTTGCGGTCATATTTTCCCTGAAGATATGGAGACACTATCTGCATGGGGAAGAATTTGAACTCTTTTATGACCACAAGAGCCTCAAGTACATAGTCACCCTAGAGAGATTTAAATATGAGGCAACGACGATGGATGGAGACCTTAAAAGACTTCAAATTCAAGGTTTTCTACCATCCAGGTAAAGCTAATATAGTGGCAGACACCTTGAGTTAAAAGAAGACTGTCGAATTTGCGGCTTCATTAATGGTAGAAGAATTGAATATGGTAGATTTTGCGCAAGATTTCGAGCTGAAATTAAGAATAGAAGAACCATATGAAGTCATTGCACATGTTCACACCCAACCTATGATCGACAGTTAGATCATTGAGGCCCAAAGGGGCGATGAATTACTGTTGAAAATGAGAGAACTTGCGGCCATTCGAAGCAATTCTGAATGGAGAATCGGAACTGATGGAGGATTACACTTTCAAGGTCGTCTCTGTGTCCCATATCATCCTAAGCTGAAGGAAACACTACTAGCTGAGGCCCATAACTCCAAGCTAGCCATGTATCCTGGAAGCACCAAGATGTACCAGGACCTCAAGCACAATTACTGGTGGGACAACATGAAGGGAGAGATAGTTGGCTTTGTATCTCGGTGTCTTACGTGTCAACAGGTCAAGGCCGAATATTGTTGACCGCCAGGTCTCCTATAGCCCATTCCACTTGTTGAATGGAAGTGGGACTATATTTCCATGGATTTCATTTCGGGTTTTCCCAGAACAAAGAAAGGGCATGATTCAATTTGGGTGATTGTGGACCGGTTGACTAAATCGACTCACTTCCTCCCTATTCGAACTTCTTACTCTGCGGACGACTTAGCCATATTATATATCAAAGAGATAGTTCGACTTTATGGTGTTCCTTTGGAAATTATGTCAGACCAAGACACACGGTTCACTTCAATGCTCTGGACCTGAATACAAGATGCCATGGGAGTCAAGTTGAAGTTCAACACAGCTTTCCACCCTCAAACTGATGGACAGATAGAACGGGTGAATCAAATACTAGAAGATATGTTGAAAGCGTGTACATTAGATTTCTTGGACAGTTGGGATGAGTGTCTCCCTTATGCAGAGTTCGCCTACAATAACAGTTTCCAAGCTAGCATCGACATGACACCTTACGAAGCCTTATAAGGGCGCCCCTGCCGAGCTCCACAATGCTAGGCTGAAGTTGGCGAGAAAAGTTTGTTGGGACCTAAAATAGTAGAGGCGACTACTGAAAGGATTAAAATTATCAGACGATGATTATTGACATCCTAGAGGAGACAAAAAGTTTATACGGATAGAAGGCGAAGAGATTTGAAATTCGAAGCAGGAGACCATATATTTATGAAGATCTTGCCAATGAAGGGAGTTCTACATTTTAGTAAGAATGAGAAACTTACCCCACGATATATCGACCCTTTTCAGATCTTGGATCAGATAGGACCGGTTGCGTATCACCTTGCTTTGCCTACTCCCCTCGCTTGCGTGCATAATGTATTTTATATCTCCATGCTCAAGAAGTACGTTCCAGATCCTTCACATATTATTTGGTGGGAACACGTAAAACTCAAGGACAATGCCACATATGTCCTTAAGCCCACTAGGATTTTGGACAAGAAGGAACAAGTTTTGCGAAACAGGGTGATTCCGCTGGTGAAGGTATTATGGACACACCACGGAGAAGAAAAAGCTACTTGGGAAACAGAAGTTAAAGTTCACAAACACTACCCTAACCTTCTTAAACAATACGAGCAGGTACAAATTTCGAGGATGAAATTTTTTTTAATGGGGGTAGATTGTAACACCCCGTCCAGAAAGGGAACAGTGTCCTGAGGCGCACGTGCAAACTGACGCAGGATCGGATAATTCAGTAGTATGTGTGGGCTTGCTATGGACTAATTAATGTCAAGCTTAACAACTAATGAGATCAAATCAAGTCATGCTCAGGCCGAGCACCGGCCGTAGAGCCAGGTAGTCCCTTTATATTCGGCGATTGTCCTTACGGGCCGTGTTTTGCCCAAGGAAGATCCAAAAATCCTGAAACTTTGTCAGACCTATGGGCTCGCTGGGCTCGTGGTTCCAGGCGGAAGCCAAACCCTGGAAATACCCAGAAACCATCAAGTAGCGCTGTTCTACTGGCACTTGCAAACCGCAAGTCGCCTGGCCTAAAGAAATAAAATTCTAAAATTTGCCCTTATAACCTTGCTGCTGGAGTATGCAAATCCGGGTGTTCCAGCCGTTGGATCTCTTCTAAATTCACACTGAATGTTGAAAATAAATCCAGACCCGCACATATAAAATTTGGCCGTTGATCGTGGAACGGTGACCGTTGATCGCAAATCGGGCCGCTACGGCAAAACCCCGAGTCCGTTTGCAATTAAACTTCGCCCAACCCTTCATCGGGCCATGTGGCATCTATCTTACGTGTCTGATGGGCCAGGGGTCCATCAGAGCAGCTCTAATAACCTGAAATGGGCCCCATATGTCTATTTGGGAATTTCCTTAAACCTGAGGGTCAAATGAAATAAATCTGGACATATAAAAGTCCAGCCTCCTCTCTCAAAACCCCATTTCTCAATTGAGACAGAGAGAGAGAAAGGAGATAGAAATCCCTACCTTGATGTGCATGTGAGCTTGGTACTTAGATTTTGAAGATCCTAGCATCCTCACCTCTCTTCTACCGGCGAACTCCGTTGTTCTCCACCGTTGGAAGAAGAAATTTCAACCCATCTAAGGTAATTTAGGATTTCTCACTCTATTTTCATGATTTCTATAACATGCATGTAATTCTTGTCCATCCAATGCAATGCAGGGCCCCGACACTTCGAGCTTGCGGACCCGGCGTGTCACGCCCCAAACTCGAAAAACGGGCTCACAAAATTCTCGATCGCTGAATCTGGCGTTGACAGCCTCCGTAGTGCCCCATCTTTGGTTCCCGGCACTCATATGCCAGATTCTGATCCTGTGATCCTACAAGGAGGATTCTCAGTGTTTTTTTTTATAATGGAGCATAACCAAGTCACAAAACAACATCACCACATATCCACTAATATAAACATTTGAATACAATGCTGAAAGGGAAAATACATATGTATCAAAATCAAAGCTCCAGAAGTCTGCTGTACGCTCCAAGTTCAACGCTGTTGCGACCTAACTCCACCCGCACGCATCTATTGTGCATAAGCTTATAGAAAGCTTAGAGGGTGGTAAAAGTGTGTGTAAGGTAAATGTCAACTATACAATAAAGCCCATAAATCATACATCATCGGAATAAGTGAAAATACTAACAAGATCATGAATCATACGATATCAGAGTAAGCGGAAATACACTGGTAAGTCCATGAGTCATATAATATCAGAGTACGTAATGCAGATCATAATGAACCAAATATCATATACTACGGATGCAATGCAATATGTAGATCCTGTTAAGTCCTTCTAAGCCATATAAGTGCAGAAATGCAGCAATAAAAAATGTCATATGCCGTAGATGAAATGCAATATGCGATACGAATGAAATGACCAAGCTGGAGTTAAGTCGGGATGATAGTGCGTAGTATCGCTGGCTATGGGGTCCATCACAAGGGAATTCTATCCAAACTAATCTCATACCTAAATTTGGATAGTCAAACACAATGTGGTAAACTCCTAATCTTAGATTAGTCGTGCGTCCTAACCGAAATCCTGGCCATTGCGAAGGTACACGTAACAAATAGTTGCGCATCAACAGCCCGAGTGGATAGTGAATGGATGAATGAATGAGTATGCAACTCCTGCTTAGTAGCCTGTTAACCACTGGTAGCTCGCCCATTGTAGTAGCTTGCCCAGGCCTCTACCCCGCCCACATCACACCCGCTCACATCAGCGTCCGCCCACGTGCGCCCGCCCACATATGCAATAGTGATGGGGTGTCATAATATCATGTCAGTCCTTATATCAAGTCCACATATCAGTAATGTACATATCTGGGATCATCACTGGGGTCTAGTACACTTCACACTGACTGCCGCCTCCCTAGCCGCACAACCCAATGAGTGGAAGAGACCACACTATTCTCCTGACCAGTAATCTGCCAATACCTACCCGACTAGTCGATAGCGGACTCATTTGTGAGCTGGTCAAACTCAGCCTAGCTTACAGCCCCCTCACTTGGGCGGATAAGGCCAAATCCCCTCCCAATCGACCACAAGATAGTGGGAGACAACCTACTGGTATTCGGCACTCGGACGCTCATGTATCCACTCGGTCTAAACGTTGGGGCATCTCCTGGCCTCGGAGGTTTAGGGACTTTTACCCATAGACATCCAAAGTGCCTAGATGCTCGAACCAAACATTTTCGGTGTCCCATCTAGCCATCTACGACATGCCTGTGGAGGTTACAGCCCTGATGTTGCTAGGGCGTACATTAATCACAATCACACAATACAAGATGCATGAGTTATGTAGTCCAATCATGTATTAATCCTGCGCATACCTTGCGCTCATGTGGGATAACTTCACCTATCAGGGAATCTCATAAATCATCTGTACTATAGCATATGCAAGGGTCAATCACATCTCACAATAAACATGCAGAGGATGTGTATGGGCATGCATCATAATGCTATGCTGTCACATACCCATAATAGATAACAATAACTGGTATCAACAATCGGCCTTGACGATGTGGACATTTAACCAACATTGCCACCAAGGAATGGTCCACATAGAGCCTAACATATAATGGACCCATGGCCTCACACAAGGACCTAATATACAACACCATAGGCCTCACTCAAGAGATTAATACACATCACGATGGGCCTCTCACATGAGCCTAATATACATCACAATGGACTCCATCGCCTGGCCCTCAAATGTATCAAAATGGGCCTCATCACATAGACCTCATATTCATCACATTAGGCCTTACACACGGGCTACATATACATCACATAGGTCTCGACAATCAGCCTTGGCAATCGAAATCGGCCTCAATAATCGGAATCGACAAATCAGAATCGGCCTCAATACTCGATCTCGACAATTGGGATCGGCCTATATAATCGGCCTCGAAAAATCAGAATTGGCCTCGATACTCGGCCTCGACAATTGGAATCGGCGTATACAATCAGCCTCGACAAATTATAATTGGCCTCGATACTTGTCCTCGACGATCGAAATTGGCCTTTACAATCGGCCTCGATAAATCAGAATTGGCCTCGATACTCGGCCTCGATAATCGGGATCGGCCTATATAATTGGCCTCGACAAATCAGAATTAGCCTCGATACTCGGCCTCGATAATTGGGATCGGCCTATATAATTGGCCTCGACAAATCAGAATCAGCCTTGATACTCGGCCTCGACAATCGGGATCGGCCTATACAATCGACCTCGACAAATCAGAATCGGCCTCGACAATCAGAATTGGCCTATACAATCGGCCTCGATAAATTAGAATCGGCCTCAATACTCGGCCTCGACAATCTGGATTGGCCTATACAATCGGCCTCGACAAATTAGAATCAGCCTTGATACTCGGCCTCAACAATCGGGATTGGCCTATACAATCGGCCTCGAAAAATCAGAATCGGCCTCGATTATCGGAATCGGCCTATACAATCGGCCTCGACAAATCAGAGTTGGCCTCGACAATCGGGATCAGCCTATACAATCGGCCTCGACAAATCAGAATCGGCCTCGACAATTGGGATCAACCTATATAATCGGCCTCGACAAATTGGAATCGGCCTCGATACTCAGCCTCGACAAATTAGAATCGGCCTCGATACTTAGCCTCAATAATCGAAATCGGCCTCGACAAATCGGAATCGGCCTATATGGGCCTATCAAAGGGCCCTAGGGAAAGTTACAATGCGGATATTTAACCAACATTTTCTACAATGTGGACGACAAACCATCATTGCTCCCAAGGCATAGCCCGCCATAAACATCATTACATAAACCATGGTGGAATTACACGTTGCAATGGACCTTATGTACATCCCATTGGGCCTCAACCCATGGGCCTTAGATACATCAAATGGGCCGCATCATATGGGCCTCATATATGTCAAGGTGGGCCTCAATGAACTGGCCACAAATACATCAATATGGGCCTCATCACATGGGCCTTATATATCAAGATGGGCCTCAACGAACGAGCCACAAATACATCAAGATGGGCCTCATCACATCCCCAAAAAAAGAATCATATTTGAAGGATCATTTGGACCATACCACAAATAGCAATGAAGATAATAATTTTCATGATTAAATAAATCACAGGGCCCACTATAAAGTTTATTTCCCAACCAATCTAATCATAAGGTCATAAAGACCTGGATTAAGAGGGGAAAACAAATATCATATAGGTCCAAACCCTGTAGCCTAAGGGTTTTAATGGTGGATGTTCAAACCCATTATTTTTGCGGTGTGGTCCACCTGATCGATGGCTGGACACATCACGGAGTGGCCCTCCGTGATGTATTTGAGATCCAACCTATTCATTTGTTAACATTGTAATAGATGAAGTGAAAACAAATATCAGCTTTATTAAAAACTACGGTGGCCCTTAGAAGTTTGAATGGTGGAGGTCACTGTCCACTATTCCAATGGTGGGGTCCACTTGAACTTTAGATCTGACTCATTCTTTGCCCCATACCATGAAATGATATCTCAAAATGGTCGGGCAGCATGGATACAAAGCAATGCATCATGGTGGGCCCCACCGTCCAAACAGTGGACGGTGTAGATTAAACAAATACATCATGTGGGTTGGGTCCCACTGTCCAGTGGTGTGGATGGTGGAATAAAACACATACATCATGGTACGGCCCACCATCCCTGGACGGTGTGGAATACAATACATACATCAGTGGATCCCATGTGGAGCCCACCATAACGTTTATCTGCCATCCAATCTGTTGGTAAGGTCACACGGACCCGGATTAAAGAGGAAAAACAAATTTCATAATGTTCCAAAACTTTTGTGACCCAGGAAGAGTTCTAATGCTAGATGTTTAATCCCACTATTTCCTACCGTGTGGGCCACCTGAGTTCCAGGTACAACTGATTTTTGGGGTGGCCTACTGCCCTAAGGGGGCCTACCAAATGCAAGGTGTTGATGTCCAACACACCTCATGGTGGGGGCCACGGCTGGGACCCAAGGTCCTTGCCCCCTCCCTTTATGTCCCAGCGCAGTAGGACGCTGCACGTCCTCTAGACAGTGGTAGCGCCTGCTGCACATACCCTTTAAAAAAACAGTTTTCTGTGGTTTTTCACAGGTGGGGCCCGCATCAATAGAATCCACCTCACCCATTAGCTTCTACCGCTTAAGACAGACCAAACGAACCCAATATTCGATATGCTTTGGTGTACAGAAACATCAGAGTGGATTTTAACAGTAAAAATTATTGTTTTCTATGCTATGGCCCACCAGATACTCAGATTGGCCTCATTTTTCAGCTCAACGCCTAAAATGAGTAGGGGAATGGGATGGACGGCTTGGATTAGATCCATATATCAAGGTGGGGCTTGCATGAGCGGCCCACCCAAAAAGCTTATATATATATATATTTGATGTGAGTACAACCCACTGTCTTTTCTCATTTCAATGAACATGTCTAGCATCTAGGGACACTGGACGGACTGTGCTCACATATAAATCAAGGTGGGTCCCACATGGACGTGGCTCACTTGATTTGGATCAATCTGATACTTGTGTCTTCCCATCACCATAGGGTAGGGCCCACATGGCTTGGACGGTGTAGATCTAACACGTCCATTAAGTGGGTCCCACGAAGGTGGATGACATGGATAAAATGCATACATCATGGGGCTAATAATAAGGGAAAAGAGAGAGAGAGAGAAAGAGAGAGATTGAGTGATGGAGGGACCCCGACACTATGGGCCCTCCCTTCCGTACATCACAACATACATCAAGTGGGTCCCATTACATATGGGCCCACCGATCGAAATCAACGGTGGAGATCCTTTCTCCACCAAAATGCAAGGTCTAGATGACCCTATTTGTGCAAGGAAAATAAACATCATAATGGGGTTCATATATGGAGAATGGCACCATCATGGAATGATTATGAGAATCAAGGTGGTCCATCAGCCACATCTAGGGTCCAAAGTGAGATCCATACCATTAATCGGTAGGCCTCACTTTGTCCATCATAAAAATATGAAATCTAGGCCTATAGAAACACCCACCGTTCGATCTTCTTGGTCCGATGGAACGCCGATCTCCTTATGTCTCACTTTGATGGAAGGTGATGAGAGATGAAGGGCTAGGATGATCGATCTTGGAATAGGAAGTGGGCCACACACAACATCTCACTTCTCTCTTTGGAATGCTTGGACGTCCACCATTTTTTGTCTCCTTTATTGCTTAAAAAATGTGAAGAGAAAGAGAGAGAGAAAAGGTGGTTATAAGAGGTGATGGATGTGAGGTGATAGTTGTACTTGACTTGAGAGTTGACCTGGGGAGAAAGAAAGCATGGGTTGTGCACTTTGATTGATTGATTGATTGATTGATGAGACATATTGTACAGATTCTCTTGGGTTTAGCAAATGCACGGTGTTTTTCTTGAACTAAACGCGAGCTCGTATCTCCGGCCTGGGTATCGCCTTGGTGCGCGAGACGCGGCATTAGAACTGCGACGATGGTGCATTTGCAATGGTACAAGTCTCGGATTAAGCCAATTCAGATCTATGGGATATGACTAAGGGTCGCGCGCAAATACCGATTACAGATCGCGGGTTGCCGGAATTCGACCAGGAGGATCGCGGGAGTCCACGGAACAGTATGGACTAGGATACGAGCCTTACACGGCATCGCTAGGATCTTCTCAGCAACCTCCGGTTAAGTTTAGGTGATGACCATTACCTTTAGGTGGCCAGTTATCGCGCCTAGTATAGGTTTAACGAACGTGCTTGGTGTATGTTGGTGCATGTGGCTGAATTTTCCTTTTTAGGCAAACTAAGGTGACAAACGAGATATTTCTAAAATTCATGGGAAAAGACTTGACCCTAAACCCTTAATTAAACTAAATTGTTGATGTACATGCTTCGTTGGTTTCAAATTTGTGGATTTCCCTAATTTGATGATGATTAATTGTGTTTCTTTTAGTTTGGTCCTAACTATGCCCAACATGCTAACATGTATTGTTAAAAATGGTTGTTAAATGTTTGATTTCATGAATCCCTAAACTTGTAGTTGAGCATGCTTTGTTGAGGACATGTAATGATGAAGAAGTGTCGAATTGGTCGATTCACTTGCCTGGATTGTAGTGTATGATTGAACCGTAAAATGCATGATTACTTGTGGGGAATTTATTCTAGGTGCTTTGCTACATGACTATCCATATAATTATATGAGCTGGAACATGTTGTGTATAACTTGTAAATGAAATAGAACTTGTGTATGGAGCTGCCCATGCATTGACTTTACTATAACTATATCTGCCTGATGTGAAATGTATGTATGGATGTAGTGATTGGTGTGTATAATGCATAATTCCCCTATGGATTGACCGATTACTTAGAATTATCCGGGCGGTCCTTGGTAGACCTGTCCCTAAGTGAATCTGGCCAGACAGTAAAACCATAGGTTGTTAGCTGTAGTTGGACTACACGAGATTTTGTTCTCAAGCCGATTAGCTATGCTTCAGCTCGACGGGGCACATTGACTAATAGTCGACCATCCTTGTACGTTAACCTTGGTTGATCCCGCCTGTATGAACTTGGAGTACCCTAAGACCGTTGCGCCCATTGTTTACTATGGTTTACGACTCGCAAAATCTCATGAGTCGGGGATGGTGATATGGGACATTATGCCCATGCTGTCAGCCTACACTGGGGTGACGAGCCTCCTCGTGGTGTCCATTGAGTACTTGGACTCGTGAGCCGGGAACGGTGGTATGGGACTCTGTACCCGTACTGTCGGCCTGTTTTGGGGTGACGACCTCCCTATAGCGACCGCGAGTAGGACATTTAAGTCCTAACCTGTTTCATTTATGTTTATATTACTTTTCGAGATTGACGACCCCAAGATAGGGCTAAGGGTTGCGAGAGCCACATGGCCACGACCCTTGAGCCGCGTGATCAGGTGATGGCAATAACTCCACTAAGGGTATTCTAGTTTTCCCAACTTACTGGATGAACGAACTTAACTAAACAACCAGGCTAATATACTTCATGACATTGCATTATATTTATGGCGATTATGCAGTCAAGGTCGCTTTTGAGAGAGTGTTGTTTCATTACGAACGTCAGATGTCGTCGCTTGAGGGAGTGCTGGTTTTTGACGAGGAGCATACATCATATCATAATCATGCATTTGCATTAATAACAGTGTTTAGGAATCTATGTTGTTTGTTGTTCATTAAATGCATCCTATGCATGATAATTCGATGCATATTGTTAATGGTACCACTGAGTTGATCACTCACTCCCACTCTGGGACGGTATTCTAAAACACCAACCAGAACCCAATATAGATGCAGGTACCCTAAAGCAACACGCACTAGACAATGTCGCTGCCAACGACGACGAGGAGCGAGCGTACTACCAGGAGTTTGGCGGAGCATATTAACAAGATGGATGTCGGTGGGACTGGGCCAGAGCTAAGGTCATTTTGGGGATTGATGAGTGTTGAGAGTAAAACTATGGATAACTGTTCAACGTGGTGGATACGAACCTTCTATAGTACTCTATTGGCTGGTGGCATTTGAATTATAAACTATCTGATTAGAAATTGAATATGCTTAGATTAATTCACCATTGCTTGCTAATACCGGATTAATTATATGCATTTGTGACTCATTTTTGCACACGTGACACTCGGGAATTCGGGAGCCGAGTAGCTACACGGTCCTTGAATTTCGGGGCGTTACACAAAGCGACGCTGGCAGCGAATGGTTATACTCAAAAGGAAGGAATCGACTTCACAGAGATATTCACACCAATTGTTAAGAAGGTATTTATCAGATTTGTGTTGGCACTAGTTGCCCAATACTATCTCGAGCTGGAATAGATGGATGTCAAGACTGTATTCCTGCACAGGAAGTTGGAAGAGCAGATCTACATGAAGCAAGCAGAGGACTATGAAGTTAAAGGGGTAGAAAATAAAGTTTGTAGGTTAATGAGGTCATTGTACGACCTTAAACAGTCGCCTAGGCAGTGGTATAAAAAAATTGTTTCTTTCGTATTGAGTCAGAAATTTACTCGGAGTTAATATGATTACTATGTCTATTACGAGATACTGAGTGATGATAAATTAATTATCCTGTATTGTATGTTAATGATATGTTGATTGCTAGTCATGATGTCTAAAATCAACATACTGAGACTCAGTTATCAGGAACATTTGAGATGAAAGATATGGGGGTTGCAAAGAGAGTCTCGACATAGATATTCATAGAGACAAGAAGAAGAGCAGACTTTGGTTATCATAGACAGAATACATTGAAAAGGTGTTGATCAATTATGGGATGGACCAGGCAAAGTCGGTTAGCGTTCCCCATGCAGCTCACTTCAAGCTTTCCTTAGAATAATGTCCTAAAACAAATGAGGAAAATTAGGATATGTCTCATATGCCTTATTCAAATGTGGTTGGTAGTTTAATGTATGTCATGATCTATACGAAACCGGATATTTTACAAAGAGTCGGTGTTGTGAGCAGATACATGTCAAACCCCCACAAACAACATTGAGAAGCGGTGAAATGGCTACTTTGATACATTTGAGGTACGAAAGATTACGTTTTAACTTTTGAAAAAACAGGAACAAAGTTGGTAGGATATGTAGATTTAGATTACGCAGGAAGTATGGATTTCAGAAAGTCAACTTCAGGTTATTCGTTAGTGCAGCGGGTGGAACAATCAATTGGATGTCGAAGCTTCGGTCCATGGTGCCTCTTTTCATGACTGAAGCTGAGTATATGGCAGTGACAGAAGCATTTAAGGAATGTGTTTGGTTGAGAGGCATGATAGATCAGTTGAAGCTTCAACAGGAGGTCGTGCTGGTTAATTATGACAGTGAGAGTGCTATCAATTTGGCTAAAAACACTGTTTATCACTCACTTACTAAACACATTGATGTTTGTCACTATTTTACCCGACAGGTACTTGATGAAGGAGGTGTAACTCTAGAAAAGACAGCATGTTCACTAAGGTCGTTCCTACGGAGAAGTTTAAGTTCTATGCAACTTCTCTAGACTTGGCAATAGTTTAAAAGAAATACAGAGTGTGCACAAGAAGCGCTGATGAAGTTATGATGCAAGGCAGAGATACGAGAAGATGACAAGAAGCTACACGTTTGATGATTGCAGACATGGTGGAAATTATTGTATTTAATATTTTTAATCAAGTTTTATATTTCGTTTTCCATTTGAGATAGAATTCTTCCCAGTTTCCTTTTTCGTTTGGGATGAGATTCTTACCAGTTTCCTTTTTTCATTTAGGATTCTTCCCAAGGCTATATATATGGGTGTAAACAGGATTAGAAAATACTACTAGGGGTTTTCAAATTCTTCCAAGGGCGCTCAAAGAGTGTGCAAGCAAGGTGAGATTCGAGGTTGTTCGAATTAGGTAAGTTCTTTCTCTTTGTAATATTTGCTTTCATAGTGATCATTTGTCGCTTTGTGCCTTAGTTTTTTCCCGCAAGGGTTTTTCCACGTTAAAATCTCTGTGTACTTCTCCCTTTTACTTAGTACCATTGGGTTACCATCCTAGATCCGCCTCCATGTGCTTCCGCGGTCCCCCAACAGATCCTTAGGTAGCCTTGATGTTTGTGTTATATGCACACTAGCCATTTATCTAGCCAGTTATTTTTAGCATAAGCCTATATACAAGTGAAATCCAAAGTTCAAGTGGGCTGCATCACGAGAAATAGCTAAAATGGAACAGATTGTAGGGCAATCCAAAGTTCAAGTGGGCCACATCACAAGAAATAGCTGAGATGTTCAATAACTTCCTCCAGCACACCTTGATACTTGTATGTTATCAGCATGCTCAAAACGTGATTCGTACATTGATGAAGGCAAATTTACAAATATGGGTCTGGAACAAAACCCTCAGGTGTCATTCTGTGTGTATAAAAAAATTAGAAAAAAAATTTGTAAAAGGTTCCTGCTATTACCAATCCTGCCCGCTTTACTCTCAACAGACAGTAGAAGGTATTTGACAGACATGCCAAAAAAGTACTTTACTTGTTGTACACATGCACAGGCACACGATCTAGACTGCCCCAATTTGGTGGACCTCCATAGATAGGGGTAATAGCTGAAATCAGATCCGTTGGACCTATCTCACCTCTGTATGATGGGCATTTGCAGTCCTTTACTCTTTGTACAACACATGCACACACACGATTTAAACTGCCCCAGTTTGTAACGATGAACATATTTTAGACATTGATAAGATGGTTAGAATAGTTTTTTTGTGCCATTTTAGGTATATGGACCATCCACAGTTTCTAACATTATTTTAACGGTTTGGATTATAACTACGTGCATTAGGATAGAGGACTAACGACTAA
Organism: Magnolia changhungtana; assembly: GCA_030180095.1. Lineage (NCBI taxonomy): Eukaryota > Viridiplantae > Streptophyta > Magnoliopsida > Magnoliales > Magnoliaceae > Magnolia > Magnolia changhungtana. Next base: position 215,474 of record JASAUF010000158.1, read on the forward strand.
CAGAGTATTTTCCTTTTCTGATTTTCTATCTACACAATGGTGCTGACATGATGACATCACATGTCTTCCTAAGGCTGATATTATATTTATATTGGTAATGCCAGCACTACATCGGGGTAGCGATCTGCCTACAGCCTAATCTGATTTTGGGACGTGAACGGACGTGAATTGCCACCATCAATCTAAAATGCTTGTACTTTTATTTTTTTTTCAACACACGCACGCACACCCCCACACACTCACGCCGTAGTGGGCTTTCACCACCTATGGATACTTGCGCAGCCTACTCGATGAGTGAATCTATCCCGTGTTCGGGCCTACACCCAATCCCAATATGCTGAATCAGATGGATGGTGTGGATGCTTCTCAAACACCATAAGTGGGACTCATTGATCTATGTTCTTAAAAAAAATAAAATAAAATAAAATAAGAAAGGCACGATGCGGGATGCACTAAAAGTAAAACCGTACTCCCCTTCTCCCCCTCTAACCTCCCTCCCTCTCCATCCATCATCTGCAGACCTACCCATGTGATCCAGACCATCCATCAGTAGCCAAGAAGGCTTCCAAGGTTCGGCATTCTTTCTCCAAAGTTTCCTATCATGCAGCCCACCTAATTTTCTGATCTGGCCCATCCTTTTGGTATGACAAGTAAAAACCAAGTCAATCCATGACTTGTGTGCACTACACCACATACAAAAGTTGAGAGGGTTACCCTCCCATTCAAACATTCATAATCATTTGTTGGGCCCACCGAGATGTGGTTCACAAATTCAGCCCATCCACTATGTGTGTCTCACTTGGATGAGGGGTCATACCAAGTTTCAGACGTATCCAAATTTTAGGTGGGCCACACCAAGTGCTTTTATAAGTTTTAGGCATATATTCACATGATTTTAGATGTTATGACCCACCTTGAGTTCTGTATACAGCTGATTTTTGGCATCTCCCATAATTTAAAGGGGACCCATCAAATGCATGGTGTTGATGTTTGACACGCATCACGGTGGGGCCCACACAGCTCAACCTCATGGGAAGTTCCTATGAGCGACCGCATAGAACCTTTTCCATATAGCGGTCAAGCTCACCGGAACTTCCCATGAGGTCGTGCTGTGGTTCACAAATTCAGCCCATCCATTATGTGTTTCCCCCTTGGACAACGCAGGGTAGAAATCGTTGATTCAGAGTCTACCCAATGCTTAGCCATTTCCTAAATGAGTTAAGAATTTTGACCCTAACCTGACACATTACAGGGGCCTGTTCCGACCCACTCAAAATTTGCCAAGCCCCAGTTCAATTTCGGACCACAGATTATGATTGGCTTGAACTAGACTGGACCCAATCAATATTGAATTCTGGATCTGCCTAATTTTTTCTCCTAACATGAGACAGAGAAACTGATGGCCGGAGTGGGTTTCTCACGGACGTTTCGGTGCAGCCCACGTAGCTTCCCACAACTTCATCTGGGCGGAATGGGAAGCGGATTAGCTACTGACAACTTCAGTAGCTATCTCGATACTGAAGTGATGTCACCAAGTTATGTGGACCCCACCATGATGTATGTGTTGTAGCCACACGTCTATCCATTTAGAGATATCATTTTAGAGCATGAGGCAGAGAATTAGGAAGATCCAAAGCTCCAAAGAATCCCACCACAGAAAACCGTGGGGACGGTGATGCCACCGTTGAAACCTTCCTATAGCCCACTAAGATGTTTGTTTGAGATCCAACATGTCCATAAGTTCATACTAACATAGAAGAAGGGAAAACACAAATATAAGTTACATTGCCCTCTCCATGTATTTTACTGTTACGATCCGTCAGCAATAGGGACAATAATTTGTACGGTTTGGATTGCCATGCAACTGTGCCATGTGTATGGCAGAAGAAACCACCATTTAAAAAATGGTGCCCAACTAACTTAGGAATCTAGCCGATTATGTATTTGTTTTATCCACACTGTTCATCTATTTTTTCATATCATTTTAGCATATGATCGAAAAACTTAGATAGATCCAAATCTCAAGTGGACCACACTACAAGAAAACAGTGGTGAATGAACTCTCATCATTATAAACTTTCTAAGGCCCAGTGTAATGGTTATTTGCCATCCACCGTGTGTTAATTAGATGTGGAAGAAGGGAAAATAGAAATATCAACTACATCCAAAACCTCTGTTGCGCCAAGAAGTTTTTAATGGTGGGCATTCAATCGAAACTGGTTTCCTAATGTGTGGTCCACATTAGATTTGAATCTCTCTTATATGTGGGTTCATGTCATAAAATGAACCAGAAAAATGGATTGACGGTTTGGATAAAAGAAATACATCGTGATGAGGCCTACAATGCACTGTCTAAGTAGCTAGCCTCAGTAGGCAACCTACGTCTCCTCCATTGTACGGGGTTGGTAAGCATGCCATCTCACAATTTTACGGGCGCGGATTAGATCTTACCAGGGGAATAACTCAGTGGGAGTTACCATTACCATTGGGCCCACTTTGATCACATGTTGTATATGTTGGGGGGACCACATAAGCACACAAATGAATCAAGCAAAGTATTCTAATATCACAATCGAGTGCAATCACAAACACTCTAAATTTAACATAGAAAAACCCTTGCGAGAAAAAACCACGCGACAGTAATCAAAATCCATATATCCTACTAGCTTGTCCCCTTATTTCATTTCCCAAATCGGATAAAATTACTTAATAAGATCCTTTTAAGTAAATAGAACAAAGGACTGATTCTCTAGCCTAATAATAGATCTACGGGTGGGACCATGTGTTAGAAATCCAAACCCAATTAGTAAATGGGTGAGGATAAGGTCATTGGTCTATGTGGGGCCTATCCTGATGTTTATCTCATATCCACTCTATCCATCTTTATACCAGCTCATTTTAGGACATGAACACACGAGGTAAATAAAATAAATAAATTAAATGGAGCTCTCCTCATAAAATAGTGGGGAGGGATGCAAATGCCCACTGTTCAAACCTTCACCACATGAATTTGTGGTAGATTTTGAATGGTTGTCCACATCTTTTTATTGTGTAGTATGTATATTTCATCTAAAGGTGACGGGCAATATAATAAGGGGATGCCTGGAAAGTCAGGCTCATGCATTTATCATGAGAGCCACACCATTGAAAACAATGTACAACCATCTCTAAATGAGAGGGAGATTTTAAGGAGTAGGGCATGAAGGTAGACAGGCAATATGATAAGGGGATGTCAGGTCAGGCTCATGCATTCACTATGACAGCCACGTCATTGAAAACAATATACAGTCATCCCTACATGAGAGAGATTTGAAAGAGTGGGGCCAGAGATAGGATGGGTTTGGGCCAAGATTCTAAAGTAGTGTCTCCACTTGATTGAATCACCGAGATTTCAACGACCGGGATAAGGGACTGGATGGGTTGAGATTCTACTTTTTAAGTCAAGTCTTCTTTTTTACTGGGTGTTACCATATTCCAAAGAGTTGGGCTTCAAACTGGACATGGGTGCAGACTTTTTACTGATTTGCTTGAGCTCGTCAATCTGAAGTCCATATGAAAATTTTATTTTGCACAAATAGGGTTAAGGGCAACACTCAGTTACATTTGGCAATGGGCTTGTGAATTTGGTCAGCTCACAGGCCAGCTGGCCAGGCCTACTTCTTACTCGTTCTTAGGTGTACTTAGTGGGCTATGCTTTGGTTTCAACCTGAAAACAAGGGCTATTAAAGCATATGAGTAGGCTATTGCTGACTCACTCCTGTTTGGGCCTGCCATATGATGTCCACGTGACATCCACTCTGTCCATTAGATTTGCTGGGTCATGACTTTTCCTATTGTGTGGCACACTTCAGTTTTGGATATGTCTTATGGCTGGGCTCATATCCAAAAGTGATCCAGAGAAATTGGTGCACGGAATGGATTTTTACATTGCAATGAGCCTACGGTCTCTCTGTATGGTTCTGCCTAAGGAGGGGATTTTTCATGTTCTAAAGAATCTCAATTCCTACATACCTGCCTACGGGTCCCTTGTATGCTGGGGCACAGGAAAGCCCTGTCCAATGGGAACCCTAAGCTCTTTGAGGTGTGATGTATGAGTTATATCCCCTCCGTTTATCCATTGTGCTTTCTCATTTTAGGAATTGATTTAAAAAATCAGGCATGCTCAAATCCCAAATGGGCCACATCAAAAGAAATAATGGTGATTGATCAACCACTATCTAAAACTTTTTTGGGTCCACAAAAGTTTTGGATCAGGATGATATTGGTGTTTACCTTCATCTGCGTGGGGATCAACTTACAAGTGGGTTGGATGGCATATAAACATTGTGTCGGCCTTTGGAAAGTACAGCGTGGGCGTTTCAGTCCTCTATTTCCGATGTTCTACCTCAATAGTGTTTTACATCAGAATCTAACATGGGCTCGCATAATGAATGGAGTGGATATATCACAGACATCACATAGCCCCCACAAAGCTTAAGGTTAAAAGGAATTTCTGTTATAATGGCTTACCGGGAAGCCCCATTTCTATTATTCCAAGGAGTGGGGGACTAAATGGTTTCGGACCTGGATTCTACTATTGTAGTCAAGTCTCCTTTTTTTTTTTTTTTTTTTTCCTTTTTCTTTCTTTCTTTTTTTTTAAAAAATTATTTATTATTTCCTTTGTTTTTTTAAAAATTTATTTATTTATTTATTTATTTATTTTTGGGTGTTGCGGGATTCCATTTGAACAACGAATTGAATGGCGCTGTGCCAAAATTCTATCTTTATGGTCAAGTATTGTTTTTATTGGGTGTTGCGATATTCCAAGGAAGTGGGCCCAGGACTGAATGATTTGATCTCAAATTATAATATGAAGTTTACTCTTTTGTCAGAACATCAAGATTCCAATGAGTGGGGTCTAGGAATGGATATGTTTAGGCCTAGATTTTACTTTTCAAGTTGTCTCTTTTTATTGATAGATGCTGCCAAATTCCAAGGATTGGGCCTGGGACTAGATATAGACGTAGATATTTTATTGATTTGTTTGTGCTCATCAAGTCAAAATGTATTCAAAGCTTCTTAAAAAAAAAAAAAAAAAAAAAACAATAATAATTTGCACAACGTATGATTAAAAAAAATGTATGATTAAATGAAACCTAAATTAGGGCTAGCAATGGGCCTGCAATTCTCGTCAGCCCACGAACCAGTTTGCAAGGCTTGCTTTTAACTTGAGCTCAAGTGTATTTATTGGGTCGTGCTTCTACTTCAGCGAGAAAACAAGGCTGTTAAAGTAAGAAAGTCAGGCTATGGCAAACTCATTCCCATCTCAAACTGTTTCTAGTATGTACCTAAGTAATAGAAAGTTTAATGATTTGCTGACTAGTGGGATCATGTGTTAGAAAATTCTAAACTGAATTAGTAGATGGGTAAGTATTGGATCATGGGTCCATGGGCTTGTGACTCTGATTGGGGTTTGAATGGTCAGTCTATTTTGTATCAGGCCACTAATCCCAAACTAGTTCCACCGTTTGCCACTCTGCTTAAACCGTCGATGTGTTTGTACTTTGAGCATAATGTTTACTTTGCACAACAAGCACTAGAGATGATTTTTGACACTTGTATAATATATGTAATCAGGAAGGCCAGTATGAAGATCCATTGACACAAAAATTTAAAAAAATAAAAAAATAAAAAAATAAATGACCATTAACTCATGCAGTGGGCCATCGACATGAGAAAAATGGACTGTCGTAATAACGTGACCAGGGACTTATATTCAAAGCAACGCACTTCATGAGTGGAGCAGCCTCAAAACTCTTAAGGGAGGGCAGGCTAACAGTTGGCACAGCTCATGAATGACCTGGAGCTTGCTTGCACAGCCCCTGGATGTGTATCTTCTCAAACACTTCTTCAATGTGTGGGGCAGATTGCTTTGACAGTGTTCATTTAGAGTAGCATGACTTACAAGCAATAGTGATCTAAACGGTTTATCGGTAGGGAGATACTGAATTGATGGATTCACAAAGAACTGAGGCATTGGACGAACATAACCATCCGATATATGGCCTCCACGTTGTAGATAACGTGAAAATGCAACTAATTGTTCAATGAGAAAGAGTACACTAGTCTGGTAATTGGGATGGTTAGATAGAGGAGATGTTTGTTCATACATGACTCATCCATGCTTGGCAGGATATAAATGACTTATTAAGGATAGGTCATAGAATTGCTAATATTATGTTCTGAATAATTAAAGGGAATGTAAGGACAGCCAGTTCCTTGAGATAGACATGGGCTTTGTGATTCATGCCCACATGGCACTGGCACACATGTAACAGATCATGGCAATTCATCATGGAATAGGTATTTCATCATGGAATAGGTATTTGATCAATTTTCAAGATGAGACGGACCCTGCCGCAACCAATCTTTTCAGGCTCAGGCTTGGGTTTGTGCTTGCACTAGGCTCATACTGCCCTATCTTGGCTCATTGCCACCCCAAGTCACAACACAAATTCATTTCCATGAAACATCCAAATGCACCCTTGAACCTATCATCCAATTCATTTTTTATTACTTTTGGTAACATACCATCTTTCCCACTAGCATGACACTTCCGTGGGGTATCCGTCTCATTAAAACAATAGATCCCACCATGACCACATTTTTTGAAAATCAATTCGATCCAGTAAATAGGTGCACCACATCTACATGTTGAGCCAAACCATCAGTTGTCCCATGGTACCAAAATGGTGCCACTCAAGTGATTTCTCTCACTGGTACATTTCCAATGACTCCGATCTGATAAGACATGCAGGATTTCTCTCTCTCAAATAGATTGCATGCTACGCGACTTTTAACGTGTGAAACTTCTCCGGCCTCACAATGATTTATCTTTTAAACCCACACCGTTCATCAATTTTTACAAATCATTCTATATGATGAGCCCAAAAATGAGAGACATCCAAAGCTCAAATGGACCACAACACAAAAAGCAATAGGAATTGAACAAACTACCGTTGAAACTTTCTTAGGGATAATCATTATGCTTATTTTCCAGCTGACTTGTTCATAAGATGACACATACATTGATGAAGTTAAAATACAAATATCAGCTACATCAGAACCTTCTGTGGCCCTAAGGAGTTTTCAATGTTAGCATCAATTCTTACTATTTTCAGTAGTGTGGTTCACTTTAGTTTTGGATTGGTATTTTTTGGACTCTTATCCTATAGTAATCTAAAAAAATAAAATGAATGGTGTGGATATAAGAAATACATCCTCGCGAGCCTCGCGCAAAGAAATTCAGTTGCTTGTTGTGTGGTGCGGGGGAGCGGATTAGGGCCTCACCCAAGACTTTGCCACCCATCTCGTGGGCATACCTTGATGTGTGTATTCCATATCTACTCCATTCATCCATTTTTTAAGATCATTTTAGAGCATGATCCAAAAAATTAAGAAGATTCAATTTTAAGGGCAACTATACTCTAGGAAATAATGATGATTGAACACTCTGTTATTAAAAACTTCTTAAAGCACAATTTAATGTTTTCCTAGATTTTATTTGCCATCCAATCTTTTGATAACTTCATGTAAACCTGGATGAAGAAAAAGAAAACAAACATCAGTTCAATCCAAAACTTCTATGGCCCATTAACAGTCAATCAACTTAATTTGTTTCTTATGATATGGTCCGGCTGATAATTGAATCTGCTTCATTTTTAATTTTAATAATAATTTATTTTTTATTTTTTATTTTTTATTTTTTATTTTTTTTTTTTTTTTTTTTTGCATAATGCACTAAAATGATTTGAAAAAATAAAATAAAAATAGATAGACAAGGTGGATATGGAATACACACATCAAGGTAGGCAATCACGGCAAAGGCAGCACCATTTTGTGTGAGGCCGGTGTCTCACCTAATCAATCCGATGGTGAATTGCCTTCAAGGTCGAGAGATGAATAACAGGGGTGTTGACATGTGGAACTGTTGTGAACCTTATCATCATATGTGTATGCGATCCACACCGTCCATCTATTTTTTCATGTCATTTTAGGGAAGGATATAGAAAAAGAGGAAGATCCAAGGCTCAACGCTCAAGTAAGACAAACTAAGGAAACAATAAGAATTGGAGAACCACGTTGAGTGACCTCGTGAAAAGGTAAGATGGCAAATAAAGCTCGCAGTGGACCCTATGAAGGTTTCAACAGTAGTCATTTAATCCCTGCTTCTTTTTGTGGTGTGGTCTAGTTGATCTTTGGATGTGCCACATTTTTGCGTTCATCTTCTAGATCCATAGAAGTTTATGGACAGTGTGGATCTAAAACATATATCAGTGGGATTAAAGAATTTCACATGCTAAAATTCAAGCTGTATAGCTCCCAATCTACTTGGGAGAGAAATCTGGAGCATCTGGTTTGCCATAGGCCATGACATGGACTAATGAAAAGCGATGGCACTGAAATTTCCTTTGGCATATCCATAGACCATCCGCACCCGCGGTTTATACGGAAGGGGATTGCCGGTTGCACACGGCACGAGCATCCACATGTCATGACGCGGCCATTGTTGTGTGTGTTGGAGAGAAACCTGGAGCATATCCCCTTGGGAGAGAAATCTGGGGCATCTTGTTTGTTGGAGCCATAGGCAATGACATGGACCAATGAAAAGCGACGACACTGACGTTTCCTTTGGCATATCCATAGACCATCGGCATAAGCGGTTTATACGGAAGGGGATGGCCTGTTGCACACAACACGAGTATCCACATGTCACGACGTGGCCATTGTCGTGTATGTGTTTTATCCACACCATTCATCAGTTTTGCCAGCTCATTTTATGGAATGAAACAAAAAAAATGATACAGATTCAAAGCTCAAGTGGACCACGCCATGGAAAACGGTGAGGATTGCCATCATTGAAAACTTCCTGGTTGTGATCTATTACGAAATTACCATGCATATTTTCAATGGTAGGCGTTCAATCCCCACTGTTTTCTTTATTGTGGTTCACTCGAGATTTACATGTGCATATTTTTGGCTATGCCCTAAAATGAGATGGTAAGGAGGAAGTACCCATCTGGGTGGGATCTTGGGATCCATTTAGATTATACCTAATTTGTGGATCCTGTTGTATTTAATGTCTTTAATAAAATTTTATGATTCCTTTTCTGTTTGGGATGAGTCTCTTCCCAGTTTCCTTTTCCATTTGGGATTCTTCCCAAGGCTATATATATGGGTGTAAACAGGATTAGAAAATATTACTATGGGTTTTCAAATTCGTCCAATGGCCTCAAAGGGTGTAGCAAGGTTGAAATTCGAGGTTGTTCAAATAGGATAAGCTCGAGGATCAATTACAGCTCTTCGACTCCATAGGGGAGGCCGACAGCAGGACTCACTAAGATCTCATCGAAGCTAAAGCCAAGTTGTGTCATCTTGAATTGCTTGAGGAGATCTTCTGGAAACGAAAAGCCTGAAATCATTGGCTGTCGGAAGGGGACAGAAACTTGAATTTCTTTCCCACCTCGGTGGCAATAAGGAACGGAAGGTTGTTAATCAGGACCATCACGTTGGAATTAAGGCTTTTGGTTGAATCTCCCGCCAAGATAAAGGTCAAAGCTGTGAGATTCTTCCGCAGGATTTTCTCGACGGATGCACCTGAGGTTGGGGAAGATTTGCTGGCCGTTATTCCTGGCCTAGTCGCGGTGGAGGACAACATTTTCCTCATGGCCCAACCGTCTCTTCTGGAAGTTATAGAAGCGGTGCTGGCCCTCCCTTCGGACGGCGCGTGCCGACCTGTGCATTTTCGTGGGCCTTTTCTCTCGGATGCTCGGACATAGTGGGGCAGGATTTGCATAAGGCTGCCATCGCCCTCTTTCTCGGGAGTCCACTTCCTAGGGCGTTCACGACCACGCTGATTTGTCTTATCCCAAAAGGGGATTCGTTAAGACTTTTGTAGACTTTCGCCCCTATCGCCTACTCGTAATTTGTGTCTATAAAATCCTAGCTAAAATCATTACTAGAAAGCTAACCAGGCTGCTCCTGAAGCTGCTTTCATTAGAATAAGGGGCCTTCGTGCAAGACAGATCCATTGTTGAAAATAGAGCGCTTGCGCAAGAGCTTATGAGGGACATTAACAGAAGAGTTCATGGCAGCAACATAGTAGTAAAAATTGACTTGGAGAAAGTGTATGACATAATTGATTGGTTCTTCCTTAGGAACGTCCTGTTTCGCTTTGGCTTCTTGGCTTCGTGGGTGAGGCTGGTGGAGAGGTGCTGGAACAACTGTTGGTTCTCGGTCTTAATAAATGGCGAAACAGGAGGCTTCCTCAAGTCTACCCGAGGTGTGCGGCAAGGGGATCCCCTCTCCCCCAACCTTTTCATCCTAGCTACCGAAGTGCTTAGTAGAGGCTTTAAAAATCTCATAGACAAGAGCATTTGTCTCGCCTACCAGTCGGGTAGGAACAGCCCGAGAGTCTCCCACCTATTATATGCTGACGACATGCTGTTGTTCGTTAACGGAGGCCTTAGATTAGTCCGTGTAATGAATCATTTCCTTGTCCGATTTCAGCAAGTATCTGGCTTGAAAATTAACTTACAAAAGAGTAAGTTTATGTGTTCTAACTCTCTCCCTGCAGCCAGGGTAGGCACAATTCAAGAAGTGCTGGGAATGTTGAAAGCCCCAGCCAATATGGTCTACCTTGGAGTCCCGGTTGCTGCGGTAGGAGGAAAGATGTAGATTTTCAAGCTCTTGTAGACAAAGTGGATAGCAGGATAAAAGGTTGGAAAGCTATGTGTCTATCCCAAGCTGACAGGGCTATTCTAGTGCAACACGTTCTCAGCAGCATTCTTGTCCATTCCCTAGCTGCGGCTGCCATCCCTGCCTCCATTTTGAAGGCATTGGAGAGCCGCTTTGCTAACTTCTTCTAGGGGTGGGCTGACGGTAAGAGGAAATATCATTGGAGGAAATGGGCGGAGATCGCGTCCCCTAAAGCAGAAGGTGTCCTGGGGATCAGGAGTTTAACAGATGTAATGAAAGCTCTTCAGCTCAAGATGCCCTGGGCTATGAAGTACAAGGAAGCGAGGAGTATTTAGGCCGAGTTCATGCGTGCAAAGTACCATCAAGATCTTCTCTCAACTGGGTAGGAGCAGCGGTTGGCTGCAGCTTCCCCTTTGTGGAAGCGGATTCGGGGTCTATTTTCGTTGTTGGACTCTAATATGCAATGGCTCATCGAGAGGGGTGATTGCAATCTTTGGAGGGACAACTGGACTGGTGTTGGCTCCCTAATGTACAAAGTGCAACGCCCATTCCTTTCGGGGTCGATGGACCTCAAAATTAAAGATCGCTTGAGTCAGGCGGGCCTCTTCTCCCTTCTTCAGTTTTCTTGTACTTGCCATAGGAGCTAATAGATGCTATCTTCCACGGAGGTTTTTGTACCTCAGGAGGCCCCTCCCTGCTGTTCCCTTGTCCCTTGGGCAATTTTTCAGTTAGATCGGCTTGGAATGCTGGAAGATCGGCCAGGCCGCAGGTTGGTTGGAACAACAAAATCTAATTCCCTCAGCTGCCCTCGAAGTTCTCAATGATGGTTTGGAAAATGATCAAGGGAGGAGTCCTGGTGGAATTTGCAGTCCAATCCAAAGGAGTCCACCTCGCCTCTCGATGTGTCTGCTGCGATGGACTTGTGGCTCAGGGGCCAGTGGCTGAAATAGTCAATCATCTCTTCCTTCTTAGCGCTCCGGCGAAGGCGCTGTGGCTCCACTTTGCTACTATTTTTAGGAGATTGCTTGCGGGGGTGTCATCAGTGGAAGACAAGCAGGAGCAGTTGTCGAACGACCCCACTCCTAGGGGCTGGGCGAGGTCCCTGTTTAAAATGGTCCCCTGTATCATCATTTGGGAGATGTGGAGGGAAACCACGCGAAATTTGAAGGCTCTCATCCCTCTATCCAGGTCCAAGTATCGCGGGTTACAGGCTGGCTTATCGCGATCTCGAACAGATGGAATTAAATTTGCTCCCAGCTTACTTCCATCCCCTGGCCTCCTTCTTTGCTGAATTTACGTCAGTCGTTCTCTGGCCCTCCTGCGAGAAGCATACAAGTTATCAAATGGATTAAACCCCCTGGCGGATAGGTTAAAATGAATGTAAATGGGTCCGCCATGGGAAATCTTAGTCTAGCTGGGGGAGGTGGGATTTGCAGAGGAGACACTGGTGAATTCATCTTTGCTTTTGTTGCGGGCTATGACAGGGCATCCAACATTCGTGCAGAAATTAGGGCCATTCATGATGGGCTATTCCTCTGTCTCAATAAGGGATTCTCCAAAATTGTTATTGAATCAGATTCCTTGCTTGTTATCAACTTCCTTTCTAGGGCTAGCAGGCCGGGGTGGAAATGGAAGTACTGGTTGGACAGGATCAATGCCCTCCAGTGAAAAGGGGAAGTAAAGTTCATCCATACTTTCAGAGAAGGGAATGGTCCAGCTGATAGGATGGCTAGGATGGGCAGCAAGTCCTAGTCCTCTACCCTGTTGCTTTCTGCCACCGAGGTTCCTCGAGTGGTTAGGGGCCTCATCTTTCTTGATAGGGTGGGTCTGGGCGCGGTTAGGGATTAGTCCCCTCGGCGGTTTCCTCGTCGCGTGGGCCTTTTCTGTAAGATCCTAGTCTAGTGGGGTTTTGTGCAGGTTTCTTTTTGTTCCTGCCGATTCCGGGTTGTATAGGTATATTTTATAAAGCTTTCATTGGAATGAAATACACCAGTTTTTTGAAAAATAAAAGTAAAAAATAGGGTAAGCTCTTTCTCATTGTAATTTTTTCTTTCATAGTAATCATGATATGTCCTTTTGTACCATGTTTTTTTCCCATAAGGGTTTTTCTAGGTTAAAATCTCTGTGTACTTCTCCCTTTTGCTTGGTCCCATTGGGTTGCCATCCTAGATCCACCTCTGTGTGCTTCTGCGGTCCTCCAACAAGTGGTATCAGAGCAAACGTTGGGGCACAGGCTTGGATATGAAGGATCAATATCAATGGAAAACTCTAGGTATGATATTGAGAAGTACTCAAGTAAAAATAATTTTGAGTTATGGAAGGTTATGACGATTAGCCTATTAACTAAGCAAGGCAAAGATGGGGCTCTTGAGGAGCGATGACCGTCTATGAGTGGCGATGATTAGAATACTCTTGATAAGAAGACCTTATCCTCTATCCAGTTGTGTCTCATAGATGAGGTTCTCTACAATGTTCTGAGGGAGAAGACTGCAGAAAAGTTGTGGGAGAAGTTAGAGGACTTTTATGGTAAAAAGTCCATTGAGAATCGCCTACACTTGAAGCTACAATTATTCAACTTCAGGATAACAAAAGGTGGAGATGTGGAGAATCACATCAACAGTTTTAATAAGTTAATTTGCAAGTTGCTAGACATGCAGGAAATGGTCAAAGATGAAGATCAGGCATGTCTTTTGTTAAATTCTCTTCCGTCTTCATATGAGTCATTCAGGGACTTATTGTGCACCAAAAATTTATCCTTGAGTGTGGATACCGTTATCTCATCAATTCAAGGTAAGGCTATGAGAAAGATAAACAGTGGCATAGGGACATCTTCTGATGCACTGCTTACGAGAGGTAGGAATACTAAGCGAGGTACATGATCTTCAAGACCTAGATCTAAATCCAAGGGCAAGGGCAAAGGAAAGTTAGAGTGCTGGAACTGTGGGATGACATGACATATGAAAAAGGATTGTACAAATCTTAAAAAGAAAAAAGAAAACATGATAGATACAAAATGAGGTTGGTGGAGCTTCTAATAGGCCGAAAAGTGAACGGATGCAAGTGGTTACTCAAAAGGAAACATGATGATACAAAGTATAACGCCCCATCCAAAAAGGGAATAGTGTCCTGAGATGCACATGCGAACTGACGCAGGATCGGATAATTCAGTCGCACGTGTGGGCGTACTATAGACTAATTAATGTCAATCTTAACCACTAATGAAATCAAATCAAGTCGTGATCTAGCCGAGCACGGGTCGTAGAGCCAGGTAGTCCCTTTATATTCAACGACTGTCCGTAGAGCCGTGTTTTGCCCAAGGAAGATCCAAAAATCCCAAAAACTTTGTCAGACCATTAGGCTCACTGGTCTCATGATCCCACGTGGACGACAGGCCATGAAAATACCTAGAAACCGTCAAGAAGCGCTGCCCTACTGGCACTTATAAAATCTGGCCGTTGATCGTGGAACGGTGACCGTTGATCGTAAATTGGGCCGCTACGGCAAAACCCAACATCCATTTGCCATCAAACTTCATCCAACCCTTCATCGGGCCATGGGGCATCTATCCTATGTGTTTTCTGGGCCAGGGGTCCATTAGAGCAGCTCTAATAACCTGAAATGGGCCCCATATAACTATTTGGGAATTTCCTTAAACCTAAGGGTCAAATGAAATAAATATAGACATATAAAAGTCCAGCCGCCTCTCTCAAAACCCCACTTCTCAGCTGAGAGAGAGAGAGAGAGAGAGAAGAGAGAGAGAGAGAGAAAGCCCCACCTTGATGTGCATGTGAGCTTGGTGCTTGGATTTTAAAGATCTCGTCATCCTCACCTCTCCTCTACTGACGAACTCCGTTGTTCTCCGCCGTTGGAAGAAGAAATTCTAACCAATCTGAGGTAATTTAGGATTCTCATTCTATTTCCCTGATTTCTACAACATGCATGTAATTCAATGCAGGGCCCCGACACCTCGAGCATGCGGACCCGGCGTGGTTAGGATCTTCTCAGCAACCTCCAGTTAAGTTTAGGTGAGGACCATTACCTTTAGGTGGTCGGTTATCGCGCCTAGTATATGTTTAACGAACGTGCTTAGTGTATGTTGGTACATGTGGATGGATTTTCCTTTTTAGGCATAACTAAGGTGACAAATGAGAGATTTTTGAAATTCATGGGAAAGGACTTTACCCCAAACCCTTAATTAAACTAAATTGTTGATGTGAATGCTTTGTTGGTTTCAAATTTGTGGATTTCCTTAATTTGTTGATGATTAATTGTGTTTCTTTTAGTTTGGTTCTAATTATGCCCAACATGCTAACATGTATTGCTAAAAATGGTTGTTAAATGTTTGATTTCATAAATCTCTAAACATGTAGTTGAGCATGCTTTTTTGAGGACAAGTAATGATGAAGAAGTGCCGAATTGGTCGATTCACTTGTCTGGATTGTAGCGTATGATTGAACCGTAAAATGCATGATTACCTGTGGGGAATTTATTCTAGGTGCTTTACAACATGACTATCCATATAATTATATGAGCTGGAACATGTTGTGTAGAACCTGTAAGTGAAATAGAACTTGTGTATGGAGCTGTTCATGCATTGATTTTGCTAAAACTATATCTGCCTGATGTGAAATGTATGTATGGATGTCGAGATTGGTTTGTATAATGCATAATTCCCCTATAGATTGGCCGATTACCTAGAATTATCTAGGCGGTCCTTGTTAGACTTGTCCCTAAGTGAATCTGGCCCGACAGTTGAACCATAGGTTGTTGGCCATAGTTGGACTACATGAGATTTTGTTCTCAAGCCAATTAGCTATGGTTCAGCCCGACGGGGCACATTGACTAATAGTCGACCATCCTTGTACGTTAACCTTATTTGATCATGCTTGTATCAACCTGAAGTACACTAAGATCATCGCGCCCATTATTAACTATGGTTTACGGCCCACAAAGTCTCATGAGCTAAGGATGGTGGTATGAGACACTATGCCCGTGCTGTCAGCTTACACTGGGGTGACGAGCCTCCCCGTAATGTCCATTGAGCACTTAGACTCGTGAGCCGAGAGTGGTGGTATGAGACACTGTACCCATGCTGTCGGCCTGTGTTGGGGTGACGACCTCCCTACAGTGACCACGAGTAGGACATTTAAGTCTCAACCTATTTCGTCTATGTTTATATTACTTTTCGGGATTGACGACCCCAAGATAGGGCTAAGAGTCGCGAGAGCCACATGGCCACGGCCCTTGAACCTCGCGATCGAGTGAGGGCAATAACTCCACTAAGGGTATTCCGGTTTCCCTACCCTGCTGGATGAATGAACTTAACTAATCAACCAGGCTAACATACTTCACGACATTGCATTCTATTTGTGGTGATTATGCAGTTGAGGTCGCTTTTGAGGGAGTGTTGTTTCATTGCGAACGTCAGATGTTGTCGCTTGAGGGAGTGCTGGTTTTTGGCGAGGAGCATGTATCATATCATAATCATGCATTTGCATTAATAACAATGTTTAGGAATTTATGTTGTTTGTTGTTCATTAAATTTATCTTATGCATGATAATTTGATGCATATTGCTAATGGTTTCACTGAGTTGATCACTCACTTCCACTCTAGGACGGTGTTCTAAAACACCAACTAGAACCCGATATAGATGCAGGTACCCTGGAGCAATACACACTGGACGATGTCGGTGTCGACGACGAGGAGGAGAGAGCGTACTACCAGGAGTTTGATGGAGCATATTAGCAAGATGGATGTCGACGGGACTGGGCCAGAGTCTAGGTCATTTTGGGGATTGATGAGTGTTAAACTGATTTTTAAGACTACCTACCTTTGCTGGTACTCATAGACCCGAGGAGGCTGAGAGTTGGCTAAACCGGGTTACGAAAGTGATCAGGCCTCTTCACTACTCGGAAGCCGAGCGAGGTGGAGTTGATATCCTACCTGTTTGAGAAGGAAGTTGGCGTTTGGTGGGACAGTGTGTTGAGAACGGTCCCTAAAAATTTTGTGTGGACATGGGAGGACTTCAAGACGCAGTTCTTCTAGAAATACTTTCCGCGAACCTACCATATAGAAAATGAGAATGAATTCTTGCGCCTCCAGCAGGGAGGTATGTCGGTGGCCGAATATAAAAACCGGTTCACCGAATTATCTCTTTATGCTCCGAGGATTGTGGCACATGAAGAGACACGTATGAGGCGCTTTGCTGAGGGATTGAGAGCCGGGATTCACACGAAAATGTGTTGTGCGAATATTCAGACTTATGCAGAACTGGTGGAGATGTCTTTGTGGTCTGACCAGGATGGTGAAAGGGTTTCTCGGGCACGTATACAAGCCGAGTCCAGAGGAAGAACCGGATGGCAATCCTCATCCTCATAAGGAAGAAGAGTGTCACCCAATCCGCCTCCCCAGCACATGCCTCTACCACCCGCGCACGCTCACCCCGACTGGGTATGCGGGTACTGTCGGAAGGTGGGCCACTCAGAGGCCTATTGTTTTTCAAGAATGAGAAATCATGGGTACATACCCCCTCAGCGAGTGAGTCGTTCGCCGCAAATAACATCACCTGCACCTCCTCAACGTGCCGCAGGCTCATCTCAACAACCACGTAGGCAGCTGACCCCTCAAATTAGGTCACCGTCTCGACCTACATATCAGCCCAACTGACCTCAGCAAGCATGAGTTCACGCCTTGACAACAGAGGGTGTTGATGCAGCCACCACTACTCCTATAACATTTGAGGTCACGGCCCATGTTCAGGGTACTCCCGTATTCCGCCTTGTGGACACTGGGCCCACAACTTCACTTATATCATCCACAACTGTCAAGAGTCTAGGACTACCAACTACTCCCATGCCGGGGGTAAGAATTATAGTGGTAGCTGGAACATTCACCGAAGCTACATCCGTCTGCTGAGGTTGTCCCATGGAGTTTAGGAGAAAGAGGATACACATGGATCTCATAGTCACGAAGGTCTTCCACTACGACATAATTTTGGGGATGAATTGGCTCTCCGTAATGAGAGCCAAAATCGATTGCGAGGACGGAACAACGACCATATATGAAGACAGTAGCTCTCCCTTCACGTTCACAAGATGTGAGTTAGTTACCCACAACGAGTCCTCTGTTATGCTTCGCTAGAAGAAGGTCGCGAAGAGATTTCATTAACTTGCACCCCCATAGTGGCAACTTCGTTCATGTATTCAAGAACATTCCGGGACTTCCTCCCCGGTGGAAGATCGACTTCACCATTGATTTGGTGTCGGGCACTGCGTCCATTTCTCTTCTAACCTATCAAATGCCTCCGTACGAAATGGAGGAGCTTCGACTTCAAATCGATGGATTGTTGGAAGTGGGTTTTATCCGACCTACTGTGTCTCCATGGGGAGCCCCAGTTGTGTTTGTGAGAAAGAAAGATGGCTCCCTGCATTTGTGTATTGACTACCGAAGGTTGAATCAGGTCACCATAAAGAACAAATACCCCTTGCCTTGAATTGATGATCTATTTGATCAATTGAGAGGTGCTCAATACTTCTCAAAAATTGACCTACAATCCGGATACCATCAAATGCGGATTAGACCTGAAGATGTGCCAAAGACAACGTTCAGAACTACCTTTAGGCACTATGAGTACTTGGTTATGCCTTTTGGACTCACAAATGCGCCAGCTGTGTTCATGGATCTAATGAATAGAGTCTTCAGGCCATTCCTGTATCGGTTTGTCATCGTATTCGTAGATGACATTCTAATTTATTCCAAGAGTCGCCAGGAACACGAAGAATATCTGCAAGTAGTCCTAGAAACGCTCAAACGGAACAAGTTGTACGCTCAGTTTCAAAAATGTGACTTCTGGGAAGAAGAAGTGAAATTTTTGGGCCACGTGGTGCTTAAAGAAGGCATCTCTGTGGATTTGGCTAAAGTGGCGACAATAAGAACACAGACCTGAAACTCGATTCTGGGCCATGTGGTTAGAAGCTTCTTGGGATTGGCAGGATACTACCGCCGATTCATCAAAGATTTTTCAATGATCACCTAACCGTTATCCCAATTTACTCGAAAGGACCTCAAGTTTGCTTGGAATAAAAAGGCGAGCGGCCTTCAAGGAGTTGAAGGAAAGGTTAACTTCGGCCCCAGTTCTCGTTCTACCTGAACAAGGGGTTAAGTACACCATTTTTACCGATGCATCTCATGTGGGTCTAGATTGTGTCCTTATACAGAATGTAAGACCCGTATCCTAGTCTGTACTATTCCGTTGATTTTCGCGATTCTTCCTATCAAATTCCGGTAACCTGTGACCTATAATCGACGTTTGCGCCCGATCCTAAATAATATCCTGTAGATTTTAGTCAGCTTAATCTGAGACTTATACCATTGCAACCGCACCATCGCCGCGGTTCCGACGCCGTGTCTTACGCATCGATCCAATACCCTGGCCAGGAGATGTGGGTAGGCGCTTATTTCGAATAAATGCCTCTCTTTTACGAACACAAGAGAATCTCTACAACCCATCCCATCAATCAAAGTACACACCCATATTTTATTTCTTCCTAAGTCAAGCAACCACCAAGTCAACTCTCAAGTCAAGTACACCTATCACCTCACATCCATCACCTCTCTTACAACTACCCATTCTCTCTCTCTTTCTCTTCACATTTTCTAAGCAACAAAGAGCAAAAGAGAGGTGCACGTCTAAGGAATTCCAAGAGAGAAAAGTGAGATGTGTGTGTCCCACTTCCCACCCCAAAATCCTTCATCCTTGCCATTCATTTCTCATCATCTTCTATCAAAGTGAGACACAAGGAGATCGGCGTTCCATCAAACCAAGAAGATCCAACAGTGGGTGTTTTATAGGCTTAGATTTGTGTTTAGATGATGGGCCAAGTGAGGCTTACCGATTGATGGTATGGATCTATGGCCGATGGCCCACCATGATTTACATGATCATTCTATGATGGGGCCATTCTCCATGGACCCCATCATGATGTTTACTTTCAAGATTTAAAGAGGTCATCTAGACCTTCCATTTTGGTGAAGAAGTAATCTCCACCGTTGATTTTTGATTTGGTGGGCCTACATGTATTGGAACTCACTTGATGTACGATTGAATGCATAGAACAGATGGCCCATAGTGTCGGGGTCCCTCCATCACATGTCTCTCTCTTCTCTCTCTCTCTCTCTCTCCCTCTCTTTTCACTTTTTTTGGGATGATGTGGCTGTGTGGCCCACTCGGATGGACCCCACCTTAATGTATGTCTTATCCACACCATCCAACCATTTGGTGGCCCACCTAGCAAAGACGCCCATAGGTGGGCCCACCTAGATATGTGTTATATAAATCAGTCCATGCCTGGACGCTGACATGGGTTCACAGAGAAGTGTGAACGGACATGTGGTGTATTGACACCCAACCTCCCTGGATGCATGCTGGAGGTTGGGATGAAAACAAAAATATTAGCTTGGTTCAAGCCTTGGGGTGGGTGCCTCATGCAAGTCCCACCTTGATGTATAAGTCCAATCCATGCAGTCCATTCCATTCCCCAGTTCATTTTAGGCGTTGAGCCGAAAAATGAACCCAATTCGATTTTCTGGCGGGCCATAGCATTGAAAATAGTGATTTCTACCGTTTACATCTATTAGGATCCACCTTGATGTTTCTATATGCCAAAACACACCGAATATTGGGCTCATTTGGACTATCTTGAGCCATAGCTAGGATCCAATGGGTGGAATGGATTCACCTAATGCGGACCCCACCTAGGAAAGACCATGGAAAAATGATTTTTCAAAATAAAAAAGGAGAGACAAAGAAGAGGGCGCCGTCAACCCCAGAGGACAATGCAGCAGTGTCTCAAGGCCGCGCTGTGGACGGACGGGTAGGGGGGTCCCAACTGTGGGCCCCACCGTGATGCATGAGAACATCAACACCGTGCATTTTGATGGGGCCCCTTATGGCAGTGGGCCCTCCAAAAATCAGTCGTATAAGAGCTTAGGTGGTCCACGCTACAGGGAACAGTGATGATTGAATGTCTACCATTGAGACCCTGTTTGGGTCACAGAAGTCTTGGATCATTATGAAATTTGTTTTTCCTCTTCATACGGGTCTATGTGACCCTCTCAACAGATTGGGTGGGAAATAAACATTATGGTGGGCCCCACGTGGGACCCACTGATGTATGTATTGTATCCACAGCTTTCATCAGTGTGGCCCCCACCATGAGACATGTGCTTTATCTATGTTGTTCATCCTTGTGGGACCCACCATGATGTATGTGTTGCATCCAAGCCATCCAACCATTTTGAAAGCCCATTTTAAGGCTTGAGACTGAAAATAAGACAGATCTAGGATCAGGTGGACCCACCATCAATGTGGACAGTGACGTCCACCGTTCAAACTTCTAAGGGCCATAACAGTTTCCACTCAAGCTTATATTTTTGTTTTCACTTCATCTATCACTATTTAAACTTATGAATAGGTTGGATTTTAAATACATCATGGCGGGCCACACCGTGATGTGACTAGCCCTTTGATCAGCTGGACCACACCACAAAGAAATAGTGGGATTTGAACGCCTACCATTGAAACCCTTTGGGGCCATGGAACTTTTGGATCAATATGGGATTTGTTTCCCTCTTAATCTAGGTCTTTATGACCTTATGATTAGGTTGGTTGGCAAATAAGCTTTATAGTGGGCCCTGTGGTTTATTTAACTGTGAAAATTATTATCTCCATTGCTATTTGTGGTATGGTCTAAATGATCCTTCTATATGACTCATTTTTTGAAATTTACGAGGCCCATGTGATTAGGCCCATCTTGATGTATTTGTGGTCATCCATTAAGGCCCACCTTAGTATATATATGAGGCCCATATGATTAGGTCCATCTTGATGTAGTTGTGGCCCATCCATTGAGGCCCAACTTAATATATATGAGACCCATGTTATGAGGACCATTCGATGTATTGGAGGCCCATGGGTTGAGGCCCAATGGGATGTACACAAGTCCATTGGAATGTGTGATTCTACCATGGTTTATGTAATGAAGTTTATGGCGGGCTATGCCTTGGGAGTAATGATGGTTTGACGCCCACATTGTAAGGATAATATTGGTTAAATGTCCGCATTGTATCTCTCCCAGGGCCCATTGATAGGCCCATACTTGTTATGTGTAGGCCATCTAGGCCCATCTTCGTTGTGAGGATAGTTCATCACTTTATAACATGCTTAGTGTAACTCCATGACTCATGCCCATACATATCATATGTATGCTTGATATGAGTAGTGAATGATCATTGCATATGCCATTGGGCAGATTATTTATGAAACTCATTGCTAGGAGTTACCCACATGAGCGCGTGGTACGCGCGAGATTGTTGCATGACTGAACAGTGTGATTCATGCATCTCGCATTTATATGTCATGATCATTGTACACCTTAGTGACATCAGGGCCGTGGCTCCACAGGCACATCGTGGATGGCCATATCTGATACCAAAAATATTTGGTTCTAGCACTGTGGGCACTTAAGATGTCCTTGGGTGAAAGTCCCAGGACCTTTTTGGTACCAGGAGATGCTCCAACGTCTAGACCGAGTGGATACACGAGCGCTCGAGTGCCGAATACCAGTAGGCCGCATCTTGCACTGTGTCGTGGTTGGTTGGAAGGGAGTGGCCTTATCCACCCGAGTGAGGGGGTTGTAAACTAGGCTGAGTTTGACTAGCTTGTAAATGAATTCGCTATCGACGAGCCAGGTAGGTATTAGCAGACTACTGGTCAGGTACAACTTTGGTCTTTATATGTAAATGAATTCACATGGTCTTTATATGTCCGATAGCATTCATGCCTTGCATCACATAACTTTGGTACAACTAATAGCATTCATGGACTTACAGCATATTTCCATATTACTCTGATATTGTACACTTGGCACTTGCCTTGCGCACACACTTACACCACCCTCTAAACTTTTGTAAGCTTATGCACAACTGTTGCTTGCAGGTGTCATTGGATCACAGCAGCGCTGAGGCAGGAGTGTGTATCGGATTATTTTGGAGCTTTTGATCACCTTGTATTTCCCTTTCCGCATTGTACTTAAAGTTTTTGATATAGTGGATATGTGGTGATGTTATTTTGTGACTTGGTTATACTTGTGGTTATGCTCCATTACAAAAAAAAAAAATCTTACTAAAAATCCTCATTGTAGGATCCTAGGATTGGAATCTGACATATGAGTGCTGAGATCGAGAATGAGGCGCTACGGAGGCTGTCGGCGACCGGATTCGGCGATCGGGAATTTTGTGAGCCTATTTATGAGTTTGGGGCATGACACAAAAGGACAGAGTTATTGCTTATGCTTCTCGGCAATTGAGGAAACATGAAGAAAATTACCCCACTCATTACCTCGAACTAGTGCGGTCATATTTTCCCCGAAGATATGGAGACACTATCTCGATGGGGAAGAATTTGAACTCTTTTATGACCACAAGAGCCTCAAGTACATAGTCACCCTAGAGAGATTTAAATATGAGGCAACGACGATGGATGGAGACCTTAAAAGACTTCAAATTCAAGGTTTTCTACCATCCGTAAAGCTAATATAGTGGCAGACACCTTGAGTTAAAAGAAGACTGTTGAATTTGCGGCTTCATTAATGGTAGAAGAATTGAATATGGTAGATTTTGCGCAAGATTTCGAGCTGAAATTAAGAATAGAAGAACCATATGAAGTCATTGCACATGTTCACACCCAACCTATGATCGACAGTTAGATCATTGAGGCCCAAAGGGGCGATGAATTACTGTTGAAAATGAGAGAACTTGCGCCATTCAAGCAATTCTCAATGGAGAATCTGAATCGATGGAGGATTACACTTTCAAGGTCGTCTCTCGTGTCCCATATCATCCTAAGTCGAAGGAAACACTACTAGCCGAGGCCCATAACTCCAAGCTAGCCATGTATCCCGGAAGCACCAAGATGTACCAGGACCTCAAGCACACCATCGGTGGGACAACATGAAGGGAGAGATAGTTGGCTTTGTATCTCGGTGTCTTACGTGTCAACAGGTCAAGGCCGAATATTGTTGACCGCCAGGTCTCCTATAGCCCATTCCACTTGTTGAATGGAAGTGGGACTATATTTCCATGGATTTCATTTCGGGTTTTCCTAACAAAGAAAGGGCATGATTCAATTTGGGTGATTGTGGACCGGTTGACTAAATCGACTCACTTCCTCCCTATTCGAACTTCTTACTCGCATGACGACTTAGCCATATTATATATCAAAGAGATAGTTCAACTTCATGGTGTTCCTTTGAAAATTGTGTCAAACCGAGACACACGGTTCACTTCAATGCTCTGGACCCAAATGCAAGACGCCATGGGAGTCAAGTTGAAGTTCAACACTGCTTTCCACCCTCAAACTGATGGACAGATAGAACGGGTGAATCAAATACTAGAAGATATGTTGAAAGCGTGTACATTAGATTTCTGGACAGCTTGGGATGAGTGTCTCCCTTATGCGTAGTTCGCCACAATAACAGCTTCCAAGCTAGCATCGACATGACACCACGAAGCCTTATAAGGGCGCCCCGCCGAGCTCCACAATGCTAGGTCGAAGTTGGCGAGAAAAGTTTGTTGGGACCTAAAATAGTAGAGGCGACTCATCGAAAGGATTAAAATTATCAGACGATGATTATTGACATCCTAGAGGAGACAAAAAGTTTATACGGATAGAAGGCGAAGAGATTTGAAATTCGAAGCAGGAGACCATATATTTATGAAGATCTTGCCAATGAAGGGAGTTCTACATTTTAGTAAGAATGAGAAACTTACCCCACGATATATCGACCCTTTTCAGATCTTGGATCAGATAGGACCGGTTGCGTATCACCTTGCTTTGCCTACTCCCTCGCTTGCGTGCATAATGTATTTTATATCTCCATGCTCAAGAAGTACGTTCCAGATCCTTCACATATTATTCGGTGGGAACACGTAAAACTCAAGGACAATGCCACATATGTCCTTAAGCCCACTAGGATTTTGGACAAGAAGGAACAAGTTTTATGAACAGGTGTGATTCACTGGGTGAAGGTATTATGGACACACCACGGAGAAGAAAAAGCTACTTGGGAAACAGAAGTCAAAGTTCACAAACACTACCCTAACCTTCTTAAACAATATGAGCAGGTACAAATTTTGAGGATGAAATTTTTTTTAATGGGGGTAGATTGTAACACCCCGTCCAGAAAGGGAACAAGTGTCCCGAGGCGCACGTGCAAACCGACGCAGATCGGATAATTCAAGAGTATGTGGGCTTGCTATGGACTAATTAATGTCAAGTTTAACAACTAATGAGATCAAATCAAGTCATGCTCAGCCGAGCACCGGCCGTAGAGCCGTGTAGTCCCTTTATATTCTGGGCGATTGTCCTTACGGCCGTGTTTTGCCCAAGGAAGATCCAAAAATCGAAACTTTGTCGACTATGGGCTCGGGCTCGCCGGGCTCGTGGTTCCAGTGCGAAGCCAAACCCCGAAAATACCCGTAAACCATCAATAAGCGCTGTTTCATCGGCACTTGCAAACTGCAAGTCGTCTGGCCTAAAGAAATAAAATTCTGAAATTTGCCCTTATAACCTTCACGGAGTATGCAAAACTGGGGTGTTCCACCGTTGATCTCTTCTAAATTCACACCGAATGTTGAAAATAAATCCGCACTGCGCACATATAAAATTTGGCCGTTGATCGTGGAACGGTGACCGTTGATCGCAAATCGGGCCGCTACGGCAAAACCCCGAGTCCGTTTGCAATTAAACTTCGCCCAACCCTTCATCGGGCCATGTGGCATCTATCTTACGTGTCTGATGGGCCAGGGGTCCATCAGAGCAGCTCTAATAACCTGAAATGGGCCCCATATGTCTATTTGGGAATTTCCTTAAACCCGAGGGTCAATGAAATAAATCTGACATATAAAGTCCAAATTTCTCCTCTCTCAAAACCCCATTTCTCAACTGAGAGAGAGAGAGAGAAAGGAGATAGAAATCCCTACCTTGATGTGCATGTGAGCTTGGTACTTAGATTTTGAAGATCCTAGCATCCTCACCTCTCTTCTACCGGCGAACTCCGTTGTTCTCCACCGTTGGAAGAAGAAATTTCAACCCATCTAAGGTAATTTAGGATTTCTCACTCTATTTTCATGATTTCTACAACATGCATGTAATTCTTGTCCATCCAATGCAATGTGGTCTCGACACTTCGAGCCATGGAGGACCGGCGTGTCACGCCCAAACTCGAAAAACGGGCTCACAAAATTCTCGACGCCGACCAAGGCGTCGATAGCCTCCGTAGTGCCCCATCTTTGGTTCCCAGCACTCATATGCCGATTCTCGATCCCGTGATCCTACAAGGAGGATTCTCGCAGGATTTTTTTTTATAATGGAGCATAACCAAATCACAAAACAACATCACCACATATCCACTAATATAAATATTTGAATACAATGCTGAAAGGCAAATACATATGTATCAAAATCAAAGCTCCTAAGTCTCACAGACGCTCCAAGTTCAACGCTGTTGCGACCTAACGCCACCCACACGCATCTATTGTGCATAAGCTTATAGAAAGCTTAAAGGGTGGTAAAAGTGTGTGTAAGGTAAATGTCAACTATACAATAAAGCCCATAAATCATACATCATCGGAATAAGTGAAAATACTAACAAGATCATGAATCATACGATATTAGAGTAAGCGGAAATACACTGGTAAGTCCATGAGTTATATAATATCAGAGTACGTAATGCAGATCATAATGAACCAAATATCATATACTACGGATGTAATGCAATATGTAGATCCTGTTAAGTCCTTCTAAGCCATATAAGTGCGTAAATGCAAAGAATAAAAATGTCATATGCCGAGATGAAATGCAATATGCGATACGAATGAAATGACCAAGCTGGAGTTAAGTCGGGATGATAGTGCGTAGTATCGCTGGCTATGGGGTCCATCACAAGGGAATTCTATCCAAACTAATCTCATACCTAAATTTAGATAGTCAAACACAATGTGGTAAACTCCTAATCTTAGATTAGTCGTGCGTCCTAACGAAATCCTGGCCATTGCGAAGGTACACGTAACAAATAGTTGCGCACCAACACTCGAGTGGATAGTGAATGGATGAATGAATGAGTATGCAACTCCCGCTTAGTAGCCTCGTTAACCACCGTAGCTCGCCCATTGTAGTAGCTTGCAGTGCCTCTACTCCCGCCCACATCACACTGCCACATCGGCGCCCGCCCACGTGCGCCCGCCCACATATGCAATAGTGACGAGGTGTCATAATATCATGTCGGGCCCCTTATATCAAGTCCACATATCAGTAATGTACATCTCTGGGATCATCACTGGGGTCTAGTACACTTCACACTGACTGCCGCCTACCTAGCCGTACAGCCCAGCGAGTGGAAGAGACCACACTATTCTCCGACCGCACCGCCAATACCTACCCGACTAGTCGATAGCGGACTCATTTGTGAGTGGTCAAACTCAGCTTAGCATGCCCCCTCACTTGGGCGGATAAGGCCAAATCCTCCCAATCGACCACGAGATAGTGGGAGACAACCCATCGGTATTCGGCACGACTCTGACGCTCATGTATCCACTCTGGCCTAAACGTTGGGGCATCTCCCGGCCTCTGAGGTTTAGGGACTTTTACCCATAGACATCAAAGTGCCTAGATGCTCGAACCAAATATTTTCAGCATCTCATCTAGCTATCTACGACATGCCTGTGGAGGTTACAGCCCTGATGTTGCTAGGGCGTACATTAATCACAATCACACAATACAAGATGCATGAGTCATGTAGTCCAATCATGTATTAATCCTGCGCATACCTTGCGCTCATGTGGGATAACTTCACCTATCAGGGAATCTCATAAATCATCTGTACTATAGCATATGCAAGGGTCAATCACATCTCACAATAAACATGCAGAGGATGTGTATGGGCATGCATCATAATGCTATGCTGTCACATACCCATAATAGATATCAATAACTGGTATCAACAATCGGCCTTGACGATGTGGACATTTAACCAACATTGCCTACCAAGGAATGGTCCACATAGAGCCTAACATATAATGGACCCATGGCCTCACACAAGGACCTAATATACAACACCATAGGCCTCACTCAAGAGATTAATACACATCACGATGGGCCTCTCACATGAGCCTAATATACATCACAATGGACTCCATCGCCTGGCCCTCAAATGTATCAAAATGGGCCTCATCACATAGACCTCATATTCATCACATTAGGCCTTACACACGGGCTACATATACATCACATAGGTCTCGACAATCAGCCTTGGCAATCGAAATCGGCCTCAATAATCGGAATCGACAAATCAGAATCGGCCTCAATACTCGATCTCGACAATTGGGATCGGCCTATATAATCGGCCTCGAAAAATCAGAATTGGCCTCGATACTCGGCCTCGACAATTGGAATCGGCGTATACAATCAGCCTCGACAAATTATAATTGGCCTCGATACTTGTCCTCGACGATCGAAATTGGCCTTTACAATCGGCCTCGATAAATCAGAATTGGCCTCGATACTCGGCCTCGATAAATCAGAATTGGCCTCGATACTCGGCCTCGATAATCGGGATCGGCCTATATAATTGGCCTCGACAAATCAGAATTAGCCTCGATACTCGGGCCGACACTGGGATCGCCTATATAACTGGCCTCGACAAATCGTAATCGCCTTGATACTCGGCCTCGACAATCGGGATCGGCCTATACAATCGGCCTCGACAAATCAAAATCGGCCTCAACAATCAGAATTGGCCTATACAATCGGCCTCGATAATTAGAATCAGCCTCGATACTCGGCCTCGACAACCGGGATTGGCCTATACAATCGCTCGACAAATTAGAATCGCCTTGATACTCGGCCTCAACAATCGGGATTGGCCATACAATCGGCCTCGAAAAATCGTAATCGGCCTCGACATCGGAATCCGCCTATACAATCGGCCTCGACAAATCGAGTTGGCCTCGACAACGGGATCACCATACAATCGGCCTCGACAAATCGTAATCGGCTCGACAATTGGGATCAACCTATATAATCGGCTCGACAATTGGAATCGGCCTCGATACTCAGCCTCGACAAATTAGAATCGGCCTCGATACTTAGCCTCAATAATCGAAATCGGCCTCGACAAATCGGAATCGGCCTATATGGGCCTATCAAAGGGCCCTAGGGAAAGTTACAATGCGGATATTTAACCAACATTTTCTATAATGTGGACGACAAACCATCATTGCTCCCAAGGCATAGCCCGCCATAAACATCATTACATAAACTATGGTGGAATTACACGTTGCAATGGACCTTATGTACATCCCATTGGGCCTCAACCCATGGGCCTTAGATACATCAAATGGGCCGCATCATATGGGCCTCATATATGTCAAGGTGGGCCTCAATGAACTGGCCACAAATACATCAATATGGGCCTCATCACATGGGCCTTATATATCAAGATGGGCCTCAACGAACGAGCCACAAATACATCAAGATGGGCCTCATCACATCCCAAAAAAAGAATCATATTTGAAGGATCATTTGGACCATACCACAAATAGCAATGAAGATAATAATTTTCATGATTAAATAAATCACAGGCCCACTATAAAGTTTATTTCCCAACCAATCTAATCATAAGGTCATAAAGACCTGGATTAAGAGGGAAAACAAATATCATATAGGTCCAAACCCTCGTAGCCTAAGGGTTTTAATGGTGGATGTTCAAACCCATTATTTTTGCGGTGTGGTCCACCTGATCGATGGCTGGACACATCACGGAGTGGCCCTCCGTGATGTATTTGAGATCCAACCTATTCATTTGTTAACATTGTAATAGATGAAGTGAAAACAAATATCAGCTTTATTAAAAACTACGGTGGCCCTTAGAAGTTTGAATGGTGGAGGTCACTGTCCACTATTCCAATGGTGGGGTCCACTTGAACTTTAGATCTGACTCATTCTTTGCCCCATACCATGAAATGATATCTCAAAATGGTCGGGCAGCATGGATACAAAGCAATGCATCATGGTGGGCCCCACCGTCCAAACAGTGGACGGTGTAGATTAAACAAATACATCATGTGGGTTGGGTCCCACTGTCCAGTGGTGTGGATGGTGGAATAAAACACATACATCATGGTACGGCCCACCATCCCTGGACGGTGTGGAATACAATACATACATCAGTGGATCCCATGTGGAGCCCACCATAACGTTTATCTGCCATCCAATCTGTTGGTAAGGTCACACGGACCCGGATTAAAGAGGAAAAACAAATTTCATAATGTTCCAAAACTTTTGTGACCCAGGAAGAGTTCTAATGTTAGATGTTTAATCCCACTATTTCCTACCGTGTGGGCCACCTGAGTTCCAGGTACAACTGATTTTTGGGGTGGCCTACTGCCTCTAAGGGGGCCTACCAAATGCAAGGTGTTGATGTCCAACACACCTCATGGTGGGGGCCACGGCTGGGACCCAAGGTCCTTGCCCCCTCCCTTTATGTCCCAGCGCAGTAGGACGCTGCACGTCCTCTAGACAGTGGTAGCGCCTGCTGCACATACCCTTTAAAAAAACAGTTTTCTGTGGTTTTTCACAGGTGGGGCCCGCATCAATAGAATCCACCTCACCCATTAGCTTCTACCGCTTAAGACAGACCAAACGAACCCAATATTCGATATGCTTTGGTGTACAGAAACATCAGAGTGGATTTTAACAGTAAAAATTATTGTTTTCTATGCTATGGCCCACCAGATACTCAGATTGGCCTCATTTTTCAGCTCAACGCCTAAAATGAGTAGGGGAATGGGATGGACGGCTTGGATTAGATCCATATATCAAGGTGGGGCTTGCATGAGCGGCCCACCCAAAAAGCTTATATATATATATTTGATGTGAGTACAACCCACTGTCTTTTCTCATTTCAATGAACATGTCTAGCATCTAGGGACACTGGACGGACTGTGCTCACATATAAATCAAGGTGGGTCCCACATGGACGTGGCCCACTTGATTTGGATCAATTTGATACTTGTGTCTTCCCATCACCATAGGGTAGGGCCCACATGGCTTGGACGGTGTAGATCTAACACGTCCATTAAGTGGGTCCCACGAAGGTGGATGACATGGATAAAATGCATACATCATGGGGCTAATAATAAGGGAAAAGAGAGAGAGAGAAAGAGAGAGATTGAGTGATGGAGGGACCCCGACACTATGGGCCCTCCCTTCCGTACATCACAACATACATCAAGTGGGTCCCATTACATATGGGCCCACCGATCGAAATCAACGATGGAGATCCTTTCTCCACCAAAATGCAAGGTCTAGATGACCCTATTTGTGCAAGGAAAATAAACATCATAATGGGGTTCATATATGGAGAATGGCACCATCATGGAATGATTATGAGAATCAAGGTGGTCCATCAGCCACATCTAGGGTCCAAAGTGAGATCCATACCATTAATCGGTAGGCC
Source organism: Magnolia changhungtana (assembly GCA_030180095.1). NCBI lineage: Eukaryota > Viridiplantae > Streptophyta > Magnoliopsida > Magnoliales > Magnoliaceae > Magnolia > Magnolia changhungtana. The sequence goes on from JASAUF010000158.1 coordinate 246,786, forward strand.
TCACTTTGTCCATCATAAAAATATGAAATCTAGGCCTATAAAAACACTCACCGTTCGATCTTCTTGGTCCGATGGAACGCCGATCTCCTTATGTCTCACTTTGATGGAAGGTGATGAGAGATGAAGGGCTAGGATGATCGATCTTGGAATAGGAAGTGGGCCACACACAACATCTCACTTCTCTCTTTGGAATGCTTGGACGTCCACCATTTTTTGTCTCCTTTATTGCTTAAAAAATGTGAAGAGAAAGAGAGAGAGAAAAGGTGGTTATAAGAGGTGATGGATGTGAGGTGATAGTTGTACTTGACTTGAGAGTTGACCTGGGGAGAAAGAAAGCATGGGTTGTGCACTTTGATTGATTGATTGATTGATTGATGAGACATATTGTACAGATTCTCTTGGGTTTAGCAAATGCACGGTGTTTTTCTTGAACTAAACGTGAGCTCGTATCTCCGGCCTGGGTATCGCCTTGGTGCGCGAGACGCGGCATTAGAACTGCGACGATGGTGCATTTGCAATGGTACAAGTCTCGGATTAAGCCAATTCAGATCTATGGGATATGACTAAGGGTCGCGCGCAAATACCGATTACAGATCGCGGGTTGCCGGAATTCGACCAGGAGGATCGTGGGAGTCCACGGAACAGTATGGACTAGGATACGAGCCTTACACGGCATCGCTAGGATCTTCTCAGCAACCTCCGGTTAAGTTTAGGTGATGACCATTACCTTTAGGTGGCCAGTTATCGCGCCTAGTATAGGTTTAACGAACGTGCTTGGTGTATGTTGGTGCATGTGGCTGAATTTTCCTTTTTAGGCAAACTAAGGTGACAAACGAGATATTTCTAAAATTCATGGGAAAAGACTTGACCCTAAACCCTTAATTAAACTAAATTGTTGATGTACATGCTTCGTTGGTTTCAAATTTGTGGATTTCCTAATTTGATGATGATTAATTGTGTTTCTTTTAGTTTGGTCCTAACTATGCCCAACATGCTAACATGTATTGTTAAAAATGGTTGTTAAATGTTTGATTTCATGAATCCCTAAACTTGTAGTTGAGCATGCTTTGTTGAGGACATGTAATGATGAAGAAGTGTCGAATTGGTCGATTCACTTGCCTGGATTGTAGTGTATGATTGAACCGTAAAATGCATGATTACTTGTGGGGAATTTATTCTAGGTGCTTTGCTACATGACTATCCATATAATTATATGAGCTGGAACATGTTGTGTATAACTTGTAAATGAAATAGAACTTGTGTATGGAGCTGCCCATGCATTGACTTTACTATAACTATATCTGCCTGATGTGAAATGTATGTATGGATGTAGTGATTGGTGTGTATAATGCATAATTCCCCTATGGATTGACCGATTACTTAGAATTATCCGGGCGGTCCTTGGTAGACCTGTCCCTAAGTGAATCTGGCCAGACAGTAAAACCATAGGTTGTTAGCTGTAGTTGGACTACACGAGATTTTGTTCTCAAGCCGATTAGCTATGCTTCAGCTCGACGGGGCACATTGACTAATAGTCGACCATCCTTGTACGTTAACCTTGGTTGATCCCGCCTGTATGAACTTGGAGTACCCTAAGACCGTTGCGCCCATTGTTTACTATGGTTTACGACTCGCAAAATCTCATGAGTCGGGGATGGTGATATGGGACATTATGCCCATGCTGTCAGCCTACACTGGGGTGACGAGCCTCCTCGTGGTGTCCATTGAGTACTTGGACTCGTGAGCCGGGAACGGTGGTATGGGACTCTGTACCCGTACTGTCGGCCTGTTTTGGGGTGACGACCTCCCTATAGCGACCGCGAGTAGGACATTTACGTCCCAACCTGTTTCATTTATGTTTATATTACTTTTCGAGATTGACGACCCCAAGATAGGGCTAAGGGTTGCGAGAGCCACATGGCCACGACCCTTGAGCCGCGTGATCAGGTGATGGCAATAACTCCACTAAGGGTATTCTAGTTTTCCCAACTTACTGGATGAACGAACTTAACTAAACAACCAGGCTAATATACTTCATGACATTGCATTATATTTATGGCGATTATGCAGTCAAGGTCACTTTTGAGAGAGTGTTGTTTCATTACGAACGTCAGATGTCGTCGCTTGAGGGAGGCTGGTTTTTGACGAGGAGCATGCATCATATCATAATATGCATTTGCATTAATAACAGGGTTTTGGAATCTATGTTATTTGTTGTTCATTAAATGTATCCTATGCATGATAATTCGATGCATATTGCTAATGGTACCAATGAGTTGATCACTCACTCCCACTCTGGGACGGTGTTCTAAAACACCAACCAGAACCCAATATAGATGCAGGTACCCTAAAGCAACACGCACTAGACAATGTCGCTGCCAACGACGACGAGGAGCGAGCGTACTACCAGGAGTTTGGCGGAGCATATTAACAAGATGGATGTCGGTGGGACTGGGCCAGAGCTAAGGTCATTTTGGGGATTGATGAGTGTTGAGAGTAAAACTATGGATAACTGTTAAACTGATTTTATTAAGTCAACGTGGTGGATACGAACCTTCTATAGTACTCTATTGGCTGGTGGCATTTGAATTATAAACTATCTGATTAGAAATTGAATATGCTTAGATTAATTCACCACTGCTTGCTAATACCGGATTAATTATATGCATTTGTGACTCATTTTTGCACACGTGACACTCGGGAATTCGGGAGCCGAGTAGCTACACGGTCCTTGAATTTCGGGGCGCTACACAAAGCGACGCTGGCAGCGAATGGTTATACTCAAAAGGAAGGAATCGACTTCACAGAGATATTCACACCAATTGTTAAGAAGGTATTTATCAGATTTGTGTTGGCACTAGTTGCCCAATACTATCTCGAGCTGGAATAGATGGATGTCAAGACTGTATTCCTGCACAGGAAGTTGGAAGAGCAGATCTACATGAAGCAAGCAGAGGACTATGAAGTTAAAGGGGTAGAAAATAAAGTTTGTAGGTTAATGAGGTCATTGTACGACCTTAAACAGTCGCCTAGGCAGTGGTATAAAAAAATTGTTTCTTTCGTATTGAGTCAGAAATTTACTCGGAGTTAATATGATTACTATGTCTATTACGAGATACTGAGTGATGATAAATTAATTATCCTAGTATTGTATGTTAATGATATGTTGATTGCTAGTCATGATGTCTAAAATCAACATACTGAGACTCAGTTATCAGGACATTTGAGATGAAAGATATGGGGGTTGCAAAGAGGGTCTCGACATAGATATTCATAGAGACAAGAAGAAGAGCAGACTTTGGTTATCATAGACAGAATATATTGAAAATGTGTTGATCAATTATGGGATGGACCAGGCAAAGTCGGTTAGCAATGCTCCCATGCAAAATACTCACTTCAAGCTTTCCTTAGAATAATGTCCTAAAACAAATGAGGAAAATTAGGATATGTCTCATATGCCTTATTCAAATGTGGTTGGTAGTTTAATGTATGTCATGATCTATACGAAACCGGATATTTTACAAAGAGTCGGTGTTGTGAGCAGATACATGTCAAACCCCCACAAACAACATTGAGAAGCGGTGAAATGGCTACTTTGATACATTTGAGGTACGAAAGATTACGTTTTAACTTTTGAGAAAACAGGAACAAAGTTGGTAGGATATGTAGATTTAGATTACGCAGGAAGTATGGATTTCAGAAAGTCAACTTCAGGTTATTCGTTAGTGCAGCGGGTGGAACAATCAATTGGATGTCGAAGCTTCGGTCCATGGTGCCTCTTTTCATGACTGAAGCTGAGTATATGGTAGTGACAGAAGCATTTAAGGAATGTGTTTGGTTGAGAGGCATGATAGATCAGTTGAAGCTTCAACAGGAGGTCGTGCTGGTTAATTATGACAGTGAGAGTGCTATCAATTTGGCTAAAAACACTGTTTATCACTCACTTACTAAACACATTGATGTTTGTCACTATTTTACCCGACAGGTACTTGATGAAGGAGGTGTAACTCTAGAAAAGACAGCATGTTCACTAAGGTAGTTCCTACGGAGAAGTTTAAGTTCTATGCAACTTCTCTAGACTTGGCAATAGTTTAAAAGAAATACAGAGTGTGTACAAGAAGCGCTGATGAAGTTATGATACAAGGCAGAGATACGAGAAGATGACAAGAAGCTACACGTTTGATGATTGCAGACATGGTGGAAATTATTGTATTTAATATTTTTAATCAAGTTTTATATTTCGTTTTCCATTTGAGATAGAATTCTTCCCAGTTTCCTTTTTCGTTTGGGATGGGATTCTTACCAGTTTCCTTTTTTCATTTAGGATTCTTCCCAAGGCTATATATATGGGTGTAAATAGGATTAGAAAATACTACTAGGGGTTTTCAAATTCTTCCAAGGGCGCTCAAAGAGTGTAGCAAGGGTGAGATTCGAGGTTGTTCGAATTAGGTAAGCTCTTTCTCTTTGTAATATTTGCTTTCATAGTGATCATTTGTCGCTTTGTGCCTTAGTTTTTCCCGCAAGGGTTTTTCCACGTTAAAATCTCTGTGTACTTCTCCCTTTTACTTAGTACCATTGGGTTACCATCCTAGATCCGCCTCCATGTGCTTCCGCGGTCCCCCAACAGATCCTTAGGTAGCCTTGATGTTTGTGTTATATGCACACTAGCCATTTATCTAGCCAGTTATTTTTAGCATAAGCCTATATACAAGTGAAATCCAAAGTTCAAGTGGGCCGCATCACCAGAAATAGCTAAAATGGAACGGATTGTAGGGCAATCCAAAGTTCAAGTGGGCCACATCACAAGAAATAGCTGAGATGTTCAATAACTTCCTCCAGCACACCTTGATACTTGTATGTTATCAGCATGCTCAAAACGTGATTCGTACATTGATGAAGGCAAATTTACAAATATGGGTCTGGAAGAAAACCCTCAGGTGTCATTCCGTGTGTATAAAAAAATTAGAAAAAAAATTTGTAAAAGGTTCCTGCTATTACCAATCCTGCCTGCTTTACTCTCAACAGACAGTAGAAGGTATTTGACAGACATGCTAAAAAAATACTTTACTTGTACACATGCACAGGCACACGATCTAGACTGCCCCAATTTGGTGGACCTCCATAGATAGGGGTAATAGCTGAAATCAGATCCGCTGGACCTATCTCACCTCTGTATGATGGGCATTTGCAGTCCTTTACTCTTTGTACAACACACACACACACACGATTTAAACTGCCCTAGTTTGTAACGATGAACATATTTTAGACATTGATAAGATGATTAGAATAGTTTTTTAGTGCCATTTTAGGTATATGGACCATCCACAGTTTCTAACATTATTTTAACGGTTTGGATTATAACTGCGTGCATTAGGATAGAGGACTAACGACTAACAGAGTATTTTCCTTTTCTGATTTTCTATCTACACAATGGTGCTGACATGATGACATCACATGTCTTCCTAAGGCTGATATCATATTTATATTGGTAATGCCAGCACTACATCGGGGTAGCGATCTGCCTACAGCCTAATCTGATTTTGGGACGTGAACGGACGTGAATTGCCACCATCCCTGCCTACGAGATGTTCAAGTAGGTGCTAGCTATATGCGGCCTGCCACGGTCTATGTGTGACATCCAATCTGTCCATCAGTTTTGTTGGTTCATATTAGGATCATTTCCTATCATGTGGCCCACTTGAGTTTTTGTATCTGCTCCATGATTCTGATCATGTCCTAACGTGATCCTGATCGGTTAAATTGATGAATAGAGCTTCTGTCTAAGAGGCTCCCATTATGCTGTAACACAGGAAAGTGGCATGAAATGTGAATGGCATGTAATCTTGAAGTTATGTGAATATACTCCTGTATACGGAGCTCTATGAGGCCCACTGTGATATCTGTGTTATATTCACTTTGTTTATTCATTGCACTCACTACAAGAAAGTGGGCCTTTACCGGCGGTCAAAACCGCCAGTAAAGGTCCAAAACCGCCGGCAAAGCATTTGCCGACAGTCTACAAACCGCAGGAAAGGCTCGGTCGGTAAAGGGTTTACCGACGGCCATGGAGTTTCCTGACGGTTTTTCTTACCGCCGCTATGGGGGGAACTAAAATGGCGGTGGGCACCCTTTGCCAACGGTCAGCAAATGGGGTTCCGCTCGTCGTGGCATCCATGGGCACTGTTGATACATATCGTCTTGATTGTGTATGGTACGTTCGTGGGGCCTTCTAATCATTATACACATGCCACGTGTGTGGTCCAAACCTACAGATTTACCATCGAGGTGGACAATCAGAACCGTACATTAATTTAAATTAATCGTGGGACCCACCATGTTAGGATCACCATCTCAAAACCAGATGGAGTGGATAGATACTAAACAATGATCAATGGAAATTTTTAGTTGAATTGTGCCGTTGACTATTTTCATTACAACCGTCCATTAAATGTCCACCAAACATTACAACGGCCCGAAGCACCCCTACTATAAAAATACACGAGGTTTGCAAAGCCCACACATGGTTACAACCTTACTTGTCTATACTCCAGCACACGTGCAGTGTAGACACGTATGCAGAAATCGAGATTTCAAGACATGGGACACACTGATTCAGATCATCCGCACAAAAATACCCGACCATCCCATAGTATCTCTGCAGATAACCTACATAAAAGACTGGCCAATGCATCGATCACCTACAAAAGAAAGCACATTTTACTGTTTTAAGTTAAATGAACCATTTCAAGAAATTACAAGATACTAAGGAAATATTATAATCCAACACCCAAATTTTATAGAACTACCTCCCCAACCGATTTTACACAATACGCCTCGAGACCTCTTTTAACCGCCATGAAAGTCCATTCAGTAGAAACAAAACTAGATTGTAAACAAGCAAGATCCAAACAGGTCGAGAATTGGGTCAAAATAAGTAGTCTACCTTGAACGAAGATAGTGTTGGCATTGGCTTTCATCATCAAGGAAAAATCTGTGAAGTACTAAAGATCAGTTCCAAAGTAGAGCTTGCATCAGGCACAATAGATGCTAAAAATTCCATAAACTAAATCCTATGAGAAAATATCATAGTAGTACTCGACTTTAGAACAATTTCCACCGATGGAAAACCAACGACAGAGGAGCTTAGATAATACCTTTGGAAGCCAGTTACAGGATAGTTGCGGGCTTAAATGGTAGAGACATAGACCTGATAAAATTTATGTCAATGCAACAACAAACCAATTAACAGAGCTCTCATTCTATGTAAACAATAGATGCACATGGTAAATAGCTTGTTTCTTTACCTTATCATTCGTGCAAACATCACGTGGGCCACACATCTATCCAGTACCACCGTAGCTTAAGGTGGTATCAATACCACCGAGCGCACCCGACTTGGTATTAGGGAGCCGCTTCTGTTACACTTGAAGCGCTTCCCTCGAAAACAAAAACAAAAATGATGGAGCATGTGGTTTAATTCCGAATGAAGTATTCTGCGCTTTATGGAGTACATTCATAGAATGGAACTCAAAGAAAGTATTGTATGTCAAGTCTAATTAAAATACATGATACCCAGATACTTCAACCTAGAGAACGTATCCATAACGTATCATCATGTTTGACACCTCAAGTTTATGGGTAACCACAAGATCCACCGTAGAAAACAAAATCCAAATAGGAAGTGAGAAGAGAAACCACATAAAGGAAATGGACTCCCATGCCACCATCTGCACATCCATCTCCCATTTACATGTGTGTCATCAGAATCTCACCTATGAAAGCAACAACTAATTATCAAACTTATGATCAAAGATTTAGCTAGTTTAAAAATATGTAAAATAAGTTGAAGCATATACATGTATTAAAACTAATCATGTATAAAACAGGACAATAATAAAGTTCCTAGCACCCTTACATGCACATCCAAAAGCAATTTCTTCCGCTTTGAATATATTCACATTGCATCCAAAAATTGATACACTAAATACAAATCAAACACTTGAGGTCGTGTTTATGGCGGCTATCACTTGATGAAAGGCTCAGATATCACTGACATGTGCCTTGGTGGCCTAGTGGATCTATTGTTTACATAGAATGAGGATCCGAGGCCACCCAAATTAGATTGGTGGGCCCCAGCTGCCAATAAGGATCCGATTAGTGACGTGGCAGGATAAGAAGCACCCAAGTGTTTTACTAAATTCCACGCTTATCCTTGTCTTTCCTAGTCAGAGATAACGCGTGTTCGCCCACCAAAGGTGCAGAGATTGGATGGTAACTGGAAGGAATCTTCCTAACCATGTACTACCTCTTCCAATCCTAGGTTTACAAGTCAAAAGTATATGTAAATCCATAGTATTGGCCTACCTCACTAGATGACAAGAAAATGCAAAGATAAAACAGCTTCATCTTTCCTTTCAAACATTTCAATCCCTCTTCTTCTATCTTCTTCTTCTTCTTCTTCCCTTAGCTTTTTTTCTTTTTCTTTTTCTTTTTCTTTCTTAATTGAGGCTACATGGAGAGAGTAAACAGCTCTACTCTTCCTCCAGGATTTAGGTTTCATCCAACTGATGAGGAATTAATCATGTTTTATCTCCGAAATCAAGCCAAATCCATGCCTTGCCCTGTATCGATTATCCCAGAAGTTGATATTTACAAATTTGACCCGTGGGATTTACCTGGTTAGTTTTTGAATTACATCTATGTTGGTATATGATTCTTTTTGTTAGCAAATGATTTCAGCCGTCTAAGGTTTTCTATTGATTTGATTGTTCGTGGGTCTTAGATAAGGCAGACTTTGGAGAGAATGAGTGGTATTTCTTCAGCCAACGACTCGCCAACATGTCTAGAAACATCAAACACGTCGTAAGTGCAATTCACAATAATAAGCATGAATACAAGCAAAATCACAGAAGATTATTTGTTCTTAGCTCACCTTGGATGATCTTGCATAAACTACTATTACAAACACCCTGCCAAGAAAAATAGAAGATATAGGCACAAATTTATGAATGTCACTGATTAATTTAAGGTTTCAAGAACTTACATCCACCTCACTCTTACTGCCAAGTAGTCATGATGCACCCTCACAAGCAAACATGCGTGTTGTATATACATGCACCCACACCAAATGCTAATACATAAACCATGAATCTTGTAATTTGAAATCATAATAGTCAAAGAGATTTGAAATCAAAAGAAAGCAAATGTCGCCTTCAAGACGTTGACTTCTTCCTCACTTTCCTAATATAAAGATTGGAATAAAGAACCACTCCATATCAAATGGCCAATACTTTTTAACACTTCCATTCATTCAAGTGTAATTATGCAGCTCATATCAATGTTAAAGCGTACCATAAAATCAGCCCAATACATTTCCTAGAACAGAACCTCATCAAGTGGGGACACAGACTAGCAGCAACTATAAGACACAGAAATATGAATCGCATGAGAAGCCATTCCTCGCATCACCTTTCCTAGGCAAAGCAAAATGGGCTATCTTGACTAGGTTCCAAAATATGCCATCCCGTTAGATATGTTGTGGACTGTAAGTGAATTTTTCTGCTGAACTTTTTGGGCTCTTTTTAGCTTGTTGTTCACGTGGGAAGAAGGAAAAAAGAAAGAAAAGATGACCCTTGGGCCCTCGAAATCACATTAAACCTCTTTGGATGGCTCGACCGATGGCTCAAAAAACTTAGGAGAGTCATTACCCTACCACCCCCTTTCTCCTGATGTCAACCTCAGCCCTGCAGTTCCCCTCACTGTGGACCTATCCCCATTCTTTCAAAATCACTACTCTCCCCCTCCCCCTCCCCTCCTAACTGCCCCTCACCACATTGAATCTTCCATGGAGCCTATAGAAAATCCCCTTAACCCCTTAGCAGCCACCCTGCCCCCCACCCCCCCTCAAATCCCTGCTCTCAGCCCAAACTCAGCCTTTCCAGATGTGTTCAGCCCTGATAATCCCCAGGGGCAGAAATCAGGTGCGTTAAAACTCAACCTGACTAGATTCTATCTTAGAAGGTCCACCAAAATCCCCGCCAAGAAGGGGCTCTCTCGGATCCAAATTTCGTCCATCCCCTTCTCTAGCTTGAAGGAAATGATTAGAAATTCCAAACGTCAGGGTTCAATGGCCAAGAAAACCTGCAATGGATAGTTTGCTCGTCTGGAATGCTCGCGGGGTGGGTAACAAGCCCACGATTTTAACTCTAAAGAGGTTGCTAAAGAAATTCAAACCAGCAATGTTGGCTATCTTGGAACCCATGCTCCGTGACGACAAAAGGGCTCGTACAGGCCTGAAGCTCGGTTTCCACTGCTCCGTTTCAAATGCTGAAGAGGGTGGTAAAGTGTGGCTGTTTTATTCCCCAGCCTGCTCTATTGACAACGTCACCTCTTCCTCTCAGATGCTCTCTTGCTCTTTTGCTGTAAATGGTCACTTGGACAGATTCTTTGTATCATTCATTTATGCCAAATGCTCCAAATCTAGTCGCAGGCTGTTGTGGGACCAACTTGCGTGTCTGGCAGCAGCTTCTTCGCAGCCCTGGTTGGTAGCTGGTGATTTCAACGCCGTTTTATCTGCTCATGAACGGAGAGGTAACGGCCCCTTTGACGCTAGCAAAGGCAAACAGATTTGCAGTAAGGCCTTGAGAAGGGTGGTCGGCGGATATGGGCTTTTCGGGGAACACCTTCACATGGTGCAACAACCAACAAGGTCTGGCGAGAACCTGGGCGAGGTTGGATAGAGTGTGCGGCAACAATGCTTGGTTGCAGCTTTTCCCTTCTACTCAGGTAAAGCATCTGCCCAGGATAAATTCCGACCATTTGCCTCCTCGCTTTATTCCTGTTCCATCCACGTTTTCGTTCCCTGCCGTTTAGATTCCGCAGAATGTGGCACGTCATGACAACTTCCAAAAGCTGATCAGGTCGGCCTGGGTATCAGAAGTTGAAGGAAATCCTCTGATCACGTTGCAATCCAAGCTTAGGAACGTCAAATCGGCCCTGAAAATTTGGAACAAAGAAATCTTTGGGAATATCTTCCTGTCTATCCAAAAGGCTGAAGTCGAGCTGGCCTTGGTGGAGGAGGAAGCTCTCATTTTAACGTCCCAGGATGTTCTCCAAAAGCTAGATCGGGCCAAATCTAAGTTAGCAAACTTGGAGCTTTGTGAAGAAATCTTCTGGAAGCAAAAATCCAGATGTGACTGGCTCAAAGAGGGAGATAGGAACACTAGCTTCTTCCACAGTTTTGCTTCGGATCGTGCAAGGAGGTCAGTCATTCAAAGTATTCAATTAGCAGATGGCCAATTTCGTCGGACCAAGCCTCTATCAAGCATGCGGCTGTTGAATACTTTGCTTCCCTCATGACGGCGGAGCCAGTGGTGCTCCATGAAAGTATTCTCAGCGTGATTCCAAAGATAGTTTCGGATCTCGAGAACCGGGATCTTTTGTGCGCTCCATCCCTTGAGGAGGTGAAACTGGCTGTCTCCGGTCTTCCCCAAGACGGTGCTCCAGGCCCTGATGGCTTCACGGGGGCTTTTTTTCAAGGCTGCTGGGATATTATTGGGCATGACATCCATCAAGCAGCCATGGCATTCTTCAAAGGGGACCCTCTCCCAAGAGCGTACACAGCTACTCTCCTCTGCCTCATTCCCAAATCTGCAAACCCAAAAAAATTCTCTGATTTTCGCCCTATAAGTCTTTGTAATTGCATTTATAAAATTTTCTCCAAACTGATTACAGATAGGCTCAGCAAGATTCTCCCCAACATTATATCACTCGAACAAGGGGCATTCACTCAAGGAAGATCCATAGCTGAAAATTGTGCGCTCGCTCAAGAACTGTTCAGGGACATTGATAGGAAAGTAAGAGGGGGAAACATTCTCATGAAATTGGACATGGAGAAGGCCTATGATAGGGTGGATTGGAAGTTCCTCAAGGAAGTCCTTTTCCGGTTCGGGTTCGATCCTTGCTGGGTAGCCTTAGCCGAGAAGTGCTGGATTAACTCTTGGTTCTCAGTGCTGATCAATGGGGAGCCGTCTGGCTTCTTCCACTCTTCCAGGGGCCTGCGTCAAGGGGACCCAATCTCCCCGGGCCTCTTCATTCTCGCATCCGAAGCTCTCAGTCGGGGCTTTAAATATCTGTTCACGCACGACTCATGCATCCCCTACGCCACTCGAAGGCTCTGCCCGATGATCACTCACCAACTATTTGCGGATGACACGCTTCTGCTAGCTAATGGAGGGAAGCGGTCGCTAGTTAAGATTGCAAATTTCCTTAACTTGTACCAGCAATCTTCAGGTCAGAAAATCAGCAACAACAAAAGTTTTTTCATTCTTTCTTCCCACCAAGCTCAGTCCAAGATCAGATCGACCCAACGGCTTCTGGGGTTCAATCAAGGTGCTGCCCCTTTCACATACTTGGGGGTCCCAATATACAAAGGAAGAGCTCTGAAGTCCTACTTTCAACCCTTGGTGGATAAGGTGCAGCACAGAATTTCGGGCTGGAAGACTAAGCTGCTGTCCCAAGCTGGTCGTGCAACCCTTATCAACCACGTCCTCAATAGCATTCCGGTTCACCTTATGGCTGCAACCGACATTCCTACATCACTGCTTGGGGTGCTTGAAAAGGCCTGTGCAAATTTTTTCTGGGGTTGGGAGGGGACCCGAAGGCGTTGTCATTGGCTGAGGTGGGACCTCATTGCTCGCCCAAAGGACGAGGGTGGCCTGGGTATCAAACGGCTCTTCCACGTGATGAAAGCGTTCAGAATGAAGTTGGCTTGGAACGTCTCTTGCTCCACTAACCCCAGCTGCTGGATCAGTTTTGTCAAGAGCAAATACCAGGCGGATTTAGCTGTGGCAGATGGGGCCTCTCACTCTTATATCCCCTCCCCTATCTGGAAGAGCATTGCCGCTCTTCTCCCCCACATTTTGGCTTCTTCTCGCTGGTTGGTTGGCAAGGGAAACCTGAATTTTTGGAGTGACAACTGGTCTGGGCTTGGGCAGTTATCTGATTGGGTTCAACCCTCCACGTTCGTGATGGGCCAGGCATCGAGCCATGTTCTTAGCACCCAAGTCCATGATTTATTGGGTCCCTACGGCTGGCTGGACGAGATGAGAGCTCGGTCCATCCTCCCAGCGGTGGTGGTCAATCATATATCGGAGGAAGGAATTTGCACTTCTCCTGTGGAAGACAGAAAAATCTGGGCACCCTCTGCATCCGGTAATTTTGAAGTCAAGTCGGCCTGGAACATCTTGCGCCCAGCGGGGGCAAAATATAATTGGGCCAAATGGATTTGGAACCCGGTGATCCCGCTCAAAATCTCGCTGCTCCATTGGAAGATCATCCATAGAGCCATCCCTGTCGAGGCCAGAATCCAAACCCGTGGAGTCCACCTAGCCTCCAAATGTGTGTGTTGTCACCCTTGGTCCCAACCGAGCACTGAAACCATAGATCATCTCTTCGCTTCTGGGCCGGCTGCATCAGGGATTTGGAGCTATTTCCAAGCCATTTTCAAGGTGCACGGACCAGCCCACCTTTCGGCAGTGGCCAGAGCCTCTCTATGGTGGTCACACACCTCCCCTGATCGCCTCCATCGCTTGCGAGCCATCATTCCCTCTTTCATCTTCTGGGAATTATGGTTGGAAAGAAATAGGGCCCGCTTTGAAAACTTACCGTTCAGCAACTCAAAAGTAATTGCGCAAGTTCATCGCTGGATCATCAGAATCGGTCTTTCCCTGCCCCTTCCCAACTGTCTCAACGGTAGGTCTTTTCAGCTGCTCTCTCTCCTCCGCATATCCAATCCGAGGCGCAGCCAAATGCACTTCAAGGTTGTCAAATGGACCCAGCCTAAAAGGGGCTGGATTAAAATCAACGTGGATGGCTCATGTTGGGAACCCGGCCCATCGGGAGGTGGTGGCTTAGGAAGAACTAGGGAAGGTGCTTTTCTTTTTGGTTTCTCACGGGTATGGGGTGGGCACAAATTCCAGGGCAGAATTTCGCGCGATTTGTGACGGCCTAACCAAATGCGCTGAGTTAGGATTTTCGAAGATTGAAGTGGCGAGTGACTCCAAGTCCATTGTGGATATTCTTTGCAAGAATTCCATCCCATCATGGTCCATGCGTTACTGGCATGCAAGAGTTGAATCTCTGTCCAACATTTTAGACATCTCCTTTACCCATACTCCCAGGGAAGCGAATGCCGTGGCGGACGATCTAGCCAGAAGAGGAAGCGCCTCTCAAGAGTCCATTTTCTATGCTTCCCGGGAGAATCTCCCCTCCTTAACGAAGGGACTTCTTTTCCTAGATAAGGTGGGTCTGGGTTATTTGCACAAAGCCTACTAGTCCGTCCTGCTTCATATGATAGGCGAGGCTTCGATCTTTTTGTGATGCCCGCCCGAAGTGACTGTACAGCTTCTCTTGGGTTATAAAGTTTCTCTCAATTAAAAAAAAAAAAAAAAAAAAAAAAACCTCAGTGCTCTCATTTGGGTGTGTGTACTCCTGAATGCAATTTAATAAATAGTGAAACGAAAGGCTAAAAGGAAATTGCATTTTATAGGAATTTCATTATCTCAGGTGACATGAACGATAAGAGAGCATCATACACTGCCAAACTTCTTTCCCATAACCATCAAGAGAACATTTTCTAACTTAGTTCAGAAAGGAACAGAATCTATTTAAAAGAAATAAATGATTTTTACAAAATATATAGCTAGTATAAGACACATTCTATGGAAATGATATTGAATATACAATCGATGGCCATGAGAGAGAAGATACCATTGATGAAAGGGCCCGTAGCCCTCCGTGAACACCTCCAACTACCATCGACTCTGAAGTTCGACATCCGAAAAAGAATGCTTTAACAGAACTACACCTGTTTATACAATTAAAACCCACCACTTTGAGCCAACGACTCGCCAACATGTCTAGAAACATCAAACACGTCGTAAGTGCAATTCACAATAATAAGCATGAATACAAGCAAAATCACAGAAGATTATTTGTTCTTAGCTCACCTTGGATGATCTTGCAGAAACTACTATTACAAACACCCGCCAAGAAAAATAGAAGATATAGGCACAAATTTATGAATGTCACTGATTAATTTAAGGTTTTAAGAACTTACATCCACCTCACTCTTACTGCCAAGTAGTCATGATGAAAATGCATCTACACTATAAGAAGGGGAAAAAAATAAGAATTTGTGGCTGCACCGATATGATCGAGTATGAATGGCTGCCTACGTACCCAATGTTCGGAAGATTGGGATCAAGCCACTACGTAGTTCTTAATATTTAAATCAGAACATTTTACGCACAAGCAGAGAAAAAATCAAAACAAATCATAATAAAAATATGTGTACCTTCGTTATGCATAAGAATATGAAAAGCTGAAACAAATCACAACATAAATCTTTGTAGATTAGTCAAGTAAAACTACTAAATATTTCAAGAACATAGCGACGGAATCCCACCACAAATATGTCAAGCAAATACTAACATGAAACAAACATAGTGTCACAACCAATCACAAAATCAATTTTTTTTCGTTTTCAAAAATAACGAGTGAGAGAGAGAGAGAGAGAGAGAGAGAGAGAGAGAGAGAGAGAGAGAGAGAGATCCTCCATTTAGCTCAATCCATAGCTGTCACAACCTACAAAACAAAATAACAAAAAGAAATTAGTCTCATCAAAGTCTTATATAAGAAGTTCTGTGGTATATGCAAAAAAAAAAAATAATAATAAAATAATAAAAAATAAAAAAATCTTACCAAACAACAACAATCAGGCCAACAAATACTTGTTCCAACCGCATCCCCAATTGTTCTATATCGTCCATAGGGTCTCATCAAAGTTTCTTCACTTACAATTGCCACCTGAATATATACTTCCCAAAAACCATTTCCAAGTGGGAACCCGCCTACTTTTGTGAGCGGATCCTTACTCAAGACAATTCCTCTAGCAACAGTAACCCCACGAATACTAGTAAGAAGAACTTCGATCATGTCCTACAAATAAAATTTACTATTTAACGCAATAAATTGCATCATTTGTATACCACATCTAATTAAGAACACAATAATCTCAAAACATAATAAAAGAACTATTCAATTGGTGTGAAAATTTACCCCGGTACTACTGCAAGTCGTAGTCTTTCCCTTTTTCGCTAAGTGTCCCTATAAATTAAAAATCAATGTCAATCATCATATACCGACTAAACTCTATATAATATAGGACATAATACACATGTAAATATATGAATATATATCATATAATTACCTGGCTTGATGATGAGGCCGGTTGGTTTGGGTTGAGATTAGCTGAATTATCTGATACTGTGGATTTCAAATTTGTCCTAGAGGATATCAGTTGCGCCATTGATTCTTTAAAAGATAAAAATTCCGATTTTAGGGATACTTCCGATTTTATGGATGATACTTCCGATTTTAGAGATAATACTTCAATTTGCAGTCCCTCATATTCTTCATTTCTACTCTGAGCAGCGGAGGCAATTCTTTGTTGGCTAGGTGTTGTTCCCCACAAATCAGTCGGAGTGGGGCCTAACCCATAAGTGCGGACTCGGCCATGTCGATCTTTTCCCATTACTTGAGAGAACAAGTCATTCCTTCCTGTGCTATTCTCGTGAGGTCTCAGAAAGTCACGAGAAATTGCTCATTAAGTTGTTCCGCAATAGAAAAAATATCGGTTTAGATTGTACAATGATAAATGAGAGAATTGTTTTTTTTTTTTTCAAGTATAAAACATAATAATTAGATGCATAGACATACCATTACTCTTAATGAAGCCTCATCCACAGGCCTACCACTCTTGCATGTATGGGTCAATATAAACACATCTGCCCGGCTTGGATCCTCGCCACTAGCCGTTTTCTTCCTCTATCATTATGTAAACAAGTTATATATAAGAAATAGACCAACATGGTTGATTGAGTGATTAAGAAAATTTACCTCTTCCTCACGTATCCGTGCAAAGCTCTTTGAGCCTCATAGCACAGTGACCGATTAATTGCCTTTTTCGATTCTCTAAATTTGTCTTAGTACGAGCCTATATGTGAACACATAGATAGAGTAAATTATAAAATATCAACGAAAGATTATTGTGTAATTCTAAAATATAAAGCAATCAATATTTACTCATCACATACCTTCCCCTCTTGAGTTCCAGTAACTGAAGGAGTGCCTTCCACTGATCCTCTTTGACCCGCTTATCAAGGTCCGCGAGCCGCTCCTCGTCAGTCTCATGAGGAGAATAGTGGAGTTTTTTTAGTTCACATTTCCAATCCTTCCATTTTCTACCAATTGATTGTAACACCCACTTCTTTGCATCCGTGTCAAACTCAAACTTGGACTGCATCACATGTTAAAACCAAAATCACATAATGAACAAAAAATGAAAAAATGAACAAAGCATTGTCACCATTACCATAACAAGTCCCATCATATCATCCTTCTTCTCATTCGGCATTGCCCTCTAATCAGTAAATGTAAGGGGTGCATATTCCCCATTGCGGGCTATAGTCCTAAGGAAGTTTGTCAACTTGTTAACATTGTCACCAACGGGTTGTCCTTTAGTATTGATGGGAATAGGAATGCGTTGTCCTTCACGCATCTTCCAAACTTCTAGGCATCGTGTGTGGCCTCTCTTTTTCATAACACCCTGTGAATCTGTTAAAACGACAACATTAATATGGATACTCATATAGTTCCTTAGCATAAAAACACATGAAATAACCTATGCATAACATACCACTAGAGGGACCCGTTGTAGCCTGGGTCACTTGAGGCTGGCTAGGTCCCGCATCAGTCATAGGACCTATCGATTGCCTAACCGTGCGTTTAATGCGCCTCATGTCTAACACCTGTATATGTCTAGCAATATGTCTAACATCAGTAGTTGTTGTTGCATTTCTTACATGGACATAGGATCCTCCTTCTATTGCTTGCATTTGCAAACGCAAAATCTAAGAATTTCACAGCTCCACTTAAGTATTCGTTGCTCACCCTAAACCATCCAATGAAATTGGAGGACATGTCAAAAAAATGCATCTTGACCAATGGGCCATAACAACGAAAAGTTATTGAGGTACCTTGACATACGAATCCAACTCTTATCCATCACTATGTTCCTCGGCCACTTGGAAAGACAAGTTGGTGGAAATACAATGTGGGCCCGACAAAGCTTCCTACGAAAGATTAACTAGAATGACTCACTTGATGATTAACTATTGTCAAAGATTTAAACATCCAATAGAATCCCTAATGGTATCTCTAACAAGCTTCTAGGGACCACCGCTCAATTAAATCCTAAATTAGTTACTCATCCAAGGTTGGATAGATTGTAATACTTTCATATTCCCATTTAAACGTCCACGTCGAAAATTCGGCAGCATCTCCCCATGCATCTCCAGATAAGTTGATCTTACGTTACATTCCGATGCCAAATATCTAAAGCAATGTAAAGATATTTGGCATTGGATACGGAACGGAAGAAACATATCCAGAGATAAACGAGGAGATGAACCGCGGATCAAACATGAACATTTAAATAGATTATATGAAAGCATACTCTCCATCTAACCTTGAACTGTCCAAAATGGGACAATTTGAGCGATTTCTATGCCACCAAAAACACACCATATCTATGTATGGCCACATAGAAATCCTCAAACGAGTAACTAATTATCTAACTTACAAATCACAAGTCACAATTATAAACTAACAAGTCACAATAATAATTTAAGAAAAAAAATGTAATACATATAAAGCATACTGCCCAAATTTGTATTTTCCTATTGTGACTCACGTGAGCACTGGATTTGCATAAATTTTGATATAACCTTGCAATATAAGTCAACTCAATAAACATACCAAGTATATATCATATGGTTATCAAGATTAACAACTTCATTCTCATATATAACAACTTTGAATAAACATACAAAGCATATATCATATGGTTATCAAGATTAGCAACAAATGTCATTTGAAGTTTCTGGTAAAGTAAAGAGCGGGTTTGCTTCCATCAAAATGAAGGAATCTATATCTATTGCATCTTACTTGTCTTGTAAATGTAGTTGTCTTAAACTCATTTAAGTTTGTCTTGAAAGAACCTAAGCCTAAGGTTTTTCTAGGTCTGATATACCTGAAAAGACTAAACATTGAAGTAGATGGGATGCTTAAACTTCATGGAACTTGTTTGTCTACTTGATTATTCAATAGAGCTTGTAGTTGAAGTGGAGCTTGACCTTCTACTAGATCTTTAGTAGAACTTGAACTCAATCATCTTGAACTTATTGAACTTTCCATTTTGTATAACAATATCTACGGAAATCATCATCACCTAACCCTTATCCCAAATAATTGGGGTTGGCTACATGAATCCTGTTCCACCTGCTCTATCAAAGGCCAAACATTCAGTTAGACCATAGGTTATCAAGACTTTTCTTACTACCTTGTACATAATTTACTACCTCCATCCATGTCCTTTTGGGCCTTCCCCTTGTACATAATTTTACAAAAATATGTGATTGAATAAAAAGAAATTAAAATCACGCAAAAAAGAGCATTTTTGTCACAGTTCTTCACAGGAACTGTACTTCACCATTGTCGCTGAATATGACAATTTTGACAAAGGCCAACATTTGCTTTCTTCTTTATACTTTTGTACCACAGGGAATTGGCTTTGCTGTTTAGAAGCCAAGTTCTAGGTCCTGGTGATTCCATATAGGAATTTCCTTAAGACTAAAAGCAGCTTGGACCTGTCTATCTCAGTGTAATCAAGTTTCTTGAATGCCCATGTTATTTCAAAGTAGAAGGAAATCTCATGTTGGAATACTCAAGTGACATATTTGCTCCAAGGTCATTCCCAGTATGTTTGATGTACATTGTCACTTTCAAAAAGAAGTTTGTTTGATTTACATTGTGTGCGCTACTGTGTTTTAGTTGGCGATGAGTCAGTCTCAACATGGCATAACCAAATCATGGGGCCATTGTGGATGGAACATAGCCCGAAAATCATACCTTGATCAAACAATCCTAATCGCTTAAGAGCGGCCATCAAATGGACAGTTAAAAAATGAAATGGCGAGCGGCTAAAATCAGTTGTTAAGATCATCCGACCAGTGTAATTTTCAGATTAAGCTCCATCCACGACATTGGCTAAAGCCAGGTGGTATTGATGTGCTGTACATGCATGCCATATGTACAATGGATGAATCTGAAAATTAATTATCAATACGTTAGATTACTCAACAATATTGAGGTTCCAACTCATATCTCAGTGGTAAAAATAATGCGTTTTAACATTGAGGTTAATGGTTTGAGTGCCCATTTGGGGTATATGTAGGTGTGCATGTGTAATGCTAAGGCTATCTACAGTGTATCCTTGTCAGTACATGGACAGTTCATCCATACTTATTTTTTTCCCTTTATTTTGTTTTGGGTTGTTGCTACAGTTGGGTAAGATCATCTGGCCCAACCATCGATAACCTATATGGATGGGTCAGGTAGGCTTCAACCCAAGTCCAACCCATTTGTCTAAATAGAAAACATTTTTAGCTCGAGCCTAACCCACTACCCATTTAGCTTGGCTGAAACCTACTTCAAAAGTGGATGGGCTAGTTGAGCAGTGGGCAGACCTAACCAATTGCCATCCCTACTTACAAGAGTTTTTTTTTTTTTTTTTTTTTTTAAATCCATTTTCTCTTTTATTTATTTATTTATAGGTCAGAGAAACTAACAGGTGCATTTTAGCCAAGATGCATCATCAGTACGGCAGAATTCTCAAAGTCAAGATATTCTATTTCTCCGTGAGTACTGCGGAGCTATATATGACTTTTCATACCTAACGTGCCCCAAGTGAACCATCCGTTATCAACAAAGACCGTTGGACAAAGGGGGAGTTTCATCAGTAGATTGCCGT
This sequence comes from Magnolia changhungtana, assembly GCA_030180095.1. Classification (NCBI taxonomy): domain Eukaryota; kingdom Viridiplantae; phylum Streptophyta; class Magnoliopsida; order Magnoliales; family Magnoliaceae; genus Magnolia; species Magnolia changhungtana. The sequence continues at coordinate 267,718 of JASAUF010000158.1, forward strand.
GTGGTGGATGTTGAATGGATAGTCTGCAGCTCATATTTGAATGGCTTTGATCGCCTAATCAGAGTCTTATTGGGGCCATATCCCATCCACAGTGGACCCATCCTAGGAAATGGTCGGCTTTGATCATGGTTGGGCCCCTTGAACACCGCTAGCTTAAGTTCCAATTAATGGATGATGGCTTCAATTCTATGTAATAACTAATACCATAGATAAGGCCTGTGGGCATCTATGGTTCAATGTTTCTACTTGGAATTAAAATTTCATACTTTGGCGATGTGACTGTTTATACGAGGACACTTAGAAAAGTTACTTATAACTTAACATAAACCAAACTTATTTGAAATAAGTTACTTATCTACTGCTCTAAATGTATAGAAAAGGTAACTTATAAGGTGGTATCCAAATGCGCTCTTAAAGTCATAGACTTTCAACCTATCATGCATGGATTGTCATTTTTACGGTAGAGGACCATGATTATGGTAGCATGAAGTGTGGTCTACCATTATACGTACATGATATATCCGCCACATATTAGTGTCTCTCAAATAACTTAGTTACTTTAGAGAGATTCTCATATTTTTTAATTATTAAAATAAGAGTTGAACTTTTATTATTTTATCATTGTCTGATAGCCAGATTTCACAATGAATGGTTTAATTACTATCATCTATCTACTCAGTGCAATTTTTTAAGGGTATATATGCTCCATGCACAACCATGCCCTGGATTTCCAAACAACTGCTCCACTTGCATTGGGGAACACAATGTTTGGAGAACACAAAATTAATCAATATTAAACAGACTGTAGACAATTCTGACATTGTTAAATTGAAGGACCAGGAAAACACAAACATCAAACCAAACTACTAAAGGGGATAACAGGTAAATTTATTATAAACACGATTGTGGATTCTGAGTTTGCTGAATGTACACAGAACATCAACTGCTAAGTACAACAGCATCCTACACTAACTATGATGTTTAAATTTCTCCCTAGACTTAAGTTGCTTGGATGCATAAACAGAAGAATAGCCTCTTGTGCCAACAACCCAGCAATTTGGAGTTTTAAAACATTAAAACTTACTACCAAGCAGACTTTGAATAAAATCAATCATCCTCACAGTTCACATTGAATTGCCCTTAAATTCGGGTGTTGCGGCAACTGTTCTGATTGAAATTTGAGAATATTTCCTTCTCATCTATCTCTAATCAAGGAATTTGTGTACTGATACATGCACCATACACACAAATGTCATTTGAAGTTTCCTGGTAAAGTAAAGAGCATGTTTGCATTTTGACAATAATCCTATCTAGAAAAGTGACTCAAATATGTGGAGAAGAAGTATAGATAATTAGTATAACCCAATATCACTTACTTGTGGAGAAGAAGAAATACACCAGACAAGACAAATGTGATGGGACAAGGATCCAACCAATGACCACCAAGCTACAGCAAGTAGGAATCGGGCATTGGGTTAGATAACCAATGACAATAAAACATGAATGTTATGAAAAATTGTTGCAAGCAAAGAGGAAATATGTGGTCTTGAGCCTCGACTCACTGATTTAGGGCCAAGCTTGGGTGAGAGGTGCTACATAATGTCCTAGATCAGTAGATCCTAAGGAGTGTCATAGTTTATACCAGAAAAAACTTTTGTCATAGTTTTGGTTGATGCCTAAAAAACTTTTGTCATAGTTTATTAACTGGATAAGGAGTGTCATAGTTTATACCAGAATCTCATTTATGCCTCGAATATCTCATTTATACCAGAATATCTCATTTATACCAGTTAATTGCAGTTCATTTATACCGAATATCTCATTTAAAGCCCTTTTTTTTTCAAAATCTCATTTATACAATAATCGATTGTGAGAACCAGAATATCTCATTTATACCAAAACCCTACCAATATTTCAAAATATAACAATAGGGAAAGAGCATATTCAATTAGAATGGTGTAAGTTTGAACAAGCCAGGGGATTACACTTACAATTATCTTGATCTTGTAAGCTTCCAAGAAGGGATGTCTGTTATCCGGTAGAGGACATCAAATACCACTTGTTTGCATCATTGAGCCATAGGCGACACTGTCATCTTGAAAACCCAAATTTGTAATATACCTTTTCGACTAAGACATTGCACAATTACCTAGACTACTAAATGACTAGCAAAGGATGTCCGATGCACCAAAAATCCCACAGGATTGGAAGATCCTAGCGAGAATAATTGGTCTTTTTTTTTCCTTTTTGATCTATTGAATGGGAACATTGTCAGTATTTTCTTTCTTAAATATTTCTTTGTTAAGAAAAAATCTAACTACAAATGAAAATCAGCATCACAAGTGGAGGAAATTAGAACCGCTAGACCTTCAAAAATTCCAACAAAGTGATATCAAATTTTGCACCACATTATTAGTGCCCTTTTTATCAATTTCCTGGTTCGGATGTTGTATCTCATTGAGAACATCAGCCTTCTTCCTTTCCTGGTTCACAACACATGCAGAAGATGAGCAAGGTCATGATCAACCAACCAAAAGGGTTAATGAATTAATCAAAGCATGGCAACCCCAGTTCAAAAGCCAAAAAAGCAGTTCAAAGCTCATGTTATTAAATGAATTAATCAAAGCATGGCAAACAAAAAGAACAAGATTTTCGTCAAAAGATACGTTCAGTTGTGCATTGCATACAAGGTAGAAAACCATATGCAAGGGTTATAAAGATACAACACAATGGATATTGTTGGCGAATAATGATTGCTCCTTTACACTTTGCATCTTTTGATACTAATAACAACAACGTTATCTCCATTAGTCAAATCATGATAAATAACTTTTCACACCAAACAAGTTTTCCATTAGTGAAATCATGATAAAACTTTAAGTGATACATCCACAGATGTGAATGGGCCATTAGCAAAGTGGATGATCAAATATAAAATAGATAATACATACAGTACATGTATACCTATGATCATGTTCTCTTGCACAAGGAGCAAATTAGGATTCAGATTTTATACTACTTGTATCGTTCTGCAAAGCAAAAAGCTCGTGGAGCCCATCTTGTCTTTGTGTATGTGACATCTACTCGGCCCACCATATGCACCAGGTAGTGTTAGGATGAGGACAAAAATTAGGTGATCCAAACTCAAGCCTTGGAAGTTCTTTTCTTTCTCCCAATTCCATTCTCTTTGGTTTTTTTCTTTTTTCTTTTTTCCTTTTTTTCTTTGGTGGAATTTCCACATTTTCAGATCTTGGAAACTGTTTTTCTTTATTGGAGTTAATCTGAATTTTCAAAGCTAATGCCCCTTTTCCACCCTACGTTGTTCCTTTTTCATTATCTTTTTTCTTCTTTTTTTTTCTTTTTCTTTTTATTTCTTTTTGGTTTTTCCTTCGTGTTGTAGTTTTACTTTCCATTTCCTTCTACACTTTCACAAATCGAAAATCTCGTCTTTTTATTCAAGATTATCATATCTCATTACGAGTTGGTGGTGAGCTAAAAACAAAGTGAAAATGAACCGTGACTATCTAGCATCATTGACGAGATTTCAAGGCTAGCTACATAAACATTTCAAGAATATGACCTATGATATCTCCAAAAGTTGCTTCCCAACTTTTATGAAGGAAAATGGCCCCAAAACATGAAATAGGATCCATTTTCAAGCATTTCCCAGAAACCAAACATGTTCAGGAACCCTTTCTAATGGATTCCATTTCCATTAGAAATACTTTCTAGGAGCCAAATCACCCAACACAAGATAAGAAAACAAGAATCGATATGTGAAATAAATGAGTGAAAAAAAAAAAAAAACAGACAGAAATCAACAATGCAAATCCCTAAAAATGGATTCGACAATGCAAATCCCTAATTAGGGATTTGTATTCGACAAAGCATACCGAAATAGATGAGAATCGAGATCCATGAGTGAAAAAAAAAAAAAAAAAAAAACAGACGGAAATCGACAATGCAAATCCCTAAAAATGGATTCGACAATGCAAATCCCTAATTAGGGATTTGTATTCGACAAAGCATACCGAAATAGATGAGAATCTCGAGATCCATGAGCTGAAAAAAAAAAAAAAAAAAAAGACGGAAATCGACAATGCAAATCCCTAAAAATGGATTCGACAATGCAAATCCCTAATTAGGATTTGTATTCGACAAAGCATACCCGAAATAGATGAGAATCGAGATCCACGAGTCACAGAAGACCGAATCGCAATGAGGGTCGAGGAGATCGAGAGAGAGAGAGAGAGAGAGAGAGAGAGAGGAATAGGGTTTGGAGAGAGAGATAGATAGGGAGAGTGAGAGTGAGAGGAGAGAGAGAGGGAGAGGCAGAGAGGAAGAGGGAAAGGGAGAGCGTGCGAGAGGGAGAGGGAGAGGGAGAGCACGCGAGAGTGAGAGAGAGGGAGGGAGAGGGAGAAGGAGAGCGAGCGAGAGGGAGAGAGGGAGAGAAGGAGAGCGCGAGAGTGAGAGGGAGAGGGAGAGGGAGAGAGAAGGAGATCGAGGGAGAGCGAGAGCGAGAGGGAGAGCAGAGAGAGTCGGCGCTCATATGGGTTAGGGCTTTTTATTTTTTGCTTTTATAGGGGTATTTTTGCCGCGGCCAGGGTAAAACTGGCCGCGGGTAAAGGGTTGGGCCATCGGTCGGCTTAGGCCCCTTTTGTTGTAGTGACTTGCCCATTTTAAGATGTCATTAAAAAAAAAAAAATGCATATTCAAATCTGAAATGGGCCATGTCACATGAAGCAATGGTGATTGAACAACGACTATGGAAAACTTCCCGTGACCCACAAAAGTTTCAGATCAGGCTGATATTGGTGTTTTCCTTCACTTGCATGGGAATCAACTTACTAATTATGGTTTTAGATGGCATATAAACATCAAGTAGAACTTTGGAAAGTTTCAACGTGGGCATTTCTATTCCCACTATTTCATGTGGTGTGGCTTTAGTTTCTTAATCTTCCCATCTAACATGGGCTGGCACAAGGAATGGAGTAACATAGAATTCACAACTGACCCTATAGAGGTTAAAGTCGCATGTGATTCCTGTAGCCATGGTTTAGAGGCAAGTTACATTTTCGATATTCCATGTAGTTGGCGCTCTGCTCCTGGATGGTTTTAGACTTGTCTTCTACATTTATATGTTTAGAGTAGTCTCTTTTTTCTTTTTCTTTTTTTCTTTTAAAAAATATGGGTGCTGCGAGATTTCCTAGAGTAATTTGGCATGGCATGGGATGACTTTAAGCAAAAAATCTTATGTTTTTATAGTCAAGTCTCTTCTTTTGCAAGGTGCATCAAGATTCCAAGTAGTGGGACCCTAGATTGGATGGGTTTGGGCACCAAGTCTACTTTTCTAGTATTCCAAGTAGTGGGACCTTAGATGGGATGGGTTTGGGCACTGACTCTACTTGTCTGGTCATCTCCCCTCCTTCTACAGTCAAGTATTTATCTAATTTAGAGTCATGTACAAATCCCCATGGTCCACTTGGATGCACCCTCCAAAGGGATGTTTGAGCCGTAAGGGCGGTTTTGATCAAAACAGCAAATGATGGTGTGACTTTTGCAAAATCGATCCCTTTTCTATGCATGAAAAAATAGATGCTATAAAACACTTAAATACCAATTTGAGAAAGCGAATGAAAGCCATCCCAAAATCATCAAAGTATGCAGCCAACTCAGCTGAAAAAGCAGGTTCAATTTTTTATTATTTATTATTTTTATTATTATTTTGCTTAAGGGTAAAAATAAAATTTCAAATTTTTTTGGCCATACTGTAAAGTGGCATTTGTTTTTTCATTTACATATCTATTAACCCGTATATGAACAATGATTATTTACCAATGTAATTATGAGCTTGTTTGAAAAGCTTTTCATTTGTGGCCCACTTGAAATTTTGATCCACTTGTGGCTGGACTCATGTCCTAACGTGATCCCAGGTAATATTCCACTACACCAAAATCGCGAATCTGGAACGCTCGGAATTTTGGTTCAGAAACGGTTCTAAGCCGTTTTCTCGTTCAAAACGGTTATGAACCGTACTACAATTTGTTGTTGTTTTATCCACTGTTTTGTTGATGTGTCCCAATTGAGTGTTGGATATTCTTAGTTTTCATTATTTGGATCTATCGTTTTATTGTAAAACATATGGACGGAATGGATTCGATTAGAACCATCTCAGTGGACCCCACAAGCCCACGCGTCACATTACTTTAGATCACGCATGAGACTACCAAACCATTTTCACCCTTACATTACGCCAAAACCCTACCCTCATTTCGTATTCGTCTCCCTCACCCTCTATCGATCTCCTTCCCCCTCTCCCTCTCTCAATCTCCCTCTCTCTCGATCTCCCTCTCCCGATCTCAACCCTCTCTCTCTCTCGATCTCCTTCTCCTTCGATCTCCTTCTCCCTCGATCTCCCTCTCCCTCTTCCGATCTCGACCCTCTCTCTCCTCTCTCTCTCTCTCTCTCTCTCGATCTCCCTCTCACTCTCCCTCCCTCTCCCGGTCCGACTCTAAATCGACACGGTCCCCACACAGTATTGTAGAAGAAGAAGCAAGCTCCGTATGGGGTGTATTGTACTCTACGAAAGATGACATGCAGAAAGACGCCATCGACGCGCTCTCTCCGTTCACTTCCTTCCCCATTTTGCCCTTCATCTTTTCATCTTTTTACCTTCTTGTCCTTCTTAATATTTTTTCTTTTCTGCTGGGAAAATCGGATTCTTTCTGGCCATTGAGAAGCACGGCGTTGAGAAGGACATTGCCGAGTACATCAAGAAGGAGTTCGATAAGAAGTATGGCGCCACCTCGCATTGCATCGTTGGGCGCAATTTTGGTATTTTCTTTGGCATTTTTCGTTCTAATTCTTCTATCCTTTCTTTTTTGGGTCTTGCTTGTTCATGTTTCCTCGATCTGTCCTTCGTTTGCTTGTTTTATGTTTTTGGGTGTATTTATGTCTGCAATGTGTTTGTAGAATTGACTCAGAGAGTGGATTTTGAAATTTTGTTACCTGCATTGGGTGTTGATTATATGTAAGTGTTGTATGGGTGCCTTTTCTACACTTTTGTGGATAGAATACATGCCAATATGGCACGTGTGCGAGATCAGAGCTTTCCGTCAGGTGGGCCACACTGTTTGGGTGTCCTTGCCGGCAGATCAGGCCGTTTGACTCCTCAAGTGGGATAAAGTGTACAAAACAAATCAGTGGCTAGAAAAATTTTGTTTTAGGCATTTGTTTGTTTTGCATGTCTTGTGCCTACCACATGAATGAAATCAACCTGATTTTTAAGCCAAAAGATCCAACCAGTGTCGTGTACCTGATGGGGATCTCATACAAGTGTGCCACATAGGCATATGTGTCTCGTGCACGTATCGAGATTCTCTACACATGTGGGCGTAGCTAACCTCTCACTTCTTTCACTGATCCCATGCATTCAGAGAGAGATGTTAGAAGAATACAAATTGATGAAGAGGTAGATGTCTACGTATGGGAGGATATTTTGGGTGATTTTATTATAGAAGTCTCAGTACACATTGTGTCTTGACCATCCGTTGGATAGAAATGTGTGGGCCTTGGGCATTAAGATATTCATTGGAGTTTCTTGTGCCTCTTTTGATTGTTTTGGCTCTCTGTAGTGTAATTTTTGGCATTGATTCCTTGCTCCGCTGTGCCTTCAACAAAATTCCATTGCCTTTCAAAGAAAAGAAAAGAAAAGAAAAATCAGTTTGATGCCTTATTTCTCAAGCCATATTCTAAGTTGCCATTGCATATTGTAGGGACAAATGCAGATCCAGTGACCTTCAATCCATTAAAACGTGCCACAGAATCTCCCACAGAAAGCAGGTTTAATATTCATCATTGAGTTTTAAGTGAAACATCCAGCAATTCCTAGTTATAGTGAATGTGTTTACTCCAAATTTCACAGAAAGTATGGGAAGATCCCCAAAGAACTCGAAGAGAAAAGGTCAGGTTTATCAAAAGAGTTTTATGCATCTGTTTGTAGCAATAGCATGCCTATCTGAATCTAGCTCATTTTGTGATTGGGGCTTTGTACACGTAATGGATACTAAGAGGCTACAGATAATCCTAGAAAATGGGATTCCAATTGTTAGCAATCGGTAATGGAAACACTTTCAGTTTCTCTAAGATTTAGGCTATGTTTGGATGTATTGAATTGTGAATATTCGTTTTACTCAAACTCAACGTGCAGTCTTATTCCTTTCAAGTCGAATGATTTTGAATTTGTTTAGGTATGAGTACCTTATTTTGGTAGCTGGCCATTGGAATTTCACCTTTCTTAGCTATCTTGAGCGACATCCTGCATAGGATTAGAGAGAAAAAGTCCTGCCTCCCAAAACATGTATTGATCGTTTGGGCCGTGAAGAAATCTAAAGAGTTTTCTCTTCTTTCCACTATCAATGCGGAATCCATCTCCCCATCTTTTTCCGATAGCTTGAATCTAGATATTCAAACTTACATCACTCAAGAATCAGAGCCTCCGTTGGTAGGTGTGGACTGTCCATCTTTAGATGCATTTTCAACAAGGGCAATGAGACATACACCCTAATTTTTTTCTATACATGAACCCTTTTTTTTTTTTTTTTCTACTATCGCTATTAGAATAGCACCAAAAACTCTTTCCAAATACCAAAACATTAGAAAGAAAGGGGTGTGTATCAAAAAGAGAGGGTGTAATATCAGCTCGCTTTTGAAGTAATTTACAAAATGGATACTGCAATACAATCTCCTTTCTAATTTCAGGAAGAGGGTATGCTTTATAAGAGCAGGGATTGTCCATCTTTTCCGGTGGCAGTGGATGTCCCATGTCCAGTTTGGTTGGTACCGGGGAACAATATTTGGTCCGGAGCTTACTTCACTGTATCAATACTTGGGTTTGTTATTCTTTTGGGCCTCTTGGATGCATTTTACATAAAACCTTTTCATATATCTTCTTGGTGGTATCAAGGACTTCTGTTCGTCGTATGCATGATTGCGGGCATTGTCATGTTCGGAGGTTTGGTGGTCTTCTTTTGGAATCACTGGGAAAGAAGTGTTTCGAGTTCGAAAAAGTGGATGGTGATGGTGGTTATGATGACGACAAGAGTAAATTAACACAGTATAATGAACCAAAAATGCAAACTGATGCAAGTCGAACCAATCTTACGGATCGATGACCACACGATATGGGTGTAGGCCAAACTTCCAAGGTACCAATCCAGCCTCTCTTTTTTAATTCAAAGAAATCATGTTGGGAACTTAGAAAATGGAGAATCCTTGCTGTATATGCGATGAAAGTTTGAAAAATGCCATGATTACATTTCAGTAGCATTTATCGAGTGGATTGGAATAGATGTGAGACTTCAAATCGAGATGGTGAACTTACTCGAGACTTCAAACTGAGATGAGTGATGCAATTCAAGGCTATACCAGGCTCTTATGATGGCCAGACATATCCTCCATCTATACAAGTATATAGTGAAGCAATGGCTATACCGAGGTTCTTATGATGGGCCAGCACATATCCTCTATCTATACATTATACAAGGAAACAATGGTGGGGACCCATGCAGGTACTGAAGATACATGTATATATTACATGCAAAAATAAGGCATTGTTAGGCCAGTGGAAGGTAAGATTTCATTTCATTCCATAAAATGTTTACTTCTAATCCTGTATTTAAAGTTAGCATTCTTTTAATGATGCAATTGAATGAAAATTTAAAATTTTTAAATCTAACCTCAACTCAGAGTACTAGTTTATTCGACATTGATCCATGATCCAGGCTTGTTTGTTGGGTGGTCCTGCAGTTGAATTGGCCATTGTAGGAAAACCTTGTTGATTGGCGATGATGTAAAATAATCGGTGCAAGAAGCCTAAGAAGATGGGTGAGCCAAGAAAGCCCTTGAATTCCTCGAAGAAGATAAAGAAGAAATTTACATCTAAGAAGGAGGCCCTTGTGATGAACAATGTCGCTCTCATTTGTTTCGGGCTTTGCTTCCCGAGAAGGCCTTGAAGGCAAACGATGCCTCTCATGCAGATCTTATTACCTCTTCTGAAAAGAAGAAGGCTCCTATTGTTACTCCTAAGGCCAAGAGTCAAGAAGGATGAATACCCTCTCAATCCTCTCAATCCCTCTGCCCATCTGTCTCCCACTCCCTCACTGCTGATCGCCCGATCTCTCTTTCTCTCTCACTCTCTCTATTTCCCTCTCTCCCTCCCCTCTCCCTCTCCCTAATAAAAGCCCACAAGGAATTTCCGACATCACTCATTTTGTTTCTTAATAGTAAATGGTTTCCTTAAACCTACCAAAGATTCTATATTGGTGATCTTGTTGGTCTTAGCGGAGCTGGGATGTGCAACTTTCATATTCTTTGACCATAGTGGAAAAATGTGAGTTTAGGGTCTTTTACTCTTTTTTTTTAACATCTTTGGTCTAATTGTCAGAGTAAATGGTACATGTAGGCAATATTATGATTTGTTCTCCATCAGTGTGTAGCAGGGGCGAAAATAATATGAACTAAGAATGTTGATGTTCCTTTCATGTTCCTGTAATTTTCTATTGAAGTGCTTTTCTTAATGTATCCTATTCTTACATGTAATTTTCTTCAAATGGCACTAGTAGCATATAATCCACAGCATGATTTGGTTCAGATCATCATCTAAGATACAATTCAGTGGTGGATAACACCCATAATGGATATATTAATTTTCAAATTATATTTTCAACAGTAATGTGTTGGACGATATTTCATTTCTTTTATGGTGGTTGACATGCAGAGTTCTTGGAACTAGAATAGGATACTATCCGCCACACTGATCAGTCTTGAATGAGCAGATAATCCGTCAAGGAAGGTCGAGGGATTCATTGGCGCATTTTGTATCGGAAAAAGAAAAAGCTACTTGCCATGGAAAGGTGGGAGGTGTGCAGGCACGAAAGTGATTTTCTTATCGGAAGGCCATTCATTTTCTTCCTTCTAAACTCAAAATTAATATTCGCTTAGGTTGTGTAAGACAGAAAGCTATGTGGCTGTTCAGTGAACATGCCACCATGTGGCAGCATGTAATATTCTGTTACTTTCTTCTACAGAAATTGCAAGGTTACTAAAATTGGTTATGCAGGAAGTAGATTTAGCTTTTTGATTAAGTCGTGATATCTAATCCTTCAACACTGTCATTAGGATTCCCCATTTTCATTTTTCGTAGTACTGTGAACTAATTCTATAAAAGATAACTTGCTAACCAATGGGGTAAAGACACATGTTTCTTCAAAGTGAACTATTTATCTTTTGCTGAACCCTGATAACCAGTGGTTTGAAATCCATTTTTTTTTTTTTTTTGGGTGAAGAATAGTTGGAATTGCTAACTGAATGTGTGCTCTGAATTGAGTGGAATGTGGATAGAAAAGGTTTGAATCTATTGGGAATAAATTGAGCAAAAATATTTGGTTCTAGCACTGTGGGCACTTAAGATGTCCTTGGGTGAAAGTCCCAGGACCTTTTTGGTACCAGGAGATGCTCCAACGTCTAGACCGAGTGGATACACGAGCGCTCGAGTGCCGAATACCAGTAGGCCGCATCTTGCACTGTGTCGTGGTTGGTTGGAAGGGAGTGGCCTTATCCACCCGAGTGAGGGGGTTGTAAACTAGGTTGAGTTTGACTAGCTTGTAAATGAATTCGCTATCGACGAGCCAGGTAGGTATTAGCAGACTACTGGTCAGGCGGATAGTGTGGTCTCTTCCACTTGCTGGGCTGTGTGGCTAGGGAGGCGGCAGTCGGTGTGAAGTGTATTAAACCCCAGTGATATCCCAGAGAGAAACTGTATTGATATGTGTACTTGATGAGGACTGGCATGCTTGCTTTGCATCTCGCATATGATATTTAGCTACATAGGTCTGGCATCACATGGTCTTTATATGTCCGATAGCATTCATGCCTTGCATCACATAACTTTGGTACAACTAATAGCATTCATGGACTTACAGCATATTTCCATATTACTCTGATATTGTACACTTGGCACTTGCCTTGCGCACACACTTACACCACCCTCTAAACTTTTGTAAGCTTATGCACAACTGTTGCTTGCAGGTGTCATTGGATCACAGCAGCGCTGAGGCAGGAGTGTGTATCGGATTATTTTGGAGCTTTTGATCACCTTGTATTTCCCTTTCCGCATTGTACTTAAAGTTTTTGATATAGTGGATATGTGGTGATGTTATTTTGTGACTTGGTTATACTTGTGGTTATGCTCCATTACAAAAAAAAAAAATCTTACTAAAAATCCTCATTGTAGGATCCTAGGATTGGAATCTGACATATGAGTGCTGAGATCCGAGAATGAGGCGCTACGGAGGCTGTCGGCGCCGGATTCGGCGATCGGGAATTTTGTGAGCCTATTTATGAGTTTGGGGCATGACACAAAAGGACAGAGTTATTGCTTATGCTTCTCGGCAATTGAGGAAACATGAAGAAAATTACCCCACTCATTACCTCGAACTAGTTGCGGTCATATTTTCCCTGAAGATATGGAGACACTATCTGTATGGGGAAGAATTTGAACTCTTTTATGACCACAAGAGCCTCAAGTACATAGTCACCCTAGAGAGATTTAAATATGAGGCAACGACGATGGATGGAGACCTTAAAAGACTTCAAATTCAAGGTTTTCTACCATCCAGGTAAAGCTAATATAGTGGCAGACACCTTGAGTTAAAAGAAGACTGTTGAATTTGCGGCTTCATTAATGGTAGAAGAATTGAATATGGTAGATTTTGCGCAAGATTTCGAGCTGAAATTAAGAATAGAAGAACCATATGAAGTCATTGCACATGTTCACACCCAACCTATGATCGACAGTTAGATCATTGAGGCCCAAAGGGGCGATGAATTACTGTTGAAAATGAGAGAACTTGCGGCCATTCGAAGCAATTCTGAATGGAGAATCGGAACTGATGGAGGATTACACTTTCAAGGTCGTCTCTGTGTCCCATATCATCCTAAGCTGAAGGAAACACTACTAGCTGAGGCCCATAACTCCAAGCTAGCCATGTATCCTGGAAGCACCAAGATGTACCAGGACCTCAAGCACAATTACTGGTGGGACAACATGAAGGGAGAGATAGTTGGCTTTGTATCTCGGTGTCTTACGTGTCAACAGGTCAAGGCCGAATATTGTTGACCGCCAGGTCTCCTATAGCCCATTCCACTTGTTGAATGGAAGTGGGACTATATTTCCATGGATTTCATTTCGGGTTTTCCCAGAACAAAGAAAGGGCATGATTCAATTTGGGTGATTGTGGACCGGTTGACTAAATCGACTCACTTCCTCCCTATTCGAACTTCTTACTCTGCGGACGACTTAGCCATATTATATATCAAAGAGATAGTTCAACTTTATGGTGTTCCTTTGGAAATTGTGTCAGACCAAGACACACGGTTCACTTCAATGCTCTGGACCTGAATACAAGATGCCATGGGAGTCAAGTTGAAGTTCAACACAGCTTTCCACCCTCAAACTGATGGACAGATAGAACGGGTGAATCAAATACTAGAAGATATGTTGAAAGCGTGTACATTAGATTTCTTGGACAGTTGGGATGAGTGTCTCCCTTATGCAGAGTTCGCCTACAATAACAGTTTCCAAGCTAACATCGACATGACACCTTACGAAGCCTTATAAGGGCGCCCCCGAGCTCCACAATGCTAGGCTGAAGTTGGCGAGAAAAGTTTGTTGGGACCTAAAATAGTAGAGGCGACTACTGAAAGGATTAAAATTATCAGACGATGATTATTGACATCCTAGAGGAGACAAAAAGTTTATACGGATAGAAGGCGAAGAGATTTGAAATTCGAAGCAGGAGACCATATATTTATGAAGATCTTGCCAATGAAGGGAGTTCTACATTTTAGTAAGAATGAGAAACTTACCCCACGATATATCGACCCTTTTCAGATCTTGGATCAGATAGGACCGGTTGCGTATCACCTTGCTTTGCCTACTCCCCTCGCTTGCGTGCATAATGTATTTTATATCTCCATGCTCAAGAAGTACGTTCCAGATCCTTCACATATTATTTGGTGGGAACACGTAAAACTCAAGGACAATGCCACATATGTCCTTAAGCCCACTAGGATTTTGGACAAGAAGGAACAAGTTTTGCGAAACAGGGTGATTCCGCTGGTGAAGGTATTATGGACACACCACGGAGAAGAAAAAGCTACTTGGGAAACAGAAGTCAAAGTTCACAAACACTACCCTAACCTTCTTAAACAATATGAGCAGGTACAAATTTTGAGGATGAAATTTTTTTTAATGGGGGTAGATTGTAACACCCCGTCCAGAAAGGGAACAGTGTCCTGAGGCGCACGTGCAAACTGACGCAGGATCGGATAATTCAGTAGTATGTGTGGGCTTGCTATGGACTAATTAATGTCAAGCTTAACAACTAATGAGATCAAATCAAGTCATGCTCAGGCCGAGCACCGGCCGTAGAGCCAGGTAGTCCCTTTATATTCGGCGATTGTCCTTACGGGCCGTGTTTTGCCCAAGGAAGATCCAAAAATCCTGAAACTTTGTCAGACCTATGGGCTCGCTGGGCTCGTGGTTCCAGGCAGAAGCCAAACCCTGAAAATACCCAGAAACCATCAAGTAGCGCTGTTCTACTGGCACTTGCAAACTGCAAGTCGCCTGGCCTAAAGAAATAAAATTCTAAAATTTGCCCTTATAACCTTGCTGCTGGAGTATGCAAATCTGGGTGTTCCAGCCGTTGGATCTCTTCTAAATTCACACTGAATGTTGAAAATAAATCCAGACCCGCACATATAAAATTTGGCCGTTGATCGTGGAACGGTGACCGTTGATCGCAAATCGGGCCGCTACGGCAAAACCCCGAGTCCGTTTGCAATTAAACTTCGCCCAACCCTTCATCGGGCCATGTGGCATCTATCTTACGTGTCTGATGGGCCAGGGGTCCATCAGAGCAGCTCTAATAACCTGAAATGGGCCCCATATGTCTATTTGGGAATTTCCTTAAACCTGAGGGTCAAATGAAATAAATCTGGACATATAAAAGTCCAGCCTCCTCTCTCAAAACCCCATTTCTCAACTGAGAGAGAGAGAGAGAAAGGAGATAGAAATCCCTACCTTGATGTGCATGTGAGCTTGGTACTTAGATTTTGAAGATCCTAGCATCCTCACCTCTCTTCTACCGGCGAACTCCGTTGTTCTCCACCGTTGGAAGAAGAAATTTCAACCCATCTAAGGTAATTTAGGATTTCTCACTCTATTTTCATGATTTCTACAACATGCATGTAATTCTTGTCCATCCAATGCAATGCAGGGCCCCGACACTTCGAGCTTGCGGACCCGGCGTGTCACGCCCCAAACTCGAAAAACGGGCTCACAAAATTCTCGATCGCCGAATCTGGCGTCGATAGCCTCCGTAGTGCCCCATCTTTGGTTCCCGGCACTCATATGCCAGATTCTGATCCTGTGATCCTACAAGGAGGATTCTCAGTGTGATTTTTTTTTATAATGGAGCATAACCAAGTCACAAAACAACATCACCACATATCCACTAATATAAACATTTGAATACAATGCTGAAAGGAAAAATACATATGTATCAAAATCAAAGCTCCAGAAGTCTGCTGTACGCTCCAAGTTCAACGCTGTTGCGACCTAACGCCACCCACACGCATCTATTGTGCATAAGCTTATAGAAAGCTTAAAGGGTGGTAAAAGTGTGTGTAAGGTAAATGTCAACTATACAATAAAGCCCATAAATCATACATCATCGGAATAAGTGAAAATACTAACAAGATCATGAATCATACGATATTAGAGTAAGCGGAAATACACTGGTAAGTCCATGAGTTATATAATATCAGAGTACGTAATGCAGATCATAATGAACCAAATATCATATACTACGGATGCAATGCAATATGTAGATCCTGTTAAGTCCTTCTAAGCCATATAAGTGCAGAAATGCAGCAATAAAAAATGTCATATGCCGTAGATGAAATGCAATATGCGATACGAATGAAATGACCAAGCTGGAGTTAAGTCGGGATGATAGTGCGTAGTATCGCTGGCTATGGGGTCCATCACAAGGGAATTCTATCCAAACTAATCTCATACCTAAATTTAGATAGTCAAACACAATGTGGTAAACTCCTAATCTTAGATTAGTCGTGCGTCCTAACCGAAATCCTGGCCATTGCGAAGGTACACGTAACAAATAGTTACGCACCAACAGCCCGAGTGGATAGTGAATGGATGAATGAATGAGTATGCAACTCCTGCTTAGTAGCCTGTTAACCACTGGTAGCTCGCCCATTGTAGTAGCTTGCCCAGGCCTCTACCCCGCCCACATCACACCTGCTCACATCAGCGTCCGCCCACGTGCGCCCGCCCACATATGCAATAGTGATGGGGTGTCATAATATCATGTCAGTCCTTATATCAAGTCCACATATCAGTAATGTACATATCTGGGATCATCACTGGGGTCTAGTACACTTCACACTGACTGCCGCCTCCCTAGCCGCACAACCCAATGAGTGGAAGAGACCACACTATTCTCCTGACCAGTAATCTGCCAATACCTACCCGACTAGTCGATAGCGGACTCATTTGTGAGCTGGTCAAACTCAGCCTAGCTTACAGCCCCCTCACTTGGGCGGATAAGGCCAAATCCCCTCCCAATCGACCACGAGATAGTGGGAGACAACCTACTGGTATTCGGCACTCGGACGCTCATGTATCCACTCGGTCTAAACGTTGGGGCATCTCCTGGCCTCGGAGGTTTAGGGACTTTTACCCATAGACATCCAAAGTGCCTAGATGCTCGAACCAAATATTTTCGGTGTCCCATCTAGCCATCTACGACATGCCTGTGGAGGTTACAGCCCTGATGTTGCTAGGGCGTACATTAATCACAATCACACAATACAAGATGCATGAGTCATGTAGTCCAATCATGTATTAATCCTGCGCATACCTTGCGCTCATGTGGGATAACTTCACCTATCAGGGAATCTCATAAATCATCTGTACTATAGCATATGCAAGGGTCAATCACATCTCACAATAAACATGCAGAGGATGTGTATGGGCATGCATCATAATGCTATGCTGTCACATACCCATAATAGATATCAATAACTGGTATCAACAATCGGCCTTGACGATGTGGACATTTAACCAACATTGCCACCAAGGAATGGTCCACATAGAGCCTAACATATAATGGACCCATGGCCTCACACAAGGACCTAATATACAACACCATAGGCCTCACTCAAGAGATTAATACACATCACGATGGGCCTCTCACATGAGCCTAATATACATCACAATGGACTCCATCGCCTGGCCCTCAAATGTATCAAAATGGGCCTCATCACATAGACCTCATATTCATCACATTAGGCCTTACACACGGGCTACATATACATCACATAGGTCTCGACAATCAGCCTTGGCAATCGAAATCGGCCTCAATAATCGGAATCGACAAATCAGAATCGGCCTCAATACTCGATCTCGACAATTGGGATCGGCCTATATAATCGGCCTCGAAAAATCAGAATTGGCCTCGATACTCGGCCTCGACAATTGGAATCGGCGTATACAATCAGCCTCGACAAATTATAATTGGCCTCGATACTTGTCCTCGACGATCGAAATTGGCCTTTACAATCGGCCTCGATAAATCAGAATTGGCCTCGATACTCGGCCTCGATAAATCAGAATTGGCCTCGATACTCGGCCTCGATAATCGGGATCGGCCTATATAATTGGCCTCGACAAATCAGAATTAGCCTCGATACTCGGCCTCGATAATTGGGATCGGCCTATATAATTGGCCTCGACAAATCATAATCAGCCTTGATACTCGGCCGACACCGGGATCGGCCATACAATCGACCTCGACAAATCAGAATCGGCCTCGACAATCAGAATTGGCCTATACAATCGGCCTCGATAAATTAGAATCGGCCTCAATACTCGGCCTCGACAATCTGGATTGGCCTATACAATCGGCCTCGACAAATTAGAATCAGCCTTGATACTCGGCCTCAACAATCGGGATTGGCCTATACAATCGGCCTCGAAAAATCAGAATCGGCCTCGATTATCGGAATCGGCCTATACAATCGGCCTCGACAAATCAGAGTTGGCCTCGACAATCGGGATCAGCCTATACAATCGGCCTCGACAAATCAGAATCGGCCTCGACAATTGGGATCAACCTATATAATCGGCCTCGACAAATTGGAATCGGCCTCGATACTCAGCCTCGACAAATTAGAATCGGCCTCGATACTTAGCCTCAATAATCGAAATCGGCCTCGACAAATCGGAATCGGCCTATATGGGCCTATCAAAGGGCCCTAGGGAAAGTTACAATGCGGATATTTAACCAACATTTTCTACAATGTGGACGACAAACCATCATTGCTCCCAAGGCATAGCCCGCCATAAACATCATTACATAAACTATGGTGGAATTACACGTTGCAATGGACCTTATGTACATCCCATTGGGCCTCAACCCATGGGCCTTAGATACATCAAATGGGCCGCATCATATGGGCCTCATATATGTCAAGGTGGGCCTCAATGAACTGGCCACAAATACATCAATATGGGCCTCATCACATGGGCCTTATATATCAAGATGGGCCTCAACGAACGAGCCACAAATACATCAAGATGGGCCTCATCACATCCCCAAAAAAAGAATCATATTTGAAGGATCATTTGGACCATACCACAAATAGCAATGAAGATAATAATTTTCATGATTAAATAAATCACAGGGCCCACTATAAAGTTTATTTCCCAACCAATCTAATCATAAGGTCATAAAGACCTGGATTAAGAGGGGAAAACAAATATCATATAGGTCCAAACCCTGTAGCCTAAGGGTTTTAATGGTGGATGTTCAAACCCATTATTTTTGCGGTGTGGTCCACCTGATCGATGGCTGGACACATCACGGAGTGGCCCTCCGTGATGTATTTGAGATCCAACCTATTCATTTGTTAACATTGTAATAGATGAAGTGAAAACAAATATCAGCTTTATTAAAAACTACGGTGGCCCTTAGAAGTTTGAATGGTGGAGGTCACTGTCCACTATTCCAATGGTGGGGTCCACTTGAACTTTAGATCTGACTCATTCTTTGCCCCATACCATGAAATGATATCTCAAAATGGTCGGGCAGCATGGATACAAAGCAATGCATCATGGTGGGCCCCACCGTCCAAACAGTGGACGGTGTAGATTAAACAAATACATCATGTGGGTTGGGTCCCACTGTCCAGTGGTGTGGATGGTGGAATAAAACACATACATCATGGTACGGCCCACCATCCCTGGACGGTGTGGAATACAATACATACATCAGTGGATCCCATGTGGAGCCCACCATAACGTTTATCTGCCATCCAATCTGTTGGTAAGGTCACACGGACCCGGATTAAAGAGGAAAAACAAATTTCATAATGTTCCAAAACTTTTGTGACCCAGGAAGAGTTCTAATGCTAGATGTTTAATCCCACTATTTCCTACCGTGTGGGCCACCTGAGTTCCAGGTACAACTGATTTTTGGGGTGGCCTACTGCCCTAAGGGGGCCTACCAAATGCAAGGTGTTGATGTCCAACACACCTCATGGTGGGGGCCACGGCTGGGACCCAAGGTCCTTGCCCCCTCCCTTTATGTCCCAGCGCAGTAGGACGCTGCACGTCCTCTAGACAGTGGTAGCGCCTGCTGCACATACCCTTTAAAAAAACAGTTTTCTGTGGTTTTTCACAGGTGGGGCCCGCATCAATAGAATCCACCTCACCCATTAGCTTCTACCGCTTAAGACAGACCAAACGAACCCAATATTCGATATGCTTTGGTGTACAGAAACATCAGAGTGGATTTTAACAGTAAAAATTATTATTTTCTATGCTATGGCCCACCAGATACTCAGATTGGCCTCATTTTTCAGCTCAACGCCTAAAATGAGTAGGGGAATGGGATGGACGGCTTGGATTAGATCCATATATCAAGGTGGGGCTTGCATGAGCGGCCCACCCAAAAAGCTTATATATATATATATTTGATGTGAGTACAACCCACTGTCTTTTCTCATTTCAATGAACATGTCTAGCATCTAGGGACACTGGACGGACTGTTCTCACATATAAATCAAGGTGGGTCCCACATGGACGTGGCCCACTTGATTTGGATCAATCTGATACTTGTGTCTTCCCATCACCATAGGGTAGGGCCCACATGGCTTGGACGGTGTAGATCTAACACGTCCATTAAGTGGGTCCCACGAAGGTGGATGACATGGATAAAATGCATACATCATGGGGCTAATAATAAGGGAAAAGAGAGAGAGAGAAAGAGAGAGATTGAGTGATGGAGGGACCCCGACACTATGGGCCCTCCCTTCCGTACATCACAACATACATCAAGTGGGTCCCATTACATATGGGCCCACCGATCGAAATCAACGATGGAGATCCTTTCTCCACCAAAATGCAAGGTCTAGATGACCCTATTTGTGCAAGGAAAATAAACATCATAATGGGGTTCATATATGGAGAATGGCACCATCATGGAATGATTATGAGAATCAAGGTGGTCCATCAGCCACATCTAGGGTCCAAAGTGAGATCCATACCATTAATCGGTAGGCCTCACTTTGTCCATCATAAAAATATGAAATCTAGGCCTATAAAAACACTCACCGTTCGATCTTCTTGGTCCGATGGAACGCCGATCTCCTTATGTCTCACTTTGATGGAAGGTGATGAGAGATGAAGGGCTAGGATGATCGATCTTGGAATAGGAAGTGGGCCACACACAACATCTCACTTCTCTCTTTGGAATGCTTGGACGTCCACCATTTTTTGTCTCCTTTATTGCTTAAAAAATGTGAAGAGAAAGAGAGAGAGAAAAGGTGGTTATAAGAGGTGATGGATGTGAGGTGATAGTTGTACTTGACTTGAGAGTTGACCTGGGGAGAAAGAAAGCATGGGTTGTGCACTTTGATTGATTGATTGATTGATTGATGAGACATATTGTACAGATTCTCTTGGGTTTAGCAAATGCACGGTGTTTTTCTTGAACTAAACGCGAGCTCGTATCTCCGGCCTGGGTATCGCCTTGGTGCGCGAGACGCGGCATTAGAACTGCGACGATGGTGCATTTGCAATGGTACAAGTCTCGGATTAAGCCAATTCAGATCTATGGGATATGACTAAGGGTCGCGCGCAAATACCGATTACAGATCGCGGGTTGCCGGAATTCGACCAGGAGGATCGCGGGAGTCCACGGAACAGTATGGACTAGGATACGAGCCTTACACGGCATCACTAGGATCTTCTCAGCAACCTCCGGTTAAGTTTAGGTGATGACCATTACCTTTAGGTGGCCAGTTATCGCGCCTAGTATAGGTTTAACGAACGTGCTTGGTGTATGTTGGTGCATGTGGCTGAATTTTCCTTTTTAGGCAAACTAAGGTGACAAACGAGATATTTCTAAAAATCATGGGAAAAGACTTGACCCTAAACCCTTAATTAAACTAAATTGTTGATGTACATGCTTCGTTGGTTTCAAATTTGTGGATTTCCCTAATTTGATGATGATTAATTGTGTTTCTTTTAGTTTGGTCCTAACTATGCCCAACATGCTAACATGTATTGTTAAAAATGGTTGTTAAATGTTTGATTTCATGAATCCCTAAACTTGTAGTTGAGCATGCTTTGTTGAGGACATGTAATGATGAAGAAGTGTCGAATTGGTCGATTCACTTGCCTGGATTGTAGTGTATGATTGAACCGTAAAATGCATGATTACTTGTGGGGAATTTATTCTAGGTGCTTTGCTACATGACTATCCATATAATTATATGAGCTGGAACATGTTGTGTATAACTTGTAAATGAAATAGAACTTGTGTATGGAGCTGCCCATGCATTGACTTTACTATAACTATATCTGCCTGATGTGAAATGTATGTATGGATGTAGTGATTGGTGTGTATAATGCATAATTCCCCTATGGATTGACCGATTACTTAGAATTATCCGGGCGGTCCTTGGTAGACCTGTCCCTAAGTGAATCGGCCGACAAGAAACCATAGGTTGTTAGCTGTAGTTGGACTACACGAGATTTTGTTCTCAAGCCGATTAGCTATGCTTCAGCTCGACGGGCACATTGACTAATAGTCGACCATCCTTGTACGTTAACCTTGGTTGATCCCGCCTGTATGAACTTGGAGTACCCTAAGACCGTTGCGCCCATTGTTTACTATGGTTTACGACTCGCAAAATCTCATGAGTCGGGGATGGTGATATGGGACATTATGCCCATGCTGTCAGCCTACACTGGGGTGACGAGCCTCCTCGTGGTGTCCATTGAGTACTTGGACTCGTGAGCCGGGAACGGTGGTATGGGACTCTGTACCCGTACTGTCGGCCTGTTTTGGGGTGACGACCTCCCTATAGCGACCGCGAGTAGGACATTTACGTCCCAACCTGTTTCATTTATGTTTATATTACTTTTCGAGATTGACGGCCCCAAGATAGGGCTAAGGGTTGCGAGAGCCACATGGCCACGACCCTTGAGCCGCGTGATCAGGTGATGGCAATAACTCCACTAAGGGTATTCTAGTTTTCCCAACTTACTGGATGAACGAACTTAACTAAACAACCAGGCTAATATACTTCATGACATTGCATTATATTTATGGCGATTATGCAGTCAAGGTCACTTTTGAGAGAGTGTTGTTTCATTACGAACGTCAGATGTCGTCGCTTGAGGGAGTGCTGGTTTTTGACGAGGAGCATACATCATATCATAATCATGCATTTGCATTAATAACAGTGTTTAGGAATCTATGTTGTTTGTTGTTCATTAAATGCATCCTATGCATGATAATTCGATGCATATTGTTAATGGTACCACTGAGTTGATCACTCACTCCCACTCTGGGACGGTATTCTAAAACACCAACCAGAACCCAATATAGATGCAGGTACCCTAAAGCAACACGCACTAGACAATGTCGTCATGCTAAACGACGACGAGGAGCGTGCGTACTACCAGGAGTTTGGTGGAGCATATTAACAAGATGGATGTCAGCGGGACTGGGCCAGAGCCCAGGTCATTTTGGGGATTGACGAGTGTCGAGAGTAAAACTATGGATAATTGTTAAACTGATTTTATTAAGTCAACGTGGTGGATACGAACCTTCTATAGTACTCTATTGGCTGGTGGCATTTGAATTATAAACTATCTGATTAGAAATTGAATATGCTTAGATTAATTCACCATTGCTTGCTAATACCGGATTAATTATATGCATTTGTGACTCATTTTTGCACACGTGACACTCGGGAATTCGGGAGCCGAGTAGCTACACGGTCCTTGAATTTCGGGGCGTTACACAAAGCGACGCTGGCAGCGAATGGTTATACTCAAAAGGAAGGAATCGACTTCACAGAGATATTCACACCAATTGTTAAGAAGGTATTTATCAGATTTGTGTTGGCACTAGTTGCCCAATACTATCTCGAGCTGGAATAGATGGATGTCAAGACTGTATTCCTGCACAGGAAGTTGGAAGAGCAGATCTACATGAAGCAAGCAGAGGACTATGAAGTTAAAGGGGTAGAAAATAAAGTTTGTAGGTTAATGAGGTCATTGTACGACCTTAAACAGTCGCCTAGGCAGTGGTATAAAAAAATTGTTTCTTTCGTATTGAGTCAGAAATTTACTCGGAGTTAATATGATTACTATGTCTATTACGAGATACTGAGTGATGATAAATTAATTATCCTAGTATTGTATGTTAATGATATGTTGATTGCTAGTCATGATGTCTAAAATCAACATACTGAGACTCAGTTATCAGGAACATTTGAGATGAAAGATATGGGGGTTGCAAAGAGGGTCTCGACATAGATATTCATAGAGACAAGAAGAAGAGCAGACTTTGGTTATCATAGACAGAATATATTGAAAATGTGTTGATCAATTATGGGATGGACCAGGCAAAGTCGGTTAGCGTTCCCCATGCAGCTCACTTCAAGCTTTCCTTAGAATAATGTCCTAAAACAAATGAGGAAAATTAGGATATGTCTCATATGCCTTATTCAAATGTGGTTGGTAGTTTAATGTATGTCATGATCTATACGAAACCGGATATTTTACAAAGAGTCGGTGTTGTGAGCAGATACATGTCAAACCCCCACAAACAACATTGAGAAGCGGTGAAATGGCTACTTTGATACATTTGAGGTACGAAAGATTACGTTTTAACTTTTGAGAAAACAGGAACAAAGTTGGTAGGATATGTAGATTTAGATTACGCAGGAAGTATGGATTTCAGAAAGTCAACTTCAGGTTATTCGTTAGTGCAGCGGGTGGAACAATCAATTGGATGTCGAAGCTTCGGTCCATGGTGCCTCTTTTCATGACTGAAGCTGAGTATATGGCAGTGACAGAAGCATTTAAGGAATGTGTTTGGTTGAGAGGCATGATAGATCAGTTGAAGCTTCAACAGGAGGTCGTGCTGGTTAATTATGACAGTGAGAGTGCTATCAATTTGGCTAAAAACACTGTTTATCACTCACTTACTAAACACATTGATGTTTGTCACTATTTTACCCGACAGGTACTTGATGAAGGAGGTGTAACTCTAGAAAAGACAGCATGTTCACTAAGGTAGTTCCTACGGAGAAGTTTAAGTTCTATGCAACTTCTCTAGACTTGGCAATAGTTTAAAAGAAATACAGAGTGTGTACAAGAAGCGCTGATGAAGTTATGATACAAGGCAGAGATACGAGAAGATGACAAGAAGCTACATGTTTGATGATTGCAGACATGGTGGAAATTATTGTATTTAATATTTTTAATCAAGTTTTATATTTCGTTTTCCATTTGAGATAGAATTCTTCCCAGTTTCCTTTTTCGTTTGGGATGGGATTCTTACCAGTTTCCTTTTTTCATTTAGGATTCTTCCCAAGGCTATATATATGGGTGTAAACAGGATTAGAAAATACTACTAGGGGTTTTCAAATTCTTCCAAGGGCGCTCAAAGAGTGTAGCAAGGGTGAGATTCGAGGTTGTTCGAATTAGGTAAGCTCTTTCTCTTTGTAATATTTGCTTTCATAGTGATCATTTGTCGCTTTGTGCCTTAGTTTTTTCCCGCAAGGGTTTTTCCACGTTAAAATCTCTGTGTACTTCTCCCTTTTACTTAGTACCATTGGGTTACCATCCTAGATCCGCCTCCATGTGCTTCCGCGGTCCCCCAACAGATCCTTAGGTAGCCTTGATGTTTGTGTTATATGCACACTAGCCATTTATCTAGCCAGTTATTTTTAGCATAAGCCTATATACAAGTGAAATCCAAAGTTCAAGTGGGCTGCATCACGAGAAATAGCTAAAATGGAACAGATTGTAGGGCAATCCAAAGTTCAAGTGGGCCACATCACAAGAAATAGCTGAGATGTTCAATAACTTCCTCCAGCACACCTTGATACTTGTATGTTATCAGCATGCTCAAAACGTGATTCGTACATTGATGAAGGCAAATTTACAAATATGGGTCTGGAACAAAACCCTCAGGTGTCATTCTGTGTGTATAAAAAAATTAGAAAAAAAATTTGTAAAAGGTTCCTGCTATTACCAATCCTGCCCGCTTTACTCTCAACAGACAGTAGAAGGTATTTGACAGACATGCCAAAAAAGTACTTTACTTGTTGTACACATGCACAGGCACACGATCTAGACTGCCCCAATTTGGTGGACCTCCATAGATAGGGGTAATAGCTGAAATCAGATCCGTTGGACCTATCTCACCTCTGTATGATGGGCATTTGCAGTCCTTTACTCTTTGTACAACACATGCACACACACGATTTAAACTGCCCCAGTTTGTAACGATGAACATATTTTAGACATTGATAAGATGGTTAGAATAGTTTTTTTGTGCCATTTTAGGTATATGGACCATCCACAGTTTCTAACATTATTTTAACGGTTTGGATTATAACTGCGTGCATTAGGATAGAGGACTAACGACTAACAGAGTATTTTCCTTTTCTGATTTTCTATCTACACAATGGTGCTGACATGATGACATCACATGTCTTCCTAAGGCTGATATCATATTTATATTGGTAATGCCAGCACTACATCGGGGTAGCGATCTGCCTACAGCCTAATCTGATTTTGGGACGTGAACGGACGTGAATTGCCACCATCCCTGCCTACGAGATGTTCAAGTAGGTGCTAGCTATATGCGGCCTGCCACGGTCTATGTGTGACATCCAATCTGTCCATCAGTTTTGTTGGTTCATATTAGGATCATTTCCTATCATGTGGCCCACTTGAGTTTTTGTATCTGCTCCATGATTCTGATCATGTCCTAACGTGATCCTGATCGGTTAAATTGATGAATAGAGCTTCTGTCTAAGAGGCTCCCATTATGCTGTAACACAGGAAAGTGGCATGAAATGTGAATGGCATGTAATCTTGAAGTTATGTGAATATACTCCTGTATACGGAGCTCTATGAGGCCCACTGTGATATCTGTGTTATATTCACTTTGTTTATTCATTGCACTCACTACAAGAAAGTGGGCCTTTACCGGCGGTCAAAATCGCCGGTAAAGGTCCAAAAAACCGCCGGCAAAGCATTTGCCGACAGTCTACAAACCGCAGGGAAAGGCTCGGTCGGTAAAGGGTTTACCGACGGCCATGGAGTTTCCTGACGGTTTTTCTTACCGCCGCTATGGGGGGAACTAAAATGGCGGTGGGCACCCTTTGCCAACGGTCAGCAAATGGGGTTCCGCTCGTCGTGGCATCCATGGGCACTGTTGATACATATCGTCTTGATTGTGTATGGTACGTTCGTGGGGCCTTCTAATCATTATACACATGCCACGTGTGTGGTCCAAACCTACAGATTTACCATCGAGGTGGACAATCAGAACCGTACATTAATTTAAATTAATCGTGGGACCCACCATGTTAGGATCACCATCTCAAAACCAGATGGAGTGGATAGATACTAAACAATGATCAATGGAAATTTTTTAGTTGAATTCAGGCCGTTGACTATTTTCATTACAACCGTCCATTAAATGTCCACCAAACATTACAACGGCCCGAAGCACCCCTACTATAAAAATACACGAGGTTTGCAAAGCCCACACATGGTTACAGCCCTACTTGTCTATACTCCAGCACACGTGCAGGTAGACACGTATGCAGGAA
Organism: Magnolia changhungtana; assembly: GCA_030180095.1. Lineage (NCBI taxonomy): Eukaryota > Viridiplantae > Streptophyta > Magnoliopsida > Magnoliales > Magnoliaceae > Magnolia > Magnolia changhungtana. The sequence goes on from JASAUF010000158.1 coordinate 295,012, forward strand.
ATCTGAGATTTCGAAGACATGGGACACACCGTTCAGATCATCTGGCACAAAAATACCCGACCATCCCATAGTATCTCTGCAGATAACCTACATAAAAGACTGGCCAATGCATCGATCACCTACAAAAGAAAGCACATTTTACTGTTTTAAGTTAAATGAACCATTTCAAGAAATTACAAGATACTAAGGAAATATTATAATCCAACACCCAAATTTTATAGAACTACCTCCCCAACCGATTTTACACACACGCTCGAGACCTCTTTTAAGCGCCATGAAAGTCCATTCAAATGAGAAACAAAACTAGATTGTAAACAAGCAACATCCAAACAGTCGAGAATTGGGTCAAAATAAGTAGTCTACCTTGAACGAAGATAGTGTTGGCATTGGCTTTCATCATCAAGGAAAAATCGTGAAGTACTAAAGATCAGTTCCAAAGTAGAGCTTGCATCAGGCACAATAGATGCTAAAAAATTCCATAAACTAAATCCTATGAGAAAATATCATAGTAGTACTCGACTTTAGAACAATTTCCACTGATGGAAAACCAACGACAGAGGAGCTTAGATAATACCTTTGGAAGCCGATTCTGAGGATAGTTGCGGGCTTAAATGGTAGAGACATAGACCTGATAAAATTTATGTCAATGCAACAACAAACCAATTAACAGAGCTCTCATTCTATGTAAACAATAGATGCACATGGTAAATAGCTTGTTTCTTTACCTTATCATTCGTGCAAACATCACGTGGGCCACACATCTATCCAGTACCACCGTAGCTTAAGGTGGTATCAATACCACTGGAGCGCACCCGACTTGGTATTAGGGAGCCGCTTGCCTGTTACACTTGAAGCAGTTTCCCCTCGAAAACAAAAACAAAAATGATGGAGCATGTGGTTTAATTCTGAATGAAGTATCTGCCTATGGAGTACATTCGCAGGAATGGAACTCAAAGAAAGTATTGTATGCTGTCAAGTCTAATTAAAATACATGATACCCAGATACTTCAACCTAGAGAACGTATCCATAACGTATCATCATGTTTGACACCTCAAGTTTATGGGTAACCACAAGATCCACCGTAGAAAACAAAATCCAAATAGGAAGTGAGAAGAGAAACCACATAAAGGAAATGGACTCCCATGCCACCATCTGCACATCCATCTCCCATTTACATGTGTGTCATCAGAATCTCACCTATGAAAGCAACAGCTAATTATCAAACTTATGATCAAAGATTTAGCTAGTTTAAAAATATGTAAAATAAGTTGAAGCATATACATGTATTAAAACTAATCATGTATAAAACAGGACAATAATAAAGTTCCTAGCACCCTTACATGCACATCCAAAAGCAATTTCTTCCGCTTTGAATATATTCACATTGCATCCAAAAATTGATACACTAAATACAAATCAAACACTTGAGGTCGTGTTTATGGCGGCTATCACTTGATGAAAGGCTCAGATATCACTGACATGTGCCTTGGTGGCCTAGTGGATCTATTGTTTACATAGAATGAGGATCCGAGGCCACCCAAATTAGATTGGTGGGCCCCAGCTGCCAATAAGGATCCGATTAGTGACGTGGCAGGATAAGAAGCACCCAAGTGTTTTACTAAATTCCACGCTTATCCTTGTCTTTCCTAGTCAGAGATAACGCGTGTTCGCCCACCAAAGGTGCAGAGATTGGATGGTAACTGGAAGGAATCTTCCTAACCATGTACTACCTCTTCCAATCCTAGGTTTACAAGTCAAAAGTATATGTAAATCCATAGTATTGGCCTACCTCACTAGATGACAAGAAAATGCAAAGATAAAACAGCTTCATCTTTCCTTTCAAACATTTCAATCCCTCTTCTTCTATCTTCTTCTTCTTCTTCCCTTAGCTTTTTTTCTTTTTCTTTTTCTTTTTCTTTCTTAATTGAGGCTACATGGAGAGAGTAAACAGCTCTACTCTTCCTCCAGGATTTAGGTTTCATCCAACCGATGAGGAATTAATCATGTTTTATCTCCGAAATCAAGCCAAATCCATGCCTTGCCCTGTATCGATTATCCCAGAAGTTGATATTTACAAATTTGACCCGTGGGATTTACCTGGTTAGTTTTTGAATTACATCTATGTTGGTATATGATTCTTTTTGTTAGCAAATGATTTCAGCCGTCTAAGGTTTTCTATTGATTTGATTGTTCGTGGGTCTTAGATAAGGCAGACTTTGGAGAGAATGAGTGGTATTTCTTGAGCCAACGACTCGCCAACATGTCTAGAAACATCAAACACGTGGTAAGTGCAATTCACAATAATAAGCATGAATACAAGCAAAATCACAGAAGATTATTTGTTCTTAGCTCACCTTGGATGATCTTGCAGAAACTACTATTACAAACACCCTGCCAAGAAAAAATAGAAGATATAGGCACAAATTTATGAATGTCACTGATTAATTTAAGGTTTCAAGAACTTACATCCACCTCACTCTTACTGCCAAGTAGTCATGATGCACCCTCACAAGCAAACATGCGTGTTGTATATACATGCACCCACACCAAATGCTAATACATAAACCATGAATCTTGTAATTTGAAATCATAATAGTCAAAGAGATTTGAAATCAAAAGAAAGCAGTGATGCCTTCAGTATCAGTGACTTCTTCCTCACTTTCCTAATATAAAGATTGGAATAAAGAACCAGCTCCATATCAAATGGCCAATACTTTTTAACACTTCCATTCATTCAAGCAGAATTATGCAGTTCATATCAATGTTAAAGCAGCCATAAAATCAGCCAATACATTTCCTAGAACAGAACCTCATCAAGTGGGGACACAGGACGAGCAGCTATAAGACACAGGAAATATGAACTGCATGAGAAGCCATTCTGGCATCACCTTTCCTAGGCAGCAAAATGGGCTATCTTGACTAGGTTCCAAAATATGCCATCCCAGTTAGATATGTTGTGGACTGTAAGTGAATTTTTCTGCTGAACTTTTTGGGCTCTTTTTAGCTTGTTGTTCACGTGGGAAGAAGGAAAAAAGAAAGAAAAGATGACCCTTGGGCCCTCGAAATCACATTAAAGTAACCTCAGTGCTCTCATTTGGGTGTGTGTACTCCTGAATGCAATTTAATAAATAGTGAAACGAAAGGCTAAAAGGAAATTGCATTTTATAGGAATTTCATTATCTCAGGTGACATGAACGATAAGAGAGCATCATACACTGCCAAACTTCTTTCCCATAACCATCAAGAGAACATTTTCTAACTTAGTTCAGGAAAGGAACAGAATCTATTTAAAAGAAATAAATGATTTTTTACAAAATATATAGCTAGTATAAGACACATTCTATGGAAATGATATTGAATATACAATCAGATGGCCATGAGAGAGAAGATACCATTGATGAAAGGGCCTGTAGCCCTGCTGAACACCTCCAACTACCATCAGACTCCTGAAGTTCTGACATCCGAAAAAGAATGCTTTAACAGAACTACACCTGTTTATACAATTAAAACCCACCACTTTGAGCCAACGACTCGCCAACATGTCTAGAAACATCAAACACGTCGTAAGTGCAATTCACAATAATAAGCATGAATACAAGCAAAATCACAGAAGATTATTTGTTCTTAGCTCACCTTGGATGATCTTGCAGAAACTACTATTACAAACACCCTGCCAAGAAAAAATAGAAGATATAGGCACAAATTTATGAATGTCACTGATTAATTTAAGGTTTTAAGAACTTACATCCACCTCACTCTTACTGCCAAGTAGTCATGATGAAAATGCATCTACACTATAAGAAGGGAAAAAAAAAGAATTTGTGGCTGCACCGATACGGTCGAGTATGAACGGCTGCCTACGTACCCAATGTTCGGAAGATTGGGATCAAGCCACTACGTAGTTCTTAATATTTAAATCAGAACATTTTACGCACAAGCAGAGAAAAAAATCAAAACAAATCATAATAAAAATATGTGTACCTTCTGTTATGCATAAGAATATGAAAAGCTGAAACAAATCACAACATAAATCTTTGTAGATTAGTCAAGCAAAACTACTAAATATTTCAAGAACATAGCGACGGAATCCCACCACAAATATGTCAAGCAAATACTAACATGAAACAAACATAGCTGTCACAACCAACTGCCAAAATCAATTTTTTCTGTTTTCAAAAATAACGAGTGAGAGAGAGAGAGAGAGAGAGAGAGAGAGAGAGAGAGAGAGAGAGAGAGAGAGATCCCTCCATTTAGCTCAATCCATAGCTGTCACAACCTACAAAATAAAATAACAAAAAGAAATTAGTCTCATCAAAGTCTTATATAAGAAGTTCTGTGGTATATGCAAAAAAAATAATAATAATAAAATAATAAAAAATAAAAAAATCTTACCAAACAACAACAATCAGGCCAACAAATACTTGTTCCAACCGCATCCCCAATTGTTCTATATCGTCCATAGGGTCTCATCAAAGTTTCTTCACGTACAATTGCCACCTGAATATATACTTCCCAAAAACCATTTCCAAGTGGGAACCCGCCTACTTTTGTGAGCGGATCCTTACTCAAGACAATTCCTCTAGCAACAGTAACCCCACGAATACTAGTAAGAAGAACTTCGATCATGTCCTACAAATAAAATTTACTATTTAACGCAATAAATTGCATCATTTGTATACCACATCTAATTAAGAACACAATAATCTCAAAACATAATAAAAGAACTATTCAATTGGTGTGAAAATTTACCCTGGTACTACTGCAAGTCGTAGTCTTTCCCTTTTTCGCTAAGTGTCCCTATAAATTAAAAATCAATGTCAATCATCATATACCGACTAAACTCTATATAATATAGGACATAATACACATGTAAATATATGAATATATATCATATAATTACCTGGCTTGATGATGAGGTCGGTTGGTTTGGGTTGAGATTAGTGAATTATCGACATCTTTGTGGATTTCAAATTTGTCCTAGAGGATATCAGTTGCGCCATTGATTCTTTAAAAGATAAAAATTCCGATTTTAGGGATACTTCCGATTTTATGGATGATACTTCCGATTTTAGAGATAATACTTCAATTTGCAGTCCCTCATATTCTTCATTTCTACTCTGAGCAGCGGAGGCAATTCTTTGTTGGCTAGGTGTTGTTCCCCACAAATCAGTCGGAGTGGGGCCTAACCCATAAGTGCGGACTCGGCCATGTCGATCTTTTCCCATTACTTGAGAGAACAAGTCATTCCTTCCGTGCTATTCGTGAGGTCTCGGTACGCTTTGAGAAATTCGTTCATTAAGTTGTTCCTGCAATAGAAAAAATATCAGTTTAGATTGTACAATGATAAATGAGAGAATTGTTTTTTTTTTTTTCAAGTATAAAACATAATAATTAGATGCATAGACATACCATTACTCTTAATGAAGCCTCATCCACAGGCCTACCACTCTTGCATGTATGGGTCAATATAAACACATCTGCCCGGCTTGGATCCTCGCCACTAGCCGTTTTCTTCCTCTATCATTATGTAAACAAGTTATATATAAGAAATAGACCAACATGGTTGATTGAGTGATTAAGAAAATTTACCTCTTCCTCACGTATCCAAGTGCAAAGCTCTTTGAGCCTGCGAGCGTGGACCGATTAATTGCCTTTTTCGATTCTCTAAATTTGTCTTAGTACGAGCCTATATGTGAACACATAGATAGAGTAAATTACAAGATATCAACGAAAGATTATTGTGTAATTCTAAAATATAAAGCAATCAATATTTACTCATCACATACCTTCCCTCTTCGAGTTCCAGTGAAGGAGTGCCTTCCATTGATCCTCTTTGACCCGCTTATCAAGGTCCGCGAGCCGCTCCTCGTCAGTCTCATGAGGAGAATAGTGGAGTTTTTTCAGTTCACATTTCCAATCCTTCCATTTTCTACCAATTGATTGTAACACCCACTTCTTTGCATCCGTGTCAAACTCAAACTTGGACTGCATCACATGTTAAAACCAGAAAATCACATAATGAACAAAAAATGAAAAAATGAACAAAGCATTGTCACCATTACCATAACAAGTCCCATCATATCATCCTTCTTCTCATTCGGCATTGCCCTCTAATCAGTAAATGTAAGGGGTGCATATTCCCCATTGCGGGCTATAGTCCTAAGGAAGTTTGTCAACTTGTTAACATTGTCACCAACGGGTTGTCCTTTAGTATTGATGGGAATAGGAATGCGTTGTCCTTCACGCATCTTCCAAACTTCTAGGCATCGTGTGTGGCCTCTCTTTTTCATAACACCCTGTGAATCTGTTAAAACGACAACATTAATATGGATACTCATATAGTTCCTTAGCATAAAAACACATGAAATAACCTATGCATAACATACCACTAGAGGGACCCGTTGTAGCCTGGGTCACTTGAGGCTGGCTAGGTCCCGCATCAGTCATAGGACCTATCGATTGCCTAACCGTGCGTTTAATGCGCCTCATGTCTAACACCTGTATATGTCTAGCAATATGTCTAACATCAGTAGTTGTTGTTGCATTTCTTACATGGACATAGGATCCTCCTTCTATTGCTTGCATTTGCAAACGCAAAATCTAAGAATTTCACAGCTCCACTTAAGTATTCGTTGCTCACCCTAAACCATCCAATGAAATTGGAGGACATGTCAAAAAAATGCATCTTGACCAATGGGCCATAACAACGAAAAGTTATTGAGGTACCTTGACATACGAATCCAACTCTTATCCATCACTATGTTCCTCGGCCACTTGGAAAGACAAGTTGGTGGAAATACAATGTGGGCCCGACAAAGCTTCCTACGAAAGATTAACTAGAATGACTCACTTGATGATTAACTATTGTCAAAGATTTAAACATCCAATAGAATCCCTAATGGTATCTCTAACAAGCTTCTAGGGACCACCGCTCAATTAAATCCTAAATTAGTTACTCATCCAAGGTTGGATAGATTGTAATACTTTCATATTCCCATTTAAACGTCCACGTCGAAAATTCTGCAGCATCTCCCCATGCATCTCCAGATAAGTTGATCTTACGTTACATTCCGATGCCAAATATCTAAAGCAATGTAAAGATATTTGGCATTGGATACTGGAATGGAAGAAACATATCCAGAGATAAACGAGGAGATGAACCAGGATCAAACATGAACATTTAAATAGATTATATGAAAGCATACTCTCCATCTAACCTTGAACTGTCCAAAATGGGACAATTTGAGCGATTTCTATGCCACCAAAAACACACCATATCTATGTATGGCCACATAGAAATCCTCAAACGAGTAACTAATTATCTAACTTACAAATCACAAGTCACAATTATAAACTAACAAGTCACAATAATAATTTAAGAAAAAAATGTAATACATATAAAGCATACTGCCCAAATTTGTATTTTCCTATTGTGACTCACGTGAGCACTGGATTTGCATAAATTTTGATATAACCTTGCAATATAAGTCAACTCAATAAACATACCAAGTATATATCATATGGTTATCAAGATTAACAACTTCATTCTCATATATAACAACTTTGAATAAACATACAAAGCATATATCATATGGTTATCAAGATTAGCAACAAATGTCATTTGAAGTTTCCTGGTAAAGTAAAGAGCAGGTTTGCTTCCATCAAAATGAAGGAATCTATATCTATTGCATCTTACTTGTGCTGTAAATGTAGTTGTCTTAAACTCATTTAAGTTTGTCTTGAAAGAACCTAAGCCTAAGGTTTTTCTAGGGTCTGTTATACCTGAAAAGACTAAACATTGAAGTAGATGGGATGCTTAAACTTCATGGAACTTGTTTGTCTACTTGATTATTCAATAGAGCTTGTAGTTGAAGCTGGAGCTTGACCTTCTACTAGATCTTTAGTAGAACTTGAACTCAATCATCTTGAACTTATTGAACTTTCCATTTTGTATAACAATATCTACGGAAATCATCATCACCTAACCCTTATCCCAAATAATTGGGGTTGGCTACATGAATCCTGTTCCACCTGCTCTATCAAGGGCCAAACATTCAGTTAGACCATAGGTTATCAAGACTTTTCTTACTACCTTGTACATAATTTACTACCTCCATCCATGTCCTTTTGGGCCTTCCCCTTGTACATAATTTTACAAAAATATGTGATTGAATAAAAAGAAATTAAAATCACGCAAAAAAGAGCATTTTTGTCACAGTTCTTCACAGGAACTGTACTTCACCATTGTCGCTGAATATGACAATTTTGACAAAGGCCAACATTTGCTTTCTTCTTTATACTTTTGTACCACGGGGAATTGGCTTTGCTGTTTAGAAGCCAAGTTCTAGGTCCCTGGTGATTCCATATAGGAATTTCCTTAAGACTAAAAGCGACTTGGACTCGTCTATCTCAAAGGTAATCAAGATTACTCTTGAATGCCCATGTTATTTCAAAGTAGAAGGAAATCTCATGTTGGAATACTCAGTGACATATTTGCTCCAAGGTCATTCCCAGTATGTTTGATGTACATTGTCACTTTCAAAAAGAAGTTTGTTTGATTTACATTGTGTGCTCTTGTGTTTTAGTTGGCGATGAGTCAGTCTCAACATGGCATAACCAAATCATGGGGCCATTGTGGATGGAACATAGCCTGAAAATCATACTGATCAAACAATCCTAACTGCCTAAGAGCTGGCCATCAAATGGACAGTTAAAAAATGAAATGGCGAGCGGCTAAAATCAGTTGTTAAGATCATCCGACCAGTGTAATTTTCAGATTAAGCTCCATCCACGACATTGGCTAAAGCCAGGTGGTATTGATGTGCTGTACATGCATGCCATATGTACAATGGATGAATCTGAAAATTAATTATCAATACGTTAGATTACTCAACAATATTGAGGTTCCAACTCATATCTCAGTGGTAAAAATAATGCGTTTTAACATTGAGGTTAATGGTTTGAGTGCCCATTTGGGGTATATGTAGGTGTGCATGTGTAATGCTAAGGCTATCTACAGTGTATCCTTGTCAGTACATGGACAGTTCATCCATACTTATTTTTTTCCCTTTATTTTGTTTTGGGTTGTTGCTACAGTTGGGTAAGATCATCTGGCCCAACCATCGATAACCTATATGGATGGGTCAGGTAGGCTTCAACCCAAGTCCAACCCATTTGTCTAAATAGAAAACATTTTTAGCTCGAGCCTAACCCACTACCCATTTAGCTTGGCTGAAACCTACTTCAAAAGTGGATGGGCTAGTTGAGCAGTGGGCAGACCTAACCAATTGCCATCCCTACTTACAAGAGTTTTTTTTTTTTTTTTTAAATCCATTTTCTCTTTTATTTATTTATTTATAGGTCGAGAAACTAACGGTGCATTTTAGCCAAGATGCATCATCAAGATGTGAGTAATTCTCAAAGTCAAGATATTCTATTTCTCGTGAGTCTTCTTGGAGCTATATATGACTTTTCATACCTAACGTGCCCCCAAGTGAACCATCTGTTATCAACAAAGACCGTTGGACAGTGGGAGTTTACTGTAGATTGCCGTGTGGTGGATGTTGAATGGATAGCTGCAGGCTCATATTTGAATGGCTTTGATCAGCTAATCAGAGTCTTATTGGGGCCATATCCCATCCACAGTGGACCCATCCTAGGAAATGGTCGGCTTTGATCATGGTTGGGCCCCCTTGAACACCGCTAGCTTAAGTTCCAATTAATGGATGATGGCTTCAATTCTATGTAATAACTAATACCATAGATAAGGCCTGTGGGCATCTATGGTTCAATGTTTCTACTTGGAATTAAAATTTCATACTTTGGCGATGTGACTGTTTATACGAGGACACTTAGAAAAGTTACTTATAACTTAACATAAACCAAACTTATTTGAAATAAGTTACTTATCTCCTGCTCTAAATGTATAGAAAAGGTAACTTATAAGGTGGTATCCAAATGCGCTCTTAAAGTCATAGACTTTCAACCTATCATGCATGGATTGTCATTTTTACGGTAGAGGACCATGATTATGGTAGCATGAAGTGTGGTCTACCATTATACGTACATGATATATCCGCCACATATTAGTGTCTCTCAAATAACTTAGTTACTTTAGAGAGATTCTCATATTTTTTAATTATTAAAATAAGAGTTGAACTTTTATTATTTTATCATTGTCTGATAGCCAGATTTCACAATGAATGGTTTAATTGTCATCATCTATCTACTCAGTGCAATTTTTTAAGGGTATATATGCTCCATGCACAACCATGCCCTGGATTTCCAAACAACTGCTCCACTTGCATTGGGGAACACAATGTTTGGAGAACACAAAATTAATCAATATTAAACAGACTGTAGACAATTCGACATTGTTAAATTGAAGGACCAGGAAAACACAAACATCAAACCAAACTACTAAAGGGGATAACAGGTAAATTTATTATAAACACGATTGTGGATTCTGAGTTTGCTGAATGTACACAGAACATCAACCGCTAAGTACAACAAACATCCTACACTAACTATGATGTTTAAATTTCTCCCTAGACTTAAGTTGCTTGGATGCATAAAATGAGAAGAATAGCCTCTTGTGCCAACAACTTGACAATTTGGAGTTTTAAAACATTAAAACTTACTACCAAGCAGACTTTGAATAAAATCAATCATCCTCACAGTTCACATTGAATTGCCCTTAAATTCGGGTGTTGCGGAAACATTCGATTGAAATTTGAGAATATTTCCTTCTCATCTATCTCTAATCAAGGAATTTGTGTACTGATACATGCACCATACACACAAATGTCATTTGAAGTTTCTGGTAAAGTAAAGAGCATGTTTGCATTTTGACAATAATCCTATCTAGAAAAGTGACTCAAATATGTGGAGAAGAAGTATAGATAATTAGTATAACCCAATATCACTTACTTGTGGAGAAGAAGAAATACACCAGACAAGACAAATGTGACCGTGACAAGGATCCAACCAATGACCACCAAGCTACAACAAGTAGGAATCGGGCATTGGGTTAGATAACCAATGACAATAAAACATGAATGTTATGAAAAATTCTTTGCAAGCAAAGAGGAAATATGTGGTCTTGAGCCTCGACTCACCGATTTAGGGCCAAGCTTGGGTGAGAGAAGTGCTACATAATGTCCTAGATCGGTAGATCCTAAGGAGTGTCATAGTTTATACCGAAAAAACTTTTGTCATAGTTTTGGTTGATGCCTAAAAACTTTTGTCATAGTTTATTAGCTGGATAAGGAGTGTCATAGTTTATACGAGAATCTCATTTATGCCTGAATATCTCATTTATACCGAGAATATCTCATTTATACCAGTTAATTGCAGTTCATTTATACCGAATATCTCATTTAAAGCCCTTTTTTTTTTTCAAAATCTCATTTATACCAGAATCAGATTGTGAGAACCAGAATATCTCATTTATACCAAAACCCTACCAATATTTCAAAATATAACAATAGGGAAAGAGCATATTCAATTAGAATGGTGTAAGTTTGAACAAGCCAGGGGATTACACTTACAATTATCTTGATCTTGTAAGCTTCCAAGAAGGGATGTCTGTTATCCGGTAGAGGACATCAAATACCAGTTGTTTGCATCATTGAGCCATGGCGACACTTGTCATACTGAAAACCCAAATTTGTAATATACCTTTTAAACTAAGACATTGCATGATACCTAGACTACTAAATGACTAGCAAAGGATGTCGATGCACCAAAAATCCACGGGATTGGAAGATCTAGCGGAGAATAATTGGTCCTTTTTTTTTTTTCCTTTTTGATCTATTGAATGGGAACATTCTTGTATTTTCTTTCTTAAATATTTCTTTGTTAAGAAAAAAATCTAACTACAAATGAAAAACTGCATCACAAGTGGAGGAAATTAGAAGCGCTAGACCTTCAAAAATTCCAACAGTGATATCAAATTTTGCACCACATTATTAGTGCCCTTTTTATCAATTTCCTGGTTGAGATGTTGTATCTCATTGAGAACATCAGCCTTCTTCCTTTCCTGGTTCACAGCACATGCAACAAGATGAGCAAGGTCATGATCAACCAACCAAAAGGGTTAATGAATTAATCAAAGCATGGCAACCCCCAGTTCAAAAGCCAAAAGCAGTTCAAAGCTCTGTTATTAAATGAATTAATCAAAGCATGGCAAACAAAAAGAACAGTATTTTCTGTAAAAGATACGTTCCAGTTGTGCATTGCATACAAGGTAGAAAACCATATGCAAGGGTTATAAAGATACAACACAATGGATATTGTTGGCAGTAAATAACAGTTGCTCCTTTACACTTTGCATCTTTTGATACTAATAACAACAACGTTATCTCCATTAGCTGAAATCATGATAAATAACTTTTCACAGTCAAACAAGTTTTCCATTAGCTGAAATCATGATAAAACTTTAAGTGATACAGCTCCACAGATGTGAATGGGCCATTAGCAAAGTGGATGATCAAATATAAAATAGATAATACATACGAGTACATGTATACCTATGATCATGTTCTCTTGCACAAGGAGCAAATTAGGATTCAGATTTTATACTACTTGTATCGTTCCCGTGCAGCAAAAAGCTCTGTGGAGCCTACTGTGCTGTGTATGTGACATCTACTCGGCCCACCATATGCACCAGGTAGTGTTAGGATGAGGACAAAAAATTAGGCTGATCCAAACTCAAGCCTTGGAAGTTCTTTTCTTTCTCCCAATTCCATTCTCTTTGGTTTTTTTTTCTTTTTTTTTTTTTTTCTTTGGTGGAATTTCCACATTTTCAGATCTTGGAAACTGTTTTTCTTTATTGGAGTTAATCTGAATTTTCAAAGCTAATGCCCCTTTTCCACCCTACGAGTTGTTCCTTTTTCATTATCTTTTCTTCTTTTTTTCTTTTTCTTTTTTATTTCTTTTGGTTTTCATACGTGTTGTAGTTTTACTTTCCATTTCCTTCTACACTTTCACTGACTCGAAAATCTCGTCTTTTTATTCAAACATTATCATATCTCATTACGAGTTGGTGGTGAGCTAAAAAGCAGTGAAAATGAACCGTGACTATCTAGCATCATTGACGAGATTTCAAGGCTAGCTACATAAACATTTCAAGAATATGACCTATGATATCTCCAAAAGTTGCTTCCCAACTTTTATGAAGGAAAATGGCCCCAAAACATGAAATAGGATCCATTTTCAAGCATTTCCCGAAACCAAACATGTTCAACAACCCTTTCTAATGGATTCCATTTCCATTAGAAATACTTTCTAGAGCCAAATCATGCCCAACACAAGATAAGAAAACGAAGAATCGATATGTGAAATAAATGAGTGAAAAAAAAAAAAAAAAAAACAGACAGAAATCAACAATGCAAATCCCTAAAAATGGATTCGACAATGCAAATCCCTAATTAGGGATTTGTATTCGACAAAGCATACACGAAATAGATGAGAATCGAGATCCATGAAAAAAAAAAAAAAAAAAAAAAAAAACAGACGGAAATCGACAATGCAAATCCCTAAAAATGGATTCGACAATGCAAATCCCTAATTAGGGATTTGTATTCGACAAAACATACCGAAATAGATGAGAATCGAGATCCATGAGCTGAAAAAAAAAAAAAAAAAAAAAGACGGAAATCGACAATGCAAATCCCTAAAAATGGATTCGACAATGCAAATCCTAATTAGGGATTTGTATTCGACAAAGCATACACGAAATAGATGAGAATCTCGAGATCCACGAGTGCAGAAGACCGAATCGCAACAGAGGGTCGAGGAGATCGAGAGAGAGAGAGAGAGAGAGAGAGAGAGAGAGAGAGAGGAATAGGGTTTGGAGAGAGAGATAGATAGGGAGAGTGAGAGTGAGAGAGAGAGAGAGAGGGAGAGGCGGAGGAAGAGGGAAAGGGAGAGCGTGCGAGAGGGAGAGGGAGAGGGAGAGCACGCGAGAGTGAGAGAGGGAGGGAGAGGGAGAAGGAGAGCGAGCGAGAGGGAGAGAGGGAGAAGGGAGAGCGCGCGAGAGTGAGAGGGAGAGGGAGAGGGAGAGAGAAGGAGATCGAGGGAGAGCGAGAGCGAGAGGGAGAGGCAGAGAGAGTCGGCGCTCATATGGGTTAGGGCTTTTTATTTTTTGCTTTTATAGGGGTACCCTTTGCCCGCAGCCGGTAAAACTGGCCGCGGGTAAAGGGTTGGGCCATCGGTCGGCTTAGGCCCCTTTTGTTGTAGTGACTTGCCCATTTTAAGATGTCATTAAAAAAAAAAAAATGCATATTCAAATCTGAAATGGGCCATGTCACATGAAGCAATGGTGATTGAACAACGACTATGGAAAACTTCCCGTGACCCACAAAAGTTTCAGATCAGGCTGATATTGGTGTTTTCCTTCACTTGCATGGGAATCAACTTACTAATTATGGTTTTAGATGGCATATAAACATCAAGTAGACCTTTGGAAAGTTTCAACGTGGGCATTTCTATTCCCACTATTTCATGTGGTGTGGCTTTAGTTTCTTAATCTTCCCATCTAACATGGGCTGGCACAAGGAATGGAGTAACATAGAATTCACAACTGACCCTATAGAGGTTAAAGTCGCATGTGATTCCTGTAGCCATGGTTTAGAGGCAAGTTACATTTTCGATATTCCATGTAGTTGGCGCTCTGCTCCTGGATGGTTTTAGACTTGTCTTCTACATTTATATGTTTAGAGTAGTCTCTTTTTTCTTTTTCTTTTTTTCTTTTAAAAAATATGGGTGCTGCGAGATTTCCTAGAGTAATTTGGCATGGCATGGGATGACTTTAAGCAAAAAATCTTATGTTTTTATAGTCAAGTCTCTTCTTTTGCAAGGTGTATCAAGATTCCAAGTAGTGGGACCCTAGATTGGATGGGTTTGGGCACCAAGTCTACTTTTCTAGTATTCCAAGTAGTGGGACCTTAGATGGGATGGGTTTGGGCACTGACTCTACTTGTCTGGTCATCTCCCCTCCTTCTAGAGTCAAGTATTTATCTAATTTAGAGTCATGTACAAATCCCCATGGTCCACTTGGATGCACCCTCCAAAGGGATGTTTGAGCCGTAAGGGCGGTTTTGATCAAAACAGCAAATGATGGTGTGACTTTTGCAAAATCGATCCCTTTTCTATGCATGAAAAAATAGATGCTATAAAACACTTAAATACCAATTTGAGAAAGCGAATGAAAGCCATCCCAAAATCATCAAAGTATGCAGCCAACTCAGCTGAAAAAGCAGGTTCAATTTTTTATTATTTATTATTTTTATTATTATTTTGCTTAAGGGTAAAAATAAAATTTCAAATTTTTTTGGCCATACTGTAAAGTGGCATTTGTTTTTTCATTTACATATATATTAACCCGTATATGAACAATGATTATTTACCAATGTAATTATGAGCTTGTTTGAAAAGCTTTTCATTTGTGGCCCACTTGAAATTTTGATCCACTTGTGGCTGGACTCATGTCCTAACGTGATCCCAGGTAATATTCCACTACACCAAAATCGCGAATCTGGAACGCTCGGAATTTTGGTTCAGAAACGGTTCTAAGCCGTTTTCTCGTTCAAAACGGTTATGAACCGTACTACAATTTGTTGTTGTTTTATCCACTGTTTTGTTGATGTGTCCCAATTGAGTGTTGGATATTCTTAGTTTTCATTATTTGGATCTATCGTTTTATTGTAAAACATATGGACGGAATGGATTCGATTAGAACCATCTCAGTGGACCCCACAAGCCCACGCGTCACATTACTTTAGATCTGCCGCAGACTACCAAACCATTTTCACCCTTACATTACGCCAAAACCCTACCCTCATTTCGTATTCGTCTCCCTCACCCTCTATCGATCTCCTTCCCCCTCTCCCTCTCTCAATCTCCCTCTCTCTCGATCTCCCTCTCCCGATCTCAACCCTCTCTCTCTCTCGATCTCCTTCTCCTTCGATCTCCTTCTCCCTCGATCTCCCTCTCCCTCTTCCGATCTCGACCCTCTCTCTCTCTCTCTCTCTCTCTCGATCTCCCTCTCACTCTCCCTCCCTCTCCCAGTCCGACTCTAAATCTGACAGTCCCCCCACACGGTATTGTGAAGAAGCAGCGGCCAGCTCGTATGGGGTGTATTGCGGACTACGAAAGATGACATGCGAGAAAGACGCCATCGACCGCGCTCTCTCCGTTCACTTCCTTCCCCATTTTGCCCTTCATCTTTTCATCTTTTTACCTTCTTGTCCTTCTTAATATTTTTTCTTTTCTCTGGAAAAATCGGATTCTTTTCGGCCATTGAGAAGCACGGCGTTGAGAAGGACATTGCCGAGTACATCAAGAAGGAGTTCGATAAGAAGTATGGCGCCACCTCGCATTGCATCGTTGGGCGCAATTTTGGTATTTTCTTTGGCATTTTTCGTTCTAATTCTTCTATCCTTTCTTTTTTGGGTCTTGCTTGTTCATGTTTCCTCGATCTGTCCTTCGTTTGCTTGTTTTATGTTTTGGGTGTATTTATGTCCGCAATGTGTTTGTAGAATTGACTCGAGAGAGTGGATTTTGAAATTTTGTTACCGCATTGGGTGTTGATTATATGTAAGTGTTGTATGGGTGCCTTTTCTACACTTTTGTGGATAGAATACATGCCAATATGGCACGTGTGCGAGATCAGAGCTTTCGTCAGGTGGGCCCACCTTGTTTGGGTGTCCTTGCCGGCAGATCAAGCCGTTTGACTCCTCAAGTGGGATAAAGTGTACAAAACAAATCAGTGGCTAGAAAAATTTTGTTTTAGGCATTTGTTTGTTTTGCATGTCTTGTGCCTACCACATGAATGAAATCAACCTGATTTTTAAGCCAAAAGATCCAACCAGTGTCGTGTACCCGATGGGGATCTCATACAAGTGTGCCACATAGGCATATGTGTCTGTGCACGTATCGGAGATTCTCTACACATGTGGGCGTAGCTAACCTCTCAGCTTCTTTCACTGATCCCATGCATTCAGAGAGAGATGTTAGAAGAATACAAATTGATGAAGAGGTAGATGTCTGTATGGGAGGATATTTTGGGTGATTTTATTATAGAAGTCTGTACACATTGTGTCTTGACCATCCGTTGGATAGAAATGTGTGGGCCTTGGGCATTAAGATATTCATTGGAGTTTCTTGTGCCTCTTTTGATTGTTTTGGCTCTCTGTAGTGTAATTTTTGGCATTGATTCCTTGCCTCCGCTGTGCCTTCAACAAAATTCCATTGCCTTTCAAAGAAAAGAAAAGAAAAGAAAAAATCAGTTTGATGCCTTATTTCTCAAGCCATATTCTAAGTTGCCATTGCATATTGTAGGGACAAATGCAGATCCAGTGACCTTCAATCCATTAAAACGTGCCAGAATCTCCCACAGAAAGCAGGTTTAATATTCATCATTGAGTTTTAAGTGAAACATCCAGGCAATTCCTAGTTATAGTGAATGTGTTTACTCCAAATTTCACAGGAAAGTATGGGAAGATCCCCAAAGAACTGAAGAGAAAAGGTCAGGTTTATCAAAAGAGTTTTATGCATCTGTTTGTAGCAATAGCATGCCTATCTGAATCTAGCTCATTTTGTGATTGGGGCTTTGTACACGTAATGGATACTAAGAGGCTACAGATAATCCTAGAAAATGGGATTCCAATTGTTAGCAATCAGGTAATGGAAACACTTTCAGTTTCTCTAAGATTTAGGCTATGTTTGGATGTATTGAATTGTGAATATTCAGTTTTACTCAAACTCAACGTGCAGTCTTGTTCCTTTCAAGTCGAATGATTTTGAATTTGTTTAGGTATGAGTACCTTATTTTGGTAGCTGGCGTCATTGGAATTTCACCTTTCTTAGCTATCTTGAGCGACATCCTGCATAGGATTAGAGAGAAAAAGTCCTGCCTGCCAAAACATGTATTGATCGTTTGGGCCGTGAAGAAATCTAAAGAGTTTTCTCTTCTTTCCACTATCAATGCGGAATCCATCTCTGCCCATCTTTTTCCGATAGCTTGAATCTGGATATTCAAACTTACATCACTCAAGAATCAGAGCCTCCGTTGGTAGGTGTGGACTGTCCATCTTTAGATGCATTTTCAACAAGGGCAATGAGACATACACCCTAATTTTTTTCTATACATGAACCCTTTTTTTTTTTTTTTTTTTTCTACTACTGCTATTAGAATAGCACCAAAAAACTCTTTCCAAATACCAAAACATTAGAAAGAAAAGGGTGTGTATCAAAAAGAGAGGGTGTAATATCAACTCGCTTTTTGAAGTAATTTACAAAATGGATACTGCAATACAATCTCCTTTCTAATTTCGGGAAGAGGGTATGCTTTATAAGATGAGGATTGTCCATCTTTTCCGGTGGCCAGTGGATGTCCCATGTCCAGTTTGGTTGGTACAGGAACAATATTTGGTCCTGGAGCTTACTTCACTGTATCAATACTTGGGTTTGTTATTCTTTTGGGCCTCTTGGATGCATTTTACATAAAACCTTTTCATATATCTTCTTGGTGGTATCAAGGACTTATGTTCGTCGTATGCATGATTGCGGGCATTGTCATGTTCGGAGGTTTGGTGGTCTTCTTTTGGAATCACTGGGAAAGAAGTGTTTCGAGTTATGAAAAAGTGGATGGTGATGGTGGTTATGATGACGACAAGAGTAAATTAACACAGTATATTGAACCAAAAATGCAAACGATGCAAGTCGAACCAATCTTACCGGATCGATGACCACACGATATGGGTGTAGGCCAAACTTCCAAGGTACCAATCCAGCCTCTCTTTTTTAATTCAAAGAAATCATGTTGGGAACTTAGAAAATGGAGAATCCTTGCTGTATATGCGATGAAAGTTTGAAAAATGCCATGATTACATTTCAGTAGCATTTATCGAGTGGATTGGAATAGATGTGAGACTTCAAATCTGAGATGGTGAACTTACTCAGAGACTTCAAATCTGAGATGAGCTGATGCAATTCAAGGCTATACCCAGGCTCTTATGATGGCCAGCACATATCCTCCATCTATACAGTATATAGTGAAGCAATGGCTATACCGAGGTTCTTATGATGGGCCAGCACATATCCTCTATCTATACATTATACAAGGAAACAATGGTGGGGACCCATGCAGGTACTGAAGATACATGTATATATTACATGCAAAAATAAGGCATTGTTAGGCCAGTGGAAGGTAAGATTTCATTTCATTCCATAAAATGTTTACTTCTAATCCTGTATTTAAAGTTAGCATTCTTTTAATGATGCAATTGAATGAAAATTTAAAATTTTTAAATCTAACCTCAACTCAGAGTACTAGTTTATTCGACATTGATCCATGATCCAGGCTGTTTGTTGGGTGGTCCTGCAGTGAATTGGCCATTGTAGGAAAACCTTGTTGATTGGCGATGATGTAAAATAATCAGGCAAGAAGCCTAAGAAGATGGGTGAGCCAAGAAAGCCCTTGAATTCCTCGAAGAAGATAAAGAAGAAATTTACATCTAAGAAGGAGGCCCTTGTGATGAACAATCTTTGCTCTCATTTGTTTCGATTCTTTGCTCTGAGAAGGCCTTGAAGGCAAACGATGCCTCTCATGCGAGATCTTATTACCTCTTCTGAAAAGAAGAAGGCTCCTATTGTTACTCCTAAGGCCAAGAGTCAAGAAGGATGAATACCCTCTCAATCCTCTCAATCCCTCTGCCCATCTGTCTCCCACTCCCTCACTGCTGATCGCCCGATCTCTCTTTCTCTCTCACTCTCTCTATTTCCCTCTCTCCCTCCCCCTCTCCCTCTCCCTAATAAAAGCCCACAAGGAATTTCCTGACATCACTCATTTTGTTTCTTAATAGTAAATGGTTTCCTTAAACCTACCAGTATTCTATATTGGTGATCTTGTTGGTCTTAGCGGAGCTGGGATGTGCAGCTTTCATATTCTTTGACCATAGCTGGAAAAATGTGAGTTTAGGGTCTTTTACTCTTTTTTTTAAAAACATCTTTGGTCTAATTGTCAGAGTAAATGGTACATGTAGGCAATATTATGATTTGTTCTCCATCAGTGTGTAGCAGGGGCGAAAATAATATGAACTAAGAATGCTGATGTTCCTTTCATGTTCCTGTAATTTTCTATTGAAGTGCTTTTCTTAATGTATCCTATTCTTACATGTAATTTTCTTCAAATGGCACTAGTAGCATATAATCCACAGCATGATTTGGTTCAGATCATCATCTAAGATACAATTCAGTGGTGGATAACACCCATAATGGATATATTAATTTTCAAATTATATTTTCAACAGTAATGAGTTGGACGATATTTCATTTCTTTTATGGTGGTTGACATGCGAGTTCTTTGGAACTAGAATAGGATACTATCTCGCCACGAGCACAGTCTTGAATGAGCTTGAATAATCCGTCAAGCTGAAGGTCGAGGGATTCATTGGCAAGCATTTTGTATCGGGAAAAAGAAAAAGCTACTTGCCAATTGGAAAGGTGGGAGGTGTGCGAGGGAGCATGAAAGTGATTTTCTTATCGGGAAGGCCATTCATTTTCTTCCTTCTAAACTCAAAATTAATATTCGCTTAGGTTGTGTAAGACAGAAAGCTATGTGGTCAATTTCGTGAACATGCCACCATGTAATAAAGATGTAATATTCTGTTACTTTCTTCTACAGAAATTGCAAGGTTACTAAAATTGGTTATGCAGGGAAGTAGATTTAGCTTTTTGATTAAGTCAGTGATATCTAATCCTTCAACACTGTCATTAGGATTCCCCATTTTCATTTTTTTAGAAATCTTGTGAACTAATTCTATAAAAGATAACTTGCTAACCAATGGGGTAAAGACACATGTTTCTTCAAAGTGAACTATTTATCTTTTGCTGAACCATGATAACCAAGTGGTTTGAAATCCATTTTTTTTTTTTTTTTTTTGGGGTGAAGAACAGTTGGAATTGCTAACTGAATGTGTGCTCTGAATTGAGTGGAATGTGGATAGAAAAGGTTTGAATCTATTGGGAATAAATTGAGCATATGCCACGAATTTGTTGAAATTAATTCATGAATTAGTGACCCTGTAAATTTACCAAAATACATATCTTAATTTACTATTCTTTCTCCATGTGAGTTCATTTAATTTCGAGAATCCCTGGCTGCTAAAGTCGCTCAAAGTTTTAACCTTGCTGGATGTGATGAAATCTCTGATATGATTTTGAAAGTTGTCTTTTGGACACACATTCATCTTCTTCTTTTTTCTTTTTGTCACAAATTCTAATCCTCTTTTGAGCTTGTTAGCATGTTAACCATTAGATTGTTGGGGATTTTGATATTGCAGGTTATACAATGATTTCAATTTGATGCACTGTCAAAGAGAAACATCATTTCTGGAATTGAATACTGAGAGAAGATCCAACCATCTTCGCTTGGGAACTAATGAATGAGCCATGATGCATGTCGATGCTTCTGGCAACAATCTGCAGGTAAGTGGTCTTTCCATGCATGTTTTGTAGCTAGTATAGGCACTTGAAACATTCATGGTAACTCTCAGATAATCTAATTAATGTAAGATGAGAAGATAAGGAGGAAAAGGCATCTAGGAAAAATGAGGAAGTTCGAACTAAATATATAAATATAGTAAATAAAGGATACTAAAAATGAGGAGGTTCAAATTATTCAAGAGGTTGTTTGATTTTTTATGGAATTTGATTGATGAGTCTGATTTAAATCATGGGTTTGGTAATGGGTTTATAATCTAATGCCATTTTCCGCATAATCTGTTATTTGATGTTATGAAATTAATACATGTAACACTAATTCTCTAAAATTGTTATAATTTTCTGCAATCCAGTTACCATATAAAGTTTGCTTTCATTGCTAATATCCTCACTTTGTTTCTCTTCATTGTTTTTCTATTATTATTGGTTGAGGACTCGATGGCAAGTGGCTCTATAGTTTCGATAGTAGTCTTATTATTATTTTTTTTTTTCTATAGTTGTTTGGGCGAACTTTGAAACTTTGAATTGAATTGAAGAAAATTTAACTGCACTATATGAGCTTATGTGATAATCTTTTTATTCTGCCTCTTTTTGATGTATAGGTTGGGTATACTCCTGATTATCTATTCCTTCTGCAAATGATTTTGAGATCTGATCCTCAGGTATTCTTCCCTTTGCTATTGTTTCCAAGGCAAAGTGTAATGATATATTAGTTAAGATTTGACCATTCAATTGCAATAAAGAATCTGCTCTGCCTATTTGTAATTCACGGGCATTACTTTCAAATAGCTGTGAAGGATCAATGATTTAGGAAAAAAGGTAGGTCCTTACAATGTTAGAGTCTTTTCAATGGGGGGAATTTTTTTAGTCTTAAGAGGATGATATACTTAGTGAGATTCTTTTGTAACACCCCATACATCATTCTCATGTCATTTATGATCTTGGATATTGCAGGGTGCTGTTAATTTTGCTCTTATGATGTCTCAAATGGAGGGAGGTTGTCCTGTGGACTACAACACGATTACAGATCTTTTCCTTCAGGTTTGTGAATAAATTTTTGTGTGTTAGTTATTTTTATTTTCTTTGGTAATATATGAGTAAATTTCTCATGATTGTTCTGTTCAAGCTTTAGAGATATCGCCACTATCCCTGTAGAGGGGATTGCTCATTTTATACGAGAGTTGGACTTGAGATCTTGTTTGACTCTTCATGTACACTTCTTGGAGATCTACTAGATCAGTGTTCGCATACTCCTTTCTAGAAATGTACAAGATATGTTCTGTGAAGCATCATTTTGGATACTTGCAAAAAATATATATTAGATTTTCCCTCAAAGCCTTGTTTGCCTCAACATTTTGTTAAATGTAATAAAAGGTTTGCAATTATGAACCCACTTCATTTTCTTCTTAAATGTGGAAAGGGTTTGAGACAAGTTTTTTTTTTTTTTTTTTTTGAGAGCTAACAACAATTTTATTAGAAGCTCGCAAGAGATGAGTATTGTTGATTTTGTTATTTTTATATTTATCTATAGTCATGCCATTGAGACACTCGAGTGTACATGCATCAGTTTTTTGCTTTTACAAGTCATTGGCTAAGCCTTTTTAGATAGGTTGAAGTTGGGATGCGTTTGAAGTTTGAATATTTTAGTCTTTGACAATTTGTTCTAATGGGATAATATGGTTTCTAATGGGATAATATGGTTTACTGCTGCTGCTCAAATTTATGGCGAACCTCTCATTTCTTTGTTTCTCTGTTGCATTAATCAATGGTATCCTAGATTTTGTTTGAAAGATTTGCACGCTTTTCTTTAATGAATGCTACTTGACTGGAATTTCATGAGCTTGTCTTGTTTGTGTAGGTCAACGTGCGGCTTGTGAATGACTAAATTGTTGGTTTTCTCGCAGAGAAACTCGATTCGGGAAGCAATCGCATTTTTATTAGACGTTTTGAAGCCAAACTTGCCGAACACGGGTTCCTTGAGACGAGGTAACATTTTTCATAGAGGCATGAGCATGGTAGGTTTGTCTTCACTTTTCACTAACTTATCTTCGCCCATACAGTTTTGGAGATCAATCTAGTTACCTTTCCAAATGTTGCTTTGATGCCATCTTAGCAAATGGGATGTTCAAACCCACCATCTTAGCAAATGGGCCACACCGAACCCTATTTCATGCCATCGGTGTCCTCGATATTGACATTGTGGATCGCCTTGATTTTCGTATCAGGTGGTCATCATGGTACGGATACCATATTCTACATATGAGAGAAGTTGTCAGGGAAAGTGATTGTATCATTACGTATGATACAGCTGCACACGTTTGTTGATTATAGACTATTGGTCATCTCTTTCAACCGTTCAATTTTTTTTCTAATACACGTCGCACCTTCAGATGATTGTACTTGTTGGGGCCATGGTTCATAGTGTGGCCCATGTGAAGAATGGCCTAGATCATTTACACGATTGCTATGTTTATCAGTAAATCTTCCTAGAACTTGTACTTATGTCCCTTCTTTGGATGCAGCTTGCGATGCATTGCTGTGTATTGCATCTGGCTGTGGGATAACGTTATGTAGTTTGCCCCTTGTTTCTCATGTCAATCTCCAAAAAGGATGACTATACTAATTATAGGGTTGTCAGCCTATGGATGTGTATAGTGTTCTAAGGTCTCCCAGTCCATATTAGTTGGGCCATGGTTTGATGGTCTGGATTTGATCTGTTGGGTCATGATGTGGATTGTTCCTGCTCCAAAAAATGTTGGTGAAATGGGGAAATTTTTCAATGGCAGTGACTTCACTAGTCTGTTACTGAATATGCTCTCACATGCAATTTGGATGTATGAGAATCAAGTTAGCCATTTCCCTTTGCGCCATTTCATAGCAGGAGCTCAATGTCACATCTTATTTTATATCCCAACAAAAAATTGCATGTGAGAGCCTATTTTACTTCTTATTTTGCATGTTCAACAGCCACAACAGGCACATTTCCCTTTTCGCCATTTAATAGCAGGAGCTCAATGTCACTATCAATGACACCAGATAATAATAAAGATGTTCAATTAGAAGATGTTGAAGCGCACCTTTTGTATTCAAACCTCACATGGAGTCAAATCTCTCATACTTCCAGAAGCACAGTAACCAAAGTAATGTACTATCTTTTCTTTTTGGCCATTGACAAAGCATTAGAATGGAGTTGTAAAGAGAAGAAATACATCTGTATGTCAGTCAATGCATAATGTATATTGTTTTCATGGTAGCATGACACCTTTCTCAAATTTTGATATGTTGTGCACATTCAAGCACCTTCATCTTTAATTTTTTCAATAGTGACATGGTTTAATTTTGATCTATAGTTTTTGTGTTCTTTAATAATATATAGTGGCAATTTGTCTACTCTTTCAAGCAAAAGGAAGTGCCTCAAGACCAAGTAACATAACATCGACTATGAAGTATGATACCATTCTGTCTATTTTCCACATGATTCCAACTTAATCGGGTTATTTCTTCTAATTGTTTTACTTCCCTAAATCCTTGTGTTTTGCTTTTGTGGATTGTCATTTTCTGTCCTTCACCAGAAGGATCATACCACATCATATGGTCGCTGATCACATTACCTAGGCATGGAAATCAGATTGGTTAGTCATCAGGTGGGCTAGTGTATGCATGTTTTCTAGTCTTTTTTCTCCTTGATTGTATGTATGGGGGAGCACTTTTGGTGATCTTGGTAGTTGAGAGTCAACCTCCAAGGTAGCGCCATGGTATCTTGGTAGTTGAGTGCCTCTAGTTGTTATCATGTCATGGACATGCTGCATGTAGATGCTTCCCCATAATTCTGTTGTTTGAAAGCAAAGACATTGTTAATGACTAAGATGTGTTGGTGATATAACAAGAGGTGGAGGAATATAGGGCTAAAATTATTTATACCAGCTTATAGGTATGCATGTAGATGTGTTGGTGATATAGCAAGAGGTGATATAGCAAGATGTGTTGGTGATATGCATGTAGATACTTGTTTTATCTAATTTAATTTTTCTGCTAGGCTTATACCATGGAACTGGAGGTGAAGTTGTAAAACTTAAAGAGGAGAACAATGAATTATGAGTGTATAGGTAAACGTGATGCTTTCAGGATATTTTACCATGGAACTGGAACAATGAAAGTTCCCATTTTGGGGAGATGCCAGGATATTTTATCATAAAACAATATGTTTCTAAAGTTATAAGTGTATAGTTAAATGTGATGCTTTCATTAGCTTGTTGAATTTTGCATGGATCATCAGGGGTCTTTGGTTTTCATGAGGAGACGGTTACTCTTATCTTGGTTTTTTTTTTTTTTTTTAATTTTTTATTGAAATAAATCTGTCAATGGAAATGGAGTGACTTTTTTTTTTTTTTTTTGCCATTCTAAGTTATGATACCCACAAGAAACCTTGACTCTCATTTATTTTGTACAGAATTCAATAACCATGTTAGAAGGATTCAGTCACCTAATTTGGCATCAAGGATTTATTTGTGATGATGGAAGGCATGCCATTTATTCATTCAAAGAAGATCTAAATTTTGTAGTATATATTTAGGAGTAAGTAGATAAGGTGGATATGGTTGCATTTTAAGTGGCATGATATTTGTTTGGATTATTTGCTTAAAATGATCACTGAAATCTTCAACGAAATAAAATTGATTGGTTCTTACTTGTGCTGCTAGGAAGTCTCTGCTTTCTTGGTTAGGCTTTTGCTACAACTACAGTTACAAGCTCACTTCTCATGCTTGTAGTTCATCAAAATCTGCAATCTGTCCTTATTTACAAGCAAATCCTGCATTATGAAGTCTATTTGACACACACAATGGAATTTTATTCCTTGATTTTCAAGAAGTCTAACTTTCATCCTATTCAGGTGGTTGCTAAGGTGGATGAATCGTTTATCACTCACTTCTGTCACATCTGCTTTTTTTTTTTTTTTTTTTTTTTGCGATTACTAAGTAGCGAGGATTCTTCTTGGCTCACAGGTTTTTGCTTTCACATAGTGCATGGCAAGATTGTTGTTTCTTGTCTGGTACCGATATACTCTTATGACGTTATGTCATATTACTTTGCTCTCTTTGATAGTACTCTTGGTAGCTTCAAGAGTTTTTAAGTGATAGGTTGATCTTGAATTGCTCCCATTTGTTGAATTAGGCAACCATTTTAGATTGGTACATTTTAAGGCGGTCCACGTGGATTAATTTTAGATGGGATAAGTCTCATGTTTGATTTCGTGTTTGTAGTGTAAGATTGTAACCAATTTAGGAGAATTTGGAGAAAATTTTGAAATTTCCTAAATTAGGCTACCTACCCTCAAATTTTGAAATTAGAGTGTACTTATTTATGGTCACATCACATTTGGTACGATGTTCCAAGATTTTCCCAATAAAATGTGATTTTATGGTTTTATTAATGTAGTCTTAGTTCAAACCCCTTGATAAAGTTCATTGTTCAGTGAATTGCTTCGCTCTCTGCATTTTGGTGACATCCAAACGGTGATTTTTTTTTTTTTTTTTTTTTTGAAAGATGGGAAACAAATTTCGTAGTACCAGTTCTGACATCTTGGTAAATTCCAGATTCACAATTGTATATGATATTTGCCTTTATAGCATGTGTAACTCTTAACCGCAGTAGTGTAATTTATGTCAAGAAGGAACTCTTCAAGGAGGCAAGACGTCTAGATTTGTTTACTGACCAATCCATGCTTTGAAACCCATATCAACTGAGAATAGTAATTTCACATCCCAAGCTTAAATTTGGATTGTGTTAGTAATATTTCTATAATTTTACTAGTTCTCATTTTGTTATATATGACCCAACCAAATCTAATCGAAAGTTCCTTACCATCCAATCTTTTCTCTATGTTCCTTACAAGGCTAATTGGTTGACTTGCCTGGACCACTCAATATGTGGGCCCCAGTGGATGGTGACACACACTTGGATCCGAGTCACAACAGGGCAAAACTCAGTTGGTGATTATTATGAAACTTTAATTGGGTTTCATGTTTTCCTAGTGACATGCATAGTGGCGATATGCCACGGTTTGCAAACCAGATTTCAGTCCCAAATTCATACAAAAAATTAATCCCGAGAATCCGTCATAGTTCAAAGCCCCATTAACAATTAAGTTCAGTCCAAACAGTTCCGAGCAATGTCCCTAACCCAATCAACAATATACAACCCTTTCTTAACATCACTATTTTCCCACCTTTTTGTGATTCCCTGCAAACCCTGGGTGATACCAATTGTTTATACTCCAATTCCGATGCACTGATGCTCCATGGGAAGACGTCAAAATAGATTTCATTTTGGGATTTCATTTACTGAGTAATGCTTTTCTATCAGCCTAGTATTAAGCAAATCTAGTTGATTTGGTGATGTTCTTTTATTTCTTTTTCATTTTTTTGAGTAATTGATTGATTTTTTTATGTAAGAAATACCTGTTGCAGGTGTTTTCATTGAGAAATGCTAGGATGGTTGAATGTCAGCCTGTCACTGCTTGGATGTATGCAATTTTGTGTAATCTTTCATCTGTATGTAATTGAATAATAATGTTGATTTTCAGCTACAAGGACCAATTTCTTGCTCGCTTTGCCAATACCTCGTGCTTCAACCAAATCATATTTGAAATCTTCACACTCGCTATGTATGTTGCCATCTAGGTTGTTCTCTTCCTTTATGCCAGTGGTTGCACGATTGGTAAGCAAGACTAGTTCTTTTTTTGGTTTCTCTGGGCTGCATTCTCTTGATTACTTAAACAACAACAATGATACTCTTTTTTTTTTTTTTTTGCTTTTTTCTTTTCTGTCAATTATCAATTAACAGATGTTTCTATATTTAGCATAATGCCTTAGGTATTTTTATATTTTGGAGTGTTCTGTTGTAAGGTGGATGTTGATTGTCGCAAACTCGCACGCACTTGACAGGTTGGAATTTGTCTGCTACGTGGATGGTAGCTTATGGTCAAACCCATCCATCCATTTGGTGGGTCCAACCATGTAGATGTTGTCACCCAAAAACAAAAGTGGTCCATTGCTTTTGGCTATCTCTTGCTAGCGTTGTACTTCGGCCCATTGGGCATTTTAATGAAATTCCATTGTTTGCTTAAAAAAAATTAAATAAATAAATAAATAAATATAAAAAAGGAGAAAAAGAAGAAGAAGAAACTTGTCCCTGTTATATGTAGGACACGACTTCAGAAACAAGTGAATGCATTACAGTTCCAGAACCTTCCCTAGTTTTTCTCAGCAAAACAATTGTTTCTTAAACCATGACCCGTCTAACAGTGGATCAACCTGATTCTTGAGGCAGGGCATCAACATAGTGGTACTCGAACGGATTGGATCTCGTATGTATGCACATGTGTGGCATGTACACAACTTGTGTCATGTGCTTATGTGCGTGTGCATGAGGATCTGTTTCTTTTTTTCCTTGCTCTAGGAACATGAACTAACACATCTTGTTTTGCAGATACTTGCAGGGTAATTATTTAAGTGGTTTCATTCCTAGGGATCAGTATATATGTTTTGATTGTATAGCTTACTTGATTAGTTGTTTCTATAGACCGGACATGATAGATGTAATGCAGTTTGTGACAAATGTGTTGATGGCTTCGATCATCACCGCATGGTAAAGAATTATATCACGATAAAACACTTTTCGAAAGTAGACTCTACGGCTTTGGCTAATTTGCATTGTTGTTGCCTATTTTCAGGTATCTGTATAGGAGAGACTTGCTTCTTGCATAAGAGTTCAATATCATGAATGATTATATGCTGTTAGGTTTGTCAATTCAAGAGTTCGATATCATGTTGTTTATCTATTGATCGTTTGGCCTGAAACATCAGATTGCTTGATGGGTTTTGATTTTGGTGTGCTGTTATTATGGTTTTTTATCATATAATTTCATTGTGAACAGGGAACTATAGTGAGAGTAGAATTTGGTGATTCCACCACTGCTGCAGATCCTTCTGATACCCACACGATAATATCAATATCATGTTATTTATCTATATTTGTGCTTTGATTTGAGCATCCACCAATTGACGTTTCTAGCTCCCATTTTCAACAGTCATTCAGTCTTTAATTTCTGGTCCCATGATGTGACTGTAATGTGGCAGCTATTTTTCTTTTATGAGAGACTAAGATTTATATATTATTAGCTATCCTGCACCTGTAATTAAAGCTCACCTACTGAAAATAGAAACAGAGAATGAAATAGAAACAAAGCCATCAGTACTTATGTAATACAATCAGCAAGGGAGCCCCAGCTAATATAGTTAGTTTTTTACAGGTTAGTTGATATAGTTAGGTTTTTTTTTTTTTTTTTTAATATGTAGTCGCTGAAGTTTTTTCTATATATCCTTTTATGTTTATATGGTTGGAGAAGCCACCACCTCTCATCATCTTCATGATAGGCTTGGGCCCAACTACTTGGGGTTGGTTTTATGATATTCCTGTTCTGCCAATCATATCTGAAACATGAAGTTTGGCACAAGTGCTAGGGACCGACGCCCCTCCGACATGAACCCTACTCCTTGATCCGGGCTTAGGTACAAACACTAGCACATCCCTTGCAGACAAGAATTTCTTCACCACTTGTTTTTTTTTTTATTTTTTTTTTTAATGGGTAGAAATAGGTGTTATGGAAGAGTTTTGCTACTACTCCAAACCTGTCCCTCCACGCTCCAAAAAAAAAATAAAAATATGGAAGTGTCTAGATCAGAATTCTAGCTTCTAGATTAAACATTCCATTACTCTTGCTAGGAGAGGGTCCAATGATGTTGCTGTAGCTGTGGTGCTCAAAGGTTCTAGCCATTCAACCTTGGCATAATAGTTAAGTTCTTTTTAAAAAATAAAAATAAAAATTCTGCTCTGTATTTGATTTTCTAGATCTGCTATTACCATTTGCTCATTTTGTACTTGGTTTTTTAACTCACGGTCTGTTCTCAATGGTAATTTCATGTTGGGCCTTATTCCCATCAAGGCTGACCCTAGGTTATTTTCCTTTATGTAGACATCACATAAAACAACTTCCTCTTCAATGAAGAAACCATCAGAAAGACACCAGAATGACTGTCATGATCAAGAACATACCTAACGAGTACAGGTATTGAATTGTAAGAAAATTAATCTCATTGATTTTTTGAACTGTTTGGAAATCTGATGTTGGTTTTTTTTTTTTTTTTTGTTGGGTTGGTGCAAATCGAGGCTCTTGTTGAACATGCCTGGACAACCTTGCATTCACTACAATGAGCAAAGTTCTTCGAGGGGAGGAAGAAGACGAGCCTTTGTCTGCCTTGAAGGGGTACCAAAGTTTGTGTACACCGCCCCCAAAGAGGGGTTGGCCGGTATGAAGGATGCGTTTGATGTTTCCCTTGAAGGGGTACTGAGAAGATTCCAAGAGCAGACGACATAAATGGAATTTAAAAAATTGGAAATGGGAGATCTTGTATGTTGTATTTTGTACTCATCTTGGGTGAGGTATATTGATGGAGGGACAAGATGTTGAAGTAGATCGGTGGACGGTTGGATGGATATGGTTGGTGGATTTTATATTGATTGGTTAGCTGCAGAGACATTAGTTGCTACCAGTCTGTGGTTAAAGATTATTATGTGTGAATCATTCTATTGTCCGTTTCTTTTATTTGTGTAATTATTTGGCATATAATATAAGTAGATTACAGACCCCACTCTCTCTCTCTCTCATGCAATGAACAAAGGGGTTTAAAATTGTTATTAAAATTTCATCATAAAATCTGACCGTTGGCAACATTAATAAGCATTCAAAACCGTTTCTGAATTTGTGCCCAAAATGTGACCGTTGGCACAGAACGGTTTAAAACCGTTCCTAAACGGTACCCAAAACGGTTCTGAACCGTTCCTGATTTTTGGCGACGCCTCATTTAGGAACGGTATTAAACCGTTCCTGAAGCATTTAGGGACGGTTTAAAACCGTTCCTAAACGACGATTTTGGTGTAGTGTTCGTGCGGATTTTTAATGGACATTGCAGTGAGCCTACAGGCTCCTGTATGCTTCCGCCTACGGATTGGACTGTTCCTATCCTAAAGAATCTCGATTCCCACGGATCTTACGCCCGCCTACCCCTCATCATCTCAGCACGGTGAAAGCCGTGTCCAATGCAAATTACCTGTAATCCAGGTTACATAATTCACTCTTACCTAGTTACCTTAAGCTTTACAAGTCCCTCAGTAATGTATAAGTTATATCCACACCGTTTATCCATTGTGCTTGCCTATTTTAAGACGTGATTTAAAAAATCAGCAGACTCAAACGTAAAATGGGCCACACCAAAATAAACAGTGGTGATTAAACAACCACCATCAAAACTTTCTTGGGGTCCACAAAAGCTTTGGTCAGGCTGATATTAGTTTTTAGCTTTATCTATGTGGGAATCAACCTACGAATTGGTTGGCATATAAACATTGGGTGGGCCTTTGGAAAGTTTTGGCATAGGCGTTTCAACTCATTATTTTGTGTGGTGTGGCTTAATTTAGTATTTAAGTGTCCTGATTTTTTACATCACACTCTAACATGGGCTGGCATAGTGAATGGAGTGGATATAACACAGGCATCACATAGGCCCCACAAAGCTTAAGATTAGAGGGGACTCCTATAATAAGGGCTTACTTGGAAGCTTTGGATGGACTCTACTAATAGAGTGATCAAAAGTCTCTTTTAAGGCTTGAAGTGAATGTTTTTGGACTTGGATTCTACTGTTAGGGTCAAGTATCTCTCTCTCTCTCTCTCTCTCTCTCTCTCTCTCTCTCTCTCTCTCTCTCTCTCTCTCTCTCTCTCAATTGGGCTTATAGCTGGATTTCAAGGAGTTGAGCATTGGATTAGATGGCCTTGTACCAAAATTCTACCTCGAGTCTTATTTTTGTTGGGTGCTCCAATTTTCCAAGGAATAGACCTAAGATTGGATGGTGTGATCCCACAAGGATCAAATTCTACAGTCAAGTCTACTCTTTTGTCAGGAGCATCAAGACTCCAACTTGTGGGCCTGGAAATGAATGGGTGCCACTAAATTCTAAGTACGGGGCTAGGGACTAGATGTGGACAGATATTTTATTGATTTGTTTGGACTCATCAAGTGAAAATCTATTCAAAGTTTTTATTATGATCAGCACAGGTTTAAATAAAACCTTAAATTAGGGCTAGCAATGGGCCTGTAACTCTTGACAGCCCATGAACCAGCTGGCCAGGCCTGCTTCTAACTCAGGCTCAGGTGTATTTATTGGGTCGTGCTTTGATTTCAGCCTGAAAACAAGGCTTTTAAACCTAAGAGAGTTAGGTTATGGCAGACTAATTCCCATCTCAAACTATTTCTAGGATGTACGTGACTATTGAGTATTAACATATCTTATAAAACTAACGTCTATGTAATAAAAGCCCTTAAGTAAATGGGATGGAGTGGTGCTTGGGCCCAATGATTTGTTGACGGGTGGGACCATCTGTTAGAAAATTCTAAACCCAATTAGTAAATGGGTAGGGATTGGATCATGTGTCCAGAGGCTGTGACTCGGATTGGGGTTTGAATGCTCAGCATGTTTTGTAGTAGCCCATTGCTCCCAAACTAGTTCCACCACCTGCCACTCTTCTTAAACTGCCGATGTATTGTACTTTGTTGGGGTGATGGATCCAAGCTTGCAAGATTGAGCTTAGTATTTAATTTGCACAAGAAGAGGTTGCAGAGATGATTCTTGATACTTGTGTAATATGTCATCGGAGAGGTCTAGTATAAAGATCCATTAGCACAAAAAAGGACCATTAACTTATGTTGTGGCCATAGACATGAGAAAAATAGATTTTTATAATAACATTACCGAGGACCTACATTCGTCATAACTTGCTTTATGAGTGGAACAACCCCAAAACTCTAGAGGGGAACATGCTAATAGCAGGCACGTGCAACTCATGAACGACATAGAGCTTGCTTGCATAGCCCCTTGATGCGTGTCCTGTCAATCACGTCTTCAATCCGTGCTGCAAATTTCTTTGGCAGTGTTCATCTAGAGTAGCATCGCATGCAAACGGTTCAATGGTAGGGACATGTAGTGGGCATACACCACTCATTGTGCACAAAAGCAACCGTAGATATGAATCCGAGCATACATAGAACACAAATATTTTTATATGGAAAACTCTTGTACATGAGAAAAAAAAAACATTACACAAAGTAACAATCAATCCACTATAATTAAAAAGTTACAAGAGATGGAACAACTTGCAGATGAAGAAAACTCTAGAATTCCCTTTAAGAATCTCATCCAATCCTTGTTGAACCAATAGACTAATCATCTTGACCTTCCATAATTCAAAATTGTTTTATCCAGAGTACTTCTTAACATCGAATTTAGGATTTGCAACCATTGATACTCACTTTCGGATTCAAGCCTACACCCCAACGATAGCTCTGATACCACTTGTTGGGGGACCACGAAATCACACCAAGATGAATCAAGTGGAGTAATTTAATAGCACCAAGCAAGCACAACGTAAACAGTCCAAATTTAACGTGGAAAAACCCTTTGCGTGAAAAAACTACAGCACAAAGTAACAGTAAATACTATGAAAGCAGAAAAATTACAAGAGATAGAGAGTATACCCTATTCAAACAACCCTCAAATCTCTTTTACAAGCCCTTGAAACACTAGGAACGAATTATAAAGCCTTAGATTCCTCTCAATCCTAATTACACCCAAATATATAACCTCCGGAAGAATTCCAATCGGATTTGGAAACAAATTCCACAAATTCGCAAATTTGCGTAATTCTGCGTTACGCTCAATGACACCTTCGATGATGTTGCGCAGCATGCCAACAACATAGTGGGCCTAGATCCAAATCTCAGGCCTCACCCACAAACGATAAACAAGAAGAAATATAAACTAGAAATAGATCAAAGTAATAAAAAACAAACCACAAGACAAGATATACGTGGAAAAACCCCAATCTAGGATAAAAAACCACGGATGCAAACTTCCACTATGAAGAACAAAGATTACAAGGCAATATACTAACCTCTCCCTTAGAAGAATATAGAAAACCCTTTGCCTACACCTTAGAATTATTTTTCCAATATTCCAATCTACCTAGAAAAGCCCTAGGAACACCTATATATAGTTTAGACAACTTCCCTTCCGCACTCTTGCGAAAGGTGACACCAAAATCCGCAGTCTGCATCAGATTCGGAAACCAATCTGCGTAACCTACGACTAGTCGAAGGAGAGCTACGACTGGTCGAACAATTCCTACGACTAGTCGAAAGACCAGAATATGAAAAACAGGACTCGATGGACTTTGAGTCGAACCAGTCCACGACCGGTAAAGCAGGCCCCTATGACCAGTCGAACAATTCCTACGACTGGTCGAAGGCAGCCTCAGATGTGGCTCCACTTCTCAACAATCTTTCACTTGGAGACACATCGCCATAAACCTTCGTCTTCTTCATCCAGAGTGCACCACCTCTCAGTCTTCAAGCCTGAAGACCAATCAAAGCTGAACAGAGCTTCAGCTTCTCTCATGTGACCGCCTTGGTCAACATATCTGCAGGATTCTCACTTGTATGAATCTTCTCCAGAGCAATCGATTCATCTTCCAATAACGAACGTATGAAGTGATATCTAATGGCAATATGCTTGGTCCTTGAAAGAAAGACTGAATTCTTAGCCAAGTGTATTGCACTCTGACTGTCATTGTATAGCTTGCAATCTGCTTGTTTCTTACCCAACTCTTCCATAAAACCTTGCATCCATACCATCTCCTTGCATGCTTTTGTAACCGCAACCTATTCTGCTTCTGTCGTACTGATAGATACTATCTTCTGTAACTGAGAGACCTAACTAACTGCAACACTACCCAGAGTAAAGACATAACCTGTAGTGCTTCTTCTACTGTCGATATCTCCTGCCAAATCAGAATCCACGTAGCCTTGTAGCTTGATTTTTGATCCACCATAACATAGCCCTACATCCTTAGTACCTACCAAGTACCTAAAGATCCACTTTATAGCTTCCCAATGTTCCTTCCCGGGGTTGTTCATGAATCTGCTAACAACTCCCACTACTTGAGCAATGTCTGGCCCCGTGCTCACCATAGCATACATGAGACTCCCAATAGCTGACGCGTATGGTACTTTAGCCATGTAGTCACGTTCCTCCTACGTCTTTGCACCTTGCTCCTTAGATAGCTTGAAGTGGTTGACTAATGGAGTGCTAACCGGCTTAACACCTCCCATATTGAATCGATCAAGTACCTTGGCTATGTATTCTGCCTGTGACAAAACTAGTTTCTTATTTTCCCTGTCACGCTTTATCCTCATGCCTAGAATTTATTTTGCAGCTCCCAAATCCTTCATGAAAAATTCTCTAGATAGTTGTCTTTTGAGATCTGAGATGTCCTTCATGCTTGAACCGGCCACAAGCATATCATCAACGTATAGAAGAAGGATGATGTATGACATATCAAACTTCTTCAAATAGCAACAATGGTCAGCATGACATCTCCTGTAATCGTTTCCCAACATGAAACTATCGAAATTCTTGTACCACTGCCTCGGGGCCTGCTTCAGGCCATATAGACTTTTCTTTAGTCTGCACACATTATTTTCCTTTCCTGGTGCCACATATCCTGTCGGCTAATGCATATATATCTCTTCTTCAATATCCCCATGAAGAAAGGCTGTCTTAACATCTAGCTGCTCTAGATGAAAGTCCTCTGAAGCCACTATACTCAAGACCATGCGAATCGTAGACATTTTCACCACAGGTGAAAATGTTTCAGTGAAATCGATACCTGCATTTTATTGAAACTCTTTCACAACCAATCTGACCTTGTACCATTTCGAACCATCGTGCTCCTCCTTCAGTCTGTAAACTCACTTGTTATGAAGAGCTTTCTTACCCTTAGGTATAGTGACTAGCTTCCATGTACGATTAGACTCAAGAGAGTCCATCTCATCATCCATGGCCTGCTCTCACTTAACCCGTGTATCTAACTGTAATGCCTCTTCAAAACACTCTGGCTCACCATTATCTGTCAGCAGTAGATAATGTAAGGAGGGTGAGTATCGGACCGTGGGCCTCCTCTCCCGAGTAGACCTCCTCACAACCGGTGTCTGTGGCTCTGCCTCATAATGCTCCCATGCATGATCATCTTGTGGCGCCGTAACACCCATGTTCAATAACTCTTCCAACTCTACGAATTCCTCTTCCTCAGCCTTATTTTCCTGCACACTGTTCTTATGCATCACTTTTTCATTGAAGAATACGTCCTTACTTCTGATGATTTTCCTATTTTCTGCTTCCCAAAACCTGTAGCCAAAATCATACTACTCGTAGCCTATAAACGTGCACCTCCTGGACTTCGCATCCAGCTTGTTTCTGTGCTCTGCATCAATGTGAATATATGAAGTGCAACCAAACACTCTGAGATGTGCAAGGTTCACTTCTTTCCCAGTCAACGTTTCTTCTGGTAGCCCACCATCCAATGGTGTTGAGAGACTTCTATTGATGAGATATGCGGCAGTATTCACAGCATCTGCCGAAAAGGTCTTGGGCAACCCTGCATGTAACCTCATGCTCCTAGCGTGCTCAAGGATGATCCTGTTAATGCGCTCAACCACACCATTCTGCTGTGGTGTCTCTGGAATCATTTTCTGATGTTTGATTCCATTTGTTGCACAATACTCCTCAAATCTCTTATCACAATACTCTTCCCCATTATCAGATCTGAGACGTTTTACTGTTTTACCTGTCTCATTTTCTACCATAACTTTCCACTTCTTAAATACATCAAATACATCAGATTTGTTCTTTAAGAAATAAATCCACAGTTTCCTACTAGCATCATCAATAAATGAAACAAAATAACGTGAGCCACCAAGGGATAATACCTGTGCCGGTCCCCACACATCAGTGTGTATAAGCTCCAACAGATGCGTCTTTGGAGCACATCGCGTCTTCTTGAAGCTTACCCTCTTCTGCTTGCCATATATGCAGTCCTTGTAGAATTCCAAGTCAATAGACTTCAGCCCTGGTAGCTTCCCTTTTGGTAATAACACTTTTTTTTAAGAGGAGAGATATATTGATATCATGGACAAAAGTACAAAGATTCGGGTCTTCCTCGGAAAAAAAGACTAACGAAGACCTATCGTAAAGACCCAACCAACTGCTAACAAAAATTTACAAAAAATTGCAGGAAATCTTCCTCTCCCTAATTGCTCCAAGCCCCACTCTGTCTAGAAAAAGGACTCCCCTAATCTGGCGAGGAAGATCAGCGGAAGAGGAGAAAAATAAGTGAGACTGAGAAAAGCTGCCGATCCGAGCAAGAGCATCAGCCGTGTCGTTCCCCTCCCTACATGTGTGCACGAAATTCACTGTTGTGAGACCTCGCAGCCTGTCGATAAGGGTTCTCCAACCTTTCCAAACCCAGGCAGTCTTAGCCCCGTCATTGAAAACCTTAATCACCAGATTTGAATCCGACTCGAAAATGATTTGGGAGAAACCTCTTTCCAAGCACAAAAGGATTCCGTCATGAACCGCCCTGAATTCAGCGCCAGTGTTCGTCATCGAAAGACCATAACCATAAGCAAAACCGAAAATAAACTCCCCCTTGTCATTTCTACAAACGCCCCCACCCCTTGCCATGCCCGGGTTTCCCCTTGAGGATCCATCAACATTTACCTTAATCCAGCCTGTAGGAGGTTTCTGCCATCGGATGACCGTTTGAGTCGTTTGGAGGGGACAAAAATTTTGATGAGATAATCTGTTCATGACAACCTTCTCCCTGGCGCAAACCAACCACCTGGAGACATTTGCAATGACCGACCGGTGGTTCATCAATCTGTTGTCGAAGAAGGCCGCATTCCGAGCCCGCCAGAGTTCCCACAAAATAAAAGCTGGAGAGAGGATATGACGCTTCCCCTGTATTCTCCTGTCAGCACAGGCACTCGTCCATTACGTGATTATGGATTCTACTGACAACACTTGCATGATGGATATCCCCGCCTGCACACCAAAAAAATTCCAGACTGACTTTGCAATCTGTCCATCCAAAAATAAATGTGAATACGATTCAGCAGCTGGACCTGGTTCAGAGTCGTCTCTGCAGCATAAGCACTTAGAGGCAAGTGACACCCGTCTTGCTTGAACTGCTAACTAAATAGGGACAACTTTGTGAAGAAGCCTCCAAAGGAAAAGAGAGATTTTAGGCGGAAGCGAGCCGTGCCAAACCCACCTAGCCCAGCTTTTCCTAGGCCCAGTCAGCCTATTGACGTCCCACGCAGACCTGACAGAAAAGGAGCCTGAGGAGGTGAAGGGCCAGAAGGGGGAGTTAGGCTCGGAAGAGACGCAGAAGCCATGGTGGAAGACGAAGTCGGTCACCTCGTTGGGGAGCATGGACAGGGCAATCGACAGCGGAAGCGGACCCCGAGGGCCCAAAACCTGATTAACCTTTAGAGGTGGAACTGCGGCTGCAATATGAGGAGACAAAAAATTCTGCAAGGGGCCAAGGCCAGTCCAATTTGATTCCCAGAAATTACATTCTCCTGCACCAACATTCCATTGAACCTTCTCTTCAAGGAAAGAAAACTTGCTAAAGATCATCTTATGAAAAGGGGAAGCTCTTCCCTGGAATAGATCAGGTTGCATCTGATCGTGAGATAAATTGTATTTCGCTGAAATGAAAGAGGCCCAGAGACTAGATTCTTTGTGAAAACGAAGAACCCACGCCATTTTAATACGAAAGGCATTCAACACATCAGCAAGTTTCCTTATACCGAGGCCACCTTCTTCCTTTGGCGACGTGATAGACTTCCAACTCTTCCAATGAAGCTTTCTTTTGCCCTCTATCCACCCCCAAAAGAAGGAAGCAAACTTTCTGTCAAGATCAAAGAGAACACGCTTTGGAATAGAAGAAGATGCCATTGCGTGAATGGGAATACTGCACAACACATGCTGAATGAGGACCATTCGCCCTGCTTGCGACAGGAATCTGGAAGTCCAACCCTTGATACGGCTCCCCACTTTATCCACCAGAGGCTGAAAAATGGATGTCCTCATCCTACCAACCGAAAGGGGAACGCCGAGGTAGGT
This sequence comes from Magnolia changhungtana, assembly GCA_030180095.1. Classification (NCBI taxonomy): domain Eukaryota; kingdom Viridiplantae; phylum Streptophyta; class Magnoliopsida; order Magnoliales; family Magnoliaceae; genus Magnolia; species Magnolia changhungtana. The sequence continues at coordinate 334,655 of JASAUF010000158.1, forward strand.
AAAAGGGCCTGAGGCTCTGGCAATACCGAGCAGAGAGGAGAGGGCACGAATTCTGGATGCAGGGAACTTGTCCAAGCAGAAGAAGGAGCTTTTGGCTTTGTTTATCAGTTGCCCCGACGCAGTTTGGTAGTCCTCTAACAAGACCACGATCTCACGCACAGATGTACTACCGCCGTTAAGAAATAGCAGGGTATCATCCGCATAGAGAAGGTGGGAAACCTGCGGGCAGCCCCTTCGTAGCGAAAAAGGTACACAGCCTCCATCTGACACCAACCTATGAAGGCTACGGCTGAGGACATCAGCCCCCAAAATGAAAAGACTAGGCGATAGCGGGTCCCCTTGGTGGAGCCCGCAAGAGGACTTGAAAAAACCCGATATTTCGCCATTTACGAGAACGGAGAACCAGCATGAAGACCAGCAATTTTCAACGATGGAGACCGATCTGTCACAAAAGCCAAAATGCAGCAGAACTTGCTTAAGATAGTTCCAGTCGACTTTATCATATGTCTTTTCCATATCAAGCTTGAGCACCACATTACCTCCTTTGGTCTTCCGACTCACATCCCTGAACAATTCCTGAGAAAGCGCAATATTTTCTGAGATAGCTCTGCCTTTAATGAAAGCACCCAGCTCAGGAGCACTTTCATCCCTTTCTTACTCATATGTCCCAATCTCTGATGCCATAACTGCCTATTCACTCTAGTTGATGTGACTGCGAGTGAACTATACAATCCTGAAGTCATGTACAAAGTACCTTCCTTTTTGCCTCGAGATATCACCAAGGTACCTTTTGTGATCTTCCAGAAATCACTGGTGAATGTCGTCACATAACCGGTATCGGCCAACTGCCCCACTGAGATCAGATTCCTTCTCAAACTCGGTACATGTCTGACATCCTTCAATTTCAAGACCGTTCTATCTTTCTGATTTACATGAACGTCCCCCTTTCCAACAATACTGCACGGCTCATCATCACCAAAGTAGACTCTCCCAAAGTTACCTGATACATAATCACGCAAAACTTCCTTACATGAGGTGGCATGAAACGAAGCACCCGAGTCTATAACCCAAGACTCATTCCTCGCATCAAGAGACAAGATCAACACCTCTGTGTCACTCTCCTCAGATAGATTCACTGAATCCTTCCCGCCTTGAGAGCTTCCTTCTTGTTTCTTAAGCACCCTGCAATCACGTTTCATATGCTCCTTCTTGTCGCAATGCCAACACCCGTCTTTGTCTTTCTGTCCCTTGGACTTCTTCCTCAACTTAGAATGCCCATATTTATTGCCTCCTTTGTTCAACAATCTTCCTCTTCCTTCAACATTTAGAGTATTCCCTGATTCCCCTGAAACTCCTGATGCATTCCTTCTGGATTCTTCGCTGAGAATTAGACCGACCACATCATCAAATTTTAGCTTTGTCGATCATGAAGAATTGCTCACAGTAATCACCAAGCTATCCCAATTGTCTGGCAAACCGGATAAGATCAATAATGCCCTGACCTCATCCTCAAAAGCAATGCCAACGGATTCCAACTAGCTCGTGACTGTATTGAACTCGTTTAGATGTTCAGCCACGCTCTCACCATTTGACATCTTCATGTTGAATAGCTGTTTCATAAGATGAACCTTGTTGGATGTTGAGGATTTTTCATACATGGTGGCTAGGGCTTCCATTAATTCTTTTGTCGTTTTCACCTTGGATATATTGAAGGCGACGCTCTTAGACAAAGAGAGTCGGATCGTTCCTAAAGCCTTCCTATCCAGTAAAAACCATTCATCATCTGTCATCTTTTCTGGTTTCTTCTCTTTTCCTCCTAGAGGAATATAGAGGTCCTTTTGATACAAATAATCCTCGATCTACATCTTCCAGAAGGTAAAGTTTGAACCATCAAACTTCTCAATTTTAGTTTTTCCATCTTCCGCCATCGCTCCCAATAGAACTAAACCAATAGCTCTGATACCAGTTGTTGCACAGTACGTCAATAACGCAGTGGGCCTAGATCCAAATCTCAGGCCTCATCCACAAACGATAAACATGAAGAAATATAAACTAGAAATAGATCAAAGCAATCAAAAGCAAACCACAAGACAAGATATATGTGGAAAAACCTCAATCTAGGGTAAAAAACCACGGATGCAAACTTCCACTATGAAGAACAAAGATTACAAGGCAATATACTAACCTCTTCCTTGGAAGAACATAAAAAACTCTTTGCCCACACCTTAGAATTATTTTCCCAATATTTCAATCTACCTAGAAAAGCCCTAGGAACACCTATATATAGTTTAGGCAACTTCCCTTCCGCACCCTTGCGAAAGGCGACACCAAAATCCGCATTCTGCATCAGATTCGGAAACGAATTTGAGTAACCTACGACTAGTCGAAGCTACGACTGGTCGAACAATTCCTACGACTAGTTGATGGACCAGAATATGAAAAACAGGACTCGCTGGACTTTGAGTCGAGCCGGTCCACGACCGGTCGAGCAGACCCCTACGACCAGTCGAACAATTCCTACGAGTGGTCGAAGGCGGCCTTAGATGTGGCTCCACTTCTCAACAGATGAGACTTTGATGGCATCGAACTAAACCTTCGATGTCATCGAACCCACTTCAATGTCATCAGAATAATATAAAAATATTCCAGCAACCAAACTTGAGAATCCGAATTTTACCGATGGCATCGAATAACCTTCGATGACATCGAAAAGGGAACCTAGAGTTTCCGGCAACTAATTCGATTTATTTCAAAAAATTTTGATGGCATCAAATTTGTCATTGACAGACTGTTCTATTACAAATTTAAGACATCTATCAACTTATCTTTCCCACTAGCATGACACTTGTGTGGAACATCCGTCCGATTAAAACAATAGATCCCATCATGATGATCACATTTCTCGAATATGATCAACTAAGTGCACCACGTCCACATGTTGAGCCAAGCCATCAGTTATCCCATGATACCCATGGTGTGACCTATATCGATTGATTGTGCTAGATGATCTTCATGGTGGAGCCAACTATTTCCATGGTTTGAATTGACTACACAAGTGGAATGTTTGTTGGAAAAGATGATATGGTGCTACAAGTTTCCATGTTATTGTCTGTGGGTGAGCAGTTCTTTCTTCTCATGATCCTCTTGTGAGATAATTTATTCGCTTTTTGTTCCTTCATTTGTACATCCAGTAATTTTGTTTCATCCAATATATGTTAGTTTACTTCTTGATATTTTCAAGGGAAAATAACAAATCAATGAGTCGCTTTCACCACCCTAGTGGGTACGACAACCCATCTTCAAATAGTGCATAAGATACCTTGTGCCATGTGCGTCGAGCAATTGTTACCGTGGCCCTATCACTACACCAAAATATCAATTATGGAACGAAACGAGATTTTGGTTCTGGAACGGCTTAACGTTTCAAGCCGTTCGAGATTTTAGAACCGTACCACAGAAAAAAATAAAATAAAATAATATTCCCAGCCAAGCCAAACTCTCTCTCTCCCATTCCCTCACCCCTCCCTCTCTCTCATAGAAAATAGCGCCCTTCTTGTTTATCTCTGATACTTCGTTTCTACTCCCGTAAGAAAAAACGGAAATAAAAAGACCAAAAATCCAAATGCCGCTCCGTTTCTGCCCATTTTTGCCTCTTCGAATCTCAATCCAGCATGTCTTTTCCACTCTATCACTTGCTTATTTGAGGGGGCAGCCGATCCGATCGAACGGTCCTGATGAAATCTGAAGGAGTTCTTGTTTCGGAACGGACACGGTTTGGAGGTGATAGGAGTTAGGTCAAGATCGGAGATCGCCATTTTTAATAATAAAAAAAATCCTTTCTTCATGGATCTCAGATACTCTGTGAAAAAGTTCGAAATGCCGCTAGATTTAAGATCCAACGACATTTTCGTGTAGAAGGGGTGGTTTGGAGGAGTTAGATGGGAGTTAGGTTTTAGGTCGTTGATTTTTTTTTCTTTCATTTTTTAATAGAGATTTGATTACCCTCGCTCTGATTCGGCGATGAATCGTAGTTTTAGGGCGGTGGAGTCGCATACGAAAGGCTCCGTGCAACAGAGGCAAGGGAGAAATCTTGGAACGGTGATGAAGGAGAAGGAAGAGGAGCTCGCTCTGTTTCTGGAGATGCGAAAACGGGAGAAGGAGCGGAATAGCCTCTTGCTTCTTCACAGCCTGGATGATTTCGATCCTCCTTTAGGTACGCCTTGAGTGACTTACTGTTGTGATTTCATTTTTAATGATTTAGTTCTACTTCTCTGGTATCTTTTTTGGCCTAGAATTGCTGAGAAGCTTGTATTTTTAAATTTGTTATATGAGTTGAATCTCAGATTGCGAATATTTTGGTTTACCAGGCGATAATTTGAGACGCTATATATTTCAAAAATAAAATAATAATAATAATAAATAATAAATAATAAATAAAAGTAAATTGAGATACTATTAGAGTTATACTTGTGATGGCACTGCTGCAATTCCTTCATTATTTGGAAATTCTGGTGTTATATGATGGTTGGCTGTTCTTCTTTCGCTCACCCCACACATTTAGAGCTAGTTTCCACCTTTCAGTGATCCAGATGGTCCATATAGTGGGGTCCCTTAGATGGGCCATGTTGGAAAAAAAAAAAAATCCATTAGGTGATCTTCGATGTTTGATTTGTGGTCTACAAATGGATGGTTTGCCCAATCATCTGTATTCGACTGCAAAATTCCATTGATCCCCATGGTAAGATTCTATGAGTGGGGAGTTTTTGGGGCATGATTCATTCATAATAGGGCCCACCAGGTGAACGGCCTGGATCATGGAAGTGGGCCACCTTTAGGTTTCTGGCTGAACCAAAACCATTTTTGTTTACTTGGCCAAGCATTATATGTTTCTTCTTAGGTATTTCCAACAATTTTTACATTTCTGATGATGATGGATGATATAACAACCCTGTAAAGTTGTAGCAGTCATGCTAAGTAGATTTTAGTCTGTCTCTCATTTGTTTTGAACTTACCAATATTCAAATGAATCTCAAAATTTGCAGTTAGTATGGACATCTAGGTGGCTTGCTCTAATAAATCAAAGGGATTATGAGTGATGAGAAGATGGCGAGGAATTTTCTGATGGTTCTTGCCTCTAATCAGCTTTACATTTAGCTAACATGGGAACTAAAGACTACGGTCTGGCATTACTAACTTCCATGAACTTGTTTATTGTTGAAATCAGACTAACAAATGGTTATTCTTCTAGTACTTTGTCTTCAGATAATTTTGATATGTGAACTTGTTCTATTGCCTTTTTCTTTGTTCATATATTGATGCACTGGTTAGGGCGGGCACAGTTAGCAAAAATTACTTATTTTTTTGTTGCAATACCTTTCTAAAGAGCACTGTTGTTAAAGCTTTTGGCATTGGAGTTGCATGTTGGTGATGTGGATGCATCCACCCCTATATTTTTGTAGATTTGTAAAAAAAATTAAAAAAAATGTTCACTTTGGATGATCCTAACCATCCAATTGGGCAAGGTTGTATGTGGACCATTGCTTGCAACTATCCATTTTGACCATAGCTAGGATCACCATATCTAGGCTTGTTTATAGTCAAATTTTAACCAAATCTCCTTTTGTCCCTTGTTTGTATTGCTTTGGTTTTAATTTTTTACTTAACAGGCTGCATGCAATTGAATGTTCATCCTTGGGAACTTCAATATATGGCTTGCAGAATTTATTTCAGTTGATAGATGTTTTTATTTTTTATTTAAGGTTTCTGGATACAAGTTTTATATTCTAATTTCTAAGGTCAGTTGTACCCTGTCGCATAGTCAAGATAGTTTCCATCTTCTTCTATCTATATTACCACAGATTCCGAGTTTTTGCAAAGAACCATCTAGCATTTCCCTCGGATGTTTCTTTCTCTTGCGAAAGTCTTTGTGCTTTTGTTGAGTCCACTGACAAATGTGTATTTTGAGACAAGCAAGCATTTCCCCCTGTGAGTTGAAACTCACTCGTGGACGTTTCTTGTGTGTGTGTGCCCACACATGCATGGGGTGGGGCAAAGAGAGCGTGTGTACATGTCTATCTATGCATGTATATATGTATGTATTTACATATTAAGGAATACCAATTGATAAAGGGGAAAAACCTCTAAATTCACTTGGTAGGAACCACTTTCCTCTTCTTTTGCTTTTATGTACGAGTTTGGGAGCTCTTGTCATTATCTTTGCTAAAATGAGATCAACTGGGAATGAACCTATGTTCACATATATAGGATTTCACACCTTTGTGCCTGGCTGGCACATGTGGTGGCATTTAGATGGGCTAGGTTATACATGTGTATGCTCAACACACCTCTAAACTCTATATGCGAGCCTCCTTTTTAGATTTTTGTGTTTCTTATTGATGTTGCATAACTTATGCAGGCCTGCAATGCTCATGGGATTTATTGTGTTCCATTATATGATACCCTTGGTATGCATATCACAACTTCTCACTGGATTCACTTGTGCATGGACTGATTTTCAGTAATCATAAATGAAGTTCAATTGGTGCAGGATTTTGCATCATAAATGCTTGACGTGTTTATGTTTTTTTTTTTTTTTTTTTTTTTAATTTTTAAAATCTCTCCATAAATATTTTGACATATGTTTATTTGCTTGAAGTGTCATCCATTATCATTTTTCATTTTGTAAACTTTGCAGATTATATTGCACTATATGCTGATTTTATTTATATTTTTTTTATAACCTTTTTTTTCTTTTTCTTTATTTGGTCTCTTTTCCAGGTGTTGAAAGCATTTCCTAATGCAACCAAATTCTTGAAAAGTAAGAAACATTTTTCATTTTTTATATTCTTGGTGCAGGCTTTGTATTATATATATTGAAATTGGCATTTGTTGATGCAGCAATTGTGAGCTTCGGAAGTAACTCCTGCAAGATTCCTTAGGTTGAAATCTATTTCCTTTATTCTATGCAAATGATGTGAGGTTTAGATTGGAAGCGCCTTAATGTTTTCCATAAATTGTTCTATTAAAAGGAACAATGGCAAAAATTGAAGGATAATCAATGATGAAGTTTGGACAGTTTGCTGCCTCACAAATTGTAATGGTGGTAATCTAGGAGAGCAAACTTTGGCAGGGTGTTTTGGTTCTTGTTTTCACAATTATTCTAGGAGAGTAAGCAACCTCTATGATGTGTGGTACAATTCTTCTAGACTTCTTATATATGCTATCCAAACTACCAGCCCACTTATACGATATGCTCCTGCAATGATGCTTCAACCAAATGGCAGAAACTTGTACTTCCTCCTTTTATATTTGACTTAGTTTTAAAGTAGATGCTTCAACTGATGCTATAATTTTGAATCAAACAAATTCTAGCATGTAACTAACATTTTTATTTTTTTCTTTTTCCTTTTTCTTTCCCCCTTACAGGAGAGACTGTGATGACCCATACTTGCAACCAAACATAGCTTAAAAGGATTCTATTTGATCCGATGAATAGTGTTGCTTTTGTTTGGTACCCCTTTCCCATGTGCCTGTTGGATTTGCAAAATTCCTTTACTTTGATCCTACTGGTACTTCAACTTGCATAGAAAACCATTTCTAAATAATGGCCTCACTTCACATGTACATGATTTGGAGTCCAGCAGCAAAGAGGATTTGAGTACTCTGGACAACCTGCATCAAGCTGACAAGAGCATACTATTAGGAATCCAAACACCTAGCAAGGAGGTTCTCTCGGAGGTTTGCTTTTTCTAATTGAATCTTTAAAGAAGCTGTAAGGTGAGCTGGGCACATTAAGAACACTGCTCCCAACAATGTCTCATTTTTTTTGCTTGAATCTGCAATGCATAAGATATTAATTTGAAATGGGGCATTGTGCCCACCTTCCTAGGGTCATCCAAACACCCTATATTGGTTTGATTCTACTGATTTATTTGCTTTTCTCATTCTGGTCATTGTTCTTTTAAATCCACCTTGAGAAATTGTGTTTTTGTTTTTTTCATTCTGATTTAGCTTCCTCTCACTTCTTCATGTATACATCTCTCTCTTTCATTTCGTTTTAGTTGTTTTTTCTTTTATATCTGCAAAAGAATGAGTTTTTTTTTTTTTTTTCCAGTTTTTCTGCAATTCGAAGGAAAACTAGCAATTTTTGCTCATATTCTTCATTTTCTTTCTATTGCCATCAATCAACTGAAAAGTAGTACTTTTGAGTGCAGCGATTTTTATTTATTTTTTGGTCTCTCCTAGGGTCATTCAAACACACCCTATATTAGTTTGAATCTACAGTCTATTTGCTTTTCTCATTCTAGTCATTGTTCTTCTAAATCCACCTTGAGAAAGTGTTTTTTTTTCTTTTTTTCTTTTTCCTTTCATCCTTATTTTGCTTACTCTCACTTCTTCATGCATACATCTTCTCTTTCATTTAGTTTTAGTTGTTTTCCTTTCATATCCGCAGTAGAATAAGTGATTAGTTTTACTATCCCTGCTTTATTATTATTTTTTTCGGCAATTGAAAAGGAAAACTAGCACTTGTTGCCCTATTATTTCTTTTTCAACCTTTTGAATGCAGTGACATTTCCCCCCCTTTTTTGCCTCTACATTTAATGCATTCAAATGTGATACCCATGAATCTATGTGCTCTTGCATTCATTATTTCTAAGATGGATCATTCATTTTCATTTAAGCCCGGATGATGCTGGTTTTTGCTGTGGCTGGTTGCTCATTTTAGTTCTTGAGGCTTTATTTATCTGTTTCCTTATTCAGATCTGATGTCTTCTACCTAATTTGCAATTATTTCTGCATGGTGTCTTATTTTTATTTATTTATTTATTTATTTTTTACCTAATTTGCAATTATTTCTGCATGGTGTCTTATTGGTCTCATGCTGTACTTTCTTTTTGATATCATATGTTTGATTCATTTATTTGTCTGATAATTGTACTGCTAAATGAGTGGTCCATAATTAACATTTACAAGGTCTTGAAAGCAATATATTGTTGGGAGGCTTATTGGATCAATTCTCAGGAAACTGTCCTTCCAGTGACCCCCCTTGCCGACTCTGAAATGGGGGTCTGGTATTGGTAGGACAGGTGTTCCCTCATAAACCATGTTTCATATATGATTTTTACTATATCTGCAGGGGCAACTTTTGATGATTTTTCAAGTAATATGATTGCTTCATTATTATGATTTTGGAATTTTTTGTGAGTCCTTATAAATCCAAATGATCTTGTTATACATCCACTGTGGTATCATCCTTATAAGACAAGCTGAAGCCTTTCTTCAAGTCAAACCCAATACCTGAGACCACAAGTTGTAACATTTTACTTTTTTTTTTTTGGTACCATGTGTTATGTTACTCAAATTTGGTAGCATTTGAAATTTTAGAGGGGCTTGACGACTTGCTCCCCATCAATGGTTCACTCCTCGCAGCACCTTTCATATGCATGTTGCCTAATTTTACATGCTTATTTGGCAAATGCTCACCGTACACTTCATTTTGATGTTTGGTTGAATCTTTTCTTCTTCGTTTCTTTGGTGGATCTTTAGGAGAGGAGACATGTTCATTTCTAGCAATCACCAAAAGATCATACTTAAGACAATTAATAAAAAGTCATTTCTCATCTTTTGCCTGCAGAACTAATGGCGAAGGAAAGACATCATTTTTAAGTTGAATGATGAAGGTTGAAAAAGGTGAGCATGGAACTAGAAATTTTAAAATAACTATCAAACAAGTTCTTGGAGTACCATGGCTCAAACCATCACACTGTAGATAGGATACGGGCATTGCAGATACAATGTTATGTTATAACTTTACACAGTTCAATGAATGACATTTAATTGTTATTACATTTAAGAATGCAACCATAGAATTTGGCAGTTACCTAAACATTGATAACCTGCTGTGTGCTGAAATTATTTGCTGTTTGATTTATTATTTGCGTATTTATTTATTCATTCTCTCCATCGTCCTCCTCATCATCATCATATATATATTTTTTTTCCTTTTGAATTCTTGAATTTCAGAAATATGATTTTATTTTTCTCTTTTTTAAATTCTTGAATTTTGTAAATATGGTTTTCTTTATTCTTCCATTTTCTGATCTGTGCAAAATCTAGCCAATTGTTATTCTAGAGGAATTTTGGAGCTTTCGGATTAAGCAATTTGCTTGAGACAGAAAACTTGACATTCAGGGCCTACTTTTTGGTGTTATGAACTATTCATCTGGTGGGACTTGTGTGGATGAGAGATGCCAAACAGCTACTCCCTAACCAGATTGTCCTAACTGTCCACTCGGTTCTCTTTTCTAAATCTGCCACTACTAATGGGATGGCTAGGATCATCTGATATGGGAGATATTAGGGTCTGGCCCATCCCATGATGGAGACCAACAGATGAACAACTTGGATTATGGAGCCATGGCCAGAGTTGTGCCATTGTTGGGTCCAGAAACAAATGTCAGTTACTAATGGACATGCATTCATGTTGAACTTGTCCACATTTTGCTATGGTCTTTCAAAGTTCTCTGGTGGGGTAATGAGTACCCTTGACTTCTATCAATCTCCCCCTGTTGATTTCTTACTCTCTCTTCTAATAATATGCAGCATACATAAGGGATTCTGCTTTCGTCAAGGAGTTTCATCAGCAATTTCAGATCTCACTGAAAGGTTGCTTCTTGAGGAGCGAGACCCCCCTGCAACTCCCCAAGAGAGTCTTTATGAGGTGCCTCCATTTGATGAGGTAGGATTTCAAGCTGAACTAGGTAACCCTTTTGTACAGTTGTCTTAAATTTGCATCATATATACATGTCGGTTTCAAATTTCAAGCTGAGCTAGATCCATGCCATCCTTATACAGGGGTACACCTGTTACAACTGCTTTTTTTTGCTGGTATGCTTTTTGTACTTCTAAGAATGTCTGTATAGGATAGAACTGCAATTGAGTTTGGATTGTGGATTATTGCTAATGGACAAGAAATAATGCAATAATGCATGATTGGTTCTCGTCCTATCTTCTTCTTCTTCTTTTAATTGTGGAAAGGTTTCTTTCATCATTTTACGTATAATTCAAAGAGCCTTTAGACAATGTACAATGGTATAGGAAAAAGTAGGTTTTGTTCGGTGATCTTTTGCTGCTGCTGCCATCTGACTGTATGTTTTTCAATGTAGATTTTGGCAGATGCAATGGGGCTTGGAAAGACTAATGACTATTGCATTAATACTTGGAAAACCAGTTAGGGAGAGTCCAGATGACCAACAAGTTGAAGAACAAAATCAGGATTTTGACAACAAGAAAACAAAGAATGGTCAGAAAGATCCTCAAACCAAAAGCCTGCCCATAGTTAAAGGAGGAACTCTTGTTGTCTGTCCAATGGCATTGTTAGGCCAGTGGAAGGTAAGATTTCATTTCATTCCATAAAATGTTTACTTCTAATCCTGTAGTTAAAGTTGGCATTCTTTTAATGATGCAATTGAATGAAAATTTAAAATTTTAAAATCTAACCTCAACTAGTACTAGTTTATTCGACATTGATCCATGATCTAGGCTGTTTGTTGGGTGGTCCTGCAGTGAATTGGCCATTGTAGGGAAACCTTGTTGATTGGAGATGATGTAAAATAATATTGGTGATGGTCAGTCAGCATTGAATGGGAAAGGTACACCATCACACAACTCTGCATGCATGTGGACCACCTCTCATGTGTGAAATGGTAACATGTATATGAAGATCAAACAATAGACATGTTTGATAATTCTCATTCATTGTCTTCTATTCTATTCCTTACATTTTCTTTTTTTCAAGGTGGCAAAATTTGATTCAAAAGCCTTATGAGAGCGGCGATGAGAGAGGATTGAGATTGGTTAAAGCCATCCCAAGGAATGGTGAGACCTTGTGTTTTCTCAAGGAGTGGAGCACATCATGCAGGATTTTTTTTATTTATTTTTAATGTATTCGTGCAATTGTAAACTTATTGTTGTAAATATATATAATTTTTATTATAAAGTTGTACCATATTTGTTCAATATTATTTTTTTATTGTATATAATATTCTTTGGTTTTTAAATATAAAAACAAATGTACCGTTTTTATTGGCCATTTGTAAATAATGAAAAATACCATTCCAATAATTTGAAATATGACCGTTGTCAACATTAAGAACGGTTTAAATCCGTTTCTAAAATTTCAGTTCCTAAATTTAAAGTAAACCCTATCACGGTTTAAAACTGTTCCTAAGAGGTCGTTCTTAAAATCTGAAACTGTACTTGATACGGTATTGAACCGTTCCAGTTTTTTTGCAACGCCTCTTTTAGGAACGGTTTAAAACCGTTCGTAAGGGGTTTAGGAACGATTTAAAACCGTTCCTAAACGACATTTTTGGTGTAGTGTATATGGTTGCTGTGTAGGCCATATGAAAGCATCTTGATTCTCTTATCCCCACCTAAAGGAAAAGTCCTCTTAGCTCAGTAGTTCAAGTTGTGATAGATGTGGTCGTGCCATGTTTAAAAGTTAAGAGATAAGATATGAACCTTGCTATCACTGACTTCACGCGAAATAACTCACAAGCTTATTCTCCTTAATCTTTTCAGGCATCCAAAAGATTGCATAAAGTAATATAATACAAGCAACGGTAATCCCTCATTGATTTAGATAGTTCATCTATTAGGACACCGAATATGTATTTGATCCATTTTTAGGTGGGCTGGACTCAGTCCCAACCAATCTTTTGAGGTTGGGGCTTGGGTTTATTGTGCTAGAATTATTTCAAGCTTAGGGCTTGTTTCTTAACACTGAAAGAAATCACTTACTGTGGAATACTTAATGTGTTGTGCATTAAGTGTTGTTAATTTGTTAACGATGAACCTACAAACTGTTCCTTGATTTTTTCTAGCGAATTTTTTTTTTTTTTTTTTTTCAATGGAGGTTTAGCTTAATGGTGAAGATTCTTCTAAAACAATATATACACACACACACACACACACACACACACAAATTATTAACTCATTAATATGATTTTCATATACGGGTACCTTTTCGAATTACATTTTCATTAAGATATTTCATTAATCAAGTTAATGTTGGAAAAGTACCTTACGATAGGTGTTCTTAACATCACTTGTAAATTTTTTTTAAACGACAAAAATGCCTATATGCTACGCAACAAAAATAATTAGATAAAAAGCGAATTGCGTTCGTTGCCCCCGCAAGGTAATCTGTCCAGGGGCTGTGCGGTGATATATGGGTTTCATCTACGCCGTTCATCCATTTTTACACAGGTCATTTCAAGATATGATCCCTAAAATGTGGTAGATCCAAGGCTTAAGTGGACCACACCACAGGAAGCCGTGGTGATAATAACATCCACCGTTGAAACCTTCCTAGGCTATTCAGTGGCGTTTATTTTTCATCAAATCTATTCATAAGGTCAGTTAGTCGCTGATGAAAGGAAAAAACAAATTTCAACTTGATCCAAACCTTCTTTAGCTCTTAAAAAGTTTCCAACGATAGATGTTTAATCCTCAGTGTGTACACTTGCGCCTTTCAACTTACTCATCTTGTGATTGTATTCTAAAATAATTTGGCAAAATGGATGGACGTCATGGATAAAACTGACACATCACTATGGGCCCCACATAGCCCTGCGTGGACGGATTATGGTACAGGTAGTATGCAAACCGCTTTCAGTTATATGCAATTCTCATTATCAAGAAAAAAAATAAATTAAAACAGGAATAAAAAATTCCTGAAGTTTCTCAGACGGCAGATTGCATGGGGACATGGCTACTGGTCGACGTTGCTACGTGGCTCATCAAGATGTGTTTTATCCATGCTGTCCATTCATTTTTCGAGATGATTTTATCGAATGACCTAAAAAATGAGGCGGATACAAATCTGAGGTAGGCCATACTGTAGGGAACAGTGGTGATTGAATGCAACATCATTAAAAACTTCTTGTGCAATGCAAAAGCTTTAGATCAAGATGACATGTGTTTTTTTCCCTTCATCTAATTCTGCGTGCATGTCCTTTTCAACAGGTTGGATGGAAAATAAACACTATGGTCGACATTCCATGTGCCCTAGTAAGTTTTTAATGGTGGGTTCAATCACGAATGTTTCTTATGGCATAGTCTACATAATATTTGGATTTAAATTTTTAGATCATACTTTAGAAGGGTTGAAAAAATGGATGAACGGCATGGATATGCAATAGATATATCAAAGTGGGCCCAATGGTCACTGTTTCCCCTTGTTGGGGAGTCCGCAGACCTTTAACGGATGTGGATTTTCTGCCAAGAGCCCCTGCGCTGGGTTGCTGGTGGGCCCATTTTGATGTTTGTGAGAAATCCAACCCATCCATCCATTTTGTGATCTCATTTTAGTATATAAGATTAAAATGGAGGTTTATCAAAAACTCAAGTAGGCCACACGATTCAATAAACACCGTTGAAACATTCGTATGCCCGTAAAAGTTTTGTATCAGGCTACATTTTTCATATTTTCCCTTCATCCCAATAGGAATGACGTTATAAACAGTTTGAATATTGGCATTTAAACATTAAGATGGAACCAGGTAGGTTTCCATTGTAGCATTTCTTTCCCCAATTTTCCCTCTCATGTGGCCCACTTAAGTTTTGGATCCACCTCATTTTTGGTCCAATGTCGTAAAATGAGCTTACAAAATGGATGGACCCAGTGGATTTCTTACAAACATCACAGTGACCCCACCCAGCATTCCAGCGTAGGAGCTTCCTGCAGCAAATCCGTGTCCCCCCCTTCCACCTCCGGGAGCGCATTGCCTCTAACATCTAGGGGGATATATCTGTGCCCAGGACTGTGTGGGGTCCACAGAGATGTCTGTAACAAATCCACTCCGTCCATCTGTTTTGAAAGACCACAATATGACCGTAATTTAAAAATTATGAAGATCCAAAATACAGGTGGGCTACACCAACAAAACAGTGAGAACAGCAGCGCCCATCGTTGAAACCTTACTGGAAGTGACCATAATGTTTTTATGCCATCCAAACAAATATCATACTGATGCAAAACTTCGGTTACTGTCAGGCGTTTCAATCCCCACCGTTTCGTGTGGTATGGCCGACATGAGTTTTGGATTTTTAGAATCCTGTCCTGTTGTGGTCCTTTCAAAACAGATGTACAGATTAGATTTATCACCAAGATTTCTATGGGCCCCACACAGCCCCAGGCACGGAGATATCTCTGTGCCCAGGCTCACACGCAATCCACTCCCTTAATCTCGTCTTGCAGCAAAGCCTTTCACTTTAATACGGTTTGCTTTGTGAGCCTGACCATGATGTATGTCTTCTATCCACGTGGTCCATCCGCATTTTGCCTGATCATCTTATGCCATGAGCCTAAAATGATGCAGTTTCAAAAATTAGGTGAACCACACCATGAGATTCAACGACCACCATTAAAAACTCGATGGGTGGCTACAAAAGTTTTGGATGAAGTGGTACCTATGTTTTCATTTCATCTAGGTCTGTGTGACCTAATCAACAGTTTGGAAAATAAACATTACGTTGGACCTAGGAAGATTTTAAATGTGGCCGTTCTATCACCACCGCTTCCACTAGTGTGGTCCATCAAAGATTTGGATCTGCTACATTTTTTTGCTCATGCTCGAAAACTATCTCAAAAAATGAATGGATAGCGTGCATAGGATATATACATCATTTTGGGCCTATATAGCATTGACAGGTTGGCACGTCCCAATGCAATCTGGGTCGAAAATAAACTTTTAATATTTTCTTGATAATTATACTTCATTAATGATATTACATTGGCTACGCAGTCTCATTGATTGACGGGTATTTTTATCATTTTAAGAAAAATGATAAGGGAAGTTAACAAAAACCAACGGAAGATACCTTTGACAATAACTTGATTAATAAGGAATGTAAATGAAAACGTAATGTAAAAAGGTATGGGATGTAAATATTGTATTAATGAGGTACTAATTTATAAAAATTCCAAAAATATTAGCTTTTTTACTGTGTGAACTTTTATGGGTGTTACCATGATTTATTTATATCGAGTTCACATTGTCCATAAAAAACTGAGGCACATCATGTTTACCATGTTTCAACCGTTATGGGAATAGACTTTAAGAATTGATGTAGGGATGAACGTGATGAGGTCGATCTCTATCTTCCTCAAGGATAACTACTCCGAATCTATGGAGCTTCTCTGGACTCCTCACATATACTTCTCGAATCCACGAGAAAAGAAAGTAAGAAAATATAAATAAATTCTAATAAATTTGTAAGTTGATTGATGATTAATAATAATAATAATAATAAAGAGTTCACAACCCTATAAATAGGGATATGAAGCAATGAGAGAGAAATCAGAATAAAACTATGACTAAAACTCCTAGAATTTGCAACTTACTATAAATAGTAAACTTACTATTTATAGATAGTGGTGATGTCTACTAGCGCGCGAGGTTTTTGGCCAAAAATAATAAGTGTCCTATTTGGCTTCACCAAGCTGTTCTCCTAATTATTTTAAGTACTTCTCACGTTGGGCACAACTCCTAAAGCCCAACGAATGAAGAGTTATAATCAAACTAAAACTTACTATTTATAGTTTTTTTTTTTTTTTTTTAAAGAAGAATTAAAATAGGGAAACAACCATTGATCTGGTGGTATTTCGCAAATCCGGCTTGTGCAACTCGGCATAGCGGGGTTGGATGGCTAAAGTAGCTCGTTCTACCCCAAAATTATATATTTTACGTCCGGTAACTCATTTCGGTTTGCAAGATACACCCAATTTAAGGTTTGACAGTCTGGATCACTTCTGTCGTCTTTTTATTTATTTATTTATTAAGGAAGTGGGTTCTTGCCATTGAAATTTCATTGATCTGATACATTTACAAGCTTTCCGGAGGGACCAAACAAAAAGATACGAACCACTCCTATCATGCGCCCCTCTAGAAATAAAAAATTGAACAAGAAGAGATTCCTAGCTAGCCTCAATATGAGATACAACTATATGCAAACCGAACTATGGCCTTCTTAGGGATCCATGGCCAAAGTTGTCCAAAACAAGATCACTTTTGTCGTCGACGGGGCATTTTCTGATCCATCTTGGCCATGAAACTATCCGTGACGTGCTCTACATCAGAATCCAACATGTGACATTGCGCGAATAGATATAGAGTGTGAAAAGATCTTAAGAGATATTTGAAGTGTTTTTTACAAAATTACAGCCGATGCAAATTGAGGTGATACATGTCAGTAGACGACATGGCACGACCAAGAGGTCTAGGAACAAGAAGTGATTGAAAGTAAAAGAATGGTTGAAATGACCCGATCGACCATGAAGATGACATTTCTCAAAAAGCAATTTGATAGGCTAAATAGGAGCACCACATCTACATGTTGAGCCAAATCATAAGTTGTCCCATGGTACCAATATGGTGTGACTCAGCTGATTTAACTAACGACTGATTGTTGTGTTAGGTGGTCTTCATGGTGGGGCCTAGTGTTTCCATGGTTTAAATTGACTACACAAGTAGCATGTTGGTAGGAGAAGATGATATGGTTGCACAGGTTGTTATGCCATTGTGGCAAGCAGCTCTTTCTTCTCATGATTATCTTGTGAGATCATTCTTCTCTTTTCTTATGCTTCTTTTATACATCAAGCAATTTTCTTTCATCCAATTGTAAGTTTATTTCTTGATATTTTTAAGAGAAAATAACAAAGCATCAAGTCAGTTTCAGACCACCCTCGTGGGTATGGCATCCCATTTCCACCAGATAATGCATGTGGTATGCCGTGTGCATTAGGCAGTTAATTGTTACCGTGTGGCCCTATGGTTACAATGTAGGCCATATGAAAGAGTCTTTCATCCCCACCAAAAGCAAGTCATTTTTAGTTCTGTATTTCTAATCGTGCCAAATGTAGCCGTAGTGCCACGGTTAGAAATCAAGAGATAAGATAAAAATCTTTCTATCATGCTTCACGCTAAACTTCGTAATTGTTTATTCTTGCTAATCTTTATAATCAACGCTAATCCTTCAATGATGTAGACAGTTCATCTATTGGGACACGCTAAATAGGTATTCAATCCTTTTTTCTTTTTCTTTTTTCTTTTTTCTTTGTCTGTGTGTGTTGGACGCAGTCCTGACCAATCTTTTCATGTTTTGGGCTTGGGCTGCTTGTTCTAGGATGATTCCAGGCTTAGGCTTTAAGCCTGGTCCAAACCTGATCCGCTACCACCACAATTCACGGCACACATGTGGGTGACTTTCAATTCCATAAAAACATCCAACCCCAACACTGAACTTATTATCCAACTCATTTTTTCACATTACAATAGATAACTGCAGCTTTTGGTGACATACCTTCTTTCTCACTAGCATGACACTTGTGTTGGGCATCCCTGACATGAAAACAGTAGATCCTACTAGGGTTATCACCCTTCTAAAAAATCAATCTGATTGAATTCAGGTTGCTTACGTGATATCCCCAGCATGATTCGTAATGGCTATGTAAATATTTTGGAGATGGTTTCCAAGAGCTTTCTGGTGATAGTACCGGACGGAAGGATGTGGAGGAATATTGTTTTCATGAGGAAGTAGGGAGAAACCAAGGTGAAGAAATGTACTACATTCTGATTCATAGCTCAAGTGGTAGACTGAGTGACGATACGTATTTTCAACACTGAGGTCTTGGTATGGATTCTCTAATGGGAGTGGCTAACAGTGGAGGGTGTACTGACAGTGACAGTGGGGTGTACTAACATGCTAACCCAAAAAAAAAAAAAAAAAAAAACACTCAAAAAAAAAAAGGTGAAGAAATGTATTGTGAATGAGATCAACCGCTTTTAGGTATATTTTATTATGAAGGCTTGGGGTTTGATTAATTAAAAGTTTTATTATGTCCTATCATAAGCTCGATATACTAATGGACGGGATGGATTTCTCACGGATAATTCAGTACGCCTCCCATGGTAGTAACTTCCTTTGTGCAGGCAATTTGTGTCCATCACACAGCATTCTCTTCTCATCACCAAATATCCATTTTGAAAATGGTTCAGCTAATCCTCTCCACACATGACCTGGAACTACTTCAATCCAGACCACCTAAGTTGTGGGCCCCACTGTCGATGGAGAATGCCTCTAAGAATATACTGATAAAGCAATACTAATCATCCATTAAGTGTCAATCAAATAGAAGGTTAAAAGTACTAGCGTAGGTGGAGTGGTTCAAATTGGAAGATTAAATCAGATGGTTAAGATTATGATATCAGTGTGTTATGCTCCGTCAACATTAGGGACAACAATTTGTATAGTTTGGATTGCCATGCAACTGTGCCATGTATATGGTTGAAGAAACCACCAACTTTTAAATGGTGTTGAACTAATTACGTAGGAGTATAGCCCTCTCCACTAAGCATGGTTCTCTTATAATTTTACATGAGATTAATTCGGCTGTAGGCAGTCGATCACCACCATGGAAGCGGATCAGGCGTTACCCAGGCGACCTGTTAGCTGTGTTTCCCAAATAGGGGGCATTCAATCACCACTGTTTTCCATGTCACGGTCCACCTGAGTTTTGGATCAGTTTCATTTTTAAGACCATGCTCTAAAATTAGCTAGGAATACAGATGGTCAGTATAAATATGCAACATATACATTATGGTGGGCCCACGGGGAACCTAAGGTAACTCATCTCTTGTCACTCCCACCAACGCGTTATACCTCGGAAAAATCTGCTCCCCACCAGGATTTGTTTACCCATGTGACCCAGATGTTGGTATATATGATGGTGGACCGTTCTAAATGCAATGCTATATTGGGCCATCTTAAGAAACTTATACTGAATAGATAATCCTGACCAGGATTTTGATAGAAAAAATGATACAGCCCATCCTTTTTAATCGGGGTTGTTCAAGAACCTCTGCTTCCTATGGTGTGGTGCACCTAGGATTTGGATTTGCTTCACTTTTGGGTTCATGCCCAAAAACGAGTTGGCAGAATGGATGGATGGCGTGGAAATACACTATATACATCAAGTTGGGCACCACAGTCAAGGCTGCACCATCTTGCGTGAAGCTGGGGTCTCACCTAATCCGCTCTGTGATATTGGATGTGAATTGCTTGCACCCCCTTCCTGCGAGAGTGGATTAGGTGAGACCCGGCTGCACCCAAGACTCTTGGTGCAGCCCTTATGGTGGGGTTACAGTGGGGCCCACCTTGATGTATGTATTATCTATCCATGCTGTCTATCGGTTTTTCCATATTAATTTAGGGCATTATTCCAAAAATGACCGACCTTCATATATGTATTATATATCCACACCATTCATCTGTTTTTCCATATCATTTTAGGGATTTTTTGCAAAAATGAAGCAGATCCAATTATCAGGTGGACCATACCATGAGAAACAGGGGTAACTGACCACTAACGGACCACAAATGTTTTGGATCAAGCTGATATGTTTTTTTTTTTTTTTTTTTTTTTCCATTCATCCAGGGTTGTGTGACCTTAATTATTGAAAAAAATCTTAAGTTGTTGTTTTTAGTTGAGAAAAAAGTGGAATTAGTTTTTATCTTTTAGCTATTTAAGTGTTGCATCATTCTGTAACCGGTAGGGAGTTGAAGTACAATAAAATTTCAAAGAAAGTGTTGTTTATTTGTATGTTGTCATTCCAGCCAGCAATAATATTTTATAATTGAATCTGCCAAAAGTGCATCACCAGTGACCTCAGCTACCCACTCCTGCTATCAGTTGCCCACTCCTGCTATCAATGGTATCAGAGCCAGGTTGAAGGTATCTGGAGCCTGATTCAGACGATCCAATAGTGTTTTCCAACTATTTCGTTCGTTCCGGACTCATCTACAGAATCGGATTTTCAATATTCAAACTCCAAAAGGTTGTATAAAGAATATATGTATTTTTTTATACGACCAACGGAAATGCATAGGTTTTTATTCCGAAGCTCACCAAAAGCAACTACGACAACTGCTGCATTCAAATGAGAGCACTACTAGGTGCTCAGGATGTTATGGACATCGTCGAGGATGGCTATTCCGAACCATTCTCCAAAGAAGCAGAAGTTGCTTTGCAAGAAGCACAAAAGGTACTCCTTAGATCCGATCGGAAAAAGGATTGCAAAGCAAAGTCTATCATATACTAAGGACTTGATGAATCCACGTTTGAGATCATTGCACCTGCCAAGATGTCCAAAGAAGTCTGGGAGACTCTCTACAAAACATACAAAGGTGCTGACAAAGTAAAGAAGATTCGTCTCCAATCTCTTCGAGGTGAATTCGAATCTTTGAAAATGAATCTCCCAGAAACTATTGCTGATTATTATACACAAGTTATGATAATTGCAAACCAGCTTAGAAGGAATGGCGAGACTCTCACAGACATGAGAATCTCAGAGAAAATTTTGCGATCTTTTGTCGTGGCCATAGAAGAGACAAAAGATCTGGAGACTCTGTCCGTGGAATAACTTGTGGGCTCGTTGCAAGCCCATGAACAGAAGATGCATAGAATGAGTAATGATAAAGCATTAGAGCAAGCTTTACAATCAAAGCTATTAATCAGTGAAGAAAGACATGATCAGGGGGAGACATCATAATGAGGATGAGCTCGAGGATCTCGTGGACGAGGCTCTGGAAAATTTAAATCCAGAAACAATTGCTATGGTAAAAGAGGCTTTAACAAAGAAGGACGTGGACAACAAAACTATGTTCCACGAGGAAGAAGAGGTGGTTACAACAATCGTCAAAACATTGACAAAAGAAGTGTTCAGTGTTATAACTATTACAAGTATGGCCATTACAGCAATGAGTGCAGAGGTAAGCTTCCATCAAATGAAGCTATTGAATTTGCTAACTATACAGAAAATGATCAAGTTGATCAAGTTAAAGATGATTCATTTATATACTCAGAACTTTTCCAGTTGAATGTGGATCATTGCTGATCAGAATTTACATGATCCTTCATCCTGGGAAATTGCATTGTTGCGACATAGATCTTGAGCTTAAGGTGCGCGTCTGAGAGCTCGTCGGTGCGATGGACGACGAGTGGCAAGCAGCTCGTCGGCGTCATCCAAAACAGGGAGGCTACAGCTTGTTCATCGGAAATCTGTCCTTCTCAATCACTAAGGAAGATCTTCAAACCAGATTCGGGCAGTTTGGGGAAATCTTGGATGTATACATTCTGACCTTCCCGACTTCAGGTTGCGGACGAGGATTTACATTCGTGAGGTTCCGTCGAAAGGAGGATGCTGCTGAGGCCAAGCAAATGCTCAACGACCGGTTCCTGGCCAGACGCAGAATGTCAGTGAAGGAAGCTAACCAGAGAATTTCGTCCAACAACCCTCCGGTAAGAAAAATGGCCCTAATTTCCAAGGCTCCCCTACAGAGTAAACAACCAGCTCCTCCTCGACCTCCCCAAATCCAGCCCATTCCAGGACCTCTGAACTCTCAAGATCAGAGGCCACAGCAACCCACTTACTCTTCTAATCGTTCAGCACCATCTTCGTATATGGAGGCCCTTCACCCCCCCAGACCTCCATCTCCCTCCCACTCGATCATTGTTCCGAAATGGATCTCTGACCAGGGTAGGGTAGCTCTATCCAATGCCCTGGTTGGGGAAATAGCAGGCTCAAGTGATGCTATCAATGCCATTCGAGACATCCTCAGGTCATCTCCATTCAACCTCTCCCAGGTGGACATCTTTAGGATTTCTCTTTCAGCATACCTCTTGGCTTTCAGATCCAGGGAAGAACTTCTCGCTTTCTCCAGAGACAAGACCCTCCATCTCAAAATGGGGCTACAAAATACTCGACCTTGGAGTCCCACAATGATGCTGCCGAGCAGGAGCACCTGGATTCGGATAGAAGGTATCCCTATTCATGCTTGGAGCGAACACACAGTAGGTAGCATAGCAGAATGAATGGGCTCAGTCATTGAGTTAGACCGGAGTCTAATGGATGGCCCTAATCGCTGGTTCGCCAGGGCCAAAATCATCCCCCATCAGGACACCCCTCTCCTCAATATCACCACTCTGCTGGTCGATGGGAGATCTTTTCCCATTCGGGCGCACTTTGAGATGACTGGCCAGTCAGAAGCATCGACTGTCTTAGGGGTTGTCCCTACAGCCAACGCAATAGAAACCACTAAGCAGTGGGTTGCCTGATCTTTTGTTAATCCCCAAAATGTGAGCTTCGAGGAACTCCCAGCAAGTGCGCCACGCACCGATCCTCAAATCGTCAGCCAAAGCAGAAGCCTGCTATCTGTTCGACCAATTTCCCCACAGACAACGCCAGCAGCTAATACTCCCCATGCTCCTAGGGAATGTCAAGACACCCTTCTTCAAACCATTTCAGGTGCTCAGACCAGAAATACTCTGCCATCCCCTGCAGCCTTAGAGCACCAGACATTGGATATGCTGCCCCCTCCGGTTCTGCTTGCTCGGCAGGATCAGCATTGCATCTAGCCACATACTGGGGTCACGCCCACCTCCTCTGCCATGGAGAGTAGACCAATGGAGAGTACACTAAAGCAGCATCCCGACGCTACAGCTATCAGGGACGGTATGCGGGTTAAAGCAGACCTCACTTGTCAGCCAGTCCTGCGACATCCAGCTGGGCAGGACAAGGAAAAACAGGGCTCCAGTCAAGACAATCTACAAGATCTGATCACCCCCAGCCATCACCATTTTAATCAGCCTTTAAGACATCTCTGGATTCCTCCCTCCCCAGAAGTAATGGCGGCTTAGGAAGGGTGGTTATCTGGAGTTCAACAGCTATTCAAAGAAAGTCCAAATAGTTTAGCCCTCTTGGATCCAATGGCTCAGACAGAGCTTACAACAGTGCCGCAATTGCCTCTAGAAGGGCCAGACAGTACGAACCGTATCAACTCAATGTTTCAGTTCCAGCCTAATGCAATGCAGGCTATTCAGTTCCCCTCCTCGCCTACCCCTAGAATTAGGGAGTCCCCCTCCCTCAACAGGTGCCACTCGTTGGAAACAGCAGATACGCACCACTGTGTTCCCTATGATGGGCTGCCAACAACTCACCATGATAGTCAGGTCTATCACAGGAGGAGGAACAAGAAGACGGGGGAAGCTCTGACTTTATGGTTGGACATACAAGGGGAACCTAATTCACAGGTAGCTACCTCTTCAGACTCAAGTTGCAGGTCCGAGGAGGATGGTCCTAACAGATTACAAGAGAAAAAGAAATGGAAAAACTGTTCAAAAATCAACTTCTCCTACAGGTAGAGTCAAAGATTAAAGAGTTTACACAAAAGGGCTGAGCATAAGGGTTGGGTTACCGATGACTAGTCTTCTTTCATGGAACGTGAGGGGGGTAGGTAATGCTCAAACTACCCGCTACTTAAGACGTCTTATCAGAAAACACAACATAGCTATCCTCCTTTTGCAGGAACCCATGGTCAGGGAGTCGAGAAGAGCTGTAGTCGCTGCCAAGTTGGGTTTTGAAAAGCAAATTGTAGAAGATATAGTGGAAAACAGAATTTGGATTCTTGCCAAGGATCATATCCCACTATGCCAAAACAGCGAAAAAAGGACGGTCCAAAACCGTCTTAAATGACCAAAAAGGACGGTCATGGACCGTCGCATAGGCCGTCAAATTTTGACGTGTCTTATTTTTTAAAGGACGGTTGAAAACCGTCATTCTTATTGACGAAAAAAAGACGGTCATGGACCGTCCTAAAAAAGGACGGTCATGAACCATCCTTAAAATGGACTGTCATGGACCGTCTCTGATGAGCCCAAAGAGGACGGCCATGGACCGTCCTTTAAAAGGACTGTCATGGACCGTCCTTAAAAAGGACTGTCATGGACCGTCACTTATGGGCCTTCAAAGGACGGCGATAGACTGTCCTTTAAACGGACGGTCATAGACCGTCCTTTAAAAGGACTGTCATGGACCGTCTCATTTGAGCCTTCAAAGGACGGTTATAGACCGTCCTTTAAAAGGACGGTCATGGACCGTCCTTTAAAGGGACTGCTTTAGCCGTCTCTTATGACCCTTGAAGGACCACATTTAAACTGTTATACACCGTTATACAATATATTTCATCACATTCACATTTACATTCACATCCATCCAAATTTAAAATCTTCCGATATACATTGTTATACAAAATATTTCATCACATTCACATTCACATCCATCTAAACCCCAAAGGACCGCTTTAGTCTTCTTCCGATATACACTGTTATACAATATATTTCATCGCATTCACATTCACATCCATCCAAACACACAATCTTCCCGATATACACTGTTATACAATATATTTCATCACATTCACATTCATATTCACATTCATCTAAACCCCAACTACGTAAATCCATCCAAACACACAATCTTCCGATATACACTGTTATACAATATATTTCATCACATTCACATCCATCTAAACCCAAATTACGTAAATCCATCTAAACACAATCTTCCTGATATACACCTGATATACAATATATTTCATCACATTCACATTCATATTCACGTCCATCTAAACCCAAACTACGTAAATCCATCTAAACACAATCTTATCCACATTACATTCATCCACGCATAATACATATAAGTTTAACTTCATAAGTAAAAAAACAATCTTATATACATTTCATCACATTCACATCCATCTAAACCCAAACTACGTAAATCCATCCAAACATAAACTACATCCATCCAAACACAAACAATCTTATTCACATTACATTCATCCACGCATAATACATATAAATAAGTTTAGGTTTAGGTTAGGTTATAAGCTATAGGTTTAGGGAATTGAGAATAGGTTAAGGTTTAGGTTTAGGAAATCGGGTTTGGGTTCGGGATCGGATTTAGGTTTGGGTTTTCAAGTTTAGGTTTAGGTTTATGTTAGGGAGTTGAGATTAGGATTAGGTGTAGGTGCAGGTTTAGGGATTTGAGAATATGTTAAGGTTTAGGTTTAAGAATTCAGGTTCGGGTTCGGGATTGGGTTTAGGTTTGGGTTTTCAAGTTTAGGTTTAGGTTAGGGAGTTTAGATTAGGATTAGGTTTAGGTTTAGGAAATCGGGTTTGGGTTCGGGATCGGGTTTAGGTTTGGGTTTTCAATTTTAGGTTTAGGTTTAGGTTTAGGTTAGGGAGTTTAAATTAGGATTAGGTGTAGGTGTAGGTTTAGGAATTTGAGAATAGGTTAAGGTTTAGGTTTAGGTTAAGGTTTAGGTTATAAGTTATAGGTTTAGGGAATTGAGAATAGGTTAAGGTTTAGGTTTAGGAAATCGGGTTCGGGTTCGGGATCGAGGTTAAGTTTGGGTTTTCAAGTTTAGGTTTGGGTTTAGGTTAGGGAGTTAAGATTAGGATTAGGTGTAGGTGTAGGTTTAGGGATTTGAGAATATATTTGGTTATAAGTTATAGGTTTAGGTTTAGGTTTAAGTTAAGGGTTTAGGTTTAGATTTAGGTTATAAGCTATAGGTTTAGGGAATTGACAATAGGTTAAGGTTTAGGTTTAGGAAATCGGGTTCGGGTTCGGGATCGGGTTTAGGTTTGGGTTTTCAAGTTTAGGTTTAGGTTTAGGTTTAGGTTAGGGAGTTGAGATTAGGATTAGGTGTAGGTTTAGGTTTAGGAAATCGGGTGCGGGTTCGGGATCGGGTTCAAGTTTGGGTTTTCAAGTTTAGGTTAGGGAGTTGAGATTAGGATTAGGTGTAGGTGTAGGTTTAGGGATTTGAGAATAGGTTAAGGTTTAGGTTTAAGAATTCGGGTTCGGGTTCGGGATTGGGTTTAGGTTTGGGTTTTCAAGTTAAGGTTTAGGTTAGGGAGTTTAGATTAGGATTAGGTTTAGGTTTAGAGATTTGAGAATAGGTTAAGGTTTAGGTTTAGGAAATCGGGTTCGGGTTCGGAGTTTAGGTTTGGGTTTTCAAGTTTAGGTTTAGGTTTAGGTTAGGGAGTTGAGATTAGGATTAGGTGTATGTATAGGTTTAGGGATTTGAGAATATATTTAGGTTATAGGTTATAGGTTCGAGTTTAAGTTTAAGTTAAGGTTAAGGTTTAGGTTTAGGTTATAAGCTATAGGTTTAGGGAAGTGAGAATAGGTTAAGGTTTAGGTTTAGGAAATCGGGTTCGGGTTCGGGTTTAGGTTTGGGTTTTCAAGTTTAGGTTTAAGTTTAGGTTAGGGAGTTGAGATTGGGATTAGGTGTAGGTTTAGGTTTAGGTTTAGGGATTTGAAAATAGGTTAAGGTTTAGGTTTAGGTTTAAGAATTTGGATTCGGGTTCGGGATTGGGTTTAGGTTTGGGTTTTCAAGTTTAGGTTTAGGTTTAGGTTAGGGAGTTTAGATTAGGATTAGGTGTAGGTTTAGGTTTAGGGATTTGACAATAGGTTAAGGTTTAGGTTTAGGAAATCGGGTTGTGTTCGGGATAGGGTTTTAGGTTTGGGTTTTCAAGTTTAGGTTTAGGTTTAGGTTAGGGAGTTGAGATTAGGATTAGGTGTAGGTTTAGGTTTAGAGATTTGAGAATACATTTAGGTTTTAGGTCATAGGTTTTGGTTTAGGTTAAGGTTATAGGTTTAGGTTAAGGTTTAGGTTTAAGTTTAGGTTATAAGCTATAGGTTTAGGGAATTGAGAATAGGTTAAGGTTTAGGTTTAGGGAATCAGGTTCGGGTTCGGGATCGGGTTTAGGTTTGGGTTTTCAAGTTTAGGTTTAGGTTTAGGTTTAGGAAATCGGGTTCGGGTTCGGGATCGGGTTTAGGTTTGGGTTTTCAAGTTTAGGTTTAGGTTTAGGTTAGGGAGTTTATATTAGGATTAGGTGTAGGTTTAGGTTTAGGGAATCGGGCTCGGGTTCGGGATCGGGTTTAGGTTTGTATTTTCAAGTTTAGGTTTAGGTTTAGGTTAGGGAGTTGAAATTAGGATTAGGTGTAGGTTTAAGTTTAGGGATTTGAGAATACATTTAGGTTTTTGGTTTAGCTTATAGGTTATTGGTTAAGGTTTAGGTTTTAGGTTTAGGTTAAGGTTAGGTTATAGGTTATAAGTTTAGGTTATAGGTTATAGGTTAAGGTTTTAGGTCATAGGTTTTGGTTTTAAGGTTATAGGTTTAGGTCTAGGTTAAGGTTAAGGTTTTAGGTCTTATAAGCTATAGGTTTAGGGAATTGAGAATATGTTAAGGTTTAGGTTTAGGAAATCGGGTTCGTGTTCGAGATCGGGATCGGGTTTAGGTTTGGGTTTTCAAGTTTAGGTTTAGGTTTAGGTTAGGGAGTTGAGATTAGGATTAGGTGTAGGTTTAGGTTTAGGGATTTAAAAATAGGTTAAGGTTTAGGTTTAGGAATTCGGGTTCGGGTTCGGGATTGGGTTTAGGTTTGGGTTTTCAAGTTTAGGTTTCGGTTTAGGTTAGGGAGTTTAGATTGGGATTAAGTGTAGGTTTAAGTTTAGGGATTTGAGAATAGGTTAAGGTTTAGGTTTAGAAATCGGTTTGGCTCCTCGGGATTGGTTTTAGGTTTGGGTTTTCAAGTTTAAGTTTAGGTTTAGGTTAGGGAGTTTAGATTAGGATTAGGTGTAGGTTTAAGTTTAGGATTTGAGAATAGCTTAAGGTTTAGGTTTAGGAAATCGGGTTCGGGTTCGGGTTTAGGTTTGGGTTTTCAAGTTTAGGTTTAGGTTTAGGTTAGAGAGTTGAAATTAGGATTAGGTGTAGGTTTAGGTTTAGAGATTTGAGAATACATTTAGGTTTTAGGTCATAGGTTTTGGTTTAGGTTTAGGTTAAGGTTTAAGTTTAGGTTTAGGTTAAGATTTAGGTTATAAGCTATAGGTTTAGGGAATTGAAAATAGGTTAAGGTTTAGGTTTAGGAATCGGGTTCGGGTTCGGGATCGGGTTTAGGTTTGGGTTTTCAAGTTTAGGTTTAGGTTTAGGTTAGGGAGTTGAGATTAGGATTAGGTGTAGGTTTAAGTTTAGGGATTTGATAATACATTCGGGTTTTAGGTTTAGGTTTAGGTTGTAGGTTATTGGTTAAGGTTTAGTTTTAAGGTTATAGGTTTAGGTTAAGGTTAAGGTTAAGGTTTTAGGTCTTATAAGCTATAGGTTTAGGAATTGAGAATATGTTAAGGTTTAGGTTTAGGAAATTGGGTTCGGGTTCGGGATCGGGTTTAGGTTTGAGTTTTCAAACTTAGGTTTAGGTTTAGGTTAGGAGTTGAGATTAGGATTAGGTGTAGGTTTAGGTTAAGGTTTAGGTTTAGGAATTCGGGTTCGGGTTCGGGTTTAGGTTTTGGTTTTCAAGTTTAGGTTTAGGTTTAGGTTAGAGAGATGAAATTAGGATTAGGTGTAGGTTTAGGTTTAGAGATTTGAGAATACATTTAGGTTTTAGGTCATAGGTTTTGGTTTAGGTTTAGGTTAAGGTTCTAGGTTTAGGTTAAGGTTTAAGTTTAGGTTTAGGTTAAGGTTTAGGTTATAAGCTATAGGTTTAGGGAATTGAAAATAGGTTAAGGTTTAGGTTTAGGGAATCGGGTTCGGGTTCGGGATCGGGTTTAGGTTTGGGTTTTCAAGTTTAGGTTTAGGTTTAGGTTAGGGAGTTGAGATTAGGATTAGGTGTAGGTTTAAGTTTAGGGATTTGATAATACATTCGGGTTTAGGTTTAGGTTTAGGTTGTAGGTTATTGGTTAAGGTTTAGTTTTAAGGTTATAGGTTTAGGTTAAGGTTAAGGTTTTAGGTCTTATAAGCTATAGGTTTAGGGAATTGAGAATATGTTAAGGTTTTGGTTTAGGAAATTGGGTTCTGGTTCGGGATCGGGTTTAGGTTTGGGTTTTCAAACTTAGGTTTAGGTTTAGGTTAGGGAGTTGAGATTAGGATTAGGTGTAGGTTTAGGTGTAGGTTTAGGTTTAGGAATTCGTGTTCGGGTTCGGGATTGGGTTTAGGTTTGGGTTTTCAAGTTTAGGTTTAGGTTTAGGTTAGGGAGTTTAGATTAGGAATAGGTGCAAGTTTAAGTTTAGGGATTTGAGAATAGGTTAAGGTTTAGGTTTAGGAAATCGGGTTAGGGTTCGGGATCGGGTTTTAGGTTTGGGTTTTCAAGTTTTGGTTTAGGTTTAGGTTAGGGAGTTGAGATTAGGATTAGGATTAGGTTTAGGTTTAGAGATTTGAGAATACATTTCGGTTTTAGGTCATAGGTTTTGGTTTAGGTTAAGGTTATAGGTTTAGGTTAAGGTTATAGGTTTAGGTTAAGGTTTAAGTTTAGGTTTAGGTTAAGGTTTAGGTTATAAGCTATAGGTTTAGGGAATTGGGAATAGGTTAAGGTTTAGGTTTAGGGAATCGGGCACGGGTTCTGGGATCGGGTTTAGGTTTGGGTTTTCAAGTTTAGGTTTAGGTTTAGGTTAGGGAGTTGAGATTAGGATTAGGAATAGGTTTAGGTTTAGAGATTTGAGAATACATTTAGGTTTTAGGTCATAGGTTTTGGTTTAGGTTAAGGTTATAGGTTTAGGTTAAGGTTTAAGTTTAGGTTTAGGTTAAGGTTTAGGTTATAAGCTATAGGTTTAGGGAATTGAGAATAGGTTAAGGTTTAGGTTATAAGTAGGGTTTTAGGTTTAGGTATAGGCTTAAGTTATAGGTTATAAGTTATATGTTTAAGTTAAGGTTTAGGAATTTGGGTTCGGGTTTGGGTTTGGGTTCGGGTTTAGGTTATAGGTTTTGGTTTTGGTTTTGGTTATAGGTTTTGATTTAGGTTTAGGTTATAGGTTATGGGATTTGAGAATAGGTTCGGGTTTAGGTTATAGGTTTTGGTTTAGGTTATAGGTTATAGGTTTAGGTTTAGGTTACGGTGTTTTGGGATTTGAGAATAGGTTTAGGTTAAGGTCTTCAATTTAGGTTTAAGAAATCGGGATCGGGTTCGGGTTTGGGTTTGGGTTTAGTTTTGGGTTTTCAAGTTTAGGTTTAGGTTTAGGTTAGGGAGTTGAGATTAGGATTAGGTGTAGGTTTAGGTGTAGGTTTAGGGTTAAGGTTATAAGTTTAAGTTTAGGTTGTAGGTTTAGGTTAAGGTTTAGGGATTTGAGTTTAGGTTTAAGTTATAGGTTTAGCTTTAGCTTTAGGTTTTAGGTTTTGGTATAGGCTTAGGTTATAGGTTATAGGTTATGTGTTTAGGTTAAGGTTTAGGAATTCGGGTTCGGGTTTGGTTTCGGGTTTAGGTTATAGGTTTTGATATTTGAGAATAGTTTTAAGTTATAAGTATAGGTTTAGGTTTGGATTCGGGTTAAGGAGTAGATTAGGATTAGGTGTAGGTTTAGGTTTAGGGATTTTCTAGTATTATCTACTATTGAACCTAGTATTATCTACTACATACTAGTAACATACAACCAATATGGGGCACCATACCATAAGCTACAAGAATTTCATGTCCCCCTAAACAAGGTATCCTCCATTGATAACATATATATATATATATATATTATAAGTTTTTTATTTTCATTTACATTCCCAAATACATTCATCATTCATCCAAGAAAATTGAAACAAGTACTGTCAATCTATCTTATCTTACCGACCGCCTTATGTTTCTTTTCACCTTTGTAACTCTCATATTTGTTGCAGCTGCTAGTTCACCATCAGTAGTCTCCCTAACCAAATCTTTGTGCAGTCCCTCCATTTGAAGCAGTGACTGAATATCCTTATTTCAGCTACACTCATCCTATGAATGCGTTCTTCCTTGGCTGCCCAACATTTAATCCCATAAAGCATGGCTGATCTTATAGCTATCCTATAAAATTCCAGCCCACTATTACTGTTACAAGCAATAACAAAGATTGTGTGTTGTGTTCACAAGCACATGATTGTGTGTTGTGTTCACAAGATAAGGAAATGAAAAATTAAAAAGGGGCGTGACTTCTCCTATTTCTTGTTCATAGTAATTACAATAAGAAAGAGGAAATGGAAATTTGGCATTTACCTTATCTTCGTTGAAGTGCAAGTCAAGCCAATTCCCTTTTGAAGCTTTAGACAGTGTGACAATGACTCGGTAGATGATACTGAACTTGAAGGTTTGGCCCCAAATCTGTAGACAATTGCCCATTTGCATTAATAGCAACCTAGCGCACATGAGGGTGGGGATCTTGGAACAAGTTCAAAACCAAACTAAACTATCAACTCTCAAGTATTTGCTACAACTAGATCCAATGGTATAAAAAAAAAAAAAAAAAAAAAAACCCACGGATGTAGTATATGATGTATAGCAACAAAGTGTATGGTGCCATTTATTCCTAAAAATACACTTTTATTATCCAATCTTGTGTCGCCACAATATGTAATTTTTTATTCAGTTTAAGAATTGTTTAGCATAGTAAGGATGTATTACCCATGAATGGTAAGGATGTATCGTACCAAAACAGGGGCAATATGGAGCCATACGGGGCCGTTTTGGTGGTGAAAGATACAATACCAATACACCGATTTAAAGCCTTGTATCGGCCAAATGTCTCAACCTCTAAAAAAAGAAAAAGAAAAAAAGAACATAGCCTCATTGTATTTGATTCTCATTGTGGGTATAGTACTACAACCAAATTAGAAACTAAGTTTTTTTTTTTTTTTTTTTTTTTTTTAAAAAAAAACCAGAAATTCCATTGAAGAAAAGGTAATACAACCATTCAGGATGGACCCTACAAAAAAGGAAGGGGACCACCCTAAGTTTGTTTCCTAAAATAAGTTTGTTTCCTACAAAAAAGGAAGGGGACCACCATTCAGGATGGACCCTACAAAAAAGGTAATACAAATTCCATTAGAAACTAAGTTTGTTTCCTAAAATAAAAACATAAGTCATCAACACCTAAATCCAAGAAACCTACAAACAAGGACTTTCCACAACTTCTGAAATGAAAATCATCCAGCCAGCCAAAATAAAAGAAAAGCAATCTGATCACAGGAATCAAAAGGAATCTCCAATTTGAGAATGGGTTCGGCCGGGTTTAGGTTATAGGACCACATGATTGGAAAAAGTGTACAAAATAATGATAACCCTCCAAATTGTTTCCCTTGATATGGCCCACCTGAATAAAGGATGGGCTTGATTTTTAAGTCCCAACTCTACATATTTTTGTGCCATTTAATGAATTGAGTAGATTTCATGTAATCATCATAGTGGGCCTTGTAAAAATTAGGGATGGATGCCTCTCTCCCAATTATTTTCTTCTGTGTGGTCCACTTGAATCATAAGTCATTCTAAGTCGATTATGCATGCATCTAATGGTCAAAGTAGATGTTACATAAACATCATGGTGGGCCCCACCAAAAATCAAATCCTCGTGCATCCTTTGTAACCGTACAAAGAGTACTAAGAAAAAATCATTTACATGGGATGTAGCTCTTTTTTTTATGGGCCCCACCGTAATGTTTACTTGAGATCCACTTTGTCCATTAGATATTCAGTATTTAGAAGCAAAAATCGGTTGATCTATCATTCTAATGAGCCACACCAAAGGAAATAGTTGGGAGACGATGCTCACCCTTCATTTTTATGGGGCCTAACATAATGATTATATGAAATCCACTCCAATCATTAAATTTCACCCAACCATTTAGGCCCGTGTCCAAAAAATCATACAATGTATATTATTTTCAACCATGTTGTCCATTTGAATCCTGAATAGGGTTGATTTTTGCACCCTTGGCCTAACATGGGGTGACCTATTTGATAGCTAGGGGATTTCACGTGAACATCATAGTGAAACCTACTGAAGCTACCCACCCAATTGCTCTCACCGCCACCATTATGAAAAGTAATGAAAGGATGATCATATCAATTAATGAGAGATAGCTTTTTAAGAAAGTTATCAGAGTGTATATTTCCTATTATTAAAGTATTAAAATTTTTTTTTCTTAAAATTTAGAATTTAAAATCCAACTTGAATTAGAAATTCTTGAAAAGTCTTTTAAAGCAAAAGAAAAAAGTGAGGGGTAAAATCCTAAATTTTTAATCATCTTTGACTATTGTAACTACTCGACCTAAATTTTAAGTTAAAATACAAACAGTCAACCATAATATTTAAATTCCATAAGATCGAAAATTTAAGTCATCAATTTTAATTAAAAGAAGCTTAAATTTTAATTAAAAGAATGCAATGTTTTGAAAATACAGATACATATGCTTCTAAGGTATCCTAAAGTTCCTCGACCAAATTATTGTACGGACCCCGAAGAGACCCATGCTACCAAACAACCTCCATAGACGGTACTAAAATCATTCTCCAAGGACCAAATCACATCTTTTATATTTGAATATTCCAAGGGCAAAATACCTGGTCCTACAAAAGGTCCTATCTAGGATCAATACTTGAACGTAAACCATCGTCTACTTCTTATTTGTAAGAGAATTATATTATCATACTTTTCTTCAATTTCTACACCCAATCTTGACCGTAAACTACTCTTATTTACAGTCGTTGATCAAAGAGCTAAAACCATTCGATGAATGGGTTCTTTGGAACCATTTCCCATCCACAGTACAAAAGACTGGATGGACGGATCCGATTTGGGGATTAATTAAAACACTGGATGGGTTCTTTGGAACCATCTTCAGTCACATTTTCAGGGCCATTACCTAAAATGGGCTGGCAAAACAGAGATGGCATGGATATACAACACATACATCAAGGTGGACCGCATGAAACATTGGAGATAGAAATCCCCAAATCTATAAATCCCCAAATCCCCAAATTCGTAAATCCCCAAATCCCCAAATCCTTAAATCCCCAAATCCACAAATCCCCAAATCCCCAAATCCCTAAATCCCTAAATTTGTAAATCCTCAAATCCCTAAATCCCTAAATCCCTAAATCCCCAAATCCCTAAATCCCCAAATCCCCAAATCCCCAAATCCCCAAATCCCTAAATCCCCAAATCGTTTCAATCGGTATTGAGATTGACAGAGATTGAGAGAGAGAGAGAGAGATACCTGTTTGAGTTGGAGCCCCGATCACGGTCCACCGAGAGAGACAGAGAGAGGATACGCGAGAGAGAGAGCACTGAGAGACAGAGAGAGACAGAGAGACAGAAAGAGAGGGACCGATGAGAGAGAGAGAGAGAGGGTGAGCGGGAGTGAGAGACGAAGAGGTATAGAGTGAGGTTGAGAGAGAGGGAGAGAGGGTTTGGGTTTTGGGAGGAGGCGGGCGCCTTGGCGCGGGAGAAAATTTGGGGTGGGTTTTGGAGTTGTGGGAGAGGGCGCGGGGGAGTAGTTTTGGGGTAGGTAGAACGGATCGGCTACTCCCGCTGACACCAGCCCCTTGGCTGGTGTTCGGTGGGCTGTGGGCCCCACCATGATGTATGTGTTTCATCCGATCCATTCATCCATTTTTAAATATAATTTTAAAACTTAGTGTTAAAAATAAAAGGGATATAAATCTTAGGTGGACCACAAGACAGAAAACAACGGTGATTGGATATCCATCATTTAAATCCTCCTAAGGCCCACTGTACTGTTTATCTGACATCCAATCTTTGATTCGGTCATCAAGGCCCAGATGAAGGGAAAAAACAAAGATCAGCTTGATCCAATACTTTTATGGCTCCCAAAAAGTTTTTAATGGTCGACATTCATTCAACACTTTTTCCTGTAATGTGGTCCACTTGAGATTGGGATATAACTCATTTTTTTTGTAATATCATAAAATGATCTATAAAAATAGATGGACGGCATGGATGAAACACATACATCATGGTGGGGCCTACAGACCACCGAACACAAAAGTTGAGAGGAGTTACCCTCCATTAAAACATTCATAATTATTTTTTGGGCCCACAGAGATGTGGTTCACAAATCTAGCCCATCTATTATGTGTGTGCCACTTGGATGAGGGGTCATACCAAGTTTCAGATGCATCCAAATTTCAGGTGGGGCCCCACCAAGTGCTTTTATATGTTTTAGGCATGTCTTCACATGATTTTAGATGGTATGGCCCAGGAGTTATATACTGGCTGATTTTAGGATATCCCATAATTTAAAGAGGACCCATCAAATGCATGGTGTTGATTTTTGACACACATCATGATGGGGCCCACACAGCTCGACCTTATGGGGAGTTCCCATGAGCTCGATGAATAGAACCTTTTCCATATATATAATATTTAAAAAATATAAAAACTTATGTATTTGTTAAATCCACACCGTCCATCCATTTTGAGATATCATTTTAAATCACGAGCCAAAAAATGAGACAGATAAAAATCTGTAGTAGACCCTACCATAAAAAACAACGGGATGGTGATTCCCACCATTGAAACTATCCTAAGGCCCATCGTAATGTTTATTTGAAATCCAACTGGTTCAAAAGTTTTAAAAAAAAAATGGTCGTAGGGCCATACATTATGGTGGGCCCACGGTAATGTTTGTCATCCAACATGTTCATAATATTAAAAAGATATGAAGGGAAAACACAAACATCAGCTTAATCCAAAACTTCTATTAAATGCACACCGTTGATGTTCGACACACATCATGATGGGCCCTACAAAACTTACATTAATTCTTAGAGTTTCAGGGTGTCAATAAGTTGGGTCACAATTTTGACTAGAATATTTGACCCATTTTACATGTCTGGTCCATTCACTTTATTTTACTGATCATTACCCCCAATTTGACTAGTTACTAACCTCGATCATGTTACATATGAAAAAGATATTGGGCGGAACAAGATTGATCAACAATTTGAGTGAATTTTGATTTAAACATCTGAAGTTATTCACTCTTTAATCTAGACTGATCAGATTGTCCAAAAACAGTTAAAGGTTGTTCATAATATCAAAAATATATGAATGAAAAGAAAACACAAACATCAGATGCACCATTCCATGGTAGGCCACGAGCTTAAAAATAAAGTCAATCCATGACTTGGGTGGGCCACACATAGTTTTAGATGCTATGGCCCACCTGAGTTTCGTATATAACTGATTTTTGGACTTAAAGGGGACACATCAAATGCATGGTGTTGATGTTGTACACACATCATGGTGGGGCGCACATGAGATTAACCTCATGGGAAGTTCCCATGAGGTGACCTTATAGTACCATTTCATTATTTTAGGTAACTCCTTCATGGGTGTTACTCTAACCATGTAGGGCCCACCTTGATAAATTTTATGTATATCGACATCGTCCATATATTTTTTCATCATATTTTAAGATGTGATTTCAAATCATAAGAACTAAATAATCTTAGGTGGGCCATACTAATCAAAACAATATGATTAATAACCATAAAAAGCCTTTTGAAGGCCACAAAAGTTTTGGATCAATTTGATCTTTGTAGTTTACCTTCATCTAGATCTTCTTTACATTATCAACAAGTTGGATTGCAGATAAACGTTACTAAAACCTTACAATGGGCTCTTTATAATTTTTAATGGCGAGGTACTATACTATCATTCTTTCCAATGGTGTGATCCACTTAAGATTTAAATCTACACAATTTTTTATACCCCGCCCAAAAATGGGTTGGAGAAACGTATGGGCGGCAAGGATATACAATACATCATCAAAATCTAACTTTTGTTATCTAAGTACTTTCCAATTTTTCTTGTCAGAATACAAAATCTAGTTTTCTTTTTTTAAAAATATACTTTTTTAGAATTTGTCAAAATTTTCACAATTTTGTTTAATTTTTAAAATTTTATTTTTCAAAATATCATTTAAAAAAAAAAAATCAAAATCTCACTTTTATTATCTAACTTTTCAATTTTTCTCGACAAAATACAAAATCTAGTTTTCTTTTTTAAAATATATTTTTTTTTTACAATTTGTCAATTTTTTCACAATTTTTTGAAAATTTTCTTTTTCAAAATATCATTTTTTTAAATCTCACTTTTGTTATCTAACTTTTCAATTTTTCTTGTCAAAATACAAAATCTAGTTTTCTTTTTTTTTAAAAATATATTTTTTTTTATAATTTGTCAAAATTTTCACAATTTTTTTAATTTCTTAAAATTTCTTTTTTAAAATATCGTTTTTTAAATCTCACTTTTGTTATCTATAACTTTTCAAATTTTCTTGTCAAAATACAAAATCTAGTTTTCTTTTTCAAAAAGATATATATATATTTTTCAATTTATCAAAATTTTCACAAATTTGTTTAATTTTTTAAATTTTCTTTTTCAAAATATCATTTTTTTTATCGAAATCTTGTAATATAACTTTTTAATTTTTCTTGTCAAAATACAAAATCTAATTTTCTTTTTTAAATATATATTTTTTTACAATTTGTCAATTTTTTCACAATTTTGTTTAATTTTTTATATTTTTTTTCAAAATATTATTTTTTTAATCAAAATAGATGGACAGAATGGATTGAACACATACATCATGGTGGGGCCCATATAGCACCAACCATAAGCCATTGGATGGTGTCAGGGGGAGTAGCCAATTTGTTTCCCTTATTTGTGGTGTGGTTCATTTAATTAATCTTTGGATATGAATCATTTTTTAGATAGTTCTCTAAAATTATCTCAAAAAATGGATGAACAGTGTGGGTTGATCCCGAATTTTCATTATTTTTTGACTTGGGGGGCTCACCATTATGTATGTTAATTATCCACTCTGCCCATTAATTTTAACGGCTCATTTTTAGGGTTGATCCAAGAAATGATTTAAATCGAAGCTGTAGGTGGACCACACCACATACTAATGTTATAAATTTATTTTTCATTATTTCTTATGGTGTGGTCCACTTAGACTTTTAATATTTTCTACTTTTTGAGCTCATGCACTGAAATAATTTTCAAAATTTATGGACGGCTTAGATAAAACAAATATATTGAAATGGGCCCCATGGAGCCCCTTAAGCATCGTCAGTCTCTAATAAGATTCTATGGGGCGGTACATTTTAGAGCTTAAAAATAAAGTCGATTCATGACTTGGGTGGGCCACACCACATACTATAGTTGAGAGGGTTACCCTCCCATTAAAACATTCATAATCATTTATTGGGCCCACCTAGATGTGCTTCATAGATCCAGCCAATTCATTATGTGTGTCCCACTTGGATGAGGAGTTAGACCAAGTTTCATACACATCCAAAATTCATGTGGGCTCCACCAAATGCTTTTATATGTTTTAGGGATGTCTTCACATAGTTTTAGATGCTATGGCCCACCTAAGTTTAGATAATGATGATTTTTGGACTTAAAGGGGACATATCAAATGCATGGTGTTGATGTTCTACACACATCATGGTGGGGCGCACACAAATTAACCTTATGGGAAGTTCCCATGAGGTGGCCTTATAATACCATTTCACTATTTAGGTAACTCCTTCATAGGTGTTACTCTAACCATGTAGGGCCCACCTTAATATATTTTATGTATATCGACACCGTCCATATATTTTTTCATCGTATTTTAGGATGTGATTTCAAATCATAAGAACTCAATAATCTCAGGTGGGCCATACCAATCAAAACAATGATGAATAACTATTAAAAACCTTTTGAGGGCCACAAAAGTTTTGGATCAATTTGATCTTTGTAGTTTACCTTCATCTAGATCTTCTTTACATTATCAACAGGTTGGATTGCAAATAAACATTACTAAAACCTTACGATGAGCTCTTTATAATTTTTAATTGTGAGGTATTATATTATCATTCTTTCTAGTGGTGTGGTCCACTTAAGATTTAAATCTACATAATTTTTTATACCCGCCCCAAAAATGGGTTGGAGAAACATAGGGGTGGTAAGGATATACAGTAAATCATCCAAATCACACTTTTGTTATCTAACTTCTCAATTTTTCTTGTCAAAATACAAAATCTAGCTTTCTTTTTTAAAAAATATATTTTTTTACAATTCGTCAATTTTTTTCACAATTTTGTTTCATTTTTTAAATTTTCTTTTTCAAAATCTCACTTTTGTTATATAACATTTCAATTTTTCTTGTCAAAATACAAAATCTAGTTTTCTTTTTTTAAAAATATATATTTTTTTACAATTTATCAATTTTTTCACAATTTTGTTTAATTTTTTAAATTTTCTTTTCCAAAATATGATTTTTTTTTATCGAAATCTTGTTATATAACTTTTTAATTTTTCTTGTTAAAATACAAAATCTATTTTTCTTTTTTAAAAAATATATATTTTTTTTACAATTTGTCAACTTTTTCACAATTTTGTTTAATTTTATAAATTTTCTTTTTCAAAATATCATTTTTTTATCAAAATCTTGTTATATAACTTTTTAATTTTTCTTGTCAAAATACAAAATCTTTTTTTTTTAAATGTATATTTTTTTTTTTACAATTTGTCAATTTTTTCACAATTTTGTTTAATTTTATAAATTTTCTTTTTCAAAATATCATTTTTTTATCGAAATCTTCTTTTTTTTTTTTTCCAAATTATCAACATTATTCAAAGTTCTTATTTTTTTTCTTCAAAATCTAGATTTTTATAAAATTACATTTTTTTTTCAAAATCTAAATTTTTTTCTTAAACATTGTTAATTATTTTTCTAAGCTTTTAAACTTTTTTTTTTTTTTTTTTTGAAATTCATAAATTTTTTTGTTTTGAAATTGTTACCCGAGCATTAGAGGCAGTTTACGACCGTCTCAAATGACCACTATAAGACGGCTAAGGACCGTCTCTAATAGAGACGGTCTTTGACAGTCTAAAATGGAGACAGCTGAGGACCGTCTCTAATACGAGACTTTTTACCAAATCCTACATTACAAGAAAAGACGGCCAATGACCGTCTCTAATTGAGACGGTCCTCGCAGTCTCGACATTGCAGAAGAGACGGCCAATGACCGTCTCTAATAAGGACGGTCCTTGGACCGTCTCAAATGGTCAGACATAAGACGGTCGAGACCGTCTCTTATTTTAGGACGGTCAATGGCCGTTTTTATCCTCAGTTAACGACGGTTTTTGACCGTCTTAAATGATTTATGGACGTTTAAAATTTTAAGACAATATTAAGGACGGTCAAGGGCCGTCTAAAAGTTTAGAGACGGTTTATGACCGTCTCTAAAGCGTCTTTAAACCAAGCAATTTTAGAGACGGTCCAGAACCGTCTCTAAATCCGTCATTTTTTTCCATTTTTCACGTAGTGTCCATCTCCAAACTCGTTGGGCCACTAGACAGTGCATTACTTTCCAGATTTCATCGGATAATCTCCCGTGCTTGGCCTTTATTACCACAGTCTATGCGAGTTGCTTTAGAGATAAGAGAATCTTCCTATGGGAGGAGTTGCGGAGGCTCAACACCACTATCTCAGGCCCGTGGATGGTGTGTGGAGACTTCAACTCCACAACTAGCCCAGGTGAACGGCTCGGTGGCCCCTCTAACTTGACCCGAGCTATGTCTGAATTTCAAGATGTGATCAATGATACGGGCCTCATCGATGCGGGTTTCTCAGGTTCTCCCTACACTTGGTGCAACAATAGAGCAGGTAGCGGGCACCGGTGGGCCAGATTAGATAGGATTTTATTCAATGTTGATTGGATGCAAACTCTGCCTGCTGCCAGAGTCGATCATCTCACGAGGGCTCACTCCGACCATTCTCCCATGCTTCTTAGTGCCCAAAATGATGCTGCGAGAGTCCCCCACCCATTCAGATTTCAACGCATGTGGACAGTTCATGAGGACTTCATGCAAGTAGTAAAGCTCTACTGGGACACGGACGTGGCAGCCTCCCCTATGTACAAGTTCTTCCTTAAGCTGAAATCCCTTAAGGCCACGCTCAAAATCTGGAACAAAGAGGTATTCGGCGACGTCAAATCCATTGTTCAAAAGGCTGAGGACGAGGTGAATAAAGCAGAACTCAACCTCATCAACTCGCAATCAGTAGCTGATTCTATCACCCTTAACTGTGCCCTGGCGAATCTAAAGAAGGCCCATCTTCAAGAGGAGATTTTTTGGAAGTAAAGATCCAGGAATACATGGCTCAAGGATGGCGACAGAAATACTAGATTCTTCCACAATTCAATCTTAGACAACCATAGAAGATTGGCCATCCAGAAGATGAAGACAGCCATGGGAGATACTGTTGATCGTATTGAAGACATCGGAAATGAGGTTGAGAGACATTTTAAGACCCTTTTCACTTCGGAGGGCTCTTCCAATGCTGAAGATCTTCTGTAGTGTGTTCCGCGCTTGGTGACTCCTCAGATGAATGCTCTGCTTAGGCCCCTTTCCTTGGATGAAGTGAAAGATGCTGCCACCTCCATCTTACCAGATAGCGCTCCTGGCCCGGACGGCTTTGGTGGAGCCTTTTATTCTTCCTGTTGGGACATCATTAGGGAGGATTTAGTTGCAGCTGCTAATGATTTTTTCCAGGGAGGGCCGATCCCTAGAGCCTATCAATGCACTCTCATTTGTCTCATCCCTAAGAAGCTAAACCCGGAATGTATCTCGGACTATAGGCCAATCAGCCTATGCAACTGCATTATGAAGATCTTCTCCAAAATTGTCACATCTAGGCTTGCAATTATTCTTCCTAAGTTGATATC
Organism: Magnolia changhungtana; assembly: GCA_030180095.1. NCBI lineage: Eukaryota > Viridiplantae > Streptophyta > Magnoliopsida > Magnoliales > Magnoliaceae > Magnolia > Magnolia changhungtana. The sequence goes on from JASAUF010000158.1 coordinate 377,096, forward strand.
TAAGGAGCAGGGTGCCTTTGTTAAAGGGCGTTCGATAGCTGAAAACATCGCCATTGCTAGGGAGATGGCCCATGAGATCGACCGCAAGGTTTTTGGGGGAAATTTAATTATCAAGCTTGATATGGAGAAGGCGTATGACCGAATGGAATGGGGCTTCATTGCCCAGGTGCTCCTGAAGTTTGGCTTCGATTCTCTTTGGATCAGTCAAGCTCAACGATGCTGGCAGGACGTGTGGTTTTCTATACTTATAAATGGAAGAAGTTTTGGCTTCTTCCACTCTAGCAGAGGCCTTAGGCAGGGGGATCCGCTATCGCCAGCCATATTCATCCTAGCAACAGATGTCTTTAGCCGAGGAGTGCACCACTTGTTCTCTTTAGGAACCTGCCACTCGTTTAAACTCCCACAATCTTGCCCCAGAATTTCCCACTTGCTCTTTGCTGACGATGCAATTCTTTTCCTCAATGGCAGGCATTCTAACGTGAGTTCTCTTCTTAGATTCATCACCAAGTATGAGGGTGCATCCGGCCAGAAGGTTAATTCTTCCAAATCTTCATTCATCCCCCCGAGAAAGACAGCTAACAACAAGATCTAACGGTTGATCAATCTCACAGGTTTCAGACAGTCGTCCCTACCTTCAGTATACCTTGGAGTTCCCCTATCCAAAGGCCGAATCAACAGCTCCCTTCTTCAACCTCTCATCCAGAAAGTCTTATGCAGGATTGACGGCTGGAAGGCTAGGCTCCTTAACCCAGCAGCGAAGCTGATTCTTATCAAACACGTGCTGACCAGTATTCCCATTCACATAATGTCAGCTATCAATATCCCTACGATGGTTATCAAGCAGCTGGAAAGAGCTATGGCCAATTTCTTTTGGGGTAGCTCTGTCGAAGGCCATAAAAGGCACTGGGTCAGGTGGTCGAGGCTCTGTACACCCATCCAGGAGGGAGGCCTAGGAATCAGAAATTTTGATGATACTATGAAAGCTTCCAGAGCAAAGATGGGCTGGTTGATGTTGCAAGGATCGTCACTTTGGGCTGAGTTAATGGGGGCCAAATATTTCCACAAATCTCTAGCAAACAGAGGGCTGATTGGGACTTCCGCGTTGTCTGATTGGAAGGGCATTTTCCGCGCTTTAAAGTTGGTTTTGCAGCACTCAAGATGGCTTGTCGGGGAAGGTAATCTCAGCTTTTGGACTCAGAATTGGTCCGGGGGCGGGTTTCTAGCCGCCATTGCGACGGGGCACATTCCGAACTCCTTGTTGGCTACCAAGGTGAAAGATTTTTACCCTCCTGATGGTGCAAGGACCTTGGCCGAGGTTCAACCCTTCATTCCTCAATCAGCATACCAATCCATAGCATCCAGTGTCGTGTATCTCTCTCCCAGGCCTGATAAGTTAATTTGGGACCTGTCTTCTTCTGGCAAATTCTCCTTGAAGTATGCTTGGAATGGTATCAGGGCCCACCATCCTCTTCTCCCCTGGACGAAATGGGTGTGGAACGATCTTCTGCCTCCTAAAGTAGGCATTTTTGTCTGGAAAACCATAAACAAGGCATTCGGCCGGTCGCGACGCAACGGGCAGTGACGGTTTGGCATCTCTCTAGCTTCCAAATGTGAGTGTTGCCACCTCTCGTACCAATCCCCTTCTCGTCCCTTGCTCCCCTCCCACCGTCCAGCTCGTCAGGGGGGTGATCCCACATCCATGGGGCCAGCTTGCCCCCGTGCCAGTTTTCTACCTGGTGTGCTTGTCTCGAGCAATCAGCCCTCTCTCAGCCCCTCTATCCAACCCTCGGTGGAGTGCCTTGACCATCTATTTTGTTATGGTAGGGCAGCATCCTCTGTTTGGAGCCACTTCAGCAAACTGTTTGGCCTTCCCTATATCCACCATCAATCCATTGCCCAGCGCCTCCAGCAATGGTTCTCCCGGGCCAGCCGTAAATCTAGATTTTCATGCTTAATTGGAACCGCCCCTAGTTTTATCATATGGGAGCTGTGGCTCAGTCGGAATTCGGCTAGATTCGAGGGCCAAACAATGTCAACTTCCCGCATAATCTCGTCCGTTTCTTGCTGGCTTAGAGAAGTTGGCTCAACCATCCCAGGTCCTGACATAAATTCTATGGCAGAGACCATTACCCTCAAGGCCCTTCTGATTGACGTTCCCTCTCTCACCCCCGTTGTTACCCCCAGAGTGGTCAAGTGGTCCAAACCTCTCAGAGGCTGGTTGAAGCTTAATACTGATGGCTCCTCTCGAGGGAACCCTGGCGAGAGCGGAGGAGGTGGAGTGTGTAGAGATCACCATGGAAGATTGATTTTCGCCTTTCATCGTCACTACGGGATTGGTTCCAACACAATCGCCGAAGCTCAGGCAGTCCTGGATGGCCTGAACATTTGCTCTTCTCTTGGTTTAGATAACATTATTGTCGAATCAGACTCTAAAATTATTGTTGATGCAGCAACTGACCCGCAGGGTCTTATTCCCTAGCCAATCTGGCATAGGATGGGGGCTATTCTTCATAGAAGTCAGTCTACGAACCTCTCCTTCAATCATATCTTCCGGGAAGGGAACTCGGTTGCTGACGCTCTGGCGAGGCTAGCGAGTGAGGGTCGACAGAGTCGCCTGTTCCTCAATCGTTCAGCCTTGCTGACGGCTATTAGGGGTACTTGGGTGCTTGACAACACTGGTTTAGGCGCGCTCAGGCTGTAGAGGGGGGTCCTGCTTTGTTGCGGCTTCATTGGGAGCCTGTCCCCTCGGGCCTGTCGTATGTCTGCTTGCTGTGCGTTCTGTTGTTGGGTCGGCTTGGTTCCCTTTCTGTCCTTTTCCTCTGCTCTGTTCTATTCATGCAAGCTTGGAGGCTGCTGTAGTTGGGCTGCCTTCGGTCCTCTGTTTGGTTTCTGTAAAGCTTTGTGTAGTTGCTCCATATGATAGGCAGGGCCCGGATTCTTTTTTTGTTTAGGCCTGCCCGAATGACTGTATTCTCGTTTGCTTCATCAATATATAAGTCATTTTAATGAAAAAAAAGATGATTCGTTGAGTCTTATGACACACAATACAATCGATCTGGATCAAAATATTTGGTACCTTGATTCTGGAGCCAACAATCACATGACTAGCAGAAGGAATTTATTTACCAAACTCGATGAGAAGATTCAAGGAGAGATTTCATTTGGCGATCTCTCAAAGGTCCCTGTTCAAGGGACAGGCGATGTATTGATCAAGCAGAAGAATGGGGATCATGCTTTTATCTCCAATGTCTATTATGTCCCAGACATGAAGACCAACATATTGAGTCTCGGACAGCTTGTGGAGAAAGGCTATAATATTAGCCTTAAAGATATGCAGTTGACTATTGCTGACACTTAAGGAAGGTTGGTGACTCGAGTCAAGATGGCAAAGAACAGGATGTTCCCTTTGTCAATTCATCGTGACACTCCAAAGTGTCTAAATGCTATCATCAATGACAAAGACTGGATTTGGCATTGGAGGTATGGACATCTGAACTTTGAAAGTTTTAAACAGTTAGGAAGAAAAAATATGGTGAAAGGCTTACCCAACATCCATCATCCAAATGAAATATGTGAAAGTTATGTTCTGGGCAAACAACACAGAAATAGCTTTGGAAAATAAATTGATTGGAGAGCAACCAAGCCTCTCGAACTAGTCCACACAGATGTATGTGGTCTGTTAAATCCAATATCAAACGGAAATAATCAATACTTCCTCACCTTTATCGATGACTTCAGCAGAAGAACGTGGGTATACTTTCTTAAAAGAAAGTCAGAAGTATTTGGTTTTTTCAAAGAGTTTAAAGCTCTTGTGGAGAAACAAAGTGGCTATCTCATCAGGACATTGCGATCAGATCAAGGCGGAGAATATACTGAAGACGTTTTTCAAGAATTCCTTAAGCAATAAGGAATTAGACATCGATTCACACCAGTTTATACTCCTCAATTAAATGGTGTAGCCGAAAGGAAGAATTGCACTATTCTTAACATGGCAAGAAGCATGATAAAAGATAAAAATATGCCGAAGAGTTTCTGGGCCGAAGCTGTCTTATGTGCGATATATCTTCTAAACAGGTGTCCTACGAGAAGTTTGCAAACAAAGACACCACAAGAAGTATGGAGTACTCACAAACCAAAGGTGAGTCATCTCAGAATTTTTTGTTGTATTGCATATGCCAAAATTCCAGAAGCAAGAAGGACCAAGCTTGAAGATAAATGAGTAAAGTGTATCCTTGTTGGATAGGGTGACAGAATTATGGGATACAAGCTAAATAATCCCATCACCAAGAAAGTATTCTTCAGCAAGGATGTCATTTTTGAAGAAAATGAATCCTGGAACTGGGATCGAATTGAACCCTCTAAAAACACAGAGGTAATTCTTGAAGAAGAAGAGCATGATCAGTCGAGAGAAGTGGTTAGAGAACCACAATAGACACCTCCACGTGGTTCCCCTTCAGCACTAAGGAATGAAGCTTCATCATCAGAAGAACGGGAATTTTTAGATATGAGACCTCGTGGTTATCGAAGCTTGAATGATGTGTATGCAGAACCAATGGATGAGGACATCACTCTGTATTGTCTTTTGATGAGCAGTGATCCAATTAGCTTTGAAGCAGCTAACAAAGAAGATAGATGGAAGAGAGCAATGGATGAAGAAATTAGATCCATTAAAAAGAACAAAACATGGGAGCTGACTACTCTACCAAAAGACCGCAAGACCATTGGAGTAAAATGGGTTTACAAGATAAAGAGAAATACTCAAAGAGAAGTCCACAGATACAAAGCAAGGCTTGTAGCAAAAGGATACAAGCAGAAAGAAGGAATTAATTATGGAGAGATTTTTGCTCCTGTTGCCAGACTTAAGACTATCAGACTACTAATTACATTAGCTACTCAAAACAAATGAAAGATTTATCAGCTAGACATAGAGTCAGCATTTCTGAATGAATATCTTGAAGAAGAAATCTATGTGGATCGACCACCTGGATATATGAATAAAGGCCAAGAAGATAAGGTATACAAGCTGAAGAAGGCATTGTATGGTTTAAAGCAAGCACCTCGTGCATGAAATACAAGGATTGATGATTACTTCCAAAGGAATGGATTTGAGAAGTGTCCCTATGAGCATACACTATATATGAAGGAGTCAGACGGAAGCTTGTTATACGCATGTCTATATATTGATGATCTGATTTTCACCGGTAACAATTCAGGTATGTTTGAAATTTTCAAAAGGAACATGGTCAAAGAGTTTGAAATGATTGACATTGGCCTAATGACACATTTTCTCGGGATCAAAGTTGTGCAAAGCGAGAAAGGAATATTCATCTCCCAAAGCAATTATGCAAAGGGAATTCTAAAGAAGTTTGGAATGGAGAACTGTAATCCTGTTACTACTCCAGTAGAAACGGGATTAGAGTTGAGAAAGAATGAGCAAGGAGATGTTGATTCAACTTATTTCAAGAGTCTAGTTGGAAGTTTAAGATACCTGACATGTACTAGACCAGATATACTTTATGGAGTCGGATTAGTCAATAAGTACATGGAGACTCTTGACCAATCACGGTTGAATGCAGCAAAAAGGATACTTCGTTACATTAAGGGTACCATCAATGATGGTATGTTCAATACTTCCAGTGAAGCTTGCAAACTGGTTGGTTATTCTGATAGTGATTGGGGAAGAGATTTGGATGAAAGAAAGAGCACAACAGGATTTATGTTCTGTATGGGAGATACAACATTTACATGGACATCAAATAAGCAATCGATTGTAACATTGTCATCATGTGAAGCTGAGTATGTTGCTGCTAGCTCAGCTGTCTACCATGGTATATGACTAAGGAATGTTATGAAGTATTTGGAATTTCCACAGAATCATCCTACGGAGATCTACATCGATAATCGTCCAGCAATTGCACTGGCAAAGAATCCAATGTTTCATGAACGAAGCAAGCATATTGATACTCGATATCATTCCATCAGAAAGCATGTGAAAAATAAAGAAGTTGAATTAGTTTCTTGCAGGACGCATGACCAGATTGTTGATATTTTTACAAAACTGCTCAAACACAATGTGTTTACAAGAATGAAGGCAATGCTCGAGATGATAAAGCTTGAAGAGACAAGTTTAAGGGGGGATGTTGAAGGGTAAACTTGTTGTAACAAATCAGTCCGACTAATGAGTTAGTTGTTGCTGACTGAGTTTTTTTTTAACCATTGCTGAAAAAATCTTAAGTTGTTATTTTTAGTTGAGAAAAAAGTGGAGTTAGTTTTTATCTTTTAGCTATTTAAGTGTTGCATCATTCTGTAACCGGCAGGGAGTTGAAGTACAATAAAATTTCAAAGAAAGTGTTGTTTATTTGTATGTTGTCATTCCAGTCAGCAATAGTATTTTATAATTGAATCTGCCAGAGGTGCATCACCAGTGACCTTAACTACCCACTCCTGCTATCAGCTGCCCACTCCTGCTATCAATTATCAACAAATTGGATAGTAAATAAACACAACTGAAACACTAAGGTGCGCCCTAAGAAGTTTTCAATGGTAGGACGGTCAATCACCATTATTTCTTATGGTATGGTCCACCTGATAATTGGATCTGCTTCATTTTTTGCACAATGGTATAAAATTATCCACATCAGAGAAACATGAGAGACCCAAACGTGGTTGAAATCTTCTTAGGGTACAACCACATGCTTTTATCCCATCTGGTGAATCTTACAAGGATGAAGGGAAAATACAAATATTAGCCTCAAATAAAACTTCTGTGGCCCCAAGGAAGTTTCAACAATGGTATTTGGTCCTTTTTTTCTTTTCTTTTCTTTTTTTCCCTCTTGGCGTCTCTGAATAAGTTCAAACGTGAATGGAAGTGCAATAATTAATTTCAAACGTGAATGGAAGTGCAATGCCTGCGGCCCTTGCCTACCCGAAGTTCTAGTAGGTGGTAACTATATGAGCCTGCCATGATGTACATGTGACATCCACTCCGTCCATGGTTTTTGCTGTAGAACTGTTTCCCAATATCGTGTGGCCCACTTGAGTTTTAGATTTGTCTTATGGTTGGGCTCATGTCCTAACGTGATCCGGCAAAATTGATCCACGAAGTGGAATTTCATGGACATTGTGGTGGCTGGACAGGGCTACTGCCTACGGGGCTTCCTGTATGCTGGGGCTCAGGAAAGTCGTATTCAATATATGCCAATTGCCTGTAATTGGGGTTTATATGAATCTACTCTTAAGATCAATGAGGCCCACTATGATGTATGAGTTATATCCACTCTGTTTATCCATTGTGCTTGCCCATTTTAGAATGTGATTTGTGGTGATTGAACAACCACCATCGAACCCTTCTTGGGACCCAGAAGTTTTGGATTTGGCTGATATTCGTGTTTCTCTTCATCCATGTGGGGATCAGCTTATAAGTTGGATGGCATATAAACATCAGGTGGGCCTTATTAGAGTTTTTGTCCCTGCTATTTCCTGTGGTGACGCTTACTTTGAGTTTTTGACTATTCCTAATTTTTAACATCACATCCTAACGTGGGCTGGCAAAAAGAATAGAATGCATATAACCCCGGGTCATATGCAATATTTTAAGGGTGGGCCTCAGACTAGATGGTTTTGAACCCAGATTCTTCTTTTATAGTCAAGTCTTTTTCTTTTCTTTTCTATCCATTGGTGTTGCGGAATTTTCTAGAGTTGAGCATGTGACAGGATGGCTTTATGCCAAAGATAAAAAAAAAAATTTATGTCTGAAGTTAGGTCTTGTTTTTTGTTGGATAGTGCAGTATTCCAAGGAGTGGGCCCCAGACTAGATGGGTTTGATCCCAAATTCCACAGTCAAAACTCCTCTTTTGTTGGGAGTGGAAAGATTCCAAGGAGCAGGCCTGGCAATGTATAGGTTTGGGACCAAGTTTGGTTTTTTGGAGTCCAAGTCCTTCTCTTTGTTGGGTGCTGCCAAATTCCAAGAAAGAGTGGGCCTGTGATTGGATGTGAAGATAAATATTTTACTAATTTGTTTAGGCTTGTCGGCCAAAATATATTTGAAATTTTGAGTTTCCACAGCAATGGCCTAGGTTTTAGTTGTAGAGATGATTCTTGACAGTCACGTAATGTATATGATTGGGAAGGCCTAGTACGAAGATCTATTCCCCTAAAAATAGGTGTATTAACTTATGAGGTGGGCCATAGACATGAAAAAATTAGATTGTTAAATTAATATGACCAGTGATCGATATTCGACTGAACACACTTCACGAGTGGAGCAGCCTGAAACTCTTAAGAGAGGATATGATAATAGTGGACACGGCTCATAAATGGCACAGATTTTGCTTGCATTGCCCGTCCTGTCAATCATCTCTTCAATCTCTGGTGCAAATTGCTTCTATAGTGTTCATTTAGAATATCATCACGTACAAGCAGTGCTAATCTTTCAGTGGTCTAAAGAATTCATCTGTTAGGACACACTGAATGGATGGAGCCACAAGGAATTGGGGCACTGGACGGATATAACCATCTAACACAGACTCCAAGTTGGAGATAACATGAAAATACAACCAACTGTTGGATTAGGAGTCCACTATTTAGATAATTGAGATAGCTAGATGAAGGAGATTGTGGTCCATATATGTCCCATCCATGTTGCACTAATTATAGTATTTTGTTCTCAATTTTGAGGGATGCTTGGGATAGTCACTCCCTTGAGTGGGCATGGGCTTCATGAGACTCATGCCCACATGACACACATGTCACTACGTGAAAATGGCCAATTTGCGACGTATTTTTGCGACGGAGTTCGTCCGTCGCAAAAATCTCTTGGTTTAACGACGGATTTAATCCGTCGCTAATGGAAAAAGTCCGTCGCTACACTCGTCTTCCGCGAATATCCGTAGTCTGAACGTCGCTGAATTTAGCGACGGACCAAAATCCGTCGCTAAAATCTGATTTACGACGTATTTACGACGGATTTTTGTCCGTCGTACCTAGGCGACGGATTAAATCCGTCGTAAACTTTGATTTGGCGACGGAAATTGAACATGCAAATTCCCGCCTAGAATAGAAAATGGCGCGCTTTTCAGTTGTTTTTACAACGGATCAGGTCCGTCGTAAAAGGACTTGTCTAACATTATTTTTTTGTTAATTTTTTTAAAATATAGTGGAAAATTACGTTTTTTGTAGTCTAATAATTATTTTTTAATAGAATTTCAGTGGTTTAATCGTACATATTTGTATCTATGATTAGTTTTTAACAATTGATTAAATGCAAAAAGAAAATTTATTTTGTTTTTATATCAAATAAGTGAAATTTTTATTTTTATTTTTTAATTAAAACTAATATTTAAATGATTTCTAATATCACATGAAAAGAATATTGAGAAGTTTAAAAAATTTAACAATGTTTGAGAAAAAATTAGATTTTGAAAAAATAAAAATCATGATTTAATAAAAATCTATTTTGTGGGAACGAAAAAAGAATATTTAATAAAGTTGATAAATTTGAAAGAAAAAAAAAAAGCATTTGATTTTGAGAAAAATAATATCCACGAAAAAGAAAATTAAAAAGATTTTAAAAAATGTGAAAATTTTCACAATGTTGAAAAATGAAAATATTTTAAAAAAGAAAATGAGAGTTTGAAATTAAAAAAAATAAAATAAAATTGTGAAGTTCAATAAAAATTGACAAGTTGAATAAAATGCTTTTTAAAAATGGAGAAATGAAAAAAAATTGAAATTTTTTTAAATAAAATGATATTAAAAAATCGATACTTTATCAAAAAACAAACATTTTGAAATGAAAAATAAGTAAGTTGAAAAATTTTGTGATTTTGAAAAATAATTGAAAATGTTTAAAATTTGAAATTAAAAGAAAAAGTTATTTATAAAAACACTAAGATTTTGAAAATATATATATAATTTTTTTAAAATTTTGAAAAGTTGAAAACAACATGATGCTTTTGAAGAAAAAATCGGCATTTTGGAATTTTTGGGAAAAAAAATAAAATTTGTGAAAATTTAAGATATTTTAAAAATAAAATTTCAGAATTTGTATTTTAATTTATTTTTTGAAATATTTTATAATAAAAATGATATTTTGTTAAAAGTTTTCAAAGAAAAATTAAGAGTAAAAAAATATACATTTTGAAAAAAAAATGTAAATTTTAAATGGAAATTAATATTTATCTGTGGAAAAAAATATTTTTAATAAATTATTAGGCACATCCACTAATTGAACATTTAACCGTTTTTGGACAATCGAATTAGTCCAGATTGAAGAGTAAATAACTTCATATGTTTAAATCAAATTTCACTTAAATTGTTGATCAATCTTGTATTCTCAATACCTTTCTCACATGTAGCTAGCTTGGTTGGGGTGTAATGCTGGTCAAATTGAGGGAATTGATCAATAAAATAGAGTAAATGGACTATACATATAAAATGAGCTAAATATTATTGTCAAAATTGTGACCCAACTTATTAAACTCGCGAAAACCTACGAATTGATGTTAATAAGTTTTGTGGGCCCCATCATGATGTGTGTCGAACATCAACACCGTGCATTTAATGTGTCCCCTTTAGGTTATGAGATATCTCAAAAAATCATCTCGTAAACGAACCTCAGGTGGACCATACCATCTAAAACCATGTCAAGACATAATAAAAAATATTAAAGCACTTGGTGGGGCCCACATGAGTTTTGGATGCGGCTAAAACTTGGTCTGACCCCTCATCCAAGTTGGACACACATAATGAATGGGTTGGATATGTGAATCACATTAAGGCAAGCCCAATATATGATTATAAATGTTTTAAGGAAGCCCTCTACATTTAGGTGAGTTAGTTGCTACCTTTAACAAAGTAAACGTTGTGGGGTCCATTGTTATTTATTTATTTTATCCATTCCATTTATTTATGTTAACAGATAATTTGTGGTCTAAAGAATAAAAAGGAAGCATATCCAAAGCTCAAGTGGACCACACCACAGGAAATAGTGTGATTGAACCTTTACCATTGAAAAATTCCTACGCAAGGATGCTGGGTAGGGTCCAACACCATGTGTTTGGAAAATCTACTCCGTTAATCTGTTTTTAGAAATCATTATAGGACAAGAGACTAAAAACAAGTTGGATCCAAAAATCAACTGGGTCACACGAGAGGAAAACAGCGGGGATACAAATACCTACGGTTGAAACCTTCTGAACTCCACCTTGATGTTTATATGCCATCCAAACAGTTTATAAGGTCATTAACACTGGCAATAAGTGAAAATACAAAAGAAAAAAAAAAGAGCCTGAAACAAAGCTTTTTATGGCTGTAAGAATGTTTCAACGGTTCTCACTGAATCCCCATTGTTTCATTTCGTGTGGCCCACTTGAGTTTTGGATACACTTCGTTTTTGGCATCTTTTTCTAAAATGAGCTCTATAAACAGATTAATGGTATAGATTTCCCACAAATATGGCAGTGGGCCCCACCCAACATCCTTGGGCACGAACTTCCTGCGAAAGGCTAAGCAGGAAATCCACGTCCCTGCAACAGGCGCGGATGGGCTACAGAAAGGTTGAGTAGCCAGGCGTCACCTAGTTCTGTGGGCCCCACCATGATGTATGTTTTGTATCCACGCCGTCCATCCATCTGGAGAGATCATTTTAGGGTAAGACTCAAAGAATGAGTCACATCTAAAGATTTAGTGGACCCCACCAGAGAAAACAGTGGGGAGAGTGACACCACCGTTAAAAACTTCTAAAGGCCATGAAAGTTTTAGATCAAGCTGATATTTGTGTTTTCCCATCTTTAATGTCTTTTTTAACTTTTGAACAGGTTGGATTTTGAAAAAACATCATGGTGGACCTCAAGAAGGTTTCAACGGTGGGCATCAATCTTCCCTCTGTTTTCTTTGGTGGGGTCCACTAAAGCTTTGGATTTGCCTCGTTATCTGGGTCATGCCTTAAAATAATATCTCCAAATGAATGGATGTTGTGGATACAACATATACATCATAGTGGGGTCCACAGAGCTGGTGACGTCACTTCAGTAGCGACTCTCGCTACCAAACCCGTCAGTATCTAATCCGCGTCCCCCTAAAACGGGGAACGGTTTGGCTACTCCCCCTGACTCGGTGCTATGTGGGGCCCACCATGATGTATGTGTGTCATCCATGCCGTCCATCTATTTTTATATATCATTTTATGATGTAAGAAAAAAAATGAATTATATCTCAATCTCAAGTGGACCACATTACAGGAAACAGTTTTGAATGAATTTTGACCATTAAAAACATTTTGGGGCGATAAAAATTTTAGATCAAGCCGATAATTATTTTTTCCATTCATCTGGGTCTTTATGACTAAATCAACATATTGGATTTCAAATAAACGATTACAGTGGGCCTTAGGAGGATTTTAATGTTGAATATCCATTCATTTTTTTTTTTGTGGTGTGGCCCACCTAAGATTTATATCCCTATTATTTTTCGTATAAAGCCATAAAATGATCTGTAAAAATTGATGAACGGAATGGATGAAACACGTACATCATGGTGGGGCCCACAGAGCACCGACCACCACCTCGTGTAGCCAATCCGTCTGCCCTAAAACGAGACCCCTTTCCTCTCTCCCTCTCATACACTCTCCGTCGGTTCCTCTCCCAGCGCCAGCCCTAGAGATCTCTCCCACCTCTCTTCCTGTCGATCTCTTCACGAACATCAGGTAATGCTCTCGTTCTCTCTCTCAATCTCTCTCTCTCTCAATCGATTGATAGCGATGGTTCTCTCAATCGATTGATGGTGGTGGTTCTCTCTCAATCTCTCTCTCCCAGCGCCACGATTGGAAACCCCCTGGATTCGGAACCCCTATGATTGGAAACCCTCTGGATTCGAAACCCCCATGATTTGAAACCCCTGTTTTTTTTTTTTTTTTTTTTTTTGGGTGTTGGGTTTTGTGTAATTGTTAAGTATATAGATAGGCCAATGGTGTTCTTTCCCTCTTAAAAATCTTTTGGTTCAAGTAATCCACATAAAGAAGACCATCTCTACTAAAAATTTCAAGTTCTAATTAATTTTATCAACGAGCAATCTCCTTTTTTTTTTTTTTTTTTTTTTTTTTTTTTGAGATTTCCCCAAAACTTATGTACGTGGGACCATCTTAGTGTTTTCATGCCATCCAATCTGTCCAAATTAAGACCGAAACGGACCTGAGAGAGCGAGCCTTGTTTGGAGCCAAACAATGGCGTGGGAATAACCTTAAACTAGGGGCTGAAACTCGATTCTGGGACAGCTTACAAGTAGGCTCTGTTGAGCTGCTTGCATGCCTCAAAAATCAGACTGAGAAATGGCCATTTTTCGGCATGAAAACGGCCCTGATCAGACCGTTCTTTGGCTGAGAGAAGTGGTAGTCACCATGCCACCATTTGGGCATCGACGTGAGTGTGAAACGGCCGGGAAAAGAGCCGTGGTTGAGCTGAGAGTCAAGGCCGAGAACGGCCTCCAAAACAACTAAAACAGGGGCATTTGCAAGTCAGTAAAGGAGGCAGACTTTGGGCCTCACCAAAAGTTAACAAGGCGTCACCAAGCTGGCAGTGGGCCTCACCAAATGCGGGTGGGCCTCACCAAAAAGCTGGTGGGCTACCCCGGTTTGGGGCCCGTGCGGATGTTGGTGGACCGCATCCCGCATCCACAGTGGGCCCCACCCCAAAGTAGTGGTGGGTTACGTAAGTGGACCCCACCCGATGACATGGCTCAGCCAGTGCCGGCCGTCAGCCAGAGCAGCCCGGACGCGCAGTATTCTTGTATTATATATATATATATATATATATATATATATATATATATATATATATATATATATATATATAATGCACATACACGTGCATGAGAATTTTTACAATGTGCAATGAACCTCAGTTGCAGAAGGAACGGTGTATGTGGATAATATCCAAACCGTCCATCCATTCAAACACCCCTTATTTCACCATGCAAATACCCTTATAGCACATCATGTGCACGTGGTAAGCCCAAGTGGAACCCATGTTGATATGATATTCATATATATATTAAATATATATGATGCATGTGATCTGTAACTGAATATATGATGCATGTGATGTATACATGATGCATGTGATATATGATGCGTGTGATGTATATACTAACTAAATTGGTTGTGTCTAATCTCAAGTTTTCAAGGACAACTAGAAGAATCTCTCCTTTAACCTAGGTTTACTTATGTTTGAAGTACTCCCAAATATTAGTTATGGAACCATGACATGTTGACCCGTGATTATCATGACCTGTAGACAAGACCACCTGTGGTTTTCACGAGTGGTTTTCCATGGCACAATTCCAATAGATCAGGCGCATCTAAAAAATCAGGAATATCCAAAATTCAGCTGGGCTACACAATATGAGTTTAAGATTTGAGGTGTGATTTATTGTTCCCCACTTGAGTTGTCAATCATTCAATTTTTTAGGCTTCCTAATTTTTGGACTTTATGGTGAACATGCATGAGGGGTCACACCAGATGGATGCCATGGAAGTCATACACACATCACAATGGGACCGTCATAGCTCAACCCCATGGTAACTTACTAGGGAGCCAGAGCCATACTCCATTCGGTCATTCCCTATGCTTCTCCAACAATATCACAAGTGAATTTGTAGCTCAATCTGTACAATTCATACTATATGCTAAATGAGGAGTAGTTCTAATATAAAAAAATCCTACTAATATAGAATTCAAGTCTTAGTAGGATCATCTCTTATTTTTCCCACACAGAAATTTCTGAGTATCGACTTTTACAAACCGCGTAGTTTTTTTTTTCATCTCACAGAGTAGGAATTTCGTTGTTTTTTTATTTCAAAAATTTTTTTTTAATGTTTTTTTTCCTCTGCAGTTCTTTGATAGATTTTTAACTTGAAGAAACTTACTACTCATTAAGTTCATAAACGTGTGCATCACCATATTGATGTATGTTCTTTTCTTATCATCTGTTTCACATGTTCTACAACTTTTACAGTTTGAATATAAACCTAATAAGAAAAACAAGCTAGTTCCAAAGATAGCAACCAGGACAAACAAATTCCAGAGAGACTTCAGTTTATTTGATTTCCATATAGCAAGGGAGATCTCTTCTAATTCCAGGAGCCATGAATTTCATTTACGGAGGAAATTGAACAGACGCAGAAAGCGGAATTCCAGAAAGTGTCCCTGAGAGGCGTGTGATGGTAACCTTTTGCTTGCATTTGGTTTTATTTATTAGGGTTTGTGAGACCCAAATGGCTATTTTGCAGAAGGAAAGGTTGTGCCCACCCAGTGTGCGCGCATCTCCCACCATCCAACAATGGTGGGTAGGAATCTTATTGTGTATTTTGAAATGGACTTTTAAATATTCAAATTTCATGATTCCCGCCAATTGTCTTTAGGTAGTGGGAAATAATGTGTGCACCAATTAATTTCCAATATTTAGTACTAGTTCTATCTGATATAATCTTTGTTTTTCCATCCTTTCGTCTCAGCGTTCAAGGCAACCTCCGGTGGTGGCGGTCGTGTTGATGACTGATGTCAACTCGATGGGCTTCATCACTACTTGTATTTATTTATTTATTATTATTTTTTAATTACTTGATTATTGTGTTTTTGCTCTGTTGCTTTTGTATTCACTCCCAACTTCTAATGCTTGCACATGCTCTTTTTTTTTTTTTTTTTTTTTTTTTTTTTTTTTTTTTTTGCATCAACAATGTTTATCTATACGATGGTATACTCGACCCGGCCTCAACAAACTTTCGGTATTTTCTTGCATCATAACCATGTTGTTTTCAAGAATTAGTGGACTTCCATTGAGTCCGCATCACGCCTTTGTCATTTGTTTTGATGACCTTACCCATAAATAGGACCAAGCCTAGTCGGTGGGCACATTCCTATATTGGATATGTGGACTTCTGTACTATCCACACTCCAATACATGTGTGACCAGCCTGATGAGTTGGCTGGCCTTATTTTTGAGACAGACCATCTCCACGACGAAGCCCACATGATGGACAATTCAACTGTATCATGATGAAATATTACTTATGGTAGATGGACTGAAAATATATAAATTTTACTCTTTTTCACTTTGAGTTTCGTGTTTGTAGACGGGGTTGGGGATCGTCGCACTTGTGATGATAACAGTTCTTAAGATATATGTGATTTGTCATGGATTTCTGGGCCTTGGCAATGCTCCAGTGGATGGTTATAGAGAGTTTCAATTGAATGTTCCGCCTTCCATAATGACAGGAGGCCGTTTACAACGCCTCAGGCTCCAGCTTGATCTTATTGATCAGGAAATTGATGATTATGGTATAGATTTTGTTCTTCTATTACATGAAAGATAGATCCGATTGCCAAGCAATCCTCACCGTGTAGATTCCAGCTGTCTCAAATGGGGCATATATTATGACCATTGGGTGGGCCACATATGTTTCTTTCATCTAGCTGTTCATTAGTTTTGTACAGTGTGACGCCTGATACATAAGCCCGATTTCCTACATGTGGTATCTACATTGTTGTCATTGCATGATGAAAGGCTCTAATCTCACACAGGTCTGGCTTGTTACCATGTGTTAGGTGAGTACTCTTTTTAAAGTGCACTCCAGTATCAATGGGGATGATTATTGGCAATTGTCTTTGGAAACATGATTCAAGATCTTCTTGGAGGCTTAATGTGATGTGTGAGGCCCACTTGTGATGTGTGCATGACATCCAATCCGTCCATCACGTGTAATCCCTCATATTCTCCTTGTTTTCTGAAATATTGTCTTTGTCCCAAAATTCAGGTTGGCCTCATCAGGCAAAATCATGCTCAAAATATCTAAAGTCATGTGGCATGCCCTACTAGAGTCTGGGAATGGCTTGAATTTTGGAGTGTCTGTTCATCTTGATAGGTCGCATCATATGATTGGAATGGGTGGCCTATGCAAATAAAATAAAATAAAATAATATGAGCCCCATACAATTTGGAAAGTTTTTAATGGCGGACAACCCCATCCCAGCCACAGATTAGATAATTATGCATCATTATTGGACCGATGGATGGACTCTTTGTAGGAGTGGTTTTTGTAAATCTCAAAAGTCCATCATTTATCCTCTTAAGGATGAAACATGGGCCATTGATTATCTGAGCATGACATGTCATCTTCGATCCACATATGGTGTGGGCCTCATCATAGGAGAATGAACACTTTGAATTAAAATTAGCCAACCACCTGGATTCAATGTGCAGGTGTGGCCCTTCTAATAAGTGGATCAGCCTACTTTATGGGATTGGATTTTCTTGCTGAGGCCCATAAGCATAACATTATCATAAGCATTTAAACCCATCCAATGCCTGTGTATTTACATCAATCCACACTATTAAAAACATTAGATAACAGTTGATGAGCCTTTAATTAATTTTATCAAATGCCATCTTAATGTTTTCATGCCATCCAAATTTTGATGTGATTGTATATGGATTAAGACAATCAGTTATCCATTTAAGGGTTTTTATGTGGCCAGGCATAGATACAGTGTGCTCCTTGGTGCATAAAAATCCTTAAATTGTCCCTGTTTGGACAGTTCAATGCCGGATACAGTGTGCTCCTTGGTGCAAAAAAATCCTTATATATATATTGAATGTTTTGGATGAGAGTTTGTAGGGTCTTTTTTTTTTTTTTTTTTTTTTTTTTTTTTTTTTTGTTTTGTTTTTGTTTTTGTTTTTGTTCTTTTTTTTTTTTTTTTTTTGGTTTTAAATAGGTCTTATCACCTCCTTTTCAAGATACATGATGCACTCAAAAACTTCTTTTCATGGACATATAGAGGGTATCGATTTTGTTATGGGCCTCATATGTATGCGAGATACAATAGATGCTATAAAAGCCCATGTGTGTTGGCTGAGCAAGTAATAATTTGGCTTTTTACTGAAGAATAGGATTCTTTGTAGTCATTTCCACAAATTGATATTTGGAGAAACATGCAGAGTTATGTCTCTCGCCACTAGAGATTCTCCCACGGTGAAATTGTAGTCAATCGCAACCTGGTTTGTTTTTGCACATGAGATTAGGAAATAGTTTGGTCAAGGAATTTCGTTGTTGGCAATAATGCCAATGTGTTCAAACTTATTGTTATAAAAAGAAAGAAGAAGCTAATGTGTTCATACTTGTAATTTTGTATGGATGAACCTCAAAATAGTTAAAGCCGCGATACTTATAACTGGTTCTCACTGTTCCACACTTGATTGAGCTACCATACTTCTGTTTCATATTACTCTGTTAGTTATAGTCCTTACCAATAAATTCAAAAGATTCTGACATCTCCAACATTAGAATATCAAGATACTAATGTCCATGGCATGTGAATTTTTATTGTTCATCAATGCATTGTTTCAGAGTTCCTTCTTTACTGTTTGTGACATGTGAGACTTTGTTGTTCATCAATGCATTAGTCAATGTGCTAATGTTTGTAACATGCAAGTCTTTTCATCCTCTGCCTCAAATGTTCATGGTATGAGATCCTCTAAACTTTAAATGATATTTTGGTAGCTTGACAAGTACGTCTTTCGGCAAATGTCATTGATCTCTCTTTGGTTTTTTGTGCATCTCAAGAGGTTATTGGTTCAGTTTTTTTTTTTTTTTTTTTTTTTTTTTTTTTAAAAAAAAGAAGAAAGAAATAAAGAAAAAGATATGCATGGTCCCAACACTACATGTAAGATAGATACTGAACTACACAAGAAAATATTTAAATTTCCTACCATTTTTTCAATGGAAATGTATTGAAATTGATAAAAGGTACTTGGTGAATATTGATAAAATTGGTCTAGCTCCCCATGAATCAAACTTTGATCATCTGATAGGCTATAGATATAGATTAAATGCTAGCAGTCCCATATCTTTGATATATGTTTGGTTCACCTAGTTTGCGACCAACCTGATTCTTGGACCTAGGCATAAGTTCTGGGTTAGGTTTGCTATGCTCACATGTGGGTGGAGCCTTGCACAACAACTTGCAGCCACATGTGTCAATATAGCATAACTTGCAAGAACAAAGCTTTCCATTAAGTAGGCCATGTTGTTCAAAACACACTTAAATTGCTCCATTTGGCACTTTTGTTGATTATGTTCGTCCCCAAGATAAAGGAAGTTTGGAATGAGTAATAGAAGTTTCTTTACAGAGGCTTTAAATTGCTCAGGGTTTTATATCTAAACGATTTGATAGTAGAAAAACTACCAAGTGAGGCTGGTGATGTTGATGTCTGCCAAACGCTAGCAAAAAAAGGCCATTAGTACCTTCATTCCGTGAAATAAGACCAACTTCTCCATTTAGTTCTTCACTGATTAATTTGAGAATGTCCATTATCTGTAAAATGGCAAAAGCCTACATTCAATACTTCAAACATGAACACATGCATCGGTAACTAATGGCCTGCTTTGCATGGAAAGTATCCAAACAAATTTGCATTTGCCAAAATTCCCTAGCAATATGTTGCCCAAGAGTATATGTCACCAAACACATGGAGGAAGCCTTTCATGTGGCCTCTTCATGAAACAATTTCTTAATATATTGCTTGCTTTCTGAACCCACTGTCATGTTAATCTCCTCTTTCTGTATTATTTTCCCGGCTGATTACCCTTAATCGCTCTTCATCTTCGAAAAACTGCATCACAAGTCATGCTTGTGAATCTTGTGACTGGATTTTTAACTGTGGATATTATTTTCAGGACAACAAATAAGGACAAATGTTGAAGCTATGGAACAATCTACCCAATTGGGATTGCGAACACTTCTTTGGCTAGACATGAATTGAATGTATAGGTATGGTCAATCTCACATTCAATTTGTTAACTGGTAACTTAATTTCACTATTAACTATTGACCATGGAAACCATCTTTTACAGATTAATGCTATAAATGCTTCAACTGAAGCAGTCTGTCTTTATTTTAAGTGGGGATGAGACAGTAAAAACACAGGTAAAGTCAACTTGTTAAAGATGGTGTTTTTAAATTTTTATTTTTATGCATAAATCAACTAGGATTTCTCATTTTTACTTTTCATATTAAAATAAAAATAAAAATTGAAAATGGAAATCAAATCAGGTGACTGTATCAGCATATTCCTGCTGAATTGGATTGTTTAGGTAGAAAGTTGGGGTGATCTGATGGCTTGACATCCAAAACACTAGAAAGATGGTTTTCCAAGGTTATTTTAACCACAAAACTACTTGATTGTCTACTATGCTTCACTACTTAATTCCGATTTTAAAACATTCAAGAAAAAGCATAGCCATCAATTTTATTGAGTCGAATTATGATTTGAATGCGGTAGGAGCTACAAGTATGACGGTCCTCCGAAGTTTATATGGCAGCCTATTGGTTCCATGAGCACTAGGAAGGTTCAGATCATGCCCTGGTATGACTCGGGAAGTCTCTTTTCGTATGATCGAGAAAATGCAAAAAGTTATGTCTTCACTATTTATTTGATTGAAGGAAAGTGAAGGGTATTTTGGTGACTGCATGTGTTAGGTCAATTTGTTATTACCTTCTTTTACATGTTGTAATGATTGTCTTGTTTCATGTCTTAGATGATGCAATTCAGGTGACATCATCCTTTCATTTTTTTTTCTCTACTATGAAATATACAAAGGCACCATACTAAATTTCAATTGCAACTTGTCTTTGCTATGGTCTCTATTTTCAGTATGGTGTAGGAGGACGACGAGCTTGTTGATGGCTAGGTTTTCATGTTCATTTGGCTTGGTTTTGGAAGCCTTTGGAGTAGACCCCATCAAGGGGTTTACAGATTTTCAGGTATTGGATTGAGTTGCAGTCTACTTTGTAATTACTGTGACTCTATTCGTCATTTTTAAACTGAGAAATTTGGGTTCTTGATGGTTTAGCTAGAGCTTCATTCTGGATCTCATCTTTATTATGTTTATGCAGGTGGTGGAAAATGCAAAAATCTAGGCAAAAACGGTATGGATTTTAAAAAAAAATAAATCCGGTCTTTTTTTAATGGCCAGAGAGAGTTATATATTACAACAGTTCTTTTAATTGTATAGTTATTTTCATTTTTTTTGCTGACATTGTTGTAGGAGGCAGCCATGATATGATTGGATACAAGTGAATATATGGAGTGGCAAAGAAAGTGGTTGGCAAGATTCAAGTGGAAGGTTAGTTTTCAATGGTATAAACCGAATTTCATGATGTTTGGTGCAACCAACTGCACCCTAAGCTACTCTTATTTTCATTGGTACAGAAATTGTGAGTAATGGTCTATCGAAATTGTGAGTAATAGTCTATGTTAAATCAGATGTTAAAAAGTTCTAAGCCTTCTTAGAACATCTCAGGTCGTGTTTATGTTTGTATGAATCCCGACTTTTGAGTTTTGGAACATCTTAAGTTTGAAATTCTCATTACAGAAAAGTGTAAAAAGAGATGGGTCTTAGTTTTAAAGAGTTAGATCTTGTTTGATTGGTCCAAACGTGCAACAAGAACAATTTCCAAAGGGCCTATTGGATGCAAACTCCGAAGGGGCTTTTAAGGCCTAAACCCCTTTTTGATCCAAACAACGATTGATGTTGTGCATTTGGATGTACTTTCTGAGACCCTTATCTCCTCTGCTCAACAAAAAATATGGAGGAATCATATTGTCCCAATCACATTCACTTTGTCTGTCTTCGTAAATATGGCTATAGTTTATGATCGCAAAGGCACACTCGCACATCTCTTGCTCGGGTGTGATATTGTTTATAATTGCAGTGTTGAGGCCTGACTTTGTGTTGAAACATTTCTAATACATGTGGAGGGATTTTTTAGCTCTCTAAGATTTGAGTCGGTTTCATTTTTGGATTTACATACATCACTTGTGAGCCCCACAGTCAGGGCTCCAACCGACTAAATGCGCTTTCTAAGAGCATTCATACTTTTCAATTGTACAATAACAATTTGACAGGTCCAATCACATCCCATTTTTCGGTGAGTTTTAGATTGTGTTCACATGCATTTCTACTAAAAGTCATATTTTTCAAGTGCCTCTATCAATTAACTCTCTTTTCTTTTTCTTTTTTTTTTTTTTTTTTTTTTTTTTTTTTTTCTTTTCCTTTTTTCGAAGAGTAAGACAAGGTGTTCTTGTCAGTACGATCAACCTCCTATAAATACCCATCCATCGTAAGTTCGCAATAGACCATAAGCAACAACAGCCATGGCCATACAAAAATCTCTCTTGCTTTTCTTCTTTTAATATTAGAATTTCTTTCTTCCAATGCCTTTACAACAGCAACAACATCCACACTCGGAGAAGCAGAGGCTCTCTTGGAATGGAAAGCCAACATCTTCTCACCACAAGCTCTCCATTCATGGTCACTTCCAGCTGCTAATGCTAGTGCTACCACAATCTCTCTATGCAAATGATATGGGATCTCCTGCAACGGCCTTGGAAGCGTAATAGAGATAAGCCTACCGAGTGCAGGCTTGCAAGGTAAGCTTGATAACTTGAGCTTCTCCTCATTTCCAAACCTCTTCCGTCTCAATCTCAATGACAACCCACTCACTAGAACCATCCCAGCTGATATTGGCACTCTTTCCAGACTCGTCTCCCTCAGTATCTCCATGAATAATCTCTCTGGAGTACCTCTTTCAATGGCTAACCTTTCTCACCTTTTAGAGCTCAACATCTCGTCTAATGAAATAACTGGGCCTATTCCTCCATCTTTAGGTAACTTAACCAGGTTGACAATCCTCTTACCTCTATAACAATCAAAATTTTCTAGTTCAATTCCTGCACAATTAGGAAATCTCAAGAATTTGGTTCAGTTGTCATTGTTAAATAACAGTCTGACAGGTCCAATCCCTTCTACTTTAGGTAATTTAAGAAACCTTACACTTTTACCTCTACAGAAATCAAATTTCTAGTTCAATTCCTGCACAGTTAGGAAATCTCGAGAATTTGATTTTGTACTTGGTACTATTGTATTGAAAGGAAGTTCTAGGAAAGCTGTGTATCTATCAATTTTGTGAATAGGATTCTTATTAAAAAAATCGTGTGCATTATTTTTTAAATGACTATCAGGTGTAAGATTCAAAAAAAAAAAAAAAAAAAAAAATCTACGAATTTATTTTTTTTATTCACAGATATTTTAGCGACGGACCAAATCCGTCGCAAATTTCTGAAAAAGTTAGAAATAAACGACGGATTTGGGTCCGTCGCTACTCATGTTAGCGACGGACCTAATCCGTCGGTAATAATTTTTACGATGAATAATAATAGTGGGTTTTTTCGAATATCAGCGACGGATTTTTTATTTTTGCGACGGATCTTATCCGTCGCAGATGAAACTACGGACCTTATCCGTCGCAAATTAAACGACGGATTTTATCCGTCGGAAAAGAAAAAACAACCCAGTAAACAGCGATGGACCAAGCGACGGACGAAATCCGTCGTTTATTTGGTTTTGCGACGGATTTGGTCCGTCGCAAATCCGCGATTTTGGCGTAGTGTGTAATAGATAACAGCCGTTCATCATGGAAGAGGTATTTGATCAATTCACAGCCATTCATCATGTAATAGGTATTTGATCAATTTCCAGGCTCAGTTCGGATCCACTCCTAACTAATCTTTTTTTGGCTTGGGCTGGGGCTTGTTGTGCTAGGCTCGTACTAGGCTCGGACTTTGAGCCCAGTCCAATCCTGACCCATTGCCACCCCAAGTCACAGACAAAGTGCAACATCCAATCATAAGGTGTGGCATACAATGATGAATAAGTCAACCCATTAATCAGTTGGGTGTACTTTCAATTCCAAAAAACATCCCAGAGCACCATTGAACTTATCATCCAATTCATTTTTCACACAACAACAGATCACTGCAACTTTTGATGACATGCCTTCTTTTCCACTAGCATGACAGCTGTCGTGGGGCATCTATCCCATGAAAATAGTAGATCCTAACATGAAGATCACCCTTCTCAAAAATCAATCTAATTGACGAATTAGGTGGGCCACACCTGCATTTTGACCCAAATGTAGTTTTAGGTTTTTGGGTCTTTAAACAATGGACTACAAGAAAATTGGCCTTTCCCAGCGGTGAAAACCGCCAGTAAATTCCCAGAAAACCGCTAGTAAAGGTTTTACTGGCAGTCACACAACTGCTGGTAAAGGCTCAGTCGATAAAGGTTTTACTGGTGGCCAGCAGCCTTTACTGGTGGTTTTGTGGGACGCCCCTAAATCGTCACTTTTGCACTGTACTGGCGGACAACGGAAAAAGGCTACGGACAACATTCGTAGCTAAAGTGATTTGGCTACGGTTATATTATGTGGTACCTCCGCAACCATTAGATGGGATGGGGGCTGTGAAGGTGTTCTCTATGATTTTCTATCTTCTTTATTTTGATTTTCTATAAATTAATTAAAAAAATTCAGATGTTACCCCAAAATGGTCGGTTAAACAGGAAGGAGCACTGGTGTATGCAGGAAGTAGCACTTGTAGCTTCTGCGTGACCATAAAGCAATGGTAGAAACGTGATTGGGACTAGACCCACTGCATTCGAATCAACATTTCACTTAAAAATGCTATACAATATTTGCACAGACCAATTTCCACTTCCCTTGCAATGTGTCTTTGGTGCTCCCAATTCAACCAAGTCATTCGATCAACCCTCACAATGGAGATCCTTCCACATAGTAACTCCCCATTTTCATCCGTTGACTTAGAGCTCAGACCCTATATTTGCATTCAGACATCGCCCATTTATCTTTCCTGAAGCTGGCTTTGTAGACGGAAATAACAAGGTTGCAGTTGCTTCTTAGGGTTTTACATGTCTTGCTGTATCTTAGAAGATTGTTCTTTGGTCTTGGTCGAATATCTTGTCACTTGAGCTTCATTCTTCAATATCACCACAGGACTGATGCCTTTGAGAAACCATAACCAAGGAAGATTGCTATAGCCAAACATTGAAACCTCTTTGTTGAAACCTCTTTAAGGTCCACTGTAATGCCTGTTAATAAGTTCAAGTGCCCTGTGAAGAAAGCAAAGATTGTCACTATGTACAGAAAATGTAAAAAGGTATTGTATCAATTTAGGGGATCGATGTAGTGAGCCCCATCATTATAAGCCATGTTAAAAAATGACATTTCTTAAATCCTCCTAGCCATGTAAGAAGTTATAACTGTTAATTTTTTTGGTTTCCGGCATCACCCTAGTTTGGGTCATGCCATGGGCAACCTGTAAGGGAGTTGCCCCAATGTTATACACTAAAAAAGAAAAAGATTTTCTATAGTATATTTGAAGGCAATGACCATATGGCTAGGATCATTGAATCTGTGCATACTTCCAGAAATCATAAATCCACATTGGGGAAAGTATATGGACGTTACCAATTGAAATATAATCCTGCCAAATGTGTTATCCCAAAGATGGCTATACCATCTTTCAGCACTCTTGACTTATCTCCCTCTTAAAAAAATATATCAAAGAAGAGAGAGCATAAATAAAAAACTCTCCCTATTAAAAAATATCAATGGTGAGAAAGCATATAAATAAATAAGTAAATAAAAATCAGGTTTTTTTTTCTCAATCCATAACAAACCTAATCTGTGCTTTTTCTATACATTCACCACCTTCTAAATCACATTAAGTTGAAGATTTCTTCTACTAAAGCCAAAAAAAACAAGGCCAAATTTTTTAAATTCCCCTCAATCTGAATACAACTTCAAAATCATCTCAAGATGCTCCAAATCTCTGAAATAAAAAATAGAAAATTAAAAAATAAAAATAAAATTTTCTTTTAATAAAGGAAAATAAAATTATTTTTTTTCCAATCCTCCTCAATCTGAATATGGCTTCAAATCATCTCGAGAAACTCCGAAACTCCAAAATAAACTTCCTAAACTGCAATGGAAATAATAAATAAATAAATAATTGAAAATATCAGTTTCTCAACAAAAACTGAAAGGAGATAGAATTTCACAAATGTTAACAAGTACCAAAGGCATTATCTTCTTCTTTTTTTTTTTTTTTTTTTCAATTTCTTTGTTTTTCCTCCTAATCCAAGAACTACACCAAAAAAGATCTCTGTAATTAAAGAAAATTGAAAAAATATTCATAAGATCTAAATCATCAAACCACAAAAAAAGAAAAAAGAAAAAAAGAAAAAAAGAAAGTAGATTAAAAAAATCCCATGAAACAATCTCGACATCAAAATGCAGCTCCAGAAACCCTCAAAATTTGTTGGATAGCACATGCGACTCAAGAAACGCTACAAACATAATGGAGTTCGATGAAACCCTAACCTTACAATGTATGAGGATGAGATTGAAAGGTCTACCCTAAATCGATAAAATGGAGAATGAGGAATTAGAAGAAACCTTATATCCGATGAGTTTAGAGATCAACAATCAACACCTAGCTGAGACAATAGCGACACCTAGCTGAGACAACACCCGACAGGCAGGCTGCGTCATTGCCAGCCAAGTTGTCTTGCCCCGAGGAAAACACAGTAATTTCTATGCCCACCGACTTGTCAACTACACTGACAGTCGGGTCTCCCCAGCCTAGTTGCTGCCCTAAGGAAAACAAAGACAAGAAAGCAAATATCTTCTTGATTATCAGTCACAGAAGACTAAGCAGTGGGATGTGCTGCTGGCCCAATCACAAAGGTGTCAATGAACATAATGTGCTCATTTTCAACTCTCAAATATCAATTATATATCTGAAAAAATAGATGGACTGCCCGGATAAAATACAAACATCATTATGGGGCCCACAGAACATTTTGCAGCACCGAACTGTACCAAGCTCCGTACTAGAGGGGTCATTGCCCAATCCGAGTCCCTTAATTTGTAGACCCTAATTTAGATGGGGAGTAATAGCTGAAACCAGGTCCATTGGATCTAAAATGAGCTTAAACTGACTCATGCTTGTGAATAGTAATTTCTTTTGCTCGGAATATTCTGCCTCTGTTGAAGAAACATTTGGGAGGTACAAATCTTTGAAGTTATTGTTTGTTTGTCTTTTTTGTGGAAGTATCAGATTTTTCTTTGATTCTTCCTTCATAAAATTTGTTGTGATGCATGTATAGAAACCTCTCTACCACTCATTGAGAAATATCAGGCTTGTTGAATTCACAATCTGTATACTTGTGAATCGGAAGTAAACATTGAGTTTCATTGTAAAAACAATTTCTCCGATATATGCTGTTGATTAAAGGAATAGGGCCTGTTTGGATGCCTGTAAGTTCTTTTAAGTTGTAAGTGACTTACAGGTGAAAGTTACTTACAGGTAATCTGTTTGGATGTAAGTTGTAAGTCACTTACAGGTAAGTTAGTTTTTCTATTTGGATAGCCTGTAAGTTCTTACAGGTAGAAAGCTGTATATTCACATCGAGCAGAGCTTAGATTGGGGAATCATTCTAAAATGTTATAATCATATAAAAAAAATATATAGGATCAAATATGTTATTTTGTTAAGCCCATCAAGATGAATATTTGAGATAATTATTAAGCTAAACCAATCATCAAGTGGGCTATAAAAGTGGGCCCACGAATTCAAACATGTTTAACTTATTAAGCAATTATCTTTTCCATCTAGCTCAATTCAAACATGTTTAACTTGTTTTTTCAGCTCTATTAATGAGTTATGATGCACTTGCCATTTCAGTCATTTCTGCACATTAATTGGAACTGATTCAGGTGAGAAAAGTTCATGTTAATTTAAATTCAATGGATTCTGTCGAGAAATTGAGTAGTTGCTAACGAATTCCACCAGTTTCAATTATTCCAACGCACATACCAAACAACAATAGCAAGGAACAATTTATTTGTCTACAAGCAATGTTTCCAAGGAAAATAGAATAGTGGCCTTCTAAGAGCTCTTCCTTGTTCTTACAATTTCAACCAAAATAAGATCATATTTTTCTACAGCTAGGATCTTCCAATCTGGGAGGTTTTTGGTGGATGGCCCGTCTAGGGAGAGCCCCACCATAAAAATAGTTTGGATCACTGCACCATAGGCCCCACTTTGTACAGTTGTAAAGCTCAAGATATTGCACACAGACTTGGTGAGCGTTATATAAGAGTTTTGCTAAGCAAGCACGTGTACAAGGCAGTTAATGCATACAACACCATATATGCCAAGATGGCAGACAGTTGCAATATCCAAGCCATCCATCAAAAGGCTCAAAACTACACTACAACCAACATACTAAAAGAATGCTTGCTGTTTCTACCTTTTAGGGTGGATGGGATGTGGTCTCATAGAATGTGGTGATGAAAGAAGCGTGTGTTCAATTTGCAAAAGAATGCTTGCCTATGTAAAGTCCCAAAACATGGTTGTGTGCAGTTGCGTGCCAGCTAATCCTTTGCTACAAATGATCAGAAGAAAAACAGGTTCCATCACAAATCATAGGTTTCTGGAAATTTAAAATGACTAGTCCTTTGGTTATCTAAGGGTGCTTTTGAATACTTCCTTGAACTGGATAGCAATAACCCAATTCAATGTAGAATAAATGACAGAAGTGGGTTGGCATCGTTTAATTCACAAGACCAAAATCTAATAGTTCCATGCATTTCAAGATGGACTTGGAACCATTGTAACTTCAATCCGGGGTTATGAACGGCCTGTGGCAAGAACTGCTTCCCTCATCTCCTTGTATCGAATTGAAGTACTTCAACCCATTGTTCAATTTGCAAAAAAAAAATTAAAAAATTAAAATAAAAAAATCAGCCTAAGTTTTCTAGCCCATCAACTTATTTCTAATATCATGGGGATCACCTTCATCTTTGGACAGTAACATCTACATGGTGAGGCCCACCTGATGAAACCTTTCTGGGCCCCACAGTGATGTTTACTTACCATCCAACCTGTTCATAAGATCTTACAGACATGGATGAAAGGAAAACACAAATATAAGCTTAATAAAAAAACTTCTATGGCCCACAAGAATTTTTCAACGGTGGACGCTCAATTCACACTGTTTCCTGTAGCATGGTCAATTCAAGCTTTGGATATGATTCATCTTTTGGCTCAAGCACTAAAGTTATCAGTTAAAATGGATGGACGGAGTGGATTAAATATATAAATCATGGTGAACCTCGAAGAGCTTACTCAGTACGCAATCCGCTCAAACCACTCCCGTTTTCAAAGGAGAAAAAAAGGGTGCATGAAACCCTACCGTTTTGAGAGGAGAAGAGACGGAAGGCACTACCCTACCATTCTTACAATTTCAACTAAGGTCGGAAGGCTTGCTAGAGTTCCTTCAATGGCTGCTGCTTCCTCTTCATTGGTTGGAGCTTCATTGCTATAATGGTGGTTGGTGGGTTGGTGCGTTTCTCCCTCTTCCCCTCTTTTTAAAAATATGACCGTTGAGCCTGTAAGTGACTTACAGGGAAGTGACTTTCGACCCCCCTCGCCCTGCAGTTTTTTGGTAGATTTGCCTGTAAGTGACTTACAGTTGTAAGTTACTTACAGGCGATTTTTCTCCCCCAAACACCACCTATAAGTGACTTCCCTATAAGTGACTTCCCACTTACCCAACTTACAGGCATCCAAACAGGCCCATAAGGTTGTGTTTAAATGCAGTGTGATAGTTGCAACAAGCTCAATAGACAGGAAATGACGAAGGGTAGCAATGGGCTGGGTAGTCTGCCCGACCGAGGTTTGGACTAGGCTTGGGCTTACTAGCTGGCCCATGGGTTGGGCTTAGGCCTCCCATGCACGGCTAACTATGTACATGTGTTGAATGTATACCGTTGGTTTAATTCCTCTGTAACGTCTTTTTCTTTGTGCATTTGTGCCCCACATGATCAATCGATATTAGTAACATTCAAGTAGGAAGTATGGATTTTTACCAATTTTCAGTCTGGGCTGGATCAAGTCCGTCCGTCCCAGGCTTGAGCAGAGCCAGGCTAGCCTGGCCGAGCCTAAATATGGCCCATTGCCGTCCCTAGAAATGACCAAAATGTAACTGCCTTCCTTACTATTGGTAATTGATATAGCCCTGTTGTTTCTTTCATTTTGAACTTTAAAGTAGGATAATTGCATTTCAGGGCATAGGTAAATATAACGAACTTTGCTTCTATAGTTTTGATTAAGAAACTCCCGTTAAAAAACTCCCATAAAAAATGATGTGAACTATGTCTTGCAGATAAAGCTGAACTTTGTGATGATGCTATTGCCACCAAAGAAACAGTCTTGGGTGCTTGGCAAAATGAGATTCTCCATTTGTCTCAAGACTGCATCAAGTGTATCCATATCCTGGACAGTTAGAGGAGGAGCTCATGTAAACTGCTGCATAAAAAACTTTCTTTCTGCCTTGAAGAAGCATTATCCCTCTCCAGACTGGGTCATGAAACTCAACAGCTTGGACAGAGCAAAGACAATAACATGTTTCTCTTTACCCTATACAGACAATGCATCAAATGCGTGCAGATCACTCCTATGGACTCCAATATACAGGTAATTGCATGTCAATGCTTCTGATATGTGACCATCATCATCTAGACAGTATCAAGTAGGAAGGGATGCCACCTACGTAACAAGGATACTACATTTCTTAAATGAACAAATACCTGTTGTCTGACACCTGTGTACGATACACATGTTGGACACATTTTGACACTTTCTATTTGGAAAAATAATTTAATTATCCTCTTTTCACAATTTTGATGTATTTATATTCTAATTACAAGAATATAGTTTGTAGTGTGTCCATATCTTATGCATATATGAAGCACAAATTCTATTATACTATGTTTTTCTTTATCATATGATTCTGCATGGATGGGTGGCCAGATTGATTTCTTGGGACCCCTCTGTGTCACCCTGCATTCGTGACCAAGTTACATAGGAGCTTAAAATATCTGAAAATTCTCTACATGATCAGGTTCAGACCATTGGATTGTATGTGCTGAAAAGCATTTTCCAAAGGGAACTTGGTGAAAATGCAAACACGGAAAATAATTCTTTCATTCTCTTTTCTGCTGGAGAGCTCCTTGGAGATATTTTCTCTCTAATTCACAAGATCTCGAAGGTACTTCCCATCTAAATTTATGGCATATAAGCTAGCTGGTTTTCATCGTGTGCTTCTCAAAGAGTTGTCTTATCCTCTTGATTTAAAAAAATGATGACCAGGGCAGAGAATCACTTGTTATTGCTGGTGAATGCTTGAGACTTCTGGTTCTCCTCCACACACTGTCACAAGCAAGTGAATGTCAGAAAGATGTAATTAATTTACTATTGGAAGCAATAATCATGGTTGTGTCCATATCAACTGAAGTTCATTCACAGGTAATGAAAGTTCTTACAACCGTTTATGTTGATTTATTGGTCTTTAAATTGTTTATTGGTTTGGGCTCTTGATGTGTCTATCAGTTTGGGTGGTCCTATGCATGAGAACCAAGTTTAAGTGGTTCTTTGATAAAACTATGGTTACAGAGGATTTTCTCTATAGCAAATTTCCCAATTTCAGGAACTAATTAAATTATATTTATCTCATTAACTGTTCAATTTCAGGAACTTAATGAAATTAAGAGCAATGCTATAAGGCTGGTTTCTCACCTTGCTCAGATCCCATCCTCTGCGGTTCAATTCAGAGAAGTTTTATTAGCAATGCTAGTGACATGCAAGCAGCAACTTCAGGTACACTTGTTACAGAGTACTCAGATAGCAACAGTTCCACGTAAACCACTTGATTCGCCTGCCTGTAAAGCTAAAGGGGAGTTATTTGATACTCTGACAGTGCAGGAACCTTTGATATGCATGCAGCCCTACACGGCGGACGTTTTACTCAAATTAAACAGACTAAACTGCCAAACCGTCACGAAGTCAGTCCATAAATCAGATTTCATGAACAATACCAACCTTTAGCTTGTGGACACGTTAAAACAGGACCATTGAACAATTTTCATTTTTAACGGTACAATCAGTATCCACCAATCTAATAGTCACAGATAACAAATGATCTTGATTTTTGGTTTGTTCATGGTACATCTAAACAGGGATCCATAATTTAGACAACTTAATTTGAATTACTTATATGCAACCTATGCAATTTTTGACCAATTTTTAACTGCATGTGTTTCATCCATCACACTGCTAGTATCAAGTTTTTATCGAAGCTAAATCCACGTAGAGGTGAAATTGTAAATGTTGAAGTCGAGTTCCCTACTCTTTCCAAGCTATTGGTCTTATGGGTCCCCATCACGAACGTACCAATCGGGCGCAGCTTCGGTGGATCCCAGGATCCATTGATGTGGGTGGGACCCCTGATTGTGGGGCTCACCGTGATGTATGTGACTACATCCACACCATCCATCCCTATTGAAAACCCATTTTAGGGCATGATCCAAAAATTGTAGCAGATCCAAATCTCAGATGGACCATAGTATAGGAAACAATGGCCACAAAAGCTTTGGATCAAGATGATATTTGTGTGGTCTCTTCATCTAGGTCTTTGTGACCCTTCTTTTTTTTTTTTTTTTTTTTTTTTTTTTTTTTTTTTTGTGTGTGTGTGGTCTCTTCATCTAGGTCTTTGTGACCTTATCAATAGGTTGGATGGCAACAAAACATTCATGTGGAATCCACGAAGTTTTTAATTTGGTGGGGATTCAATCACGACTGTTTCCTGTGGTGTGGTCCACCTAAGATTTGGTCAGCTTCATTTTTCGGATCATGCCCTAAAATGAGCTGTCAAAATGTTTGGAGGGTGTGGATTTAAGGCACATACATCACTATGAGCCCCACAGTTAGGGGTCCCACCCACTTTGGTGGATCCAGCGATCCACCAAAGCCGTATTATCAGACCTTATTTAATGGAGGAAAGACCACTAAAAAGAAATGCCGGGATCTTCCAATTTGGGAGATTTTGGGATATGGTCCATCCATGATGGGGGTAGTCGTATCTATGGGCTTGAGTAGACCAACAATGTGCACCACATCTCCAAACTAGGCTCTGAATAGGAAAGTTCCCTCTTGGGAATCATTAGGGATCTCGACCGCCTCTGCAAAAGATTTAATAACCTTTTACCACAGTTAAAATACCCTGGCTTTATTTTGGCATGAAAAAGTTTACTGTTTCTACAACATACATGGTTCACCAAACTCCCACATACATTCTCATCAATAAAGTGTCTCTGCAAAATTATTTTGAAGTTATCACTGGAAAGGAAACTACTCTTCAAAATTTCCAACATCCAGGTTGATTCGGTTACTTGCAATGAATTTTCAGATGCATATGGGACCTTTTTGGCTATTGTTGTTTGTGCAAATATTGTATTCCTGGCTGTTGAAGCGAATATAAAACTAAATCTTGTATCCTATGAATTCACCGATCTAAAGTTTTAGTCTTGCATTATCCATTTTATAAATGTTTCCATCCACTGGCTTGTTTATGTGTATTATGATAATTTAGAGACAGTGGCCCATATTCTATTGATTGCTCATCAAATTTAGTGGTCATGTTTGTTACACTTTTATGTCGGATTGGTGTAGACCAACTCATGAATGATGCACTTGTATAATTTGTTTGAGATCTAATCACATACAGTCAAAGATACCACAACTTGTGGTACTGTACTATCTTTTCCGCCAAGTTGCCAGATGTGCAGGACATGAAAATGGTCCTCACCATGAGTTTATGCATCTAAAAAACAGGTTGATATTCTCGCTAGATTGGCCACAATTAATGTCAAATCAGATTGTCGGTTGTCGATTTATTACAGGAATAGCTCACCTGATGCACGAAAAGGCCTGATTTTTGTTCCAAGTGATCTTCATGGTGGGTCGTATTGTTTTCACAGTATGGATGCCTACACAAGTGGTTTGTTAGTGGGAAAGACGGTATGGTTCCACAAGTTGTCTTACCTTGCCTGTATGTGACCAGTTTCTCAATTGGTTTTCATTTTTAGGATGAGAAAAGCTTCAGTGCTCTGGCAGCATGTGATAATCCGCTCTATACATGGGCACCCATGTACCTCAAATTAACTGTCCGAATCATGGACCCCATTTAGATTGTTGTAATACAAAATTTACCCGGAGTGGATGATCCGAACTGCCTGATTGGTGGATAGAATAGAAGATGTTCAATTGTCCGAATAACACAAACTGAAGTCCATTGAGCAGAGGTCAGGATCATTTGATTGATCCAATTTACAGTGGGGAACTCTATTTGGATTGTTTGAGGTTTGAACTAAGGTACAAATATGTAGTATGCCACTATGGCTCTCATAATCTGCTAGCGTATCAAGAAACTCCTTTTTCATATATCTACTGTATTTGATTTCGATTAGGGAGAAACAATATTTTAACATTCTTGGATGGTACTTTTCAGGATATCATCAGTGCTTCAGTTACTCAGGGCCAGAATGCAGCTCAGGTGACATCCACCAGTTCATCTTCATCTCCAATCATCAAGATACCATTGCGGATGGACAAAGAGCCTCAAGCTAATGTTTCAGTACTCGTAACAGCACATCCCAACACTTATAGTATGGAAAAAGGAGAAGAAGAAGATGATGATGATAATTGGGATGCATTTCAGTCTTGTCCCGCTGATAATGCTTCTACAGCTGCTCAACCAGAAGTGGTAGGAGTGGAAGCTGTGTCTGCTTCAAATGACAGTTCTCCCATCTTGGAAAGCAACCACCAAAGCAAAACTGACTTTTAGGAGAGTTCAGATTTTGAACTTCATGAGGATGTAGACAGGTGAATGATATGCACAATCCAGAGGGTTGTGGAGAGAATGTATTAACATGACAAGGCAACGGAAATGATCTCCAAGAGTTCTCTACTCCACAACCTCTTGAAAATGTTGTAGAGCGGAGCAGCAACAACCCTCTTCGTGGCAATGAGGGTCCAGTGATCAGATGTGATGGTGATGGAAATGATGAAGAGCTCTCTGATCCTCGATCGGTTGAGGATGCTGAAGAATCGAATCCCAACCATTATTTGCAAGTGGGTGGACAGACTATGATGTGAAGCCGAGGTGATGGAAGTGATCTCCAGAAATCCTCCAATTCACAGTGGATTGAGGATGCTGAAGAGTTTGAACAATGAAAGGCATTTAGAGAATGGCAGAGAGAGGATGATGGGGACCCAAGGTGATGAGAATAGTAATCAAGAGATTTCTGATCCACAACCAGCTAAAGGTGCTGAAAATACAAGTAATGGACAACAGTTGGGCGGTGATGGACAGGAAACGACAATCTCCCAATTGTCTTCAGATGCTCAACCTCTCCAGGGCGCCAGAATGGCCACCAATAAAAATGGTGATCAAGAGATTTTTGATCTAAAACTCGTCTAGAGTCCAGGATAGATGATTGATTGATGAACAAATTCTATAATGTGGTGAAAGGAAAATGATGATGGAAATGGATTCCACGAGTTTCTGATGATACTCTACCCTTCAAGGACGTGGAGTATAGTTTGGATATGGAAGCAGCAAGACAGGTGATAGTGGTGAGCAAGAAATGTATTGTGAATGAGATTGATGTGTATTAGATGTTTTATTATGACAACTTGGGGTTGGCTTCAATGAGAGTTTTATTATGTAGGCATTATTTTGACTAGCTCACAAATAACTCTCCCCTCCGCAACCATGTAAATTTGAATGGGAAAAAGGATTCCATTTTCATTCACCCAAGTAACATCCCAATCTGATCCATGCCTTTGTGTTGGAATTGCAATCCAAAACCCTGCATTTACTGTGACTGTTCATCTTCCAATGTATAGCAGGAGTTCCCATGTAGCTGTTTTGGAAGATGAAACTGCGTGTGTATTTTTCTATGAATAGTTAATGTTGGAAGCTCCTAGTAGGGGCAGTCTTGTCATTTCACCTAAACATTCAAATGCCTATAAATTGGCATCCTGTGTATCCGGTTGTAGCAAGTTAAGCAAAGGCAGCAAGCTTGTAAGCAACATACAGTAAGAAATACAAAGTTTCTTCTTCTCCTCTACGAGTCCAGTGAGCTCAAACCCAAGGCTTTGAAAAGCCAAGATAAACTCCGGCTAATATAGCCAACAAACTGGTATCAGAGCTTGGTTCTTCTCCTACAGGGAGTTTTCCAGCAGTTTTTCCAGTGAACTACAAATTTTTTCTGAAAAAATCTATTTAAGAAAAGTTTCTGTTTCCTGGTTGGAGATCGTCAGCAGTTTTTTCAAGAAAAATTTAGATTGGAGGGCCGAAGCTTTTGCTGTTTGAAGCTGTCGCAAATTGTTCCCAGAAAAAAATTTAAAAAAAAAATCCGTTAAAAAATCTGTTTTCTTCCAAGCCAAAATTTGAAAAATCTGTTTTTAAAAA
Source organism: Magnolia changhungtana (assembly GCA_030180095.1). Lineage (NCBI taxonomy): Eukaryota > Viridiplantae > Streptophyta > Magnoliopsida > Magnoliales > Magnoliaceae > Magnolia > Magnolia changhungtana. The sequence continues at coordinate 413,388 of JASAUF010000158.1, forward strand.
ATCTGGCTGAAGAAAAATCTATTTAAAAAAATTCACATTGCAGAGTTCAGTTTTTTCTACAAGAGTTTCCAACATTTTTTCAGCCAAGTCCAGATTTTTCTGAAAAAATCTGTTGCAAAGCCAAGTTTTTGAAATCCTGTTGAAGTTGCAGCGGTCTTTTTCCCAGCCAAAGAAAGAAAAAGCTATTTCATCAGTTTTTTTTCGCAAGAGAAAAGTCAAATTCAGGAGTTTTGTTTTTTCAAAGTGAAAAAAACAAATTGTTAAAAGAAAAATTCGGATTTCAACAAGATTTTTCACAAATCTGTTTTCTATTTCATCTCTCTCTCTTCATTTAAAAAAAAAAAAATAATATAAAAAAAAATCAGTTCATCCTTCCTTAAAAATAGAAAAGATGGCCAGCTCAATCCAGCCACAGGTTCCTACGTTGTCTAAGGACAACTATGAAAGGTGGTGCATCCAAATGAAAGCGTTGTTTGGGTGTAAGAATTATGGGAGATCGTCACATGATGGGTATGTAGAACCCACTATGGAGGAAGAAGCCGCCTTCACCAACGAAGAAAAGACGGCTCTAAAAAATCAAAGGAAGAAAGATAACAAGGCGTTGTTCCTCCTCTATCAAGGGTTGGATGAATCAACCTTTGAAAAGATTGCCGAAGCGACATCAAGCAAGCAAGCTTGGGATACTCTTGGCACCATCTTCAAGGGTGTTGATCGAGTGAAGTGGGTTCGCCTTCAAACACTAAGAGCCGAGTTTGAAGCAGCACACATGAAGGAAGGTGAGAGCATCTCTGACTACTTCTCACGTCTAATTGTTATTATTAACAATTTAAAAAGAAATGGTGAAAAAGTTGAAGACATACGTGTCATTGAAAAGGCCTCACGCGATCTCTCACAACTAAGTTTGAGCATGTGGTTGTGGCGATCGAAGAATCAAAGGACCTTGAAAAGCGTCCATTGAAGAATTGATGGGATCGTTGCAAGTGCATGAGCAACGAATGCAAAAGAATGTTTGGTTCAACACTTGAACATGCCTTAGAGTCTAAGTTGACTCTAAATGAACAAAAGAATGGCCATACACAACGAGGCGGTCGTGGCACTAGCAATCGTGCAAGAGGCAGAGGGCGTGGATATCATCCAAGCCATCAACAAAATCAACAAAAGTTTACCAGTTTCCGTGGAAGAGGAAATGGTAGAGGCCGATTCACACGTGGTCGTGGAAACACAAAGAATGTTCAATGCCACAATTGCAAGAAATTCGGTCATTATGCCTCTGAGTGTTGGAGTAAAGTGGATCAAGATGAACGATCCAACTATGCTGAAGCATCACACCATGAACAAGAAGTCTCCACACTCCTCCTCGCACAAGTAAAGGCATGTGAACAGCTAGATGTGTGGTATCTTGACACGGGTGCAAGCAACCACATGAGTGGTAACAAAGAACTATTCGTAGAACTCACAGAAGGAGTTCATGGCGACGTGAGTTTTGGCGACTCATCAAAGGTACCCGTGATTGGCAAAGGAAAAATTAAAATCTATCAGAAGAATGGTGAGCCAAATTATATCTCTAATGTGTATTACGTACCAAATATGAAAAATAACATCCTCAGTATCGGCCAACTCCTTGAGAAGGGGTATGTCATACACATGGAGAATCATTCTCTCTCTATAAGAGATGCTCACAAGAGACTTGTGGCTCAAGTCCAAATGGCGAAGAATCGCATGTTTCCGCTCCATATCAACACAAAAGCTGAGAAGTGTTTTTATGGACTCGTGAAGAATGATTCATGGAGATGGCATCTTCGTTTTGGGCATCTCCATTTCAGTGGCCTTAAACTCTTATCCTCATCAAGCATGGTGCATGGCTTGCCGGCCATTGAAGCTCCAGAACATGTGTGTGAGGCGTGCACACTCGGCAAGCAACAAAGGAACTCCTTCCCAAGTGGAGTGTCCAGAAGAGCAAAGGAACCACTTCAGTTGGTTCACACTGATATTTGCGGACCACTTGAAACACCCTCTCTTGGAGGTAATAAATATTTTATTACCTTCATTGATGATTTCAGCAGAAGACTTTGGGTGTATTGCATCAAAGAAAAATCTTCCGCTTTCACTATCTTTAAGATGTTCAAAGCTCGTGTTGAAGTTGAAAGTGGTCACAAAATTAAAGTACTTAGATCTGACAGAGGTGGAGAGTACACCTCAAATGCATTTCGAGATTTTTGCAGGGAGCATGGCATTAAGCAACAACATACTCGTAGCTTACACGCCACAACAGAATGGAATTGCGGAACGAAAGAACCGCACCATCCTCGACATGACGAGGACCATGCTGAAGGAAAAAGGCCTGCCAAAGAGCTTCTGGGCAGAGGCAGTTGCATGTACTGCCTACTTGCTCAATCGGTGTCCAACCAAGAGCGTCAGAAACATGACACCACAAGAGGCATGGAGTGGCTACAAACCGAGCGTGGCGCACCTAAGGATCTTTGAGTGTGTCGCCTACGCTCAAGTTCCACAAGAAGAAGGAAGCTTGATGATCGTGGCGAAAAATGCATCTTCATACTCTGATAGTGAAGCATCTAAAGCCTACAAGCTCTACAATCCACTAACCAATAAAGTAGTGGTGAGTAGAGATGTGGTCTTTAGTGAGGAAGAAGCTTGGAAATGGAATAATGAAAAATCGACCAAAGATATTCTAGTCGAAACAGAAGAACATGAAGAAAGGCATGACCGTCAAGAGCAAACGCCCGCAACACCTTATTCGGCCGCATCATCAGTACACAGAAGTCCAGGAGTACAGTCCATCACTCCTGAAAGCACTCCAAGTCAAAATTCAGCCAGCTCATCCTCACCCATGGCACCCATAAAAATGAAAAGCTTAAGCGACATTTATGAGCAAACTGAAGAGGTCAATCTTTTCTGCCTGTATGCAGATCATGAGCCTCTGACATTTCAGGAGGCCATAAAAGAAGAATGTTGGAGAATTGCTATGAAAGAAGAAATTCATGCCATTGAGAAAAATGACACATGGGAGCTGACTACGCTTCCTAATGGCCAGAAAACTATTGGCATCAAATGGGTGTACAAGATCAAGCGAAACGCTGATGGCGAGATCGATCGCTATAAGGCAAGGCTCGTAGCAAAGGGCTATAAACAAAAGTATGGGGTGGACTATGAAGAAGTCTTCGCTCCTGTTGCTCGCCTTGACACTGTAAGGATGATTATCTCCCTTGCAGCCCATCACAGTTGGATGATCTACCAACTGGATGTGAAATCTGCATTCCTAAATGGAATTCTGGAGGAAGAGGTCTATGTTGACCAACTTGAAGGCTTTGTTATGCAAGGGGAGGAACACAAGGTGTATCGACTGAAGAAAGCCCTCTATGGGTTGAAGCAAGCTCCACGTGCTTGGAATGCACGCATCGACAAGTATCTTCAAGAGAACGGCTTCGCTCAATGTCCATATGAGCATGCAGTTTACATCAAGAAGAATGCTCATGGCGATATACTTATAGCATGCCTATATGTTGATGATTTGCTGTTTACAGGAAACAGCCGATCAATGTTTGATGAATTCAAGAAGGCTATGTTTAAGGAGTTCGAGATGACCGACGGAGGTCTCATGTCATTTTTTCTAGGCATTGAAGTGAAGCAACAACATGGTGGCATCTATATATCCCAGAAGAAGTATGCCAAGGAATTGCTTGAAAAGTTCAAGATGGCCAATTGCAATGCCGTAAACACACCTGTAGCAACGGGCTTAAAACTAACAAAGGACGGAGAAGGAAGAAGCGTCGACTCGACTATGTTCAAGAGTCTGATTGGAAGCCTAAGGTACCTCACAATCACAAGGCCGGATATCGTCTACAGTGTTGGGCTTCTAAGTAGGTACATGGAAGCACCAAAAGAATCACATTGGTTAGCAGCAAAAAGAATCTCGTGTACATCAAAGGAACAATGGAATTTGGTCTTTTCTATCCATACAATGATGAAGCAATGCTATATGGATACTCAGACAGTGATTGGGGAGGTGACCAAGATGAAAGAAAAAGCACTACTGGCTATGTATTCTATCTTGGAACGACTGCTTTCACATGGAATTCGAAGAAGCAGAGTGTGGTCGCCCTGTCCACATGTGAAGCAGAGTACGTGGCAGCATCGTCCACTGTTTGTGAAGGAATTTGGTTGAGAAACCTACTAAAGGAACTGAAGCATCCGCAGGAAGGATCCACAGTCATATATGTGGATAACAAGTCGGCAATCGAACTAGCCAAAAATCCAGTGCAACATGGAAGAAGTAAACACATTGATACCCGTTATCATTTTCTGAGAAATCATGTGAAGCAGAAAACGATAAAATTAGAGTATTGTCATACTACGGAACAGGTAGCGGATATTTTCACGAAGGCATTACCGATAGATGCATTCAAACGACTAAGAACGATGCTCGGAATGAAGCCGGTTTTGGTTTGAAGGGGAGTGTTGGAATTGCAATCCAAAACCCGCATTTCTTGTGGATTGTTCATCTTCCAATGTATAGCAGGAGTTCCCATGTAGTCTGTTTTGGAAGATGAAAGCTGCGTGTGTATTTTTCTATGAATAGTTAATGTTGGAAGCTCCTAGTAGGGGCAGTCTTGTCATTTCACCTAAACATTCAAATGCCTATAAATTGGCATCCTGTGTATCCGGTTGTAGCAAGTTAAGCAAAGGCAGCAAGCTTGTAAGCAACATACAGTAAGAAATACAAAGTTTTTTCTTCTCCTCTACAAGTCCAGTGAGCTCAAACCCAAGGCTTTGAAAAGCCAAGATAAACTCCGGCTAATATAGCCAACACTTTGAACATGATTTGTATTTGAGAGTAGAAATGGTTGGGTTAGACTCTATCCAAGCCCTACGCAGTTCCTGAACGAGCTAAGAAAATTTGCCCAATCCTGACCCATAACCCATACACTGGTCCATTCCAGCCCACTCAAAATTCGCCAAATCCAATCTTGATCTGAGCACAAATTTTGATTTGATTGGACCCAACCTGATAAAGACTACAACCCGGGGGGGGGGGGGGGGAGTGTGTGTGTCCAGGGACCAATATTATTAGCTATAGGGTGTGGTTGGTTTCACCAAATGTTGTGGAATTTTATGTATTTGAATACTAGTATAATACTTTGTTTGGATTCTGGTTAGATTGGGTTGTCTGGCGTAGCCCATTCATAACTTGTATGGCCACTTTAGCTAGGTTGGGCTTTTGCCCAAAATGTACCTAACTTGTGTACTTAATTGAGCCTCATTCTCTGGCCTGAGCCTGATCGGCCATCCATCTAATATGCTCCTCACTCAGCTCTGAAACAGGCCGTGCATGTTGACCCGAAGGCAGACATGACACCAACCCTTGTACAAAAATCAGCCCAATCAACTGATGAGGTTGCACATATCATAGAGAATAATGTTTATTAGCTGATAAATGACAAACTACAAGTGCACGTTGTCTGCTAGCTGAATATTATAACTCATGTGCAATCAGTTGGATGTAAGCATCTCTCTTTGTGTATTTGTGTGTATATGTTTGTGGAAAACATTCGTTTACTTGAAATCAAGGCCATCCATCATATGTGCCTAGTTGTTTTTCTTTTTTCCTTTGTTTTTTTTCCTTTTATCACTGAGAATCAGTCTAACCTATGACTAAACTGAGCCACAAAGGGAAGCAGGTAAGGAGGGAATCTCACTTTTGATTTTCTGCATAATCTGCTTGTATGAATGCAGCGAATTCCAAAGTTTAGCTACCATAACAAATAAAAATCCCAAAAACAACCTTCAAAATGAGGGTCTACTTCATTGTAGTCCAATGGTCTTTTCCTAGATTTTTTTTTTTTTTTTAAGGCTATAAATATATTCCAAGTGGTGGGGGGCAATACAAAAGAAACCGCCCCCAGATTTACAACTTCGGGATCCCCTGAGAAAAATTACAGGGGCAACCTATGGTAATAAGAAAACTACACAGAGATGAAAACAAGGGAGAACCCAAATAGAAGACCCGAGAAGAGCAAAGAAGCCTAGGCCTTCACAGAGCCTAAACCCAACCTGTCAAGAAACAAATGTCCCCTAACCTCCTTGGGAAGCTCCGAGCTGTCCGTGAAGATGGCAGTGGACTAGGAGGCGCTCCCTAGCCTAGCCAAGGCATCAGCAGGGAGGATATGCTGGAAAATAACTTGGCCCTTAGAGACTCAGCCCTGGATCCTAGAGCTCCAATACTTCCATTTCCAGCTTGGCGTGGACACCCCAGCGAACATATTCACCTCCAAGAGGGAGTCCGATTCCATGATTATTTTGGCCAGCCCCTTGTTTAAGCAAAGAAACAACCCATCATGAACTGCTCGAAATTCAGCCCCGATATTCGAAACAACTCATCTTTTCCTAGAGTTGCGGTGTATCTGTTCCCACCATTTAATGTTTGGTCTACTACATATGATAGCAAATATAATACTCCTTATCGCCAATAAATATAGTATTAGAGGCATATTAGCTTTTTTTGCTTTGGTGCTAGAAGATTTATTAGGGGATGGTTGGAAATATTTTATAAGACTTTTTCTATATATATATATATATATATATATATATATATATATATATATATATATATATATATAAAATCTTTCTTGGAAAATGTTTTCCACCATAAGGTGAACTCACAATTATAGAAAATTGATGGGATTTTTTGTCCCGTGCTCGACCGGTCGTGAGCCTCACTCGATCGGTCGAGGCCTATTGCACGACCAGTCGTGGAGTCGAGTCGTGGCTCGACTCAAAGTCCAGCGACTGTGGACTATTTTTCTCTGGGGTGCTCGACCAGTCGAAGGAGGTGCTCGACCGGTCGTGGGTGGCTCTCGACCGGTCGAAGACTCACTACGACCAGTCGTGGGTGGCTCTCGACCGGTCGAAGACTCACTACGACCAGTCGAGGTTACGCAGATTCGTTCCGTGATTTTGCCCAAATTTCGTGTCGCAAGTCCTTTTACAACTAGGATGCAGAAAGGAGTTTCCTAAAACTTTAAATAGGAGGTACCTAGGGCTTTCTAGGTATGACAAGAGGGTTTCCTAAAGCTTTACAAGGGATTTGCTAAAGGGTTTAGGGCTATCAAAGGTGAGAGAGAGGAAAAGAGAGAGAGAGAGAGAGAGAGAGAGAGAGAGAGAGGAAGCTTATAGAAGGGAGATTATGCTCGTGGAGGTTATCTACTGCGCAATCTATATCTCAGCGCTTCTATGTCCTCGTAATCGGTGAGATCTCTCCGTTTTCTTTGTTTCTCTTATTGTTTATCCACTCCTGCGTGAGTGAAGAAGGTTGTAACGTTCTACTTCATAGTGGATTGTTGATCTGGATGAGGTCCCGTGGTTTTTACCTCTTTGAGGGTTTTCCACGTAAAAATCTCTTGTGTGGTGTGTGGTTTATGCTTTGATTTATTTCATTGCTTTATTATCCATAATTCTGGTTTGTTTCAGAAGGCTAGATCTTAAGGTTTTGTGCAAGGTCCCCAACAAAAATGTCATTTTCTTGAAAAATATTTTCCACTCAAATACTTGCTGAGCACTTGAATGGGCCCTTTTTCAAAGAATAATTCATAAAAGAAGTTTTAAAAATTATTCCCAGTCTTTTCTTTATTTGTTTTTCTAAGCCCACAAGAAGCCATGAAAATATTCCAACTTCATAACTAATAATTTTATTAAAGGACTTCTAAAGAAGGAGAAGATGGTTACAAATGCCTCTTCTAAAAAAAAAAAAAAAAAAAAAGCTTTTTCAAAGGTGAGGAGGCTTCTCTAATTAATGTAATTTTTGGATATATTCAAGCAACATATGGCTCTCTCAAGGATAGTTTCAGGGCTATTAACAATAAGGTTACATGTGAAGAAAGGCATAGGTTGCTTATTATGCTTCTATATAGACTGGAGTATATTCATAGACACTTTGCATTGTGCTACAATACCACCATCTTAGTCACATTTCCAGAATGTGGATCCATCGTTCTTTTCTTCTTCTTCATCTACTTTTCTTTTTTCCTCTTCCAACTAAAGAAGCCATAAATTACCATCTCTTTATCCTTTGGATTTGAGAAAAGCTTTGCTTAAATCCCATTTAGCTATTTATCCCTCTTATTCAATCTATTAGAAATCTTATCAAGGGTTACAAGTGTCATGTTCCTAACATGCTGAGCAGGTTTTACTTCCAACCCTTGTTTGACATATTTGAAAGGGAGAATATATAACTGCTTTTTCAATTCTAAATCCCACTAAAAGAAAGCCGTTCTTAGACCATATCAGATCTTGAGTCATTTTTATTTTAGGCACGATTATTGTCGTCAATTCCATAAGCTCGCTCTTTGTTGCCTAGGATATCCCCACATCATATAATAGAGTGAGTCTTCATGTGCTTCAAAACCATGATCAAAGATATCTCAACCCTTGGTGGACAATATCTTGTATCAAAATAAATGATATAAGAATTGGGCTCATGTTCTTTCCTCTCTCCTTAAGTGCCATCTAGGGAGTAAACTTAGAGGTTGGCATGCATAGGTTGAGAGATAAAAGTTTAGAAACCTTTTTGTCGGTATCTCCAAATTAAATATTATTTATATTTTAGATGCTCTTATTGAAGTTTAAAATGAGGTGTGATGGGGACATCACGCGCACACGCGCACTCGGGCCGTTCCCTACGCACGTACGCAAGAAGAAGGAGGGCCCCACCATCGATTTGGATCGATGACGACGTCCGGGGAGGGCCTCCTAGTTAGAAGACGAAGTTTTGATTTAAAAGAGTGGGCTCGTTAGTTAAGAAAAGCACATCATGTGATCACATTATCGTGGCCCACTAGTCAAATTAATTTCATACTTTAGGTTTTGCTTATTAATGTTATTTGGAACATCATGGATGCTTTAGATTTCTTTGATTAGTTTTTATTTTGGTTTACTTCATCGCCAAGTAATACGTTGTGCACATGGCGCGAGTTTTGGGGTATAAGGTTTTCTTATAAATAGGCACCCCTTGTAACTTTTTTTATTGATTGAATATTAATAAAAATTCTGCGTTTTCCTACTCTCTGAGTTGTAAAGCCTATTTGGGTGCAAAGTTCACCGTGGTGCGAAGCCACATTTATCTCGATTCGCCTCTATCCATTACCATCTCTACTACTCATCTTCTACCATCCATTTTGTTCATCTCACCCCATCATCTACACTTCGAATCAATCATCTATTGCTGCAATTCTCCTCCCTACAACAGAATTTCAAAATCTGGCCATACAGGAGGGCTGAAACTTCAGTGGAGCACTACGCACAAACCGTATATCGGATCGAGCTGAGATTTGGGAGTTTTGGAATCCATCCCTGGCCGATCCGGGCCAAGGTGGCCTTTTTCTTAATAGTGGGCCCCACACACGTGAGGCTGAGATCACACGCATGTGCGTCTGGGCCATTGTTGTTGTCCACGCGTGCGGGACTTCTCTGGTTTGTCTCTTTCTTCTCTCTTTCACTCCACTTTCACCGAAAATCCATAAGCCTAACCCTAAATTACTCAAATCTTCAATTTAATGCCCCTTTTCTTACCCTAGGGTTCCTTGATTTGAACTTGGTGAATCCCTTGGATCAGGGACTGATTATTATGCATGTGTGGATGATTATTTCTTATCTTTGAGTATCGTTTGGTTCATAATTTTTATTGATCCAGCCCTATCATGTGTAGGCCTGGACCCGCATAGATTCCCCTTAATTGAATGTTTGGACTTTCATGTGGGATATGGAATTTGTGTAATTATTTTTGAATTAACGTGATCTTAAGCCTAAAATCTCACATATCATATTTAATTTTTATGTCCTGCATCAAATTTGGTATTAAAGCCTAGGGTTCTTGTAGGGGAATTCATTACATGTTTAGGGTTTGGTTATTTATGTCCATTACGCATCAATTCTCATAATATATGGCTATTTAGAAGTCCATAAACCCTGACATAAGCTGCTGAAATTTTTTGTTATCCTTTATTTGAATTATTTTAGAAACTAACTTAGCTTTCTATTTCTAGGTTTTGAAACCTTCCTTTTTTGTTTTTAGAAACTTTCTTAATCTGTTTTTAGAAACTAATTTCCTTTCCTTTTTCTTTTGTAGAAACTAGTTTACTTTCCTTTTTCTTTTTTAGAAACTTACTTTCTATTTTTAGAAACTTTCCTTTTTTGTTTTTAGAAACTAGGTTGCTTTTCTTTAGAAACTTTCTTAATTTGTTTTTTTAAGAAACTTTCATAATTTGTTTTTTTAGAAACTTTCCTAATTTATTTTTCTTAGAAACTTTCCTTTTTCGTTTTTAGAAACTACGTTGTTTTTTTGTTAGAAACTTTCCTAACTTGTTTTTTTTTTTTTTTTTTTTTTTTTTTTTTTTTTTTTTTTTAAAGCTTTCCTTTTTCATTTTTAGAAATTAGGTTGTTTCTTTTATATATATATATATATATATATATATATATATATAAAATCTTATTTTAAACAACTATATTCTTTGAATTTCGGTTGACACCCTACACTAAACATGGAACAATTGTAAGAGACACTAAACAAGTTGTCCCAGAAGTTGGAGTTTTTGATTAAGTGCTTGGAAATTGACCAATGCTTTGAACAACTTGATGTACGCATTACCCAACTAAAGACCATCGCCAGGACAAACCCCACCATTGTGGTAGATGTCCAATCTCAGCCAGGTGGCCTGGACGATAGACCAATGAATGGAGTAGGTGAAAGAATCAATTACGGGTGTGCACTAGTGCACCTACCCCATGAGAGACATTAAGACCACTATTTTGAGGGGTACGACTTGTACGGCCTTGTGGATGGAGAGAGTGCACCAGAGGCTAGTGTGGAGTTACCCACTGAGACCATTCCGAAATGGATGAGTTACGTGATGTCTTTCTTGATGATCTACTGGATGAGTCTTCCCCTATGAGGGATATAGAGCACACCAGAACATGGGACATCGTAATACCTATAGTCGAGTTTGTGTTTAATAGTTCTGTCGATAGGTCCACAGGTCTCAATCCTTATAAAGTCGTTACTGTTTATAAACTTAGGAAACCTATTGATCTTATCTCTATGTACTACGCCAAAATGGCCAATTTGCGACGGACTTTATCTGTCGCAAAAATCTCTTAGTTTAACGATGGTTTTAATCCGTCGCTAATGGAAAAAGTCCGTCGCTAATCTCGTCTTTCTCGAATATCCGTAGTCCGAAGCGACGGACCGAAATCCGTCGCTAAAATCTGATTTATGACGTATTTATGACGGATTTTTGCCCGTCGTAACTAGGCGACAGACTAAATCCATTGCAAATTTTGATTTGGTGACGATAAATGAACAGTTGCAAATTCTCGCCCAAAATACCAATGGTGCGCTTTTCAGTTGCTTTTGCGACGGACCATGGTCCGTCGTAAAAGGACTTTTGCCTCAACATTTTTTTTTTTTCATTTTTTTAAGAATGTAGTGGAAAATTAAGTTTTTTTTGCAGCTAATAATTGTTTTTTAATAGAATTTCAGTGGTTTAATTGTACATATTTGTATCTAAGATTATTTTTTAACAATTGATTGAATGCAAAAAGAAAAATTATTTTGTTTTTATATCAAATGAGTGGAATTGTTATTTTTATTTTTTAATTTAAAACTAATATTTAAATGATTTGTAATATCACATGAAAAAGAATATTGAGAAATTTTAAAAATTTAACAATGTTTGAAAAAAAATTAGATTTTTAAAAAATAAAAATCGTGATTTAATAAAAATCTATTTTGTGGGAACAAAAAAGAATATTTAATAAAGTTGATAAATTTGAAAAAAAAAAAAACAAAAAGCATTTGATTTTGAGAAAAAATAATATCCTAAAAAAGAAATTAAAAACAATTTAAAAAATGTGAAAATTTTCACAATGTTGAAAAATGAAAATATTTTAAAAAAGAAAATGAGAGTTTGATATTTGAAAAAAAATAAAAATAAAAATTGTGAAGTTCAATAAAAATTGACAAGTTCGAATAAAATGCTTTTAAAAAAATGGAGAAGTGAAAAAGAATTGAAAATTTTAAAATAAAACGATATTAAAAAATTGATACTTTATCAAAAAAACAAACGTTTTGAAATGAAAAATAAATAAGTCAAAAATTTTTGTGATTTTGAAAAATAATTGAAAATGTTCAAAATTCAAAATTAAAAGAAAAAGTTATTTATAAAAACATTAAGATTTTGAAAAAATATATATAATTTTGTTAAAAAAAATTGAGAAGTTGAAAATAACATGATGCTTTTGAAGAAAAAAAAAATCGGCATTTTGGAATTTTTAGGGAAAAAATTAAAAATTGTGAAAATTTAAGATATTTTGAAAATAAAAATTCAGAATTTGTATTTTAATTTATTTTTTGAAATATTTTATAATAAAAATGATATTTTGTTAAAAGTTTTGAAAGAAAAATTAAGAGTAAAAAAATATACATTTTGAAAAAAATGTTATTTTTAAATGGAAATTGAAATTTATCTGTGAAAAAAAAGAAATTAATAAATTATTAAGCACATCCACTAATTGAACATTTAATCATTTTTGGACAATCTAACCAGTGTAGATTTAGATTGAAGAATAAATAACTTCAAATGTTTAAATCAGATTTCACTCAAATTGTTAATCAATCTTGTATGCTCAATATCTTTCTCATATGTAGCTTGATCGGGGCGAGTAACTAGTCAAATTGAGTGTATTGATTAGTAAAATAGAGTGCATTGACTGGACATGTAAAATGGGCCAAATATTCTGGTCAAAATTGTGACCGAACTTATTGACCTCGTGAGAACCTAAGAATTGATTTTTGTAAGTTTCGTAGGGCCCATCATGATGTGTATCGAACATCAACACCATGCATTTGATGTGTCCCCTTTAGGTCATGAGATATCTCAAAAATCATCTGTATACTCAAGTGGGCCATACCATCTAAAACTATGTGAAGACATCCTAAAAAATATAAAAGCACTTGGTGGGGCCCACATGAGTTTTGGATGCGGTTAAAATTTGGTCTGACCCCTCATCCAAGTAGGACACACATCATGAGTGGCATTGGATATGTGAATCACATTTAGGCAGGCCCAATATATGATTATGAATGTTTTAAGGAAACCCATCTCCACTCTGTTTAGGTGAGTTACTCATTACCCTTATCATATTGAGTAAACTTTGCGGGGTCCACCGTTATTTATTTATTTATTTATTTTATTTACTCCATTCATCCATGTTAATAGATATTTTGAGGTCTAAAGAACAAAAAGGAAGCATATCCAAAGCTGAAGTAGACCACCCCACAAGAAATAATGTGATTGAACCTCTTCCATTGAAAAATTCTTAAAGGCCATAGAAGTTTTGGATCAAGCAGATGTTTGTGTTTTCTCTTCATTCACATCTTTTTGATATTATGAACAGGTTGGATGGCAAATAAACATTACTGTGAGCCCAAGGAAGGTATCAACTGTGGAAATCATTATTCCACACTGTTTCATGTGGTATGGTCCACTTGAGCTTTGGATTTATCAAAAATTTGGTATCAACCCACACGTTCATCTATTTTTCAAGATCATTTTAGAGAATTATCCAAAAAATGAATCATATCCAAAGATCAAATGGACCACACCACAAATACTAGCAGGGGTGATGATTTTCACCATTAAAAAATTTGTAGGGCCCACCATAACGTTTATTTTCCATCCAATCAGTTCATAGGGTCACAAAGACCTAGATGAAGAGGGAAAACAAATTTCATATTGATCCAAAACTTCCATGACCCCCAAAAGGGTTTCAATGGTAGACGTTCAATCCCCCATTGTGTGGTCCACTTGATAGTTAGATCTGTCTTATTTTTTGTCTTAAGCCTTACGATGAGCTCACCGTATGGATGGATGGTTTGGATATAACACATACCTTATGAAAAGACCCACATAACTTGCTGACGTCACCCACCCCCTCTCTTAAGGGCGCCGATTGTCCACTGACAAGTTGAGTAGAGAGATGGCTACTAAAGTGACATCACCAAGTTTCGTAGGCCCCACCATGATGTATGTTTTATGTCCACGCCATCCATCCATTTGGAGAGATCATTTTAGGGTAAGATCCAAAGAATGAGTCACATCCAAAGCTCCAGTGGACCCCACCAGAGAAAACAGTGGGGAGAGTGACACCACCATTAAAAACTTCTAAGTTTTGACTGGTTAGGGTGCTGGCGCTAACCAACCCCTCTCATCTGCGCTTCTCTCTCTCTCTCTCCCCCTCTCCCTCTTCCTCTCCCTCTCTCTCTCCGCGCCTGAGTTTAGAGAAGTCGCTGGATCTAAGGCTATTGTGGGTGAAAGTAATTGCAGTGGCAAATCTGTGTTGTTGTTTCCTATTAGCAATAGTAGCAGGGATGCCGGATCTGAATGGAAAGGGTGCCTGGTGGTGTGCTCACAAGGGTTCCGATGGAGATGGGCTTCAGCAAAGGCAGCGAAGGCTGAAGAAAATGCAAAGAGCGAGATTATGGGCTGCGAATGGGATCTAAGAGACGAAAATAATGGTGGATCTGAGTGTTGGTTTAGCAGAGTAGTGTCTGAGACAGGGTTTTGCCGGATTTGCAGGTGACAGCTGGTGTGGCTGCGGTGGTGATGTGGCAACGTGGTGGTGCTTGTGATGAGAATGATGGAGATGAATGGTGTGGATCAAAGGCCCCAAATTGGGTACTCTTATACCTTGACACACCTAATTCCTTTTTTGAATGTTTTTTAATATGGAACATCCACTTCGTTGTCAGGCATTCTGACTCAAAATTGTAGGCTTCTTTCTTTTGCTTTGCATTACTAACTGTTGTTGGAGAATCTATAAAATTAGTTGAAGCTGATATTAGTTTGTGCTTGCAACTATTCCAAAGTATATTTTATTTTGTACTCTAGATTGCTGTGTATTTGCCTTTCTTTTGTTAATATTATGCATATATTGTATCTTAGAATAGCCACGGGGTGCTCGAGTCATTGCAGAGTATGTTAAACAACATTATCTTACACCACAGATGCATGAAAGTGGTGGTATGGATCTGAGAATAGCACTTTACCAAGCATGATTTTTCTCAATCAAGGTAGGAGTAGCTACCACGTGGACCAGTCACTCCCCAGTCTCTCAAGTTCGAGGTTGAAGCAACAAGGTGCACCACCTTCTCCAACATGTATTTATGGTCCAATCCACGAATTTTGGTCACCCTCATCTTTGAAGTTGCGTTGATATGTTCCATTGAATTGAAGCGCAATAATACTAATTTAATAAGATAGCCCCAGTAAGCTCTGTTCATGATGAGGGACTAACCCCCAAATTCCAACAACTATCGAGTCCAACATGAAACTCACAATATTGAAATTTTGATTGTCATTGCAGGTTAAAAAAGGCACTAGCCCACTTCAATAATTTCCTCTGATAATGAATTGATGAATTATAATTCAATTCAATCAACCATCCAAAACACTTTTGAGTGAAACTGACCTATCATACGGTTGGCATTAACGCCTGATCTTGATAAACAAAGTGCATGAGATCAGTGTACAAAACTGCATGGAACAAATATGATAAGAAATGGAAAAAAGAAAAGAACAGAGAACAGAAAGGGCCAAATGCTACCAATTCGCTTGTATGTTTGCCGAAAATTCAAAGTTGTGATGCATATGTTTTCACAGTCTAGTCACTCAACTGGTGGTCACTAATCACTATGTTTTTGTCATTCCTAAATATGATAAAATCATCTTTGATCTGGTCAATATATTGTTGAACCAAAGAGCAGGGAAACAAACTTTAGATATCCACAATGACATCTTGCCTTAAAGATGAAAAGGAAGGCATCGTAGTTCATATTGGTTGAAATAATTGCACCACGATAACGGATGCATTACACGGGTTCCCAAGCGAAACGGGTGAAAACTCATGTAGCACGCCAAAGACACGATCTGGTGCATGCCCATGAAGTACCAATCCAAATCAGACCTTAACATGAATATCAAGAGTCTTGGATTACCAGAGCGACCAGAAATTCACCATCACCACCTACACTTCCACTTGCGTTGTAAGCTCTCTCTCTCTTTCTCCCTCCCTCCCTTCCTCTCTCCTTCATTATGGAATTTGTACGGGTGGGACCCATGGTTTTGTGATCCCTTTCTAATTCAGGAACTATTGAGTTTTATCAAGTTTGGATATCCACTTAAGCTCATTTGGGATTGAATGGTATCTTCTGTGATGCCTTAGATTGGTTGATAATGTTATTGGATTTTGCTCCATCTTTTTACAACGATTACAATCAATGAACCTGCGCCCGGGCTAAGGACAATTTTAGCTTCACTGTTCCTAATCAAAAGTCTGGCAAGGCAAGGGACTTTCTTTGCACATTTCCTTTCATTTGTAAGTTCTAATTTCAGTGTTGTAAACTTGTAAGGAGTTATTGGTTTTTGTTGTTTTAATGAACCAGAAGAACGCCTCATTTTATTTTATTTTGAAGGTTTAGCTTATGTAAGGTTGTTAATTGTTAATTTGAATAGAAGTCTCCATTCATATATGTGGTTGATATGAACATTCCTAAGAAGTCAGAATTTTTTCCATAAATTGCAGTGTAATGTGGCTAGTCTGGTCCTTTGCAACCTTCTATTTACACTTATTTAGTATGTTTGCTTAGTTTTGGGTTACTGGAATGATATGCTTTTATATTTTTGTTATTGCATGGTTAACGTTTTCCCATTTACTATACTGGAAAAAGCAGAGCATATCACATTTTCTCCTTGTGTTCCTTGTCAAATGTGAAATGATTCACAATTTCTTTCTTGGATGGTTGCAATATCTATCATATTATTTATTGTGCATTTGCTGGGACTTTTTCTTTCAGTTGCTTCAGATGCATTTTTGTTTTTGTTGCTCAGATGACTTTCCCATGTTCGTGTCTACTTCATACTCTCTCAATTCCAGGAATGGTTACCATCTCCAAATGACATTCTTATAAAATGTCAGTTTTTTTTAGCATTCATGCTCAATATTCCTCAAACTAAGTTGAATGTTTTGATTTGTAATGGTTGCAAATGGACACCTTTATGCTCATAGACTTGTCAGTTGTCACACTTCATCATGTTTGCATCTAGCTTCATATTGATCTGCTTGCATTGTGAACAAACTTGCATGCATTGTGAACAAACATCTAATCTTGCAAGTACATTAAAAAAAAAAGAGGGAAGAAGGCAAAACAAAGAAACAAATATGGATTCTTGCAAGTAAAAAAAAGAAAAAGAAAAAAAGTCAATGCCGCTTCTTTGGGGCAAGCGTGAATTGTTATGTTTTTATTAGTGGATTAGGTACAAGGAGTTGGAAAACCAATAGTGTTTTTATTAGTGGATTAGGTACAAGGGAAATTCCTCGGCGGATGGCCTTGCGTGAGTTGGAAGTATGTCTCAATCCTCATCAGTTTTTCCCCGCTCTGCTGATCTCCCTCGGCATGTGCGGGGCAGCCTTTTCCTTGACAAGGTTGGGCTTGGCGCGATTAGAGAAAGGAAGTCTTAAGGCGTGCCCTCCCCGTTTCCTCCCCTTTGTTTCTTTTCTCTCTTTTGTAGGGCCTTTACGATAAGTCTTCCTTGGCCTTTTTTTCGGAGGAAGACTCGAAGCATTGTAAAATTTTGCCATGATGGAATATACGAGCATTTTTTTTTTTTTTTTTTTTTTTTTTTAAGGCACAAGGAGTTTAGATTTTAAAAAGAAAAAAAGAAATACTAATTGCTGCATCTCATATTTGTGCAAACTTACAATGAATGGGTATATTCACACCCAAACAATCACCTAGACAAAGTTTCTCATGCAATTCTCATTCTAGTGGGCATAAAGGAAAATACTAATCGCTGAATTTCATAGGGGAAGTCTTCTTCTTCTTCTTTCTTATAATAATTATTAAAGGAATTCTGTTTTGAAAATGTAATTCCTGCTTTCATCATCATCATCATCTAAGCCTTAACCCAACACTCTTAGATTAGGCATGAATTGAAAATGACAAATCCAACAATCTTAGATTAGGCATGACTTGAAAAAATTCATTGTTGATCTTTGCCAAAGGCTGATTCCACTTAAAAATGAGTTCGTCTCATTTCATTTAATAAAGATTGCTGGCTATTGAAATTATAGAAACACATGATTTCTGATGCACAATTACGGTTAATCAAAATGAGATGAACTCATTTGTAAGTGACACCCAAACAGGCCTATAGATTTAGAACAAAGAGAACAAATAGTATGTCGAGAATAACATTTCTTTGAGATTTTGAAGCTATAGAATCCATGTAACACTCTTCAGTTTGTGGCAAGAATAACATTTCTTTTACTATAGATTGGTTTTGAGTTGAGGAAAAAATGCCATGACTGCATTAGGTCCATCCTTTCTTATGACCTTCATTTCACCAACCCATCAATTGCCAAACCAAGCATACAATGAAGCCAAGGAGTAGTTTGCAAGCATGAGAATTCTTCAGTTATTGTGGTTTTATTATTTAAGTTACCTCATGAATGTCATAAGCTTGTAGCTGAAGCATGTGAGAGCTCAGAAACATGATTTAATGCATATACAACCTCGAAAAAAATTGATGCATGTTGTTTAGGAAGTGAGATTGTTTCTAAAACAACAAGATCAGAAATCTACTGTAGCTAATTACCTTCTAAGTTCTTGGTGGGCAAGGGACTTCAATTAGGTTCCTATCATGTAGGATGAGATTCTTGTCCCTCACAGAGCTAGGTATTCTCCAAGTGCTACATTCTATGCACTATTTGGATTTTCTAGTTTGTAAATCTTTTGCCGGATCTGTGCACATTCTTCTAATCGCATGGGAGGTGCATTTGGTCTCTAAAAATGTTTATATCGATTTGACCATGGGAGATTCCTTCTTCTGCATTTTAGTCACAATCTTAGTACTAATGTGTGTACAATTGCCATTGATGGCTGCAGGTATCAGGATATTGCATCTAGGCTCATAGATCTCTCCATTATCACTTGCATGCAACTTGCAGATAAGCTCTGGAATTAGAACTAATAGACTATATTTGCATTTTGCAACTTTCAGGTATTAAATCCGTTTATTTGTGGGAGGGTGAGGTAAGAATACCATGCATACTGAGTTATATCATTAACTGATATTTTATGACCAATTCAACCGTCAGATTAATGCGAATGACCCTCAATGACATATCATATGTGCATCAGAATAGATTAATCACACATATGGTATGCTGTAAAGCTCGTTAATCTGGCTATTAAGTTTATTTTTCCTTTTTTTTTTTTTAATGTTTAACTTCTCTTTTATATAGATTATATATATATATATATATATATATATATATATATATATTTTAAAAAGCTTTGATTTTTCATTGTCTTTATATGAAGGATGAGTTGTTGTGGGGAGCTGCTTAGTTGCACAAAGTCACCAAAAACCCAGCTTATCTGAACTACATTCAAGCGAATGGTCAGACACTTGGAGCTGATGAGACTGACAAGACCTTTGGTTGGGATAACAACATGTTGGGGCAAGAATCTTAATTTCCAAGATCTGATTTTTTCTTTTTCTTTCTAATTTCTATCCTCTTTTTTTTCTTTATATATATATATATATATATATATATATATATATATATATATATATATATATATATATATATATATATATATAAACGGTTGATCTGAATTTATTTTGCTTGTATAGTTGTATGTGCCAAGATAAAGTTCAAAATGTGAATATACAACTCATTTCTAAGGTTTCAATGGTTGATATTTTTATAAACATTTGCTGCACGGACAGTTATGTCAAATTGTGCTTTGAAAATACAACTGATTCAAGTTTGGGTCACTGAGTTTTGCTTGATTGATTTATGCATCAAGGCTTCTAAGAAGTCAGTTCTCAGTCACTATCTACATCTAGTGCTGCAGACTCAAGAGGTAACAGTGAAGCTGGAAAAGAAGCTAGAGGATTTGCATTTCTCAGACAAACACGTCATCATTCCAAACCATCTTCATGTCCTTGAAGCTGAGAGAAGTGGATTGAGTTTCGGAAGCTCTGATGCTAGTTTTGGGCTTAATGCAATCTTCACAAATGGCTCAGATACTGACAAGAGCTCTACACCTTTGTCTGAGTCATCTTAGGTGATCAAAGAGTCAGCTAAGGAGCCTTCTTCAAGGTCTGAAACTTTTTCTCGCTTGTTATCACTTTTCCTATCATGTGTAGAAGAGTAGTTTTGAGCTCTTTTGGCTCATCATATTACAAGCGATGTTTGTTCATCTTACACGGACAGTTACAAATGCATCCCTTATCTATATATTTCAGTGATAAATGATCTTTAACTTCTGGTGACTTTCGAGAAGTGGTATTCTGAAAGTCAAAACGTCCTGAGAATTGTAGGTTGATCATGGGTTTTGAAAAACCTGCTCAATGTCAATGTAGATGTAACTGTATAATATAGGTCTTGCCGCAATTCCAATGCAAAGTATGACTATTTTCCTCTGTTTCCTAAGTACAACAGTTCTCAAAATTTAATGTAAAATCACGGTGTTAATGTAAAATCAACCCTGACCATCATGTATGTCACTCCATTTTAGAGTAAGTTCTCAAAATTTATCTCCATCCCTAGTTCAAGAGGACCACACTATTGGAATCATTGTACATGGAACATGCTTACCTCCAAATCAAGGTTATCATTTTTAGAAGATCATGCCATGAACATGCTTACCTCCAAATCAAGGTTATCATTTTTAGTAGACTAACTTAGTATTTTCTTTCTCTTCTTTCAATTTTGTTCAGGTCTATAATGTCAAATCTGTAATAATTGATAGCCCTATTAGGAATCTAGAGATCCCAGATTATATGAAGCCGTTCAGTTAGCATATCAGATCTTGTCCTTTCTCATTTTAGTTTTAAAAATTCAGTCTCTCAATTAAGCATGCTCAATTTGAAAATAATTGTTTGTTGAAAGGTGTGGCTAGATAATAGAGTCTGTTACATATGACCAAACTAAGTCTCCTTATCCCTTGTTTTGTTTCCTATCTCCCAAGCTCCCTCAAATGCATCCATTAATTCTATCCTTCCTCGTCTCGCCACTAATCCACACAAGATTCTCATTTTAGCTGCACTTATCCTTGAACATGTTCCTCAACCACCCAACAGTTTGTCCCACAACTCCAAAAACAAGGACTATATTATCTTGTTTTGAATCCAATATATGTTGACCCCTTGCACTTTTGCAGGCGACCTCTGTTCCATCCTCAACTCATCATGCATCAGTCGGGCTTCATGTGCACAGAGACTGCATGGTTCATAAAGAAATTGACAACAATCCACATTCAACATACATGTGGCCTGCATGATTTGTGGTCCAAATCATCTACAGAGCAGGGCCCACATGATGTTCTGGTTAGGTGTCCTCTCACGCTGCAGAGGCGCATGTAAGCTTAGCATGAATGCTCTCACTTGGACAAAAATCTTATTCTGGTCTTGATTTGTTATTCAAGACGGTGTGTGGGTCAACATGGGATCGATCTGTTACATAGAGAATTTACGTGTCGGCAATCTTTGAAGATGGTCGTGATGTTGGCACTCTTTTACATTGGTCATTTTTAAACGGTTGATAAGAAACAAGCTACTGCTAATCATGCAAGTTTTAGAAAATTCGATGCATAATGTTGGGTGTTATCCATCGCTAATCATACATTGTTGTTGGCTCTCTTTTTGCTCAAAGCGCCAACCTATTGGAAGGATTGGGTGTCACAAGCACTTAACAGGTTAGGCGTTATCCACTTGTAAATCTCATGTTCTTGATGACCTACACTTGAAGTTTGAGCGATGTGATAGCGATAACAACTCCACCAGGAGATTTCGAGTAAAGCCCTTCTCTACATGTGCTAGTGCTAGTGCTAATAGCGATAGCAAAGATAACAACTCCACTAGAGATTTCCTTTCGTTAACGAGACAAGCGGTATTGATGGCCCAGTGCAACATACTATTGGGATATATTTTCAGTGATTCTTGATTCTTCGGTTATGTTAAATTCCTGCATAGTGTGTTATTTTTACTCTTAAGAATGCAAACATGCTGCACTTATGCACATAAAAGTGTATTTTGATTTCTTTTGTTTCTATTATATGTCTAATCCAGAGTCCATGAAACTTTGAAGAAGCACGATCTTACAAAAGCTCTTATAATGAAAGAGCTGGTGTGGTTTGTGGTATGTACTGATTCTATATTCTCTGTATATACCTTGACTCTTTTTTCTTTTCTTTTTTTTCCTTTCCTTTTCCCTCTAAACTTGTGGTTTTAGTCAGTGAACAATTGTTTTGTTTTCATTTGACCACCCATGATTAGGAGCTTACAATAGCATTCAAAAATGACACTTCTGCATTGTAACGCCCCGTGTTTTCAGGACCCGAGTATATGACTCGTTTCCCAAAAACCCGAGTGTTAACCTTAAAGGATGGTCAAATTCGAGTATATATTTTTTTCTCAACTATCAGAGTAAGCAGATGAGCGTAGCATGGACATAAAAGGAAAGTTCTCATTATCATTTAAATATACAAGAGCTGCTCATAATGACTTATACAAACCAATGTCTCCACAATAACAAATACAAGATTACACCCTTGAGAAATTTAAAAGCATATGAAACACAACGAAAGCTGCAAGATCGTGCAGCTTCCTTGACAAGTACAACCACATGTCCTTGACCCCCATAATGGCTCCTCATCAATTTGAACCTGCATATCACTTAAGCCACCTGTACTACCTGTATGGTTATATTTTTTATGGATGAGTGGCCAACTCAGTGTGAATTCCCCTCAAGATTACACACCGCCGCACTAAGTAAGCATAGTTATAAAACAACAAGGCAATCAAAACAATACATGATGCAGTCTCTTTAAATGCATGGATGCGTGAATGCAGATCGACCTGGGGATGCACATCTAGTCCGACTTGGGCTCGTCACCCATGCAAATCATCGACCTGAAAAAATCATCCAGTTGGACAGGGGTCGATAGTCGGTGGTCTGGGAGCTAGCGAAACGATATCTCAAATATCCTAAGGGCACGTGCTACAACATCCAGAATAGCCACCCGTCATCGCCAACATGCTATGGATGCATGATTAGCCAAGCCGTTATTAGTCCAGTTATAATCAGCCAATTTAGGTAAGCTCAAGGTTACTACGGGGAGCGTAGCCCAGCGTAGGCCGACAGCTCAGGCATATGTCTCATACCACCATCCCTGGCTCATGAGACTACCACCTTAGGATGTTTAATAGAAACCTATCGACTAGTGGTCAATCAGATTACAATATATGGGGCTTACCATCGCATGGTTGCATTATATAAAACATCGAACCCATCTAGGACAAGTATCAAAATAAAATCACGTAGGGCGAGTATTAAAATATGCCACATAGGGCCGATATCAAAACCATACGATAAATACCATCCTTAAAAACCATTGGACAAAGCAACCCTGGATGGTCGGCCCACATCAATGATCCATCTAATCCACCACTCAATAACCACCAAGTCAAAGGTCCATTACGATCACAACTTGTCAAGTTACATCCCAATTATGGGTGTACATTCACATGTGGGAATTTTTCACTAATGTACCAATTTAAGTTCCATAAGCAATCCATAAAAAGAAATCCACAAGCGTGAACAATTATAGAGGATAATCATAAAGCATGTAATATAACAATTCAATTTCCACCAACTAACACATGTGATTATAAGGGAGATATCAATTATAAATTTAAATAAAAACTATAACTTAAGCTAATGAGAAGATGGAAAGCTCAAGGGGAAGAATCATCACCTTATATTTTGAACCGCCTACTCGTGTTACTAGAGAATGCATGTTTTCCTTAGAGTCAAACCCTATTATAAATTGTAAAGTTATACCGTTAGATTCAAGCTTTACACACTATTCTAGGTCAAGGTTTTAACCTAGGGTTTGGATTACCTTAGTTTTAGGGTTTTAATATAGGATTAGGGCTTCATCCTAAGGTTTAATCCTAACCTTAGATTCTAGGATTTAGATCCTAAATTATCTTTAATATTATTATTACTATTAATACTGTGCAATGGGTCAAATAATATTCCTGATGGGAGTATTAATCCATCGATATGAATAATGGTGGTTCATAAGTTGACCTTTAGATATACCAACATTACCTAGTCTTCTTATGATGACTGATAATCTATACAAGTAATAGCAACAAAATATTTTCCAATGATGATGTAATAAGGGCTACTACTAATAATTATGGATTACACTAATTTCATAAGAAGAATGATTAATGTCTTCTACTACTATTGGTCCTAAGTATCAATAATGAATCTGACCATGATGATAGGTACTATGATCTTCCATGAACTATGAAATTCTATAATTAGCCTGGGCCTAGCACATTATCCATGTTTAGGGTATTAGCCTAGTTCAGAACACTCAAGGTTTAGGCCTACGATGAATTTTAGGATTTGAATTGTAGTGGGCATATGATAAATTTTAATATTAATTTAACAGTTGAAAAATAACTATTAACATTAGTGTT
The DNA here is from genome assembly GCA_030180095.1 of Magnolia changhungtana. Classification (NCBI taxonomy): domain Eukaryota; kingdom Viridiplantae; phylum Streptophyta; class Magnoliopsida; order Magnoliales; family Magnoliaceae; genus Magnolia; species Magnolia changhungtana. The sequence continues at coordinate 438,023 of JASAUF010000158.1, forward strand.
ATAATTAATATTAGCTAACTTAGCAATAATAATTATTACGATGCTAATGAATGCTATGATCCACTATTAATGATGTGGCCTAAGAATGATAATTAAATGGCTAATATTTAATAACAGTAGCTTTGTTTGCAATGACTACTATTAGCATGGATCATCTATTACTGGTTAATTCTACTTAATAATCGCAATTATTATCGACATACTTCTTATTAATCAATGACTTAAAACAATTTATCTTAGGGAGAGGAGTCGACTTACATTGGTTGATTCGACAGTAAGTTGGGTTCTGAACCCGATCTGTTCCCAACGGCCCTAAGTCGCCATTGCTCCTATCATGCAACTTAACGTCAACTGGACCTGAATAAAGCCCAGCCCAAATACTTCAGTCGATAATCGACTTGGCCTGGTTGAACTTGGCCTCAACTGAGTTGACTCGGTTCTAGCCGAGTTGACTCGACTCAACCGACCATCCTTCTTCTTTCTCTTTTCTTTCTTCCTTCATTTTCTTCCATTTCTCCATTTCTTTCCATACGGTGGAGGTCCAACAACACTCATAGACGGCCAGCCTCCGGCTCGTCAGCGAGTCCTGCCCAAGTAATGCAATGACCGCATCTCCCTCTCTCTCTCTCTCTCTCTCTCTCTCTCTCTTTCTCTCCCTTACTCTTCTTCCTTTGTTTTTCTTTCCTCTTCCTTATGGCCAGAAAACGTCTGGATTGACCAGACCCATCCCTGGGTGGGACCGGACTCGGGCCAGCGGGTTCAGTGAGTCGGGTCAACTCAGATCAGTTCGAGCTGGTCATGGTGGTACGGTGTAACAGCCGCACCACCCCATCTCCTTTCCTTTATTCTTCTTTCTTCTTTCTTTCTTCCCTATTTCTTCTTCCCCCTAGTTGAAGGTCTAGTGCCCCTGGACAACTTGATTCACTCGGCTAAAACCGAACCCTGTGCGGTTTGGACGAGGAAGATGAGACGACCATTAATGGCGGAACTCGACCGGAGGCTTCTTCCTCTGATCTGACAACATGGGATGGTTCGTATGAACCCTAGGGAGCTTATGGATAATCTCTTTCGAAGCTCTACGAAAGTTTGGGTGGTGGGTTCGTTGGAGGAAGAAAATGCCCGTTTTTGGGCCGTCTTAAGAAACGGGAGGAGATCCTGCTACTGCTGCCCGATTTCGCCTCCTCTTAGGTGTTGCCCAAGCTTCCTTAAGCCGTCGGATTGACAGCAAATGGTCCGTATGGGTTCAAGCAGCCACCTCCACCAAATACGGTGGTCGAAACCGAAGCCGTCAACAGTTTTCTCTTTACTATGGGTAAAAAGGAAAGAATGCAGGGCGGTTTGGAATGGACAACTGATATTTGTCTGGTTTGAATGGTGTAGATGCAAAGATGAGGCGTTACTCGGATCACAATCTGGCAACAGCAGGTTCCATTTTTGGAAACTTTGTGCTAGCGGGGCTGGTTTGCGCCATAGACATATGGGTACTCCAACACGCAAGATAAGTTGGGTTTTGGTAGGGCCCAAGCCCTGAACATGATGGGCAGATCAGATCGCCTATAGGGTCGGTGTATGTGGGCCACTAATCAAGAGAATGGACGTCTGTCCATCCACTGCCAAACTAAGGAGAGAAAGAGAGTTTTCTTTTTTACTTTTTCTTTTTTGGAAAAACGCGAGTCAGAGCTCGTCTGATCATGTAGGTAGTCTGGTGCACCTCTTGTGTACACCGATAGTGCAAATGTGTGCCGCTGTGGGGTCCGCCATGATGTTTGTGATAAATCCACCTCATCTATTCCACTTGGAGGGCCCAATCAGAGTCTTTTACCAAAGGTGGGGCAGATCCAAGTTCTAGGTGCGCCATACACCAAAATTTCACTTGTTTTTAGCTCTAATTGTATTTTTTAGTTAGCCTGCTAGTCAGATCACCTCGAAGTTAAACACCGACGGTTGAAAAAGAGTCATAGGGGCCTAACTATAGGGAAATTATAAGTTCCAGGTGGGCAACAACGCATTTGATCAGTTCACCGTACAAATGCTCATTAGTCTCTGTTCAAACACATAACATAGAGGTGTATTAGCTATGACATTAGGTGGGGTCCCTCGTGATGTTCTTTTAGGGGATCCATGCCATTCACCACTTTTGTATTTCTATATTAGGACACGGGGTCAAATATGAGATGATATGGTTAATCGAATAAGTTGTACGGTGTGTCCAATAACAACCAAGACTCACCGTTAAACCCCATGCACTATGAAAATTTGAATGAATTGAGTTATTTTGTGTGAAGTCCACTTTACTACTTGTAGTTGTACAATCCGCTCTGTTCATTGTGTTTAACACGCCCTGCTAGGATTAAGGTCCAAAAATGGGGCAGATCTGTTGATCGGGTGGGCCATACTATCCGATCAAGCATCAATGGTGGCATGTAGTGGCATTCACTATTTACGAACTCGCCATCCATTTCTCAACCGGCATCGGACGCCCGTTATGTCGAAATGTACCGTCTGAATGTCTTGAAATTGGCGAACATGCATCATTTTTCGTGTTCTTTCCTGTGATCCAATTTGGGTCCCGATCTCTTGAGGATGAATACGATGTTCTTTTAATGGCTAATATACTTCAAAATTCTAAAATAATATTCGTACTCCTCTGATTGACAAATTACCAGGCAGTTTGGACTTAAACCCAAAGATTTTCGTAATGACTGATTTATCCTGATATTCGAATGGCCCACTTGGCGGGTCCAATCAGGATGGGAGGTTAGATGACTTGTTAAAAATATGGGAACTTGATGGAATGCACCCCGGCCATGCATGTGGGTTGACGTACGGTTAGTTTCAGAAACGGATGGACATAAAATAGGTTTTTAGAGTGATTAGGGATAGGGATTATATAACGTTAGATTCGAGTGACTTTTTTACACGTGAAAGTTTCTCAGATTCTGATTCTAATGGTGGGTTACACATATTCATATAGTGTGAACAAGGTGGATGGATTAGAATCTTGATCTGATAAGTGTACGAACGGATGTAGAGGTCAAGTAGCTAATTTACTATGATCTAAGGGCTGAAATTTGATGTGTACGCTTAATTTATGATAATTAGGCCTAGTATAAAATTTCACATGAAACGGATCATGAGGACCGTGTGAATTGGAATTCAGGGGCCTAAGTCAATGACATTTTCGTAATTATTGCTGATGTGTGAGTTTTGGAAAATCCAATTGCTCTACATGGTTATAGGCACGTTTCTAAGAAGTTCTTACAAAAGAATATATATCTAAATCATTATGGATAGGGAACTATTCGTCGTGTTATTCATGGGAAAGTACTTACGTCAAATCACGTGATGGATAGTCTCGTCTTGAAATCAACTGTCAGATGGTTGAATCTATTGAATGGAGGTAACTACCAACGGTTAAGTTTGTGTCAGGGTAAGGATGTATGGCCAGAATAGTTGGATTGGTATCGTACACATGTACATACTAAGTAAATTACTTGGTAACACTCGAGAACTTTCAATACTCGGGTATTGAAAAGTTCGGGGTGTTACATGCATAGTAAGCAAATGAAGAAACATATTACAATCTGATCTTTCTTCTATTAATTCTATTAATTGATAATGGCAAAACATTTTACCTTCGTTGTTAATAGAACACTTTCAGCCGCTTCTGGAAGTTATCAAGATTGATCATGTAAGCACTGGGTGCCCCAGCAGCATTTTTATCAGAAGGTTTTGCATTGCCATTTCGGTGTTCCGCCATTGAAGCTATGTCGGATCTAGAACAACTGAAATCTGCAACAAACCAAACAGAAAAATGCAGAGATAACCACAAATTTCAGAGAAGGTATGTCTCTTCTATCCTTTCTCTTCTATTTCACGAACAGAATGTAGTTCATCTGCAAATTATAGTTTTTTTTAAGGATTTAGAATTTTTTAAAAAAAATGAAAACTACTGGTTGAAAAGAAGAAAAAATAACATTTTTATTATATATATATATATATATATATATATATATATACAAAACCCATGATCCAAACTTCAATTCCTGGTTTCCAAATTCCTGTTATACAATCATCATCTGAGCCTTTCTTCCATCGATTTGGGGTTGGCTTTAAATGGTAGATTAGCAAAAAGAAATTATGATTGGTTGCCAAGTAGACATTCACCTTCCTCTTTACCAAGGTCTTGGGCAGGAAATGGCAAAGGCTCACATTGATCTTGACTCACATGCTAAAAATAATTCCACACTACACAATTAAGACTGCCAACAAGCTACTCGCATATTGTAGCAACATTTTAAAATAGCAAAAATGCCCCTATTCCCAGTGGATGTAAACTCCACACTGTTAATGGGGCTGACAGGTACAATCTGAAACGTTGGTTGCTACACATGCATATGCCTCCAAATTACCTAAATACATGTTATGTTTGTTTCAAATTCCTCCCCATGTTCCTTGAAAATCCAAAGTTTATGATCCTCTAAAAACTATTTACATGGGAAAAATTGCCCCTAGCTGATGCATACAGAGTTTTGCTAAGCCCACATGCATGTTCAAGTCAGCTAATGCACATGCCACCACATATTCTAGCAAGGCAAACAAGTGGAATGTCCAAGCCATCTATCATGATGAGATTCCCTATCCCAAGAATCAGGTCAGTCCACTAGTCAGGTGGGCCACAATCAATTGAATGAATGTACGGTTGTGAAAAAAAAAAAGCCAAAGTTTTCTAATCCGCTTGGCTTATTTCTACTATCATGGCACACCAACTGAATGGACCACCTTTATCTTTGGGCTCTACAGTGAACTCCACCTAGTGGATGGCTTGGATGTTTCCTTTGGGCTACCATACTAGCATATACTGATGGGTGGTGCATTAGGCTCGACTTGTAGACATGTGGTAGAGTGCATTGGATGAATGGTTGCGAAACAAGTCCATCCTCGCATATGTATATAATCGTATGATACATTTATGTATATGTATTTATGAATATAACTGTATGATGGTTGAATGGATGGATGGGGGAATCAAAGATATTTTTTTGGGTCTGGTTTCATGGACCAAACGGTAATAGAGATGCAGTTTCATAAATGAAAGCAGTTACAAGCACTGTCTAGTTGTTGCTATCTTCTCATTATGCAAGTGTATCTTGTTGGGAAATAGGAATTTCAAAGTTCCTACACTTTCATTTGGTCATTTTGTTAGACACTAGTGTGTTAAATGCAGATTGCATTGTGGTGTTGTGTATTGATTACAACATCTAAAGATCTTTTCAAACAGTATTGTGCTCTCCCAGTGAATGTTATGAAGTTAAGAAACGCTCTTACCTGAACCTCTAATGGCTAGGATGAATTCTAATATTTTATTTTGTTAATTGGTTTTAGTTGATTAAACTATTCACCTTTCATGGATTCGAGTTGGTTATTTGTAATATATGAAGGGTTGACTAAACTAGTCTTTTCTTGGATTGAATCTGGTTGTTTGTAATATATGTAGGAAGGGCTCAAAAGAAGGTTGAACAAGAGAAGATACTAAGTAGCCAATTCGAGATAAGGTATAGCCAACAGTTGAAGTTCCGAGTAAGAAGTGTTTAGTTAGGAGGGTTAAAGTCAATTTTTGTTGGAGTGGGCCACTTGGGTCATTTCCTCTTTTATTGAATTGAGTTGTTACCAATTTTGTGAATAGGAATCTCATCAAACAATAGTGTGAATTATTTTTTGAATGACTATCAGGTGTAAGATTAAAAAATAATAATAATAACTTACTGATATTTTTCTATTTATAAATATTTTAGCGACGGACCAAATCCGTCGCTAATTTCTTAACGTTAAAAATCAACCACGAATTTAAGGTCCATCGCTTACTCATATTAGCGACGGACCTTATCCGTCGCTAATGTTTTTAGTGACGGCTTTTTGAATATTACAGACGAATTTTTTATTTTTTACGACAAATTTTATCCGTCGCAGATTAAACGACGGATAAAATCTGTCGTAAAATAAAAAAGGCCCAGTATATAGTGACGGACGAAGTGCGTCGTTTATTTAGTTTTACGACGGATTTGGTCCGTCGCAAAATAGCGATTTTGTCGTAGTGATGTCCCATAGGGTGTCAGAGCCTGCAGAGTCTTTTGCGCATCACATTCATTCATGGCATCAAGAAATCAGGCAGAAGATCACTATTAGTAATGAACATTATAAATTTTCTGCAAACCAATATAAACGTTTCAAAGAATTCATTATTAGAGACTGTGATAGTCCGCATCTGGTCTGAGCATTACCCTCCGGGGGTCGTTCTTAAGTTACACGCGAGTAGCACTGGACCCTTCAAAATTATAAAACGAAACGGTCTCAATGCGTATGAGGTAGATCTTTCACCTTCTATGGGAATTAGTTTCACATTCAACGTGGAGGATCTAGTTACTTTTTAGGGGACCACTAATACTTTTTCTGACCCTTCGCCTACCCGTTCTTATTCCTCATATTTATCCCTTGAACCATAGTCCATTCCCGACCCATTTTCTCAGCCTCTACCTCTTATACCCACTCTTCCTGACCTTTCTTCCCAGCCTCTACCTCCCATACCTACCCTTCCCAACCTATTTTTCCAACCTCTACGTCTCATACCTACCCGTCTTGACCCATTTTCCCAGCCTCTACCTCCCATACCTACCTGTCTTGACCCATTTTCTCAACCTTTACATCCCATACCTACCCTTTCCAACCCATTTTTCCAGCCTCTACCTCCCATATCTACCTGTCCCGACCCATCTTCCTATCCTCTACCTCCCATACCTACCCGTCCCGACCCATCTTCCCAGCCTCTACCTCCCATACAAATCCTTTCTGACCCATTTTTCCAGCCTCTACCTCCCATATCTAACCTTCACACACCCAAAAAGAAAATATAGGATATCTTGGACTATCAGATAGTTTTAACGTTGGACGGCGGGTATCAGAAATACTTGGTTAAATGAAAGTCAAGCCTAGCTTTAGATAATACGTGGTTCACTGAGAAGGAGCTTCAGAGACTTAATTCTGACATCCCGAAGAGGTTCAGGAGTTTTATTTTGCCAGTGGTAAAATCTTCGCAGCCGGGGAGAATTAATGGAGACATCACGTGCACATGCGCACTCACGCCGCCTCCCCTAAGCATGTATACCAAAAGGAGGGCCCCACCGTCAATCTGGATCAATGACGACGTCCAGGGAGGGCCTCCTATGTAGAAGACGAAGTTTTGATTCAAAAGAGTGGGCCCGTTAGTCAAGAAAAGTCCATCATGGGATCTCATGATCGTGGCCCACTAGTCAGATTCATTTCATATTTTAAGTTTTCTTATTAATGTTATTTAGAACATCATGGACGCTTTAGATTTCTTTGATTAGTTTTTATTTTGGTTTACTTCCTCGCCAAGTAATAGGTTGCACACATGGTGCGAGTTTTGGGAAATATGGTTTTCTTATAAATAGGCACCTCTTGTAGCTTTTTCTATTAATTGAAGATTAATAAAAATTCCGCATTTTCCTACTCTCTAAGTTGTGAAGCCTATTTAGGTGTGAAGCCCTCCCTTCATTGAAGGATTAACTACCGTGGTGCGAACCCACATCTATCCTAATTCACCCCCATCTATCGCCATCTTTACTACTCATCTTCTACTATCCCTTCTTCTCATCCCACCCCATCATCTACACTTGGAATCAATTATCTATTAGAGCAATTCTCCACCCCACAGAAGAATTTCAGAATCTGGCCCTATAGGAGGGCTAAAACTTTGGCGGAGCACCACGCACAAATTGTACATCGGATCGAGCTGAGATTTGGGGTTTTGGGGTCCATCTCTGGCCAACCAGGGCCAAGGTGGCCTTTTTCTGAATAGTGGGCCCACACACGTGTGGCCGAGGTCACATGCATGTGTGTCTGGGCTATCGTTGTTGTCCACGCGTGTAGTACTTCTCTGGTTCATTTCTCTCCTCTCTTTCACTCCGCTTTCACCCAAAATCCCTAAACCTAACCCTAAATTACTCAAATCTTCAATTTTATGCCCATTTTCTTGCCCTAGGGTTCCTTGATTTAAAATTGGTGAATCCCTTGGATTAGAGACTGATTACTACGCATGTGTGGATGATTATTTCTTCTCTTTGAGTATCGTTTGGTTCATAATTTTTATTAATCCAGCCCTATTATGTGTAGGCCTGGACCTGCATAGATTTCCCTTAATTGAATGTTTGGACTTTCATGTGCACTACCAAAAAAATGAGCAAAGGCTACAGACTATGGAGGTCTATGGATACGACTTTAATCTGTAGCTAAATAGCTATGGATTTAATCCGTAGCTATAGGCTACGACCCATCATCTAACTTTTATAAATTGACGGTCTCACAAGAGTCTCTATGGAGCCTATCGCAATGTATTTGTATTTATCTAAGCCATCCATCTGTGTTGATATTGTATTTTAGGGTATGAGCCCAAAAAAGGAGGCATATTGAAGCCTCAAGTGGACCACACAATAGTAAACACTGGAAATTACACTACGTGAAAAATGGAAAAAAAGACAGATTTAGAGACAGTTCTGGACCGTCTCTAAAATTGCTTGGTTTAAAGACGCTTCAGAGACGGCCATAAACCGTCTCTAAAATTTTAGATGGCCCCTAACCGTCCTTAATATTGTCTTAAAAATTTTAACGTCAACAAATCATTTAAGACGGTCGTTGACCGTCTTATATGGGTCATCTGAGACGGTCATTGGCCGTCCACATTAGAGACCGTCCTTAACCATCTTATATGCCGTCATCTGAGACGGTCATTGGCCGTTAGAGACAGTCATTGGCCGTCTTTTAGTTACAATCTGAGACTGTCAATGACCATCTCTATTAGAGACGGTCCTTAACCGTCTTACAACCCCGTGAAAAACCATCTCTATTAGAGACGGTCCTTAACCGTCTTACAACCCTGTGAAAAGCCATCTCTATTAGAGACGGTCAAGGACCGTCTCTATTAGAGACAGCCTTAGACCGTCTCTATTAGAGACTGTCAAGGATCGTCTTTATTAGAGATGGTCCTAAGCTGTCTTATAGCCCCGTCAGAGACCGTCTCTATCAGAGACTGTCAAAGACCGTCTCTAATGCTCAGGTCAAAAATGAAAAACCTTAAAAAAATTATGAATTTCGAAAAAAAAAAAAGTTGAGAAGCTTAGAAAAATAATTAACAATGTTTAAGAAAATTTTAAATTTTGAAAAAAAAAAACTGTAATTTTATAAAAATCTAGATTTTGAAAAAAAAAACTTAAGAACTTTGAATAATGTTGATAATTGAAAAAAAAAATTCGATAAAAATATGATATTTTGAAAAAGAAAATTTTAAAAATTAAACAAAATTGTGAAAAAATTGATATATATATATATATATATATATATATATATATATATATATATATATATATATATATATATATATTAAAAAAGAAAACTAGATTTTGTATTTTGACAACAAAAATTGAAAAGTTATATAACAAAAGTGAGATTAAAAAAATGATATTTTGAAAAAGAAAATTTAAGAAATTAAACAAAATTGTGAAAAAATTGACAAATTGTAAAAAAATATATTTTTTAAAAAAGAAAACTTGATTTTGTATTTTGACAAGAAAAATTGAAAAGTTAGATAACAAAAGTGAGATTAAAAAAATGATATTTTGAAAAAGAAAATTTTAAAAATAAAAATAAAAAATTGTGAAAAAATTGACAAATTGTAAAAAAAATATATTTTTTAAAAAAGAAAACTAGATTTTGTATTTTGACAAGAAAAATTGAGAAGTTAGATAACAAAAGTGAGATTTCGATAAAAAAATGATATTTTGAAAAGAAAATTTTAAAAATTAAACAAATTTGTGAAAAAATTGTCAAATTGTAAAAAAATATATTAAAAGAAAAAAGGAAAACTAGATTTTGTATTTTGATAAGAAAAATTGAAAAGTAGTTAGATAACAAAAGTTAGATTTTGATGATGTGTTTTGATGATGTGTCGTATATCCTTGCCGCCCATAAGTTTCTCCAACCCATTTTTGGGTCGGGTATAAAAAATTGTGTAGATTTAAATCTTAAGTGGACCACACCACTGTAAAGAATGATAATATAGTACCTTGCCATTAAAAATTATAAAGATCCCATCATAAGGTTTTAATAATGTTTATTTGCTATCCAACTTGTTGATAATGTAAAAAAGATCTAGATGAAGGTAAACTACAAAGATCAAATTGATCCAAAACTTTTGTGGCCTTCAAAAGGTTTTTAATGGTTATTCATCATATTGTTTTGATTGGTATGACCCACCTAAGATTATTTAGTTCTTATGATTTGAAATCACATCCTAAAATATGATGGAAAAATATATGGACGGTGTCGATATATATAAAATATATCAAGGCCCCTACACGGTTAGAGTAACACCCATGAAGGAGTTACCTAAAATAGTAAAATGGTACTATAAGGTCACCTCATGGGAACTTCCCATGAGGTTAATCTGTGTGTGCCCCACCATGATGTGTGTAGAACATCAACACCTTGCATTTGATATGTCCCCTTTAAGTCCAAAAATCAGTCATATATGAAACTCAGGTGGGCCATAGCATCTAAAACTATATGTGGCCCACCCAAGTCATGGATTGACTTTATTTTTAAGCTCGTGGCCTACCATGGAATGGTGCATCTGACTGATAGGGCAGATCCAAAGTTCAAGTACACCATAGAAAAGAGTGGGATAGTGACACCCACTATTGAAATCTTCTTAGGACCCGGCGCGATGTTTATTTAAGATCCAACCTGTTTATAAGTTAATACAGACATGGATGCGATTGAAACTTGGTCTGACCCCTCATCCAAGTGGGACACACATAATGAGTGGGTTGGATATGTGAATCACATTTAGGCAGACCCACACTACGAAAAAGAGTATTTTTAGCGACAAAACTTTTAGCGACGAAAAAAATTTTCGTCGCTAAAAGTTTACTATTGGCGACGAAATTGTAAATTCGTAGCTAAAAGTCACCTTTAGCGACAAAAATTTTCGTCGCTAAAGGTTGTTTTGAATTTTTTCCCTACTTCGAAAAGTTAGTTTTAGCTACGAAAATTTTCGTAGCTAAATAACGTGGATGAGACTTTTAGCGATGAAAATTTTTGTCACTAAAGGCAGTGGACAATTTTTCAAAAAAAATCGAAAGGATTACTTTTAGCTACGAAAATTTTTGTACCTAAAAAACGTGGATGAGACTTGTAGCAACGAAAATTTTTACTGCTAAAGGCTTTGAAGAATTTTTCAATAAAAATGAAAGGATTACTTTTAGTTACGAAAAGTTTCGTAGCTAAAAAACATAGATGAGACTTTTAGCGACGAAAATTTTCATCGCTAAAGGCTGTGAAGAGTTTTTCAGCCTTTTAGAAATGAAAATTTTCGTCGCTAAAGGCTGTGAAGAATTTTTCCAGATTTCTATTAGCTACGAAAATTTTCGTAGCTAAAAAACATGGATGAGACTTTTAGCGATGAAAATTTTTGTCGCTAAAGGCTATGGAGAATTTTAATTTTTCCACTACTTTTAGCGACGAAATTGGTCGTCGTTAAAGGCTATGAACAATTTTTTCAAAAAAAAAAAAGCTACGAAAATGTTCGTAGCTAAAAAAACGTTAATGAGACTTTTACCTACAAAATATTTCGTAGGTAAAAGTCTCTTTTTTAAAAAAAATATTCCATCTCAAATTTCCTAATATACACCTATTAAAATATAATTCATCATATTCTTCCTGATATACAGCTGTTATATAATATATTTCATCATATTCACATTCACATCCATCTAAACCCAAACTATGTAAATTCATTCAAACATAAACTCCCCCTACTTCGAAAAGTTAGTTTTAGCTATGAAAGTAAAAAACAAATATCAGATTGATCCAAAACTTTTATGGTCCCCAAAAGGTTTTTAATGGTTGACGCTCATTCAACATTGTTTCCTATAATGTGGTCCAATTAAGATTGGGATATACCTCATTTTTTGTCTCCTACCATAAAATGATATGGAAAAATAGATGGACGACTGGGATGAAACACATACATCATGGTGGGCATGTTTGTATGAGCCTCGTGTAGCAATGTTACATCTTTGCACATAATACAACAGTTTTGAACAAGGTTTGAAGTATTGGCCACCTTATTGGTGGTGAATGATATCATACCCAATACACTGATTTTAATCCTCGGTTTTCAATGACAGGTGGGGTCCATGGTCCAATAATCCAAACCCATGTTTACTTATCCCGACAGCAGATGGACTACGCCTAAGAATCTCCTCGATAAGATAATCTTAACGTTTCAATTTCTGGCTTGTAGATAAAAGGTTACGTTGTGACAACACAACACCAATCCATGTTCAACTGATAAAAGGTCCTAATATTAGTCAAAGCGATCGACCAATAGGAGATTTTTTGGGCATGCTCCATCAGAGGTGGGGTCTACTCAACAGACCACTGGTCCGAATTATAAAACTACGAGCTCCACTTGTTTATAATTGAAAACCTATGTATAATTTGCAAAGATGTAGGGTCTACTCAACCTTTAACCGTTTTTGGACAATTTGATCAGTCCAAATTGAAGAACAAATTGAAGAATAAATAACTTCAGATGTTTAAATCAAAATTCACTCAAATTGTTGATCAAATTTTTTTGCCTAATATCTTTCTCATATGTAACATGATCGGGACAAGTAACTAGTTAAATTGAGGGTAATGATCGGTAAAATATTATCGTCAAAATTGTAGCATGAATGGACAAGACATGTAAAATGGGTCAAACATTATCGTCAAAATTGTAACCTAACTTATTGACACCATGAGAACCTAAGAATTAATGTTAGTAAGTCTTGTGGGGCCCATCATGATATGTGTCGAACATCAACACCGTGCATTTGATGTGTCCCCCTTAGCTTATGAGATATCTCAAAAATCATCCGTATACAAAACTCAGGTAGGCCATCCATCTAAAAGTATATGAAAACATCTAACAAAATATAAAAGCACTTGGTGGGGCCCACATGAGTTTTGAATGCGGCTAAAATTGGGTTTGACCCCCCATCCAAGTGGGACACACATAATGAGTGGGTTAGATATGTGAATCGCATTTAGGCAGGCCCAAATAAGCCGTCGGCGAAACCAATTTTTTTAATGGTGGACATCCAATTCACTATTGTTTTCGCATTGTGTGGTCAACCCAAGCTTTAATTCAAGCTCATTTTTTGAGATAAATGATAAAATTATGTTAAGAAACGGATGGACGACATGGATGAAATAAATCGATCATGGTGGGGCCCACAGAGCCATACCAGATCCAAAGCTTAATTTACCCTTTTTATTTTTCTGTTTTTCATAGCAAGTTTTGTATTTAATATAAACTAGTGGTAACTTGTTCATAACAATAGTGGCTAAGATATAGAGTTATCCAGACCATCTAAATAATCAGTTTAGTTGTAAATGGTAAATATTTATAAATTTTTATTATATAATACAATCTTAACCATCCAGAAATTGGTCCCATGCATGTACGACCATTAATAGAGTTTGTGTTATTATTTAATGTAAAACTCACAACATATGGATTTCAAAGAGTTATCTTATTTGAAAGAGGATTTCCAAATCCATCCCGAATCCATCGAGCGCCCATCTTTTCCCTCTTTTCCCTCTTTCATCTTCCATCGAGAAATCTCTCTCTCTCTCTCTCTCTCTCTCTATTCCAGGGAGGGAAAAGGATTCCGAAAAGGACATCGGGATTCTCGCCATGGATATCTACTTCCCCCTACATGCGTTCAACAGGTAACTGCTTCCTAGGGTTCTTCTCTTTCTCTTTCAAGAATCGTTTCTTGCATGGGATGGATTTTTCGCTTATCTGGTATCTCCTGCGAATAGATTGGAATTGGATTTCTGCATCTATTTTCGTCGCCTTCGGAGTCATGCATGTAGGCATGTGCTTTAAGTATTTGTCTAATGGATTCATCCAACGGACATCAATGGATTTCTCCATAATTATTCAAATGTAGGGAATGTAGTTAGAATCAACCATAAATATATAATAGGCACGCTTATAAGCGATTTCTTTTAGCATATGTTTCAGACGAATGCTCATCCATTTTGATGCTTCTTCCTTTGTAGGTTTCATAAAGAAATTTAAGGGACTTGCTCCTGCAATGTTGTATGGATGATGCTGCTTATGTACGACAAAGTGCCCTTGCACTTCTTGGGGATCTTGTAAGGGTGAGTTGAAAACATTGCCCCATTTAAAATTTTAAGAATCTTATGCTTAGTTGCTCCTTTTTGTATATCATATTAAGGTATATCAAAGCTTTGTGGTGATTAATGACCAGTGCATCTGTACATTTGGGTCCTCGCCTTTTACGAATTTCTCACTGTTGTGCCTAAACAAGTGGTGAGCAAAGGTCATTTTTAAAATTCAGCACGATACTCGTTTTTTAATATGATTTTATACATATTTCCCTTCTAGGATACTCATGAGTTAAAGGAGACCGTTTCTATGGAAAACAATGCATGTTGGGCAATTGGAGAACAGGCAGTTAAGATCTATTATCTTGCGTTATGAAATTGCCAGTTAACTATTAATAAACTCTCTTGTAAATTCTACAACTCTACCTTCATTTTTTGGTGGTAATGAGTTCTGTTTGTAGAGTTAACTATGGCTTGGCATATCATACTATCATATTGGAACTTGAAATGGATATGGTCCTTAGTTGCAGGAATTTTCTAAACACTGTGCCACTTCCACTCCCGCTCTCACTTCTGCTCCTAGGTGTTGATACTAGCAGACATTTTGAACCAGATTTTTATTTTTATTTTTATTATTTTGCCACTTTCACTGTTGAATTTGCTCACATTTCTTCGCATATTTCGTGCCACAAAGAATGGTCCATGGATTTAAGTGTCAGGCACAGTTGGTTCAAATAAAAGATCTGGTTTATCTTGGCAGTGTGGGAGCTGATGTAAATTTACTACCATGCCAATGTTTCTAAGGTGCAAATGTCTTGGTCACCGTAATCATGCTATGGGTTATGCCATAGTCCAAAATTTTCTTCATGATTTAGAGAACCGTGCCTAAAGTTATGGCCCTTGAATGATAGTGTCATGCACACAATTGTTCAGATAAAAGATCTGGTTTATCTTGGCAGTTGTGGGAGCTGATGTAAATTTACTACCATGCCAATGTTTTTAAGGTTGCAAATGTCTCAGTCACCATAATCATGCTATGGGTTATGCTGTAGTCCAAAAATTTCTTCATGATTTAGGGAACTGTGCCCAAAGTTATGGCCTATGGTCTAACTGAAGTTATGGCCCTTGAATGATAGAGTGGAATGTCTGTGAATGTGTGTGGATGCATGCATATGCCTATTTGCATGTCTGGTGTAGTCGTAGATATCTATCCTTTCAGTACACGGTATTGAGGAATCAAGCCAACATCAAAGATTGGATTTCTGAAGAGTTTCTTAGTTTTATCCCAACTTTGCACAATTGTGGATTTCCTGCAGCTTTTTTTTTTTTTTTTTCCACCCATTTATTTATTTTTATTATTTTTCTTTTCTCTCAATCACAGAAATCTCAGCTTTGCTCTTTTTCCATTTATTCCCTCTTCTAGTGTTTGGGGATTTAACTTTACTGTTTTAGAGAAAGTAATATTTGAAGTCCCATGTCAATAATGCCTGGTTAGGAAACTTGACCCTGTTTAATGCTGATTTTATACTTTTGAATTGTTGTTCTTTCTTTAGTGTATAATAATTGGTTTTGTTTTGATAAAAAAAAAAAGCATATTTTTTCTGTTTTTTAATTGATAAAAAAACATTATTTTCACGATATATCTTTTGTGTAATTAGGTTGTATGCATTTTCCATTCTTCTTGTGTCCATATGAAAATAACATCTAAATTTATGAAGTTTTAAACTTGATGTTGTTCATCCATTTATTCTCTAGTTACTGAAGATCGAAACATGTAGATGCGATTATTCTCATTGTCCTACCTGTAAGTTTCGATGTAACTGTGAAAATTGACTTCAAAAATTTCAGGTTCGCTAAGATGTTTCTCCAGTTGTGTTGACTGTTATCTGATGCCTTGTCCCAATCCTTCAAAATGCGAAGGTGATTTGTTACTTCAGTCATTGCAATCAGTTCATATTTCATTTGTTTCAGCCTATTCTTTATCTTGTTTTCTCAAATGGTGAACAGGGTCTCAATAAATCACTCTTGGAAAATAGTGCCATCACTTTGGGGAGGCTTGCTTGGGTTGTCCAGATCTTGTATCACGACATATGGAACATTTCATGTAATCATGGTGCACTGCTTTATGCATGTAAGCTAAATTCACGTCTTCCCCTGTGGATGGGGAGTTTCTTTTTTCTTTTTCTTATTAAAATTATTATTATTATTATTTTGACATCATTTATGCATGTGAACAAGTTAATAAAGAAGTGCTTAGTTATGATATTAGTCTAAGTTAGCCTTAAGTTTTTTCCCCTTCTGATTTGGAAAACGTTAGTTACTCTACTAGGTTGTTAAGGTGATATTCATGATGTCAAAAACTGCACAAGTGGCATGGTCACAACTTAAAACTGTTTATATCCCTGATCCTATTTTAGTAGTAAATTAAACTAATAATTACAATAGTTTGATTATTAATTAGTCGATTGATCTTCATTTTTTTTTGGATGATCAATGAAAGGAAGTGGGTGGTCATTTGCAGTTCCCTCCGCTTCTTTGGGCCATGCTTCTTAAGCTAATAAATATTTCATTCATCATTTTAGAGTATTGCAGTGCCCTTCATGTTTCAGTCCCCTCCGCTTCTTTGGGCCATGCTTCTTAAGTTCCCGTTCGGAAGTGCATATTCAGTTGATGTAAGAGCATTTAATCTTTCTTTTTATTTTACCATGATTTAGAAAGGAATTATAGATAGTGAATGTCATTTGCAGTTCATAAGATGGAAACAAAGGGTAACCATGCCATGGTTGCTTTTGGGTGTTCTTGGACTGAAACCAATGGAATTTGGGGCACTTTCAAGTTATTTGATGCTAGTTAATTGATTTTAGTGTTATTTGGACTTGGTATAATTAATGGAGTGTTGTACACATCATTTATGTTACATGTAAGGGAATCTCATATGGGTACTTTTGCATTTGGCAGTTTTTGAAGTTTATGTGATCATGTTATGTTAATTGATGAGAATTTAGGATGATGGGTACTTGTTTTGGTTTTTTTTTTTTTTTTTTTTTTTTTTTTTTTTTTTGGACCAAAATCAAGGGATTTTAGGATGTTCTCAAGCAATTTGATGCATATGTATTGACCCAGATGTTCTCTGTACTTGGATTATCTGAAAAATGGAGTGGTCATGTAGATACTTTTCTGTTTATTAGCTTTTGAAGTTTGTGCTTATTTGATGAAACTCAATGGGAGTTCAGGATGTCGGGTACTTGTTTTCAGGTGTTTTGATTGGAACTAAGGTAATTAGGGGCTTTTTCTAGTTATCCGATGCACGTTGATTGATTTTAATGTTTTTCATATTTTGATTACTTGAAGACATGGGAGTTCTATATGGGTTTTCTGTTATTAAAAGGACATCTAATGTGAATACTTCTCCTTTTATCTGTTTTTGTAGTTTGTGTGATTATAAAGTGAGAATCAATGATAGATTAGGATGATGTGTACTTGTTTTCAAGTGTTTTTTGGACAAAAACCCAATGGAATTTATTGGTTTTTCTTCTCTATTTTTAATTATTTGATGAATATCCATTGATTTTGTTGTTTAGATTTTCAATTATTCTACACTATTTTGGTTGATAGGTTGTTATTTCTAGCAAGTTTCTTGCATGATACCAATAAACGATTTGGGGGACAACACAGATGCACCTCCAAATTAAATTACATATATGCCCTTACATTTAGTTTAAAAGACTGCCCATGTCCTTAAATAATGCATAATTTTTTTAATGATCCATAAAACTAATGGTGCGAAGACCTTTTCCCTGGTTTATTTCATTATATGTATCAGAGACCTATTCTGCTCCTAATTTCGGTTGGAGTGCTACTTATTGTAGGTATGCCTAGGCAACACTCATACAGCACAGGTTTTGGAGCTGCTCTGAATATTGAAACACTAATTGTTGCTGTTGGGAGAAGGGATACTCCAATAGAGGTATCTCACCCAAGTACTTCTTTGTATTTTGCAAGGCTGCAACTTTGTTTGGGTCTACCTGAACTTGGCCTGAACGATTCAGTTGTTAACCTAAACCTTACCCGACCATATCAGCAAAAGCCCGATTGATTTCATATTCCCTAACCTGAATTTCTGGATGTGGTTAATGAAACTTGATCTAGACCATTGATATGAAGGTCCTCACTGTGGATGGCCTTTTAAAATTGGAGTCAGGATATATCGGTTTACAAAAAACTTATGCGAACTCAGCCTGACCTCAACCAATTAGCTTGGGCCAGTCGGGTTTGGATTGACCTGACAAAAGTCGCGTCTCTGTGGTTTTGTGCTTACTCTATGCTATTTTACTATTCATGTATTATATCGATTGTATTTTGAAAATTTTGAGTTTGTTGTTTATTTCATGCAGGAACCCTGCATTAGAGATACAGGACAAGATTTTTTATTTTTTTATGATTAATAATATTTTAGCTTCAAATACTGATGCAAAATTAAAAGAATTTACTGATGTCCTAAAAGATCAGTACTATCCTTTAGTTTCATCAGCTGGTTTTTTTTTATGATTAGTAATATATCAGCTTCAAACCTTTAGTTTCATCAGCTGATTTTTACTTTACTGGGATGTTATATTTGACAGAGCAAACATTGAGCTAAATTTTCATGAGCTGTACTTGAAGTTCTTGAAGAAAGTTAATTCAAGATTGTTAAATAAGGAGATTGTCAAAGCTACTTATGAGAATTGCAAGGTGCCTTTGCTAAACTTTTTTGCTGCCCATTGTCATTGTCATTGTACACATTTTACTTTTTTTTTTAAAATGTTTTTCTTTATCTATTTTTAGGTTCTTCTAAGATTAGAGCTTATAAAATCAAGTTCAGAAGAGCTTTCATTACTAAAAATTCTTGGTAGCTGGCTTGGGAAGTTCACGATTGGCAGGAATCAAGCATTAAGGGCCCAGGAAATAGATCCGAAAGAGTTAATAATCAAGGTGATTTTTTTTTGATTCAATGCTTATCAGCTCTGTGATCCATCATTCTCAAGGCGAAAAAATAATAATATGTGATCCACTTTGAATTCTGCCCAGTGACTTTGTTTGTCCTGATTCCAAACTTCTCCTAAACAAAAATAGGCTTAGTTGAACCATACCTTAACCTAAACCTATAACCTATACTTATAACCTAAACCTAAACCTTAACCTAAACCTATAACCTATACTTACAACCTTAACCTAAACTTATAACCTTAACCTAAACCTATTCTCAAATCCCAGAACCTATACTTATAACCTAAACCTAAACCTTAACCCATAACCTAAACCTATACTTATAACCCCTTAACCGAAACTTATAACCTTAACCTAAACCTATTCTCAAATCCCAAAATCTATACTAGTAACCTAAACCTAAACCTTAACCTATAACCTAAACCTAAACTTATAACCTTAACCTAAACCTATTCTCAATTCCCAAAACCTATACTTATAACCTAAACCTAAAACTTAACCTAAACCTACACCTAATCCAAATCTCAACTCCTTAACCTAAACCTAAACCTAAAACCTAAACCTAAACCTAAACCTATTCTCAAATCCCAAAACTTATAACCTCAACCTAAACCTATAACCTTAACCTAAACCTAAAACTTAACCTACTAAACCTTAACCTATAACCTTAACTTATAACCTAAACCTATAAACTAAACTCAATTTGAAAACCTTAACCTAAACCCAAACCTATAACCTGAACCCGATTTCCTAAACCTAAACCTTAATGTATTCTCAAATCCCTAAACCTAAACCTACACCTAATCCTAATCTCAACTCCCTAACCTAAACCTAATCTTGAAAACCCAAACGTAAACCCGAACCCGAACCCGATTTCCTAAACCTAAACTTATAACCTTAAGAAGAAAATGGAAGATGGATTGAAAAAACATAAAAGAGTTTTACAGAAATTATTTGTTCCAAACAGGACATTTAGCAAAGGAGCACTATTGGGTGATATTTAAGATTTTTATTATAAATAGATTAAGAGCTAATGATAATTATAAGTAGACTTGCAACCAAAAATAAAGAATTTGATTTTTTTCAAAACATGAAAAGACTAATTAGTCCTACTTCTTGTAACTTCAGCCACTGCTTCAAATGGAGGGACTGCACAAAGATTTGGTTAGGGAGACCACTGATGGTGAACTAGCAGCTGCAACAAATATGAGAGTTATAAAGGTGAAAAGAAACATAAGTCGGTCGGTAAGATAAGATGCATGATTTTCCTTTTCAATTGTTAGTCATAGATTGACAGTACTTGTTTCAATTTTCTTGGATGGATGATGAATGTATTTGGGAAAGTAAATGAAAATAAAAAACTTATAATATATATATATATATGTTATCAATGGAGGATACCTTGTTTAGGGGGACATGAAATTCTTGTAGCTTATGGTATGGTGCCCCATATTGGTTGTAAGTTACTAGTATGTACTAGATAATACTAGGTTCAATAGTAGATAAGACTAGAAAATCCCTAAACTTAAACCTACACCTAATCCTAATCTACTCCTTAACCCGAATCCAAACCTAAACCTATACTTATAACCTAAAACTATTCTCAAATCTCAAAACCTATAACCTAAACCCGAATCCAAACCCGAACTGAATCCCTAAACCTTAACCTAAACATATAACCTATAACCTATAACTTAAGCCTATACCTAAATCTAAAAGCTAAAACCTAAAGCTAAAGCTAAACCTAAACTTAAATCCCTAAACCTTAACCTAAACCTACAACTTAAACTTAAACTTATAACCTTAACCCTAAACCTACACCTAAACTTATACCTAATCCTAATCTCAACTCCCTAACCTAAACCTAAACCTAAACTTGAAAACCCAAAACTAAACCCGAACCCGAACCCGATCTCGATTTCCTAAACCTAAACTTAAGACCTTAACCTAAACCTATTCTCAAATCCCAAAACTCAGTAACCTAAACCTAAACATATAACCTATAACCTAAACCAAAAGCTATAACCAAAACCAAAACCTATAACCTAAACTCGAACCCATTCTCAAATCCCATAACCTATAACCTAAACCTAAATCAAAACCTATAACCTAAACCAAAACCAAAACCAAAACCAAAACCTATAACCTAAACCCGAACCCAAACCCAAACCAAAACCAAAACCTATAACCTAAACCCGAACCCAAACCCAAACCCGAACCCGAATTCCTAAACCTTAACTTAAACATAGAACCTATAACCTATAACTCAAGCTATACCTAAACCTAAAACCTTACTTATAACCTAAACCTTAACCTATTCTCAATTCCCTAAACCTATAGCTTATAACCTAAACCTTAACCTATTCTCAATTCCCTAAACCTATAGCTTATAACCTAAACCTAAACCATAACCTAAACCTAAACCTAAACCTTAACCTAAACCTATAACCTTAACCTAAACAAAATTCTATGACCTAAAACCTAAATGTATTCTCAAATCCCTAAACCTAAACCTTCACCTAATCCTAATCTCAACTCCCTAACCTAAACCTAAACCTAACTTGAAAACCCAAACCTAAACCCGATCCCGAACCCGAACCCGAACCCGATTTCCTAAACCTAAACCTTAACCTTTTCTCAATTCCCTAAACCTTAACCTATAACCTAACTTAAACCTAAACCTAAACCTATAACCTACACTTATAACCTAAACCTAAACCTAAGCCTAAAACCTAAACCTTAACATATAATATAACCTAAAACCTAAACCTAAACCTAAACCTAAAACCTAAATGTATTCTTAAATCCCTAAACCTAAACCTACACCTAATCTTAATATCAACTCCTAACCTAAACCTAAACCTAAACTTGAAAACCCAAACCTAAATACGAATCAGAACACGATTTCCTAAACCTAAACCTTAACCTATTCTCAATTCCCTAAACCTTAACCTATAACCTAACCTAAACCTAAACCTATGACTGCACTTATAACCTAAACCTATAACCTAAACCTAAGCCATAACCTAAACCTATGACCGCACTTATAACCTAAACCTAAGCCTATAACCTAAACCTAAACCTTAAACCAAAATGTATTCTCAAATCCTTAAAACCTAAACCTAATCCTAATCTCAACTCCCTAACCTAAACCTAAACCTAAACTTGAAAAGCCAAACCTATACCCAATCCCGAACCCGAACCCAAATTCCTAAACCCAAACCTTAACCTATTTTCAAATCCCTAAGCCTAAACCTACACCTAATCCTAATCTCAACTCCCTAACCTAAACCTAAACTTGAAAACCTAAACCTAAAACCCGATCCCAACCCAAACCGATTTCCTAAACCAAAACCTCAACCTATTCTCAAATCCCTAAACTTAAACCTACACATAATCCTAATCTAAATTCCCAAACCTAAACCTAAACCTTAACTTGAAAACCCAAACCTATACCCAATCCCAGAACTCGAACCCGAATTCCTAAACCTAAACCTTAACCTATTTTCAAATCCCTAAACCTAAACTTACACCTAATCTAATCTCAACTCCCTAACCTAAACCTAAACCTAAACTTGAAAACCCAAATTTAAACCCAATCCCGAACTCGAACCCGATTTCCTAAACCAAAACCTTAACCTATTCTCAAATCCCTAAACTTAAACCTACACCTAATCCTAATCCAAACTCCCTAACCAAAACCTAAACCTAAACTTGAAAACCTAAACCTAAACCCAATCCCGAACCCAAACCCAAATTCCTAAACCTAAACCTTAACCTATTTTCAAATCCTAAACCTAAACCTACACCTAATCCTAATATCAACTCCTTAACCTAAACCTAAACCTAAACTTGAAAACTCAAACCTAAACCCAATCCCAAACCCGAAACCGATTCCTAAACCTAAACCTTAACCTATTCTCAAATCCCTAAACATAAACCTACACCTAATCCTAATCTAAACTCCCTAACCTAAACCTAAACCTAAACTTGAAAACCCAAACCTAAACCCAAACCCGAACCCGAACCCGAATTCCTAAATCTAAACCTTAACCTCTTTTCAAATCCCTAAACCTAAACCTATATCTAATCCTAATCTCAACTCCCTAACCTAAACCTAAACCTAAACTTAAAAACTCAAACCTAAACCCAATCCTGAACCCGAAACCGATTTCCTAAACCTAAACCTTAACCTATTCTCAAATCCCTAAACGTAAACCTACACCTAATCCTAATCTAAACTCCCTAACCTAAACCTAAACCTTAACTTGAAAACCCAAACCTATACCCAATCCCGAACCGAAACCGAATTCCTAAACCTAAACCTTAACCTATTTTCAAATCCCTAAACCTAAACCTACACCTAATCCTAATCTCAACTCCCTAACTTAAACCTAAACTTGAAAACCCAAACCTAAAACCCGATCCAGAACACCGAACGATTTCCTAAACCAAAACCTTAACCTATTCTCAAATCCCTAAACTTAAACCTACACCTAATCCTAATTTAAACTCCTAACCTAAACCTAAACCTAAACTTGAAAACCCAAACCTAAACCCAATCCGAACCCGAACACGAATTCTAAACCTAAACCTTAACCTATTTTCAAATCCCTAAACCTAAACCTACACCTAATCCTAATCTCAACTCCCTAACCTAAACCTAAACCTAAACTTAAAACCCAAACCTAAACCCAATCTCAAACCCGAAACCGACTTCCTAAACCTAAACCTTAACCTATTCTCAAATCCCTAAACTTAAACCTACACCTAATCCTAATCTAAACTCCCTAACCTAAACCTAAACCTAAACTTGAAAACCCAAACCTAAACCCAATCCCGAACCACGAACCGAATTCCTAAACCTAAACCTTAACCTATTTTCAAATCCCTAAACCTAAACCTACACCTAATCCTAATCTCAACTCCTTAACCTAAACCTAAACCTAAACTTGAAAACCCAAACCTAAACCCGATCCCGATCCCGAACCCGATTTCTTAAACCTAAACCTTAACATATTCCCAATTCCCTAAACCTATAGCTTATAAGACCTAAAACCTTAACCTTAACCTAAACCTATAACCTTAAAACCAAAACCTATGACCTAAAACCTTAACCTATAACTTGTAACCTAAACCTATAACCTATAACCTAACCTTAACCTAAACCTTAACCAATAGCCTACACCTTTTTTTTTTTAAATTTTTTTTTAATTTTTTCAGAAGGTGGACAACTGCCACCGCTTGTATTAATCACAGGAAATTACAATCTTTCGGGTGTGGCTGAACGAAAAGGCCATAGCCCACACCTATCTTATGAGAATAGAAAACTGAAAAATTGAAAATAAAAAAACAGGGGCCTAAGAAAGAAACTGGTAGCATCACCCCACTATGAAAAACAGGAAAAACGGCTCGACTAGGCTGT
Organism: Magnolia changhungtana; assembly: GCA_030180095.1. Classification (NCBI taxonomy): domain Eukaryota; kingdom Viridiplantae; phylum Streptophyta; class Magnoliopsida; order Magnoliales; family Magnoliaceae; genus Magnolia; species Magnolia changhungtana. The sequence goes on from JASAUF010000158.1 coordinate 462,690, forward strand.
CAATCTGATCCCACCAAGCCCGACTTTATCCAAAAGGATCATGCCACGAACCGCAAGAGGGAGTGAGCGGGTATGAATATGGATCACAGAAATTTGAAGGCGGCTCCATTCCCATGTCAAACCATCGGCTGGGCCATTACCTTCTCTATGAATGTGGGTGAACAAAAAACTACCCAACTGACTTAAACGCTTGATCCTTTTCAACTAAGGTTGCCACTTCCAATGGGGCTTGGCGAGGTTTGAGAGACAGTGAACCATCAGCTCTGAGTTCGACTCCACAACAACCTTGTCAAAGCCCCTACCCAAACAGAGAAGCATCTCGTCATGAATAGCGCGGAGTTCAGCCAAGTTATTAGACGCAGCCTTGTACCCCGTAGAAAAAGCGAACAAGAAGTTACCGTTGTCATTTCTACAGATGCCACCCCCGCCTGAAAATCCAGGATTGCCCAACGCTGATCCATCCACGTTTAATTTGACCCATCCCGGGGAAGGCTTATCCCATTTCACCAGGGAAGTGGCAGCCCTATTTTGCACCTATACCGAATTCTTTTGCCTGTTGACGCGTTTCCAGCCAACAGCCTCTGAGAAATCAGCGCCGAAAATCATGTTTATCCACCATCTGATGCGGGCCGCTGATACCGCAAGATTCATTGCGGTGTTTTCAAAAACAGCCTTATTTCTGGACTGCCAAATCTCCTACAGAATCAATATCGGCAGCATATGGCGGACTCGACTATGGGCTGAACCAGGAGCCGAAGCGCTTCTCCAAAAAGACACCTTTCCAGCCACAAAACTATGGACCAGGGCCGGGATACCGCAAATTGAGCCAAAGTGGTTCCAGAGGGACTGAGCATGGCGACCAAAGAGAAAAAGATGGGGGATAGATTCCCGATGGGGAGATACATTCGTACCTTGGTTACAGCATCTGCACCTTGAGACCATGGAAACAACTTTATCTTGAATTCTATTGTCAACGGGGATCGCATGTTGTAGGAGTCTCCACATGAATATGGAAAACTTTGGCGAAAGGGAGTCTAACAAGATCCATGAAGCCCACATAGGCGCCGGAGAGGGGGACCTCAACAGCCGCCAGGCTAAACGCACAGAAAACCTGCCTGACTTTTCATGCGGCCAGAAGCATTCGGGAGGGTCATCAGATGTAGAGAAACCACCATTGATGATTTTGTCGCTGATATGCTAAGGAAGGAAAGCGAAAACTCGGGAAGGAGGGAAGGGGCCAGCTCGACCCATGACATCTCGTACTTTCAGATCCAAGAGGTCCGGGGGGATGGATGAGGGAAGATGGCGATGGAGGGGGCCCCTACCCATCCAATTTTCAGTCCAGAAATTTAAATTACCATCTCCAACAGTCCACTGGGTTGCCTCCGATAGAGAGGGAAACAAAGACCGTATTTTCTTCCACATAGGCGAAGAAGTTGAGGAGAAAAGCGCCACATCACTCGCGTGGATATCCCTGCCATGCTTGCATCTCATGATCTTTGCCCACGGGCTAGGAGGATCCCCAAACTGATCGACCATGCTAACTTGAGGTGCTGGGCTTTCATGACCTCATCCAAGCGTCTAATGCCCAGACCGCCCTCCTGGATGGGACGAGCAATCTTTATCCAGGCCAACTAGTGGTGTTTCCCGGTACCCCTCGGTCCAACCCCAAAAGAAGTTTGCGAATCTTTTTTCTAGCTTTTCCGTCACTTGGCGCGGGATATGAATCGCTGACATAATATGGATGGGAATACTGCTTAATACATGACGGATTAGCGTTGCTCTGCCTGCTTGATGATCAGGGTCAAATATTGCATATCAGACCCCAATCATTACCAGATTTTACGTATATGATAACGCTTAACTTCATATTTTAATTATATTTTTGTTACATGATGAAATCAGGAGCATTGATTGAAAATTGATGTGAAAAGCGTGGATTCGATGTTCCGAAGTCACCAGAGCATGGGATGGACTCCAGAGAACCAATAGTGAAGATTTTACACGCCTGGGATCTGAGGAAAGCACGCTAAAGGGGCTCGAAAAGGGTCCAGAATGCAAGATTACATGGTTGCCGCCATCCAATTGACTCGAAACTTCATACATGTGATGGGGGCCGTAAATTAACCGTACATATTAAATTTCAGCCATTAAAGATCTCGGGAAGTGGTCCAACAGACAGATCAGCCCATTAATCTTCACTTTGGGGCCCACCTGATATTTGGAACTGCCTCAAACTTGGTTTTGGCGGTTGAAAGTATATGAGGAAAAGGATGGACGGAACAGATTTCTCGAAACATCACAGTGGGACCTATTTACATGGCATGAGTGTGCACAAGACACGTGCCGGCCATTGCACCGCACCGCTGAACGGTCGCCGAAGAGGCGGCCGTGCTCCTTCCCTCTCCGTTTCAACGTTCTGTGAAACCGGCACCGGTCCTCAGTTGTGGGCCCCACACATCACCCAAATGCATGATCTGGGCCGTTCATCAGGTCTAAATGAAGACCATTAACACTGCCTAGGTGGCACAAATTCAAATGATAGCATAGATCGGTTTTTAACCGTACAAACGCAGGATGGACGGTAAGACAGAAAGCCACGTGGGCTGCACCGAATCCACCCAAAAACCAGTCAATTCCTACTGATTTTTTGAGCTGAAACCAATGGACGGCGTGGATTCTTGTGAAAATTCCAATAATGGACCCCACCATCATCGCAACGTCGGTTTGCGCTGTCAGCGTAACGGATGGACGCTGCCGGTTTTTGCGGCGGATTATGGGCCCCGTACGTCACCTGTCCGGCCGATCTGATCCGTTCATCTTGTAGAGTGGCTCGAGAACTTCAAAACCATGCTGATATTCTACTCCCATGCGTACACACGTGCGCGGTACAGAGGCCACAAACGGACTACTCTGTGACATTCAAAACTGATTTTGTTGAGATTTCTTCTGTGGGCCGTGTTAATGGACATTCAAAACCACCCATTCCTGACTGAAATTTCGTCCTGAATCCAATGGACGGGGTGAATTTTTTAGAAAATACCTCCGTGGGGCCCACCGATCACGGCTGCAAAAATTTGTACTCCGAGTCCTTCTACGACTCTGCCACCGACCCCAGCCATCCAGCAGCTATAAAAGAGGAGTTTTGGACGTGAGAAAGACATTCAGAACCAGGGAATTCGAGATCCAGAGCCAGGGAGAGAAGAAAGAGAAGAAAGACAGAGAGATTGATTGGTTTGGTTTTATTTTTTTTTATGAATTTTATTTAATTTTTTATGGATTTTATGGGTCACTAATCTCTCAGCTAGGGCTGAGATGAAGCCCATAATTTGATTAGCTCTTGTATTGGTTGATTTACTTTGAATATTAATTAATTTGTTTCTTTCTCTAAGTGGGCTTTATGGGTTTAAATTCTATACTTCTCCATCTATGAACTTGACCAAAGTATATATATGGATGTTGTATGGATGCTTATTATAGGTGCTTGTGTCTGATCAAGAACAGGTTTCCTATAAAGGAAGAAACAGGATGCTTTAATGAACTGTACATCCCTTATGCCTGACCAAGGATATGGGATATGTCATTCATGGCATTGCTTAAAGGAATTAGACAGTCTGTATGCCCGATTAAGGACACAGATTGTACTTTCCCTGTATAAGTGGTATCAATCTAGATCAAGGTGAATCAACAGACAAAACAAGAGTTAGGATAATTAGGGGTGGATTCGAAAGTCCTAGTGCTCTCTCTCTCTCTGATTGAATTTTCTTCCCTGTTCTTAATTGTTATTCCTCCTAAAATTGTGCTTAGTAGTTCATTCCATTATTTGTTGGATTAGTTAAGGAGAGCCATAGATTTGAATTGTGACAATTAGTCCTCGTGGGAACGATCTCGTAATACGTACCATATCTACATCTGATTCGTATACTTGCGAGTTTAAATATCATTTAAATCATATTGGTTTAAATAAAACATCAAGTTTTTGGCGCCGTTGCCGGGGACTGTTTCGTTCCAAATTGAATTTAGGATTCTCTCTTATCATAATTCATAGGTTAGGTTTTTTTACTACCTTTAGTCTTAGATTATTTATTTATTTATTTATTTTATTTTTAGAACCATTTTTCCTGTTTTGTAGGGTCGTTGATAGACCTTCTAACTTGGTAACTTCGTCCTAATTTCTTTACTTTCTTTATTTTATTTTTAGATTAGGTCTTATCCCCTAGATACTAACTTGTTTTGTTTTGTTTCGCAGGTTTTTAACATAGGAACTTCTACTATAGTAACATCTTTCTAACTTCTCCTTTACTTTTTGTATTGCTGTAGGATTTTGCTTTCTTCTAGGATTAGAGTAAGAGTTAGGGTTCTACCATGGAATCGTGGGTACGTGCATACGCTGAGATGGATAGGAGATATTGGGGAATGCCTGAGGGTTGTAGAATTCAACGTATACCTCAAGATTTCTCTCCATCGAGAACAGACATTGAGAACCGACTAGAGCGGTATGTTCCATCAGTTAATAGGGCCGTATACGATCGTAATTATGGGAATGAGGATTATTATCAACCATCATATTCTCTCATGTATGATCAGTATGACTATAACCAGTGGAACCATCAAAACTGGGAAGATGAACCAACAACATGTTGTAATAATTATTCTTTTGGATCCCATACCTTTGAGATCCAACTAGAGACGATCCAAGAGGATTCATGTTTTAATCTAGAACAATTCAACCAACATGTTACGAAAGTGATGAAATCATTAGAAGTACTCAATTCGCACATTGAAAGGATAGAGGAAGCTCGCTCATCCCAACTACAATCCAATCCAAAAATACAATGCGAGGAAAGTGATCCTCACTCGCTTTTGACGAAATCTGGAGTTTGGAATGAGGAGTTGGATTCCATTAATGAGCATACGGTTCAATTCCCCGATAAGTCGATTCAATGACTGTTCAAAAGAATGGTGGAGATACTTGGGTGTCTTTCAAATACAGTGATGATGACACACTTTCCTTACATGACACATAGGATCTCAATGATGAGGTTGAGGTTAGTTTATTCGTACCTCAACCAAATTTAGAATGTGAGGAAAGTGATCCCATCCCAGGTGTGCACTACATGGAAGTAGATGATGATGCATATTGGGAAGATGATTATGAATGTGCAACCCAAATTCCCTTCGAATCCATCTCAAATTTGGTCCAAGTCAATGATCAAGACGTACACGAAGTGGTCGGTCATAATGAGCCACTCCCCTCACCTAACATGTCTGATTTTAAGGTAGAGGACGGGCCCCTTACAACCGACCCTTCTAACTCTTGTGAAACGTATTTGGACCACTCCTCTGAATTACATGATGATATGATTCGGGAGATGGACGAGCTACTCGATATGACTCTTGAATTTGAAACCACCCAGTTGAGGCCACCATCTGAATTGTTGAATAATGACGATTCATCGCCTCTTCTGAGTAGTATCGATGAACAGAGTCCATACATCAATGCTTCGTATCGATCTTCAATCGTACGTACGTGCGGAAGTTTGGAGCAAGAGATCACACCTCCGTTTCCCTTCAAAAACGATGGATTCCTTGGGCAGATCATCATGAGCTCTAATGTGAAAAATGAGTCACTCTCAGCTGAATGTCTCAACTCTTTGGATGATTGCTTGACACACTTTGTAGATTCAAACGATCCCATGATAAGAGACATAGTGAATGCCTTGTAAAACAATATCTCGGTAGTCATCACTGACCGAGAGAACCCTTACTCTGAAACCCCTCTTTCCACAAATCCTGAATATTTACCATTAAGGGAGGAGGAGCTAAAAATTGAACCGAAGTCTGCTACTTCGGAATGTGTTGAGACTACGCCACTTTCTGAGAATTTTTCTGACTTTCATCTATGTGTAGTATCTGATTCACCATGGGATACTAACTTCGAAACTTCTTCTGTCGCAGGTGAATCATATATACTCTGGATACCTCAAGCACTTCAACGAAAAAATTTTGATGAGGTACATAAGTTTCTCTGGAATGTCATGCTCCAGGGCATCCAAGCCTATTGCAAAAATGGCTTTTGGATGATCCTGTTGAGAAATCTACTAAGAAACTTATCAAGATACTGGCCGGAAGAGGAACCTTGCAGCATGACTGAGTAGTTTTTCCCTGCTTTCTTCGGACTAGGGTAGTTTCCTTTATGCTATTTTAGGATAGACAGTAAACTTAGCGCTCTAGGGAGGCAACCCAGCCTTTTGTTTGATTATATTCATTTTTCTAGTTAGTTAGTTCAATGTTTGTGGGTAACATTACTGCAAACCCTCACGAGACTACAACTCGTCCACTAGGGGTAACCTAGGGGTTTAAAGGCTTGTTGCATACGCTAAATGCAATAGAGAGCACCTGCGAAAGTGGTATAGGTAGGATCTTCTTTTATTTTTCTTTTTGTTATTTTTGCTTATGTTGATTTCTCTCTTTTGCTCACTCGCTTTTACGTTGAAATTTTTTTTGAGAAAGCTTCTTGATTCTCCGTCCAGGTACTATCTTTCCCTCATTCCTCTTTTCTCCTCGTTGTCCTATGTGCATTGCTTGCTTATTTCTTTTACATTGAGGACAATGTAGATTTTAGGTTGGGGGTGGGAGACTAGGTTACCTAATCAGTATTTTCTTGGTCTTGAGCAAAATTTGTGAAAATTTTAAATTTTTTCTGGAATTTCTATTGAATTCAAAGTGATTTTGAAGGTTAGTTGTGATTTTAACATTACAAGATACGTGATGTTGGTAACTTATGACTCTTGGATTCGGCCATCTGCTTGATTTCACAGTCAATTTTGAATTGTTAATCCATGATTAGAAGTTGTAAACATTGATTGAGCCATGATTTCACATATCACATCTCGCTTACACATTAAGTTTTGGTTTGATAACTGAATGATTAACTTGGTAAAAAGAAGAATTAAAAGGCTAAGTCACATAATCGTCACCATAGGTTTGCTCCCTATAAGTGCAGATTTGATTCTCCATAGTTGACATATAAAAAATAAAAAAAAGGTTAGACGACAAGTTTTCGCCGTAGGTTTGGTCCCTATTGGTGAGAATTTGTTTCCCCTCATTTGCGTTACTGCTCATAAAGAAAACCAAAGGCTGGTAAAATGAAAAGTTAATCTGTGAGATAAGTGTTGGTTTCAAGTTTGGTTGTCACGAATTACTAATGATATCATGAAATTGACAATTGGATCTCTTAATGGTTATAAGCTGAGATTACACTATACACTCATGGAACTCAATGTCTACGATTGTTCAAATTAATGGATTAATATTATGAAATCTACCGAGAGCTTGATTCCAGGAGAAAAATTCCACACACCAATCATGAATCTTAGAATTTTCACATCTCAGCTATCTGTTCACAAGTCACTTGAGTTTCTAAGAATTGTCTTTTATTTAAAATTATTTTTCGCATGTTTTGCTCGGGACTAGCAAAATGCTGGTTGGGGGTTGTGATCAGGGTCAAATATTACATATCAGACCCCAATCATTACCAGATTTTACGTATATGATAACGCTTAACTTCATATTTTAATTGTATTTTTGTTACAGGATGAAATCAGGAGCGTTGATTGAAAATTGATGTGAAAAGCGTGGATTCGATGTTCCGAAGTCACCAGAGCACGGGATGGACTCCAGAGAACCAATAGTGAATATTTTACACGCCTGGGATCTGAGGAAAGCATGATAAAGGGGCCCGAAAAGGGTACAGAATGCAAGATTACATGGTTGCCGCCATCCAATTGACTCGAAACTTCATACATGTGATGGGGGCCGTAAATTAACCGTACATATTAAATTTCAGCCATTGAAGATCTCGGGAAGTGGTCCAACAGACAGATCAGCCCGTTAATCTTCACTTTGGGGCCCACCTGATATTTGGAACTGCCTCAAACTTGGTTTTGGCGGTTGAAAGTATATGAGGAAAAGGATGGACGGAACAGATTTCTCGAAACATCACAGTGGGACCTATTTACATGGCATGAGTGTGCACAGCACACGTGCACCGGCTGTGCACCGCACCGCCAGAACGGTCAGCGAAGAGCTGACCCGTGCTCCTTCCCTCTCCGTTTCAACGTTCTGTGAAACCGGCACCGGTCCTCAGTTGTGGGCCCCACACATCGCCCAAATGCATGATCTGGGCAGTTCATCAGGTCTAAATGAAGACCATTAACACTGCCTAGGTGGCACAAATTCAAATGATAGCATAGATCGGTTTTTAACCGCACAACGCGATGGATGGACGGCAAGATGAAAGCCACGTGAGTACGCACCGAATCCACCCCGAAACCACCAATTCCTACTGATTTTTTAGCTGAAACCAATGGACGGCGTGGATTCCTGTGAAAAGTCCAATAATGGACCCCACCATCATCACAGCGTCGGTTTGCGCTGTTAGCGTAACGGACGGACGCTGCCGATTTTTGCGACGGATTGTGGGCCCCGTACGTCACCTGTCCAGCCGATCTGATCCGTTCATCTTGTAGAGTGGCTCAAGAACTTCAAAATCATGCTGATATTCTACTCCCATGCGTACACACGTGCGCGGTACAGAGGCCACAAACGGACTGCTCTGTGACGTTCAAAACTGATTTTGTTGAGATTTCTTCTGTGGGCCGTGTCAATGGACATTCAAAACCACCCATTCCTTACTGAAATTTCATCCTGAATCCAATGGACGGGGTGGATTTTCCAGAAAATACCTCTGTGGGGCCCACCGATCACGGCTGCGAAAATTTGTACTCCGAGTCCTTCTACGACTCCTTCACACCGACCCCGACCATCCGGCTGAACTATAAAGGGGAGTTTTAGATGTGGGAAAGACATTCAGAACCAGGGAATTCGAGATCCAGAGCCAGGGAGAGAAGAAAGAGAAGAAAGACAGAGAGAATGATTGGTTTGGTTTTATTTTTTTTATGAATTTTATTTAATTTTTTATGTATTTTATGGGTTACTAATCTCTCAGCTAGGGTTGAGATGAAGCCCCTAATTTGATTAGCTCTTGTATTGGTTGATTTACTTTGAATATTAATTAATTTGTTTCTTTCTCTAAGTGGGCTTTATGGGTTTAAATTCTATACTTCTCCATCTATGAACTTGACCGAAGTATATATATGGATGTTGTATGGATGCTTATTATAGGTGCTTACGTCTGATCAAGAACAGGTTTCCTATAGAGGAAGAAACAGGATGCTTTAATGAACTGTACATCCCTTATGCCCGACCAAGGATATGGGATATGTCATTCATGGCATTGCTTAAAGGAATTAGACAGTCTGTATGCCCGATTAAGGACACAGATTGTGCTTTCTCTGTATAAGTGGTATCAATCTAGATCAAGGTGAATCAACAGACAAAACAAGAGTTAGGATAATTAGGGGTGGATTCGAAAGTCCTAGTGCTCTCTCTCTCTGATTGAATTTTCTTCCCTGTTCTTAATTGTTATTCCTCTTAAAATTGTGCTTAGTAGTTCATTCCATTATTTGTTGGATTAGTTAAGGAGAGCCATAGATTTGAATTGTGACAATTAGTCCTCGTGGGAACGATCTCGTAATACGTACCATATCTACATCTGATTCGTATACTTGCGAGTTTAAATATCATTTAAATCATGTTGGTTTAAATAAAACATCACTTGAGAAAGGAGCCTACCCGCCCAGCCCGACATTCTTCTATCTACCTTGTCCACTAGGGGTTGAAAATCCACAGATTTGATTTTCCCAGTGCAGAGAGGGGCACCCAAGTAGGTAATGTCACCCCTAGCTTTCTAGAATCCCAGGATGCGTTCAGTGGATCTGATTATAGCTGAAGAGAGAGCTGATGAACAGGTGAATCTACTCTTGCGAAGGCTGATTTTTTGACCCGAGACTGATTGGAAAGCATCCAGGAATTGATTGATACAACGAAGGGACTCCCGCTGGCCATTAGAGAAGAGCAAGATATCGTCGGCAAAAAGGAGATGGGACGTGCTTGGGCAGCCCCTACGGGTAGCAAACTGTTGACACCCTCCACTATTGATCATAAGATTAAGATTGACGGAGAAAGCCTCCATGGCGATGATGAATAGGGCTGGGGAAAGGGGATCCCCTTATCGCAGCCCCTTGTAGGATTTGAAGAATCTCGTCAGTTCCCCATTGATGAGGATAGAGAACCAATTGTTCCCCCAGCAATTCTCTAAGATCTGGACCCATCTCTGACAGAATCCGAATTTGAAAAGCACATGCTTCAAATAGTTCCAATTCACCCTATCATAGGCTTTCTCGAGGTCGAGCTTGAGAATGAGATTGCCTCCCTGGATTTTCCTGTTGATGTCGCGCATTAATTCCTGCGCTAACGCAATATTCTCCACTATTGATCTTCCTTTAACAAACGCACCTTGTTCCTGCGAAATCATTTTAGGCAACAACAAGCTTAATTTGTTAGCTAAGAGCTTTGCAAAAATTTTATAAATAACATTGCATAAGCTTATGGGCCGGAAGTCAGCAAAACATGCGGCTTCTGTGGACTTTGGGATAAGGCAATGAGATTTGAAGTAAAAGCTCTTGGAAGTGCGATCCCCTCCATGAGATCCTTTGCTGCTTTAAGGATATCCGCGCCAATAATGTCCCAACAAGAAGCATAAAAAGCCCCCGAGAAGTCATTAGGACCCGAGCCCCCTCCCTAGTAATAGCAAACGTAGCGGCTTTAACCTCCTACATAGAGGGAGGAGCAACCAGGGAAATGTTATCTTGATGGGAGATGACCTGGGGGATAGCTTGAAGAAAATCAGCGTCGAAATCAATGTGCTCAGCTTGAAATAGCTCTTCGAAGTATTTCACTGCTTCATCTTTTATCTCCTGAGAAGAGGTTAACAGCTCCCCTGCCCCATTTTTGATGGAAGAAATGGTGGATCTTCTATCTCTTTCATTCGCATAGGAGTGGAAGAACCGGGTGTTTTTATCTCCCTCTTGGATCCATGAGATCCTAGATTTTTACTTCCAAGCCTCCTCCATGGACAGAAGATGATTAAGCTTATGATTGAGGTCAGCGTATTACCTGGAGAGGGCTTCAGAGGGGGCCGATTGCATGTAGAAATCGATCCCTTCCAGCTCATCTTCAGCTATTTGGATCTGGAGGAAAATGTTGCCGAATATTTCCTTGTTCCACATTTTAAAGATTTGTTTGGACTTTTTCAATTTAAGCTGGATATTAATCATCGAGTTTGAGGAACATGTACCCTCCCAAGCCTTATGAATATACTGATGAAAAGAGTTATGCAATGTCCACATCGAGAGAAATTTGAAAGGTCTGACCTTTGGGGGCTCCTGGGAAGGGAATATTAGACAAAGCGGCGCGTGGTCGGAGTTTATACGAGGGAGATGTTCAACTCGAAACCGCGGAAACGCAGAGACCCAACTAGTATTGAGGAGTACCCTGTCCAGCCTCGCCCAAGCTCTAGCATTACCTTCACCGTTGTTGCACCAAGTAAACCGGTTGCTGGTGAATCCCGCATCAATAAGGTCGGACTTGTTAATCATATTAGCAAACTCCTCCATACTTGAGCCATCCGCCACCCGTCTCCCTCTTCTTTCGTTCGGATTGATCATCGCATTGAAATCACCTCCAATGGCCCAAGCACCTTGAACCGAACGGCCAATATTTACCATTTTGTCCCACAGCGTTCTCCTCATAATTTTACAACATTTCGCATACACAATCGAAATGGAGATGGGGACATTCCGGGACGGAGGGGTAAAGGACAAAGTCACCATCTAATTTGAGGCTGAGATGGACAGGGCATTCAGTTGGTTTCGACAGAAAACCCAATTTTTTCCCCCCTGTTCACTGTTGGAGAATGAAACATGAAAGCCTAGCTTTAGGCCGAGAGCTGCCCTTTTGCTATCGGCTAACATAGGTTCGGAGAGCACCAGAAGACAGGGATTAAATTTCTTTACCATCTGTTTAAGGGACTTGATTGTAAACGCATTGCAGATCCCGCGTGCATTACATATAATGGCGTTATCCATCTGTAACACTTCCAGAATTTACGGCCCGACGCTTTAGCTTCCTCAGTCTAGAAGTCCAGTTTCCCTTTGTGTATAAGTTTCTGTTTCTACTCAGCAATCTGTCTCCCCTAACCACCGACAGATATGCCTCTTCTAGCTGAGGCCCAAGCTCTACTGAGTCCTGTGCCCTGATCTCCCCAGAAAAAACATGGTCCTGAAAAGTTGTTGGGCTGACATTACCAACTACTGTGTTCCCCGTAGGAACACTAGCATGCCTAACTACTGTGGGGAAATAGTGGGAGAGGTCCACCTCAAGGGTCGCTCTCTCCCTGAACGAGTTAGACCTATCCCGATTGTTCACTTCGCTGAGAGTGTGACTCCTGTGACAAGGAGGGCTGCTACAACTGAGATCCACCATCCGCACCTCAGATCCTACCATTGCATATTTATCAGGAGGGACATTTCCATCCTTATCAATCTGATGGGTGTTAGTAAGCTAGGAGTAGGGCTCTGAACCCATCAGTAATTCGCCCTGGGAGGAAGAGACAATTTCTGACCTTTGGGGGGTTTGATGGACCTTAGCCAGACCATTGTCCCCATCCAACAGCCACTCAACCCGAAGGTGCCTTCCCTCTGAACGCTTGCACAAATAGCGTTCCATGGAAAGTGGAAGATTTTCCATATTAAAAGACGATCCAGATTTCCGAGGCTTGGTCCCGAGGATGAGCATGGTCACTAATATTCCCTGCACTAGCCCCTGCTTCTACATTCTCAGGCTGTCCCATTCCCAAATGACTATCCGCTTGGACCTCGCACTGTTGTGCTTGGACGAAGTGCTGCAGACCGATGATCGGGTCTTCTTCCCCTTGAACACCAAAGCCCTGATCTAACATCTGGTTTCCATGATAGTTCAGCAAACAAAGATCATCAGGTTATATCAAATCCATAGGACTCAACTCGAGCACCTTAGACGGATGAGCTTGAACATAAGGCTACAGCCCACTGTTTCGACAAGGAAACAAATGTATTTGATTTGGGAGAATTATATTGTTTAAACATAAAAAATGGAATAGTTACAAAGACAATCACCACACTTTATTGATTCTAAATTCATTTACATCCTCTGGTATCCCTTGATTCTAAGATAGTTTACAAAGAATTTATTATAAATGACAATTATTATAGCTAAATATAATTTTTTGGCAGCATAACGGCAATGATCTCAATCATCTCCAATGACTTAGGAGGAATAGACAAGTCGTTCAACAGTCTTCAAGAGAACGAAGATTCCGGCAGCATTTCGGTGCTATTTCGGTCATCTCCTGAAACTTAGGAGGAATACGTCTCTTTGTCGATGATTCTTCCTTTTCTCCTGAACAAGAAGAACTTAAAGATTTGAAGACTCTAGCCATTCCAACAAAGCATAATGTAGCCCATTCTTTGTTATAGGCATCCGGCTGTCGGTTTTGTGGTCCGTGCAAATGACATGCTTTGCGTAGGTCCGCGCAAACCATAGAAGCCCAATGCTGCTTTGCGCGGGTCCGCGCAAACTTCAGGAGTCCAATACTCCGCACCTTCTGTCTTCTTCTTCGTCTTTCTTCCACTCTGAAATCTTTGAACCCCTTTTTAGAGAAGGAACGGGGTATTTATAGACATTTTTACCAGTGGAAATCTCTGTTCTGGTCGATGTGGGACAAAATAACATCCAACCATTCTTATCGCAGCGTCATACACTTTGCGCAGACACGCACAAACGACATGCTTTGCGCGGTCTCGCGCAAACTATCAGTCCCGCGCAAACTGTCTTCATTGATCGCCCCATGCAACCCGTTCATTTTGCGCAGTCCGGCGCAACCATTTCTCTTTGCGTGAACCCGCGCAAAGTGGTCCTGAAGCTGATTTCTTGATCTTCAAACTGATTTCTTGATCTTTCTCGTCTTCACTTCCTTGCTTATTTTATGCCTCAACAGATGCCCCCTTGATCCGTTCTTTATTTTTCCAGAAAATCAAAGAAAAGGATCAAATCACTCTTTTTCTGTAGGGTTTGCGCGACCCCGCACAAAGCTCCGGTCGAGTGCCGTACTCGATCAGAAATATTATAAATAGTCTAACTACTTAGTCATTTTCACGAACTGCCTGTGCTGAAACTTTGCTCTAGCGATTTTCTTCCGTGCAAACCTCCCACTTTGCGCGCCCCCCGCAAACCATTTCACTTTGTGCGACGTCCTTTGAACTTGGAGATTTTTCGCGCAAACTATATACTTTGCGCGGACCCACGCAAAGTACTTCGTACTTAGCCAATTTTCTTTTTTGAACTGTTTCCAACACTTAGCCATTTTCTCTCTTCTTCCTTTCTTACTTTGTCATCTATCTTCCTTCATATTATTTTCATGGCTCGTATTAAACAAGCAGCCCGTCTTGTAACTCCTTCTGACTCGCCTTCTTCTGATCAACCTCCTGCTAAGCGGACAAAGACTACTTCCAGAAATCCTGCTTATTTTAAAGAACCTGTTCTTCCCACATTTGACTTCTCTGACCGTATTAGATCTTTGCCTTCCCCCATTCACAGATCCATATCATTAGGAGATATCAAATGTCCGCCTAAGCATGGCAGAGAATATGACTGGGACGAATGGTTAAAGACCACAGCTCATATTCGTACTGATAGTGAGAGACCACCTCTCCGTGAAAATACTCCCCCTGCTTCTCGTCTAAAGAAAACTTGCCGCAATAAGGTGAAAGAATTTGCAGAAAAGATCAACGAACACAAGAAGAAGAGGCTTCAAAACTCGTGGGACTCAGTACGAGTTGTTGAAGGTATCATGAAATTTGACAACCCTCATGCGGAGGGCATGACAATTATTCCAATCAAGGTATATCGCCATTAGTCCATGCTAGACTGTGAGTCCAAAGATTACGTCCATGGCGAGAGGTTAATGTATACTGAATCGTGGGCCTCAAGAGAGCCACGGATTCTTGAGGGAATCATTCGAACTCAGAAGCCGCGACAGAGGATAGGAGAAGCTCATCCCATGATCTTCTTAGCTCCTTTCCACAGTCCTCATGATCTCTTTCCTTCTCATTTTTATGAGACAGTGTGACGGCGCTTCAGAGATCGAGAACAACTCTGGGGACAAGCAGAATTCCGCATCAGAGGCATGTTAACTGCTCGCCGCTATTACTCTGAATGGGCGGAGGCTATATTGTTGAAGCATACGAGCACTCTTGCAAAGATCGGCCTTTATGATGCAATAGAAGTGACCTCCAAATACTTCTATAGGGAACCCAATATTTTGAAAGGCTTCCTTGAATACTGGTCGCCTACAACCAACTCCTTCCATTTACCTTATGGTGAAATGAGCATATCACTTTGGGACCTTCATCGTATAGCCAGTCTCACAATAACAGGCAAATTCTATGATGAATTCATTCCGACAAATAGAGAATTGGCCTTTGTATCTTCTCCAGACCGCAAGCCTTCCATCTCTGAGACTACCATAGAATTGTTCAAACAAATGGGCAAATTTCCCAGCTTCCACAAAATTCCCCCTCTACAATGGCTGGCTCATTTCTCTAGGGGTCTCAGGTACTTATCAATCTGATAATCGACTTCTTCTTTATATTCTTACTATTTAGCCATTCCTACATATCAACCTCCTCATCTTTATTTTCTTTGAAGGTTTCGCGACTGCCACTCTAAAGAACTAATAAAGCTTCGAGACGCAGTAAGAGGAAGGCCAGAATATAGCTCTTTCAGAGAACTTGCAGCGTTCTTGGCTAAGTTTGGTCGTATTGCCCAGTTCCAAGTGGGCAGATGCTGTTCGTCCAAGCGTCTTCGTTGTGACTGGTGCTTTAGCGGAAGGACATAAATACTCTCTTGCTCCTCCAGTATTATGTTCTATTTACAGGGCCCTTGGAGAAGTAGCTACCCACGTAAAAGACCCGATTCTTGGAGCTTCGTCTGCACATACTTCTTGGCATTATTTTACTGGGTGGCTTGGAGTTTATTTTCCTTGGACTTTTGAGGCTCCAGAGCAAGCATATACTCATCCTTCTCACCTTCCACTCTGGTTTTTTCAGCAAAGAGCAATGACTAAAAGAGCATATGAGTGGGTAGCCAATAAAATTCAAGATGATGACCATATAAACTTCTTTCAGTTTCGCCTTTATTGCTACACCGAAGATACAGATATGGTGGACAACGAAACACTTACTGCAGCAGAGAGAGCTTTCTTCTTTTCTATTCGCTCATGCAATTTACCTCTTCGGGAAGGGACGGAATTCTGGAGAGAACCTTACTACCCCAGTCGCTTTGCTCGTCAATTTGGTTATGATCAAACTGTGCCACAAGACTGCGGGCTGGTTACTAGAAAAATGCGCTGTTATGGAACTGGTCCTCTAAATTGGGCCATGATATGGAAACAGTTGCTGAATGGCTGCGTTGGATCTCTTTTCATAATTCCAAGCTGTGATCGCATAGTCCGTACATCATATAGCTGGATGAGATGGTGGGATCACCAATCATATTTGGTCGCTAAATGCTTGCCAGTGGATTCTTCTATCTTTCTTCATCCGCCCAGGCTGAAGGGCAGAAATTTAGAAAGCGGAATCGGCTATATTTCAGAAAAGAGCCATGCATCTCATCCTGGAGAAATTTGTAGGAATATATCATTGGAAGATCCCATCCGTGAAATCAAGCCCATCAATACTTTGGATGGATGGTTTGCCCACGGAGATCTGAGAGAATTTGAGAAATCTCGTCGGGACTCTTCAAACCAAGCTGCAGATGATGCTGAAGGTACATCTTCTCCAATTCCTGCAGAGACTACAACGGTTCAAGAAGGACCAGCTATTGGTACTTTCATATCTCCTCCACAACCCCTTGGTCCTAGTCCATCTTCCCCGATGACTAGATCAAGAACGCGTTTGCAAACATCATCCCCTATTCTTCCAGAAAGAACCCGCCAAGTATCCGCTTCTCCTATAGTCCAAGAGCCTGCACTGGAGAGCAGCCAACCCGTTTCTTACAAAGGGAAGCAGGTTATCGTTGAAGAAGTTGACGAAGAGATTTTGGAAGATGAAAGTTCAGCTTCATTGTCAGATACTACTGAATCTTCACAATATGAAGACAGCGGAGATAACGACAGTGGTGAAGATAAAGATGATGACTTCGAAGAAGGTGAAGTCGATATTGGCGGAGATAAGGAAACAGCTG
Source organism: Magnolia changhungtana (assembly GCA_030180095.1). Taxonomy (NCBI): domain Eukaryota; kingdom Viridiplantae; phylum Streptophyta; class Magnoliopsida; order Magnoliales; family Magnoliaceae; genus Magnolia; species Magnolia changhungtana. The sequence continues at coordinate 479,934 of JASAUF010000158.1, forward strand.
CAAAGGAAGTTGAGATGGAATCTTCCCCTGCAACCACCAAGGCTCTTCCTAGTGTAAATGTTCTTACTAAATCTCCTGCAGCTGAGGAAGATGAAGAGGAGCTTTTAGATTATGGCGAATATGGGTATTCACCAGGTAAAGGAAACTTAATTTTCATATGTATATATTAATTTATATTTTAACAACTATGATTTATTTAAAATCATTGTGTCTCCCTTTTTTAGGTGCCCAAGTTGCAGAAATAGGTGCTATCTCTTCAGTGAGCCCTTTTGTGGTATCTTCACCAAGAGCACCCGTAGTTCCATTGGTAGTACAGAGAGTAGTGGCTCGTGAAATCATATTTCCAACAGAAACTACAGACTTGCCAACTCTGGCTACCAGAGATTCAAGCACGGAAGCTAGAGCACCATCTTTTGCTAATATGGTGGAACTTGGTCCTTCCATAGCTCAGGGAGCTTCTCCTTCTATTAATCGTATTTCAGTGACAGGTACATATATATACGTTGATTATCTTTACTCGAGACTATATATTTCATAATAATATTTTGAATATCCTTCTTCTTTTGCTATAGGAACTCCTTCTTGTAGCGGTGCGGCTAGTTCTGATTCTGTAGCTACTACTTCTGAATTGTCATCCTTTGTGAAGATCCCTGTTCATAAAATGCTTATGGTGAAACATTCCTTGTTAGCAATAATCCATATCTTCAGAAATCCTGATCAATGGTTGGACTTGGATGTTGCTATAGAGATTCTGGAGAGCTCTGCCAAGATGGCTAGAATCAACATATCTCCTTTACGTGATTCACTCCTCAAATTTCGTGATTCAGTAATTTCCTTAGCGTCAGTAGAGAATGTTACAATTGCCCTTGAGATTTTAGAGTGTAGAAAGCAACTGGCTTCATCTCAAGAACAAGCCTTTCTGACAGCTTCATCAATTTCTAAACTTGAACAAGAGCATATGATTCTTCAAGATCAATTAAAGATTCATATTGATGAAAGTATGACTATCCAAGATCGTATTGCAGCTCTAAAGGAAGAAATTTCTCAACTGGAGAGGAAGAATCATGAGTAGGTCTTAATCATTCAAGATGTTGAAGAGAAGATACGGGCGAATGTTCAATCCATTGATATTGAAAAATCTGCACAACTTTAAGGTAAAGAAATGATTGCTTCTTTGGAGAATAAACTTGCTGGCGTTCCTGATCAGGCAAACTTATTTTTGAAGACAAATCTAAACATGATGCAGCTCAGGCACAATTGAAAGAAGATTTGCGCAGATACTCAGAAGCAATGGGGATTACAGAGGATCTTTAAACATGTAATTTTGAACATGTAATCTTTGCTTTCATGTTTCTTGGACATAATTTATTTTGCTTAACATATATTTCATGATAGTATTTTGGGATGTTCATAATGGTATTTTCCACCTTGCATATTGATGATATTTATACTAATATTATCAAATTATATTTATATTTTATATAATAATTTCATTACATCCTTTACAATTTCTAAACCTTTTATGCTTTGTTAGTGCGGGATTCTCTAGGTGAGTATTTAAATTGGAGGTACTAAGTTTCAATTTAATTAGCCACACACAGTTTATGCTCATGAGTGTGGAGCGTGAGCACACACATAGTTTAAGCTCATGAGTAGTGGAGCATTTATGGGTCTTATGTGATGGCCACTGTAACTCTCTAGAGTTCGCTTTTGGGCTTCTCACTGCCTTGAGCTCACGGCCAAGGTCCATCAGAGGGACCCATTGACGCTACCGGGCGGTGAACTGTTGGTTTTACGCACAGGGTTGGCCACGGTAACTCTCTACAGTTCGCAGGGCTCGCAAGGCTACCTTTGGGCACCAAATCTAGGGTCGCCAGTCCATCAATGAGTAGGTTTAAGTCCTTCCTCACGAGTTACTATTGAAATCAAACCCTAGACCTGGAGGGTCTTACACACGGTTGGCATAAAGCTCGCACTGCGGCCCCTGTTTTCTTCGTCTGCAAGGTCGAGCCCATTCACGGGAGGGCATTTTCATCCATTCCCCGTGGCATTGTCGGAAGCTATACAGACGGCATGGGAGTTACGGTGACTAGTCTTCGCGGATTTATGGCCTTTTAGGCTTTGAATCCTTGACTTCGTCAGCTGCCCGCATGGGTGCGCACGATGGTCTTCGCGGGCTTTTTAGGGCCACTGACTCCTCACCGCTGCCTGAATGGCGATCTTCATAGGTCTTACGTATAGTTGGCCGGCACTTTTAGAGCTTGATCCTTTGAGAGCATTTTTTTTTTCGAGCTTGATCTTTTTGATTTGGCTCAATTTGGCTCTTTTAGGATTTGGCTTGGCTATACTGCCTCTTTGATTGATATTGATATATCCTTGCTTTTGATAGCATCTTCAGCAAGATCCATGCCTTGTAAGGCAATAATATATATATGATCATCATCATTTGCAAATATAGTAGATATTTCTGAAATATCTTCAAGAAGACCCATGCCTTGTAAGGCAAAATATTTCCAGCTTAGATAATATCTTCAAGAAGATCCATGCCTTGTAAGGCAAAATATTTCAAGCTTAGATAATATCTTCAAGAAGGTCCACGCCTTGTAAGGCAAAATATTTCAAGCTTAGATAATTTCTTCAAGAAGATCCACGCCTTGTAAGGCAATATAATTTTGTCAATATCTTTAAGAGAATCTTCAAGATGATATTAACTTTGTCAATCTTATTTGATGATGATGATGATCATATATATATTTTTCAGATTTGATGCTTGATAATTGACATGCTTGTGAATTTCTTCTTCATAGCTTCTTTTATTGACATATAGACATGATCTTATTCATCCTTGCCCCCTATTGATACAGAATCATTATACCGATAATATTCTGGGTCAAAATCCAGATATCTATCTTTACGGATAATATCTTTTGATGAAACGGGTGTTGACAAGTATACTGATACCCTGTCCCTCTTGATTTGTGATTCTATATGCCCCATTGGAGAATACTTCTTTTACCACATATGGACCGTCCCATTTAGGCTCGAACTTGCCCCCTGTCCGGCGAGTGACCACTATAGGTCTTTTCAACATTAACACCATATCCCCTTTTTGAAAAAGCGAGTATTTAACTTGTTTATCAAAGGCAACCGATATCTCGCCTGATATGATCAGAACCTTCTTGGTAGCAAGACGTTTCTCATCGAGCAGATCTAATTCTTTCAGTCTTATTTTTACATTTTCATCATCTGTTATAGATTGATGTACTGCTATTCGGAGTGATGCCACCTGCATTTCAATTGGGATAACTGCCTCCATACCATAGATTAATGATTACGGTGTTGCCCCTGTTGCTGTACGATGGGTGGTTCTATAGGCCCATAATGCTTCTTGTAACTTTTCATCCCAATCGCGCTTATTGCCTGTCACCGTTTTTTTCATTATCTTGACAATTGTTTTGTTAAACGCCTCTGCTAATCCATTGGCCGGAGGATAATAAGGTGTTGAAAAAGAAAGCTGAATACTGAACTTTTGACATAACTTTTCCATGCCTCTATTTTTAAAAGGGGTGCCATTATCAGTGACGATCTTTTTCGAAATACCATGACGGTATATTATAGCATGCCGGATGAAATTGACCACGTCTTTCTCTTTAACATTACGCAAGGCGACTGCTTCGGTCCATTTGGAGAAATAGTCTGTTGCTGCCAGAATATACTGTTTTCCTTTAGATGAAGGAGGATTTATAGGACCAATTACGTCGAGTCCCCAGGCTGAGAAAGGCCAAGAAGCAACAGACTAATGTAATTCTTCTGGAGGAACATGTATTACATCTCCGTGTATTTGACATTCATGACACCGCTTTGCATATTCTATCGCATCTTTGAACATAGTGGGCCAAGAATAACCCATTCGATGCACTCTATGGCATAAATTTCGGCTGGCTTGATATGCTCCACATTCACCTGAATGTGCCTCCCGCAGCATTTGGTTTGCTTCTTGCTTGTCTAAGCACCTTAACAGCATTCCATTATAAGATTTTCTATACAATACTTCGCTGCATATGACAAATTTGCCTGATCGCTGTTTAATCTGCTGTCTTTGTGCGTTATCTTTTGGCAAGATATTATATTTGAGATAATCAACAAAAGGCTGACGCCAATCATCTGTCATTACCTCCAGACAGGATATAGGCAACATTTCAACGGTTTCTTCGATAACCTCTGCAGATGGCAGGAATCTTCTTTCTTCTATAGTTACCTGAAGAGGACTTCGGCTTGTGCAGGATAGAGCCGCTGCCAAACTGGCTAAAGCATCTGCTTTTGCATTCTCCGACCGCGGTATGTGTTTAATTTCCACATAACAGAACTGTTCAAGCAACTGTTGTGCCTTCCGATAATAGGGCAGGAGTTCTTCTTTCCTTACTTCAAATTCTGTTGTCAATTGATTTACAATCAATTTAGAATCTCCAAAGATATGCAATAATTTTATTTCCATTTACTGGGCTATTTCCATTTCGATGATAAGAGCTCTGTATTCAGCTTCATTATTTGTGCATGCGGTGCCCAACGTGAAGGAGTATGGTAACAAATCGCCTTGAGGTGTAATGAATATCACTCCTGCCCGCGCTCCCGATACTTGATCAGCACCATCGAAATACATTTGCCAAAGATTCTGAGATTTAGCCAACATAACCCGTTCATCTGGGAATTCATCTTTAATTTCCTCACTTTTTGCTAAAGGATGTGCTGCGAGGAAGTCTGCCATAGCTTGTCCTTTTACTGCTGTTCACTCCCTAAGTATAGGGTTGTGATGTAGTAATAAACTTGGTAAGACCGAGGTCGAATCCACAGGGACTGAAACCTGTACGTAATCTGAAAGTAACTAGAACTAGAACTAGAATGAGATGCAATCTAAATCAGATAAAGATGGAAGGAATAATGATGAATTTATAATCTAAAAATTAGGAAAAATTCAGAAAAAGGGAAACTAGGGTGCCAAGGATCCACTTGTAGAGATCAGGGAGAACTACACTTGATTCATGAAAATCAACTAAACTTCCTTTGATGTAGTTTTGAAAAGATGAAAGGTCTATGAATTAGAATGGATTCCATCACCAAACCATACCCAGGAGACATAACAAACAACAGAATTAAACTAATTACCAACCAATCAATGTATGAAGGTTAGGAAGGGTACCGACATTCAACCATGCCCAGGAGACGATGGTGAACAACAGGGCTTCCTGACGTCATAAACATAAAAGAGAATAGGAATACTCAAAGCCATCGCAGACCCATTGTAATTTCAGTCACAACAGACCATTAAAAACTGAAAATATTCCTATAATAATCAAATTATCATCAAATTCAGTTCAATTTAACATAAATAAAAAAAAACATAATGAAAACTCCCATCTCATTGCAAGCTTCACCTCTTAGCCCTAACTAAGAGGTTTAGCCACACATGAGTGGACTAGATCTCTTAAACAAAAGAAAATAAATAAAATAAATAATAAAAATAAAAGAAAAAGAAAAGAAAACAATCTACTCTCTCTCACGTCCCTGCCTCCACGTCCAAGCCCAAGCCTCCACTTCTCTCTCTCTGCCTCTTCTACTTTTATAGCCAGCAAGAGAGAGGTCGGTGCTGAAGAGCTGGAGTCGGTAAACATCCGTTTTAGAAACTGCCTGCAAAGGCTTTTACGCAGCCAGGAAAACAGTCTTCCAACTCCCTCGGTCCTTACTTCCTTCTCAAAGAAATATGTTCCCTGAGGTGTTTCGGAGTGGCCTACATGATGAATGGTGCAGATCAACCATCGGATCATCGTTGAAATCACATCACATCCCGCGAAAGACGGACTGCGTCTAGACGCAAACAGGGGCGTGCGCTGATCGCACTGCGACTCTGGTGGGGCCCACTTCAGTATTATTTTGACGAATCCACTCCGTCCACCGCATTACCCTCGAAATTTTGATCAGGAAGGGTCGAATTCTTTTCAGTTTTGGTGTGGCCCACAGAGCTTTTCTTGCTGTCGTTCAACTCGTGTTTGAACAGTTGAAAAACCATCCTCCGCTGTAGTCTGAAATTCTGCCACCTAGGCAGTGGTAATAGAGGCCACGCTGAGCTAATGAACGGTCTGGATCGGACCTGTGATCGGTGATGGTGGCCCACAAACAGCCACCGCAGGCTCTGTTGCGAACAGAGCCCTTGCGTATTGCTGTGCGTGATCTGTGGAGCCCATAGTCCTTCGTGATTAGAAAATACATGTCGTCCATTATCTTGGTCTAAAAAAACCGGTCTGATCTGGTCCATTTTGGGTGGTTTCTGACGTGGCCCACTTGATTTTACAATCTGCCATCCGACTTGCACTCGGTCGGTATTTCTTTTTGTATGCGAGCATGGGGTTGGGAAAGATTCCTCTGTATGGTTGATCTGACCTCTTGGATATAATGAGCGGCTTGGATTATAATTTGGATGATCATGGTGGGCCACCGCTAGTCTCAGTGGACGGACATGCGAAAGGCAGAAACACGGGAGTTGCCTCCTGATTTTTACGGTCAAAGGCGGTTTGACCGTCTTTGGTCTTGCCGTGCACAGCTAGTGTTCTCGTGCCCTATACACACACCACTCAAGGTGGGGTCCACTACGATGTTCATTAGAAATCCGCTCCGACCATCCATTCTGTCATATCATTCAAGCCATGGGGACCGAAGATGAAGCGTATCCAGACATCAGGTGTGCCCCACTTAGTGAATCAAGGGGCTGACCTGTCCGTTGGGCTGCTTCCGCGATGATCCGATGGATGAATTTCGACGTGTACGGTTAATATATGGTCTTCAGGTCTTGTATGAAGTTTCGAGCCAATCAGATGGTAGAAATTCCGTGATCTTGCACCCTGGACCCATTTCAAGCAACTTGAGCATAAAATACTTGATTTTCTCGAATCTCGGCCGTGTAAATCCTTCGATCTCGGTCCCTTGGAGTCCATCCCTTGCTCTGGTGACTTCAAAACGTTAAATCCATGCTTTAAGCTCCCTTTTTCAGTCCATGCTTGCAAATACACTCTGCATCACAACGCGATTAAAGCGGGCCATTAAATGGCATCATATTTGTAAAATCAGGTAATTATTAGGGTCTGATATGCAATATTTGACCCTCAACACAACCCCCAACCAGCATTTTGCTAGTCCTGAGCAAAATATGCGAAAATTAAGTTGAGAATTACGAAACAATTCTTGTGAAGCCGAGTGATATTTTGAAAAACAATCCAGATATGAGAAATCTTAAGATTCATAAATGTTGATTATCAATTTCTCCTGGCCTCTCATGCACGGTGAATTTCATAATCAAGTTCAAATATTAATCCATAAACTAGAATAATTCTAAACATTGAGTTTCATGGGTGTAAAGTGTAATCCCAACTTTCAACATTAATATTCAATTCTTTATTTGAGGATATCGTTGGAAACTAACAAGAGAATTCATGATAACCAAAGCTTGCCTCAAAGATCATCTCTTCATTCCTTCAGCTTTTGATTTTTGATTTTTGATTTATTTATTTATTTTTTATATATTAAAAGTAACACCAAGAAGGGAATCAAGTCCTTACCTATAGGGAGCAAACCTATGGTGAAGATCGTACACCCAACCCTTTTCACATATTATCCATGGGGAATCAAATCCTTACCTATAGGGAGCAAACCTATGGTGAAGATTATTCGCCCACCCCTTTCCAAAGGCATTTGTAGTTTCTTTTCTTCAATTGATCATGACGGGCAACTGTTCAGGCTGGTTCCTTCCTATGGTTAGTGATTACCAAATTAATCCTTCAATATTAAACTAAAACCTTAATGTGTAAGCGAGATGTGACATGTGAAATCATGACTCAATTAATGTTTAAAACTTCTAATTCTGGATTAACAATTCAAACCTAAATGTAAAATCTAACAGAAACTGAATCCAAGAGTCTTAAATCACCAACATCACGTATCTCGCAATTCTAAATCAAAAATAGATGTCAAAATCACTTCAAAATTACAAGAATTTTTAGAAAAATTTAAAAATTTTCACAATTTTTTTTGCCCAAGACCAAGAAAACACTGATTAGGTAACCTAATCTCCCACCCTCAACCTAAAATCTACATTGTCCTCTGTAACGCCCCGGATTTTTGCCAACCTGGGATTAGACGTCCTTAGGCAATGGGTCGATCCTAATACTTCATTAACTTGTCAGAACTGAATCTCAAAGTCTAAAGCCGCCTTTGAACTCATTTCCTTCACAAATCTCACCCTTCACCACCTTGATCTTCCAATTTTTCTAAGAACTTTTACCCTAGACACTATCTTAAACTAGTTAAGTATCATAACTTGGATCACCTCATATACAAACTCCAAAGGCCTGAGTACCACCTCGACCAGAAATCACTTAGGACTAATTCCTTTAGAAATTTGACAAAGTGAACTAGGTGCTAAACTAGATTAGCCATGAAATCCATTTGAATCGCTTTAAATATGATCTGCAAGACCCAAAACTTGCAGAATCATTGACGCTAGGTTATCCTAAAATCTAGGATCAATCTCATTAACCGGCTGCTCTCGGGAGCATCTCAAAATTTCGTATCTGATCTGGACCGCACATTGGGAGTCCGAACAATATGAAGTTAAGGACTTAGGACCGCCTCACTGGGCTTGACTATCATCTCAAAAATCAGAGTCAGCCGATGTCCCACGGCCATTCGTTTGGATCAGGAGCGAGGGTGTGTGAAAAACACTATTCCCATTCCAAAATAAATATACGGAATAGTGATCGGCACCATTCGCTTATGCATCGATATTAAGCAACAGGCCGTCGAGAATCAGACCAAATTACACCCTCGGATCAGGAAAAATTTCAGGAACATTTACATGTGCTTGGAATTTCGGATCGTGGCCCACTGACTGTTGAACTGAAAGTGGTCCGCCACATGCAATTTGGAAATCCGATCGAGTCGAAAATGTAATCCCACATTGATCCATGTGTGGTAAGCTTAAGTCTGACGTTTGGCTCAAGGAGGGCCACCAGAACCTCTCTTTTGAGCTGGAAAAGTGACGAAATACCTATATTAGCAGTAACCCTTGAACATGAGTCTATTTCGGTGAGTTTTGAGACTATATAAGGACCTTAAACCCTCTCCCATTCCAGCCATACGAATTTGGATTTGAGAGAGGGAAAAGAGAGAGAAAGTGAGGGAGATGTGGAAGGGACTCCCTGCCGTACTTCCCTACCGCTCCACGGGCTGCACCGCCTCCTTCCAGACGCTTTCCCGGCGATACCGACTCTGTTTTAAGGTAATAAACCCTAACCCTAACCTGTTTGGAGGATTAGACAGTTGTAGGTTATGAAATAACTAACCTGTTTCGTTCTTTAGGCTGCCAAACTCCCGTATACGGAAGCTAGACAAACCTATCGATTCCGTTGCGATTCTACGACAAAAGGTGCGGACTTTAGGTGTATACGTTATGGTTTTCAATGCTTTCAATGTCAGATAATGATAGATTCATGATCTACATGCAATTGCACATATACAAAGTGCTTTCCGTTTTCAGTTTTGATTAGAATTGTAGAATTTAGAATTTCACATACTCTAGGTATTCGTATAAAATACCGTATACGTATTTTTTATGAAAATGTGGTTGACATGTTTATCTGTCGTATGGATATATGACGTATGGATAAAATACTTATTTGGCGAAAGGATTCGCCTAAATACATGTTTACTAATATATACCATGTATGTAGAAATACGGTATTGTAAGAAGTACCGTATACGGGTATATTTTAGCGATGTGTTTGTCATGATTAATTGTTGTATAAATATATTATGTACGTATAAATTAATTGCTTGGCGAAAGGAATCGCCGTATTACAAGCTCCCTTGTAAATACTACGTATGTTGAAATTGTGTATACTAGAAATACCGTATATGTGTGAGTTTTGGAAATGCAATTGTCATGATTATTTGCTGTATGATTATGGTATACATGGATAAAACAATCACTTGGCTAAAGGATAGCCCTAATACATGTTTTGCTAACATACACTATGTATGTTGTATTAGTGTATTCTAAGTGTTTGTGAAAATGACTGAATGGGTATATAATCCCCATTCGTGCTTTCATATGACTAATTGTCATGGATTCATGATTGTTGTATTGGCGATACCCTTTTGACGAAAGGATTTGCCTAAATCACGCCATGGCCAATAGACACCATATATGCTAAAATGTGTGGCCCAAGTGTTTGTGGAAATGCTGAATAAATATGGAACTTGGATTCTGCTTGCCATGACTATCGTCATGGGTGTACGCGTGTTATGATTGGGGCAACTCTCTAGTGAAAGGATTTGGCCTAATGCCTATGTGATCGACATATGTCATGTATGTTGATGCATGTTTGTTTTAGTGTTTCTTGAAATGTCGAATGAGTAGTAGTTAGCAAATTGTGATGTATAAGGGTGTTGAGATGTGAGTCTCAATCTCTTTTAATTATGTGTATGATCTCCTTGGATTGTTGTGTAATTAGGAATTGAACATGTATAAACTCATGCTTGTGTTGTGATTCATAACATGCTCAATGCTTTATATTATAACTATGTAATGCATATGTTTAAATTTATATTTACGTTGTATGATCCGTCATGGGTGATGGGGAGCGGGCAACGAGTGCGTCTGGCTTGACCACAGCGACCCTAAACGGAAAATACCATACCTTGATTGTATGAGTGGAATCTTGATTCACTCTTTGCTTTATCTATCGCACTTGATTGTGTTTGGGGCTATGATTATAGTCCGGACAATCGGTGCAGTGAATTCGTGGTTGCGATTCATTTGCCACGTGAGATGTGTTCGACGAACCCGAGTCGTACTTCCATTGGAGATAGTGGTTGGCCACGCGAAGTGCTTATGCACTTCATGTCGTTCAACTTGTTGTGCGCTCGAGCTAGCCGAGCTCGTCAAGTAACCCGATTTGTCTAATGTATGTTCACCATGTTTGGTCGCCTCTGCTTGAACCTAGGGTACCAAACTTACCAGTGAAATCCCTTTTAACCATGGTACCTCGATCCGCTAAGACTCATGAGCCGGGCATGGTGGTATGGGACACCGTGGTCGGATTTGTCGGCCTACGGCTGGGGCCACGTGCCTCCCGTAGTGACCGGTGAGCAACCGGACTCGTGAGCCGATTATGGTGGTATGGGACACTATATTCGAAATTTGTCGATACTTACGGCGAGAGCCGAGTACGGTGAGACACGTGCTCGTCTTTGACGGCGACGAGTCCTCGTAGTATCTTCGAGTATACTCCAAGGTCCGTGATTGGCGATGAGTCTTTCACGAAGCGGAGTATGAGTTGAGCCGAGTACGGTGAGACCTGTATTCGAGCTGACGGCTAGTGATTGAGCCGAGTACGGTAAGACCTGTACTCGAGCTGACGGCCAGCAATTGAGCCGCATACGTTGAGATCTGTATCCGCGCTGACGGGTGACGAGCCCTTTACGATGCCTTCACTATGCTTCTCAAACCATAATATCGTATGAGATTAACTAGGATTGACGACCCTAGAATGGATCATGTTTGGGAATGATACAAGGGAGGTACCTTAGTTTTCCAATATTGTTGTTTGAAATAGACTAATAATAACTTGGTAATCATGAGCATCATCGCACCGCATGTGCTTTGTAGATGTGGCGCACTGAGGGAGTAAGCATTCGCGAACGTAAGATGATGTCGCTTGAGGGTGGTTTGGCAAGGGCATACAGCATCATGTCATTTCATTTTCGCACTTAATAAGAGTAGTTAGAAATGTTTGATTTGTACTGCTTTATCATTACTGCTTGGTTGAATTGATAACATGTTAACCTATGCTTTCTTGTTCCACTTGAGTTGATCACTCACTCCCACGTTACGGGGACGGTGTTTGCAACACCAACCAGATTTGTTGAGTTTCTGGTGATGGCGATGCTTGTGAAGCGAGCCGGACTACTTCTGTGATGATAGGAGGAGTTCTCCTATCTGTATCTCTCTGACAGGTCAATGAAGACCTGATATTGTATCGACGGGGCTATGGTACATGGGATAGGAGGCATTACACTTCCTCACATTTGGTACATTTTATAACTGCACTTGCATTTATTTAACCTGGTAATGTTATCACACTCTGGAGACTCATCATAAGTTATATATTTTATCTATCTATCATGAGTCTTACGCTTGCAAATTTAACTATCTACGGAGTATGATATCTTTGTTTTGGCTTAATCTCACTCATGTTCAATGCACGAATACAGTCAACATTCAATCATCATTCATTTTGTTGCATAAGTGATGTTCTGGAACTCGGGAGTTGAGTTTATGTTTGACCCCCGATTTTCAGGGCGTTACATCCTCAATGTAAAAGTTATAAACATGCAATGCACATGAGACAACGACAGTAAAGAAAAAGTGATGGGAAGATAGTACCTGGATAACGAATCGAGAGAGATTTTTCAAGAGATTGCTGGGAGAGAGCAGGTCAGTACAAGAGTGAAACAAAAAAAAATAACAAAACAAAAATCCTACCTATACCACTTTCGCAGGTGTTTTCGATTGCATTTAGCGTATGCAACAAGCCTTTAAACCCCTAGGTTGCCCCTAGTGGACGAGTTGTAGTCTCGTGAGGGTTTGCAGCAATGTTACCCACAAACATTGAACTAACTAATTAGGAAAATGAAATGGAAAGAAAAACTGGGTTGCCTCCCAAGAGTGCTAAGTTTACCGTCTATCCTAAAACAACATAAAAGAAACTACCTTAGTCCTAAGAAAGCAGGGAAAAGCTACTCGATCATGCCGCAAGGTTCCTCTTCTGGCCAGTATTGTGCTAAATTTCTCAGTAGGTTTCTTAACAGGATCATCCAAAAGCCCTTTTTGCAATAGGCTTTGATGCCCTGGAGCATGACATTCTAGAGAAACTTATGTACCTCATCAGAAATTTTTCGTTGAAGTGCTTGAGGTACCTAGAGTATATACGATTCACCTACGACAGAAGAAATTTCAACGTTAGTATCCCATGGTGAATCAGAGACTGCAAGTAGATCAAATTGAGAAAAAATTTCAAGAAGTAGTGTAGTCTCAACACATTCCGAAGTATCAAACTTCGGTTCAATTTTTAGCTCCTCCTCCCTTAATGGTAAACATTCAGGATCTGTGGAAGGAGGGGCTTCAGAGTAAGGGTTCTCTCGGTCAGTGATGACTACCGAGATATTGTTTTGCAAGGCATTCACTATGTCTCTTATCATGGGATCATTTGAATCTGTAAAGTGTGCCAAGCAATCATCCAAAGAGTTGGGACATTCAGCTGAGAGTGACTCATTTTCCACATTGAAGTATGTGCTGATCTGCCCAAGGAACCCATCGTCTTTAAAATTAACCATAGGTACGCTCTCTTGCTTCAGCCCTACACAGACAGATAGAGGGTTAGTAGACGAAGTATTAAAGTGCGGACTCTGTTCATTGATACTACTCAGAAGAGGCCTGGACTCGTCAAAATTCAATAGGTCAGTGGTGACCTCAACTGTGTGGTTTCAAATTCCAGAGTCGTATCGAGTAGCTCGTCTATCTCCCGAATCATATCTTCATTTGATTCAAAGGAGTGGTCCAAACATGTTTCACAAAAGTTAGAAGTGTCGGTTGTAAGGGGCTCGTCCTCCACCTTTAAATCAGACATGTCAGGTGAGGGGAGTGGCTCATTATGACCGATCACTACGTGTTCGTCTTGATCATTGACCTGGACCAATCTTGAAATTGATTCAAGGGAAATTTTGGCTGCACGTTTATGATCATCATCCCAATACACATCATTATCTAATTCTGTGCAGTGCACACTTGAGATGGGGTCACTTTCCTTATATTCTAAATTCGGTTAAGGTTCGAATAAACTAACCTCAACCTCATCATTGAGATCCTGTGTATCATGTAAGGAAAGTGTGTCATCATCACTGTATTTGAAGGACACCCAAGTATCTCCACCATTCTTTTGAACAGTCATTGAGATCGACTCATCGGGGAATTGAACCGTATGCTCATTAATGGAATCCAACTCCTCATTCCAAATTCCAGATTTTGTCAAAAGTGAGTGAGGATCACTTTCCTCGCATTGTATTTCTGGATTGGATTGTAGCTGGGATGAGCGAGCTTCCTCTAACCTATCAAGGCGTGACTCAAGCTCTTCTAGTAATTTCCTCATGTCAGCAGAAGAGTCTGTGTTACTTTGAAATAAATTCTCTTGGATCGATTTTGGTTGAATCTTAAAGGTAGGGGATCCAAAAGAATAATCATTATAATAGGTTATTGGTTCATCTTTCCAACATTGATGTTTCCACTGATTATAGTCATACGGATCATAGGTGGGAGAATCTGATGGTTGGTAATACTTATTATCACTCATAATATAATCACGCATTGTTTTCTTTTTCTCAGATGGGTGATAGTAATTCTCACTCCCATAGTTATGATAACCCCAACATTCACGTACTGTCCGTGGGTGGAATTGTTCTCCGTATATGATCGCGTAAGGACTTCTTAACTGGTGGATCTTCATATTCCGGTCGATTCTCGATGATAGTTTCAGAAAAGTTTTGAGACATTGGTGGATTTCTATCATAATCATCATCCCAATATATGTTATTCTTCTCAGCATACTGACGTTCCCACTCGTGCATATACATGGTGAAACCCTAACTCTGAGTCTAATCCTAGAATAAAATAAAATTCCTACAGCAATATGGAAGGTAAGCAGAAGAGAAGTGAGAAGGATGTTACCAGAGTAGAAGTTCCTATGTTAAAAACCTGTAAAACAAAACAAAACACGTTAGTATCTAGGGGATAAGACCTAATCTAAAAAATAAAGAAAGTAAAGAAATTAGGAGGAAGTTACCAAGTTAGACAATCTATCAAAGACCCTACAAAACAGGAAAGTTAGTTCTAAGAAAGAAAAATCTAAAATTAAAGTTAGTGAAATCCTAATCTTAATCTAATTCTAAAACCAATTAATTTCAAAAACACGTAGCCGTCAGTCCCCGGCAACGGCGCCAAAAACTTGTTCACTCCCCAAGTATAGGGTTGTGATGTAGTAATAAACTCGGTAAGACCGAGGTCGAATCCACAGGGAATGAAACCTGTACGTAATCTGAAAGTAACTAGAACTAGAACTAGAATGAGATGCAATCTAAATCAGATAAAGATGGAAGGAATAATGATGAATTTATAATCTAAAAATTAGGAAAAATTCAGAAAAAGGGAAACTAGGGTGCCAAGGATCCACTTGTAGAGATCAGGGAGAACTACACTTGATTCATGAAAATCAACTGAACTTCCTTTGATGTAGTTTTGAAAAGATGAAAGGTATATGAATTAGAATGGATTCCATCACCAAACCATGCCCAGGAGACATAGCAAACAACATAATTAAACTAATTACCAACCAATCAATGTATGAAGGTTAGGAAGGGTACCGACATTCAACCATGCCCAGGAGACGATGGTGAACAACAGGGCTTCCTGACGTCATAAACATAAAAGAGAATAGGAATACTCAAAGCCATCGCAGTCCCATTGTAATTTCAGTCACAACAGACCATTAAAAACTGAAAATATTCCCATAATAATCAAATCATCATCAAATTCAGTTCAATTTAACATAAATTAAAAAAACATAATGAAAACTCCCATCTCACTGCAAGCTTCACCTCTTAGCCCTAACTAAGAGGTTTAGCCACACATGAGTGGACTAGATCTCTTAAACAAAAGAAAATAAATAAAATAAATAATAAAAATAAAAGAAAAAGAAAGGAAAACAATCTACTCTCTCTCACGTCCCTGCCTCCACGTCCAAGCCCAAGCCTCCACTTCTCTCTCTCTCTGCCTCTTCTCTTTTTATAGCCAGCAAGAGAGAGGTCGGTGCTAAAGAGCTGGAGTCGGTAAACATCCATTTTAGAAACTGCCTGCGAAGGCTTTTACGCAGCCAGGAAAACAGTCTTCCAACTCCCTCGGTCCTTGCTTCCTTCTCAAAGAAATATGTTCCCTGAGGTGTTTCGGAGTGGCCTACATGATGAACGGTGCAGATCAACCATCGGATCATCGTTGAAATTACATCACATCTCGCGAAAGACGGACTGCGTCTGGACGCAAACAGGGGCGTGCGCTGATCGCACTGCGACTCTAGTGGGGCCCACTTCAGTATTATTTTGACGAATCCACTCCGTCCACCGCATTACCCTCGAAATTTCGGTCAGGAAGGGTTGAATTCTTTTCAGTTTTGGTGTTGCCTACAGAGCTTTTCTTGCTATCGTTCAACTCGTGTTTGAACGGTTGAAAAACCATCCTCCGCCGTAGTACGAAGTGCGCCACCTGGCGGTGGTAATAGAGGCCACGTTGAGCTAATGAAGCAGTCTGGATCGGACACTGTGATCGGTGATGGTGGCCTGGCTGACCACCCGCAGGCTCTGTTGCGAACAGAGCCCTTGCGTATCGCTGTGCGTGATCTGTGGAGCCCATAGTCCTTCGTGATTAGAAAATCCATGTCGTCCATTATCTTGGTCTCAAAAAACCGGTCTGATCTGGTCCATTTTGGGTGGTTTCTGACGTGGCCCACTTGATTTTACAATCTGTCGTCCGACTTGCACTCGGTCGGTATTTCTTTTTATATGCGAGCATGGGGTTGGGAAAAATTCCTCTGTATGGTTGATCTGACCTCTTGGACATAATGAGCGGCTTGGATTATAATTTGGATGATCATGGTGGGCCACCGCCAGTCTCAGTGGACGGACATGCGAAAGGCAGAAACACGGGAGTTGCCTCCTGATTTTTACGGTCAAAGGCGGTTTGACCGTGTCTTTGGTCTTGCTTGCGAGTGCACTGACTAGTGTTCTCGTGCCCTATACACACACCACTCAAGGTGGGGTCCACTACGATGTTCATTAGAAATCCGCTCGACCATCCATTCTGTCATATCATTCAAGCCATGGGGGCCAGAAGATGAAGCGTATCCAGACATCAGGTGTGCCCCACTTAGTGAATCAAGGGTGACCTGTCCGTTGGGCTGCTTCCGCGATGATCCGATGGATGAATTTCGACGTGTACGGTTAATATATGGTCTTCAGGTCTTGTATGAAGTTTCGAGCCAATCAGATGGTAGAAACCCCGTGATCTTGCTGCGGCGTGAAACTCTATTGGTTCAGGATATTTAGCACTGGCTTTGACTCGAAATGTTCCTGGAGCGGCTGCAAATGGCTTACATCTTTCGATATTGGGTAAGGGCATTGTGTAATTAGACTGTAAGACTTTCAGCTGTTCTATCGATAATAATGTTAACGGCGGTTGTCCTGATTATCTCAGGTGCTTTGGTACAAAATAAAACTTCTTTCTTGCTTCTGCAGTCCTAGAAGATTCTGCCCTTTCTTCTCTATCTTTATTTATTCAGACATTTTTGAAGACTCTTTTTCCATCATCATTTCCCACTTCCTCGGAGAAACATTTATAATAGTTAGCATCCGCAAAGAAAGACTCAGCTTCTGTATAAGGTTTCGCATCGGCCATTACTTTACACTTGCATTAGTCATACAAGATTACTTGAAACATTGGTGTAGAGTAGAAGGTACAATATTGTACTGATGTATCCACAGCCTTCCCAGGAGAAGGTTATATGTCGTCACAACATTTATAACGTGACATACAATAGTAGTGATTAATTCTCCCACTTCGATATTCTTGTGATTTTCTCGAGTGCGCGTTGTCCATCTTGATTAAACCTTGTATCATCATTCCATTTGAGGCAAGTGAACGAGCAATGAAAACCCAATTTACTAATCATGGAGAGTGGCAAAAGATTTACTGCAGACCCATTATCTATCATAATCCGTTTTATCTTCTTTTCACAAATGTACCCTTCTATCATCAATGGCCTGTTATATTCCATTTCACCAATTAAATCGTCTTCAGAGAAAGATATTACTGGTAAACAATTCACCTTCTCATCGCTTCTTTCATTCTTCATTTCTGTTAGTAAAGCTTCTCTCACATTGTGATCAGACAGCGCTTGAATCAAACTCTGCTGAAATTCTTCTGACAACTTGAGCGCATCATAAATACTTAAATGTGCCGGTATACCCTTCAAGTGGCTAACTACATCATAAGCCACTTTTGTCGCTGCATCTTCATTTCTACTTTTATCCTCAGTATCTTATCTTTCAGTCACTTCTTTCCTTATGATTCCTGCTTTTTGCTTTACCGGACTCGTTATTTGCTTCCCTGATCGCAACATAATCATTGTTGCATTTCTTATCGACCTTTCCTCTTTCATTCCCTGAGTCTTTTCTTGTATTGACAATACATTTACTGTCTCCCTTGCATTCTTTTCTTTGCTTCCGCTGGTTATTATATCACCTCTGTTTATCATTCGTGTATGATGCATTTTAATGTATAACAATTTTCCATCGGATGTCCTACTAGGTGATGATAACGGCAAAAGTTTCTTTCTCGAGTCCTCGTCACATCTTCAGGGCGTTTTGGTTCTGGTAATTCCAGGGTACCTGCTTTTAACAATTGTTGCATCATAGGCACCACGTCCTCTTTATCAAACTCAAATCCTTCATGAGAATCGAGCATTCTGAGCTTTTTTCCGCCGTATCTATCTCTTGATTGATTCCAGCCTTCTTTTCCTTCCGGCCCTTTTGTCTCTTGAGCCCCTCGCATCTTGATTTTTCTTATCTCGGTCGATGATGTTGACGGTTGTCCTGCCAGGTATTCTTCTGACAGTTTCATGATGAAATGCCGGCATCTTACGAGTCATCAGTTCCAATGCATGGGCTTTAGTAGCCAAATCACGAAAGGTTCCGATATCAGCGCTGGTGAGTCCAAACGCGATTCCTGTTTCCATAGAGTTCAGACACATTTTGGCTTGTTCCTTTTCTTCTGGCAACTGCCTACACGATGCCCCTAGTGTCTTCCATCTGTCTATGAATTTTTTAACTGGTTCTCCTTCTCGCTATTGTACTGAAGCTAATTCTGTGATGCTAACATCGCGCTCTGACGAGAAGAAGTTTGACATGAAAGCATCTTGCATTTCTTCCCATGTGTGTATAGATCCTGGTGCTAAATTTTAATACCACATGAAAGCTTTACTTGTCAATGATGACCGAAATAAGCGTAAACAGTATTGAGGTATCGTGGAGAAATTTCCCATGCTGGTGATGAAATGCATCAGGTGTTCTTCTAGTGATCCTTCCCCATTAAATTTTTGGAAATCTAGATGCTTAAAATTGGCCGAAAACGGAACATCCTCTACCTCTCTCGGGTAGGGTGTTCGGTATCTGAAACGACCGGTATTCGCGTGCTCCCTTTCTATTCTGATTGCTTCTTCGACGACTTATCTTACGTTATCCTGTGTTATAGCTCTTGTCACTGGAACTGACCCTCGCGATCCTATCCCTTGCAGACGGGAACCTTCAGGTTGGTTCTCCTATCCATTTGTCGCTCCCATCATAGGTGGAGCCACTATCTGGGCTACATTATGTGCCAGAGTTGCCAGAGCTTCTCTGAGGTTCCGGCATTCATCCATTAGCACTCTTTGTGTCTCTGCCATTTGATCAACATGCTCTTCAGTAGTTGGTCTATTTCCTTGACCCGTCTCTGCCATATATACTACAGCCTCTTAACTGTTTGTCGAAGCTATTTTTTGAGTAAAACGAGAGTATGTTGACGTAACAGGGCTTATAAAGAGGGGAGGAATTGGAGTCTCGTTTGACTCTTGTGTACTTCCCATGCTTTTAACTGATCGAGGTGATACAGTTATAGGCGAACTTGTTTGAGGTGATACGGGCATCGGTGATCCTATCATCAGTGCTTTACCTTTCTGTGCTTCTGTCCATTTGGTCCTTGGGGTGACCAAAGCTGGAAAATCGTGCGACGAGAACTGCGGAGCAGCTTGTTCAGGATAAATCGCCGGAGGAGCGAGCTCGGGTTTTCTTCTTGCTATGCTTCGCGTGATTGGTCCCTTAGTTCTTGGTACAAGCAATTTCACCTTGCAGTTCTTTAAGGTTTTTGCTTTCATCTTTTTTGACAAGACCAAAGTCCAGTTCTCATCACTTTCTTGTGGTTGAGGTGAAACGAAAATGACTCCTGCTGTTACTTGAGTCACTTTGCGCCTGCTTGTAGTGCTTGCTTTCGTACGCTCAGGAATTTGGTTTGGCGCATATTCAATTACGAACCTAGTAGCGGTGAACCGAAAGTTCACTTTTCTTGCAACATTGGCCATTAGCAATGTTATGTGATTGAATTTGGGTACCTTCAATAATAAAGCATACATGAATTTAGTATGCAAAAGATTAAGTAAACTATTTTAGAGATGAAGGGGAGGATGTTCCCACTGAGAGTCGCCATTTTGGCGTCTGATAGACGCCAAAAATAGTGATGAGAGTCTTGCAACTTTCCTAATGTTAGTGTTAAATAAGATAAAAGTCCCCAGCAGAGTCGCCATTTTGTTTCGACAAGGAAACAAATGTATTTGATTTGGGAGAATTATCTTGTTTAAACATAAAAAATGGAATAGTTACAAAGACAATCACCACACTTTATTGATTCTGAATTCATTTACATCCTCTGGTATCCCTTGATTCTAAGATCGTTTACAAAGAATTCATTATAAATGACAATTATTATAGCTAAATATAATTTTTTAGCAGCATAACGGCAATGATCTCAATCATCTCCAATGACTTAGGAGGAATAGATAAGTCGATCAACAGTCTTCAAGAGAACGAAGATTCCGGTAGCATTTCGGTGCTATTTCGGTCATCTCCTGAAACTTAGGAGAAATACGCCTCTTTGTCGATGATTCTTCCTTTTCTCCTGAACAAGAAGAACTTGAAGATTTGAAGACTCTAGCCATTCCATCAGCATAACAGCCCATTGCTGTTATAGACTGTCCAGCAGCCGGTTTGCGCGGGTCCGCGTAAATAACATGCTTTGCGTGGGTCCGCGAAAACCATAAAAGCCCAATGCTGCTTTGCGCGAGTCCGCGCAAACTTCAGGAGTCCAATACTCTGCACCTTCTGTCTTCTTCTTAGTCTTTCTTCCACTCTGAAATCTTCGAACCCCTTTTTAGAGAAGAAACGGGGTATTTATAGACATTTTTACCAGTGAAAATCTCTGTTCTGGTCGATGTGGGACAAAATAACATCCAACCATTCTTATCGCAGCGTCATACACTTTGCGCGGACATACGCAAATGACATGCTTTGCGCGGTCTCGCGCAAACTATCAGTCCCGCGCAAACTATCTTCATTGATCGCCCCACGCAACCCGTTCATTTTGCACAGTCCGGCGTAACCATTTCTCTTTGCGCGAACCCGCGTAAAGTGGTCCTGAAGCTGATTTCTTGATCTTCAAACTGATTTCTTGATCTTTCTCGTCTTCACTTCCTTGCTTATTTTATGCCTCAACACCCACACAACATATCATGTTCCCCTTGGGAGACAGTAACCAGCATAGATTTCTGCGGAGCTTGATTAGGATGATTAGAAACCTGCAAACTTGAAAGATGACCCTCCTGTCGGCATGGAGAGGTACCTGGTTGTAGTAGGGGAGGCCGATCAGGCTCTTGTTGATCTTTCAAACAACCTGGGCTAACAAAATGCGCAGCTCCAGTTCCGTACTGAGCCCCTGACTGATGGACATTTTCAGTGTTAGCACTTCCCCCTGTAGCGGCATTGTCACAAACACCTCCTGTACCGACTCCTCCGCCGCTATCTTCACCGCCAACTTCAGAGATAAGCAGGGTTCCGCCCTCTATAGTGGTGGTGCTACCCGCGTCCAAGGTGGACAAACCACCCTCTCCCCTATGAGTATTATTAATTTTCTCATAAGGAATACACTCTGGGGCCCATTGCCTGTGGTAGCGCCCAAGTAGAACTAAGGACTCCTGGGTGAGACCCCACAATTCCTCTGCGAGCCATTTCGGCCCCTGCTGAGGCATTACCACAAACATTTGCTGTGGGCCCGGTGGGCCCATGAAACCTTCTTAGTACTCACTCCTTAGTTCTTTCAGCCGTTGAAGGAGTGGAAAGATGAGAAGCTCTGAAGCTGAACGAGAGGTTCCGAGCCCACTAACATTAGAAAGCAAAATGGGATAATCCTTCCCTAGAACTTGTAAACGCAGCACTGGTTGAAATTCACACCCGGACGGGGAATGACTTTGATTCTCGCAAACACCTGGAAGAACCTAAATCTCGAAACTGGGTCTATTTGGACGATCTTTCCGAAATAGTTCGCCAGGTCGAGGATCACGGACTCGAACCAAGCGTGTGTTGGAATCCCTAACAATCGGATCCAAATGCCATCACCCCCAATGACTTCTTCAGGATTCCACTTTTCTATGGAATGAAGCCCCATACTACTTTGAAGGGCAGCATTTCCTTTGAACGCATCCAGATCTGCTGCAGATTTGAACAAGATCAAGAATTTCAGAGCTGAGATCCGGAAAATCTCGACCTCAGAAGATTTAAGCTCCGTCGTTTTCAAAGACTCATATAGGCGATCAATACAAACATCTCGGGCCAGCACATACCCACCATAGATAGATTCAGCCGCCGAAGCCGATTTGCCACTGCCCTAGAATCGGCGATGGTGGAAATCTCGGACTGCACTTCCATTGCATTATGCACGATGGTGGTTGATCTGCGAACCACACTGAGAAAAGGCTGAGCAGTAGATGAGACCCTCTGCTGGTGTTCTGATGAGCAAGTGGGAGGGATTTCGACCCTGCTGGTGGAAAGGCTCTTCGCCCAAGTAATATGAGCGACCCTCCCATCAATGCGGTGTTCATGGAGACAGTGGATAGCATTCAGCGCATCCTGTTCATAGCAGAACCGGATAAACATAAAACCACGAGACCGATTTAACAGTCGATTCCAGGGAATGAAAACGTCCCTGATTTACCCAAATCGCCCAAAAATTCAGAGGAGGTATTCTCAAACCTAAAACCTAAACCTAAAACCAATAACCTACAACCTAAACCTAAACCTAAAACCTAAATGTATTCTCAAATCCCTAAACTTAAACCGACACCTAATCCTAATCTCAACTCCCTAACCTAAACCTAAACCTAAACTTAAAAACCCAAACCTAAACCCGATCCAGAACCCGAACACGATTCCCTAAACCTAAACCTTAACCTATTCTCAATTCCCTAAACCTATAGCTTATAACCTAAACCTAAACCTAAACCTAAACTTAAAGGAACTTAAACCTATAACCTTAACCTCAAACCAAAACCTATGACGTAAAACCTAAATGTATCCCCAAATCTCTAAACCTAAACCAACACCTAATCTAATCTTAACTCCATAACCTAAACCTAAACCTAAACTTGAAAACCCAAACCTAAACCCGATCCATGAACCTTGGAACCCGATTTCCTAAACCTAAACCTTAACCTATTCTCAAATCCTAAACTTAAACCTACACCTAATCCTAATCTAAACTCCTAACCTAAACCTAAACCGAAACTTGAAAACCCAAACCTATACCCAATCCCAGAACCCGAATAAGATTCCTAAACCTAAACCTTAACCTATTTTTAAATCCCTAAACCTAAACCTACACCTAATCCTAATCTCAACTCGTAGCCTAAACATAAACTTGAAAACCCAAACTTAAAACCCGATCCCGAACCCGAACCTGATTTCCTAAACCAAAACCTTAACGTATTCTCAAATCCCTAAACTTAAACCTGCACCTAATCCTAATCTAAACTCCCTAACCTAAACCTAAACCTAAACTTGAAAACCCAAACCTAAACCCAATCCCGAACTCGAATGATTCCAAAACCTAAACCTTAACTTATTTTCAAATCCCTGAACGTAAACCTACACCTAATCCTAATCTCAACTCCCTAACCTAAACCTAAACCTAAACTTGAAAACCCAAACCTAAACCCGATCTCGAACCCGAACACGATTCCCTAAACCTAAACCTTAACCTATTCTCAATTCCCTAAACCTATAGCTTGTAACCTAAACCTTAACCTAAACCTAAACTTAAACGAACTTAAACCTATAACCTTAACCTAAACCAAAACCTATGACATAAAACCTAAATGTATTCCCAAATCTCTAAACCTAAACCAACACCTAATCCTAATCTTAACTCCCTAACCTAAACCTAAACCTAAACTTGAAAACCCAAACCTAAACCCGATCCCGAACTTGTTGGGAACCCGAACCCGATTTCCTAAACCTAAACCTTAACCTATTCTCAAATCCCTAAACTTAAACCTACACCTAATCCTAATCTAAACTCCCTAACCTAAACCTAAACCTAAACTTGAAAATTAAACCTATATGAAATTTCGAACCCGAACCCGAATTCTAAACCTAAACCTTAACCTATTTTTAAATCCCTAAACCTAAACCTACACCTAATCCTAATCTCAACTCAGTAACCTAAACATAAACTTGAAAACCCAAACTTAAAACCCGATCCCGGGAGAACCCGAACTACGATTTCCTAAACCAAAACCTTAACGTATTCTCAAATCCTAAACTTAAACCTCGCACCTAATCCTAATCTAAACTCCCTAACCTAAACCTAAACCTAAACTTGAAAACCCAAACCTAAACCCAATCCCGAACTCGAACCCGAATTCCTAAACCTAAACCTTAACCTATTTTCAAATCCCACGAACGTAAACCTACACCTAATCCTAATCTCAACACCCTAACCTAAACCTAAACCTAAACTTGAAAACCCAAACCATAAACCCAATCCCAAACCCGAAACCGACTTCTACTAAACCTAAACCTTAACCTATTCTCAAATACCAATCTTAAACCTACACCTAATCCTAATCTAAACTCCCTAACCTAAACCCAATCCCGAACCCGAACCCGATTCCTAAAACTAAACCTTAACCTATTTTCAAATCCCTAAACCTACCTGATGGACACCTACACCTAATTCTAATCTCAACTCCCTAAACTAAACCTAAACCTAAACTTGAAAACCCGAACCTAAACCCGATCCCGATCATGAACCCGAACCCAATTTCCTAAACCTAAACCTTAACATATTCTCAAGCGCCTAAACCTATAGCTTATAAGACCTAAAACCTTAACCTTAACCTAAACCTATAACCTTAAAACCAAAACCTATGACCTATAACCTATAACCAGGAAACCTATAACCTATAACTTAACCTTAACCTAAAGAGGAAAACCTAAACATTAACCAATAACCTACAAGGAAAACCTAAACCTAAAACCTAAATGTATTCGCAAATCCCTAAACTTAAACCTACACCTAATCCTAATATCAACTCCATAACCTAAACCTAAACCTAAACTTGAAAACCCAAACCTAAACCCGATCCCGAACCCGAACACGATTCGCTAAAACCAAACCTTAACCTATTCTCAATTCCCTAAACCTATATGTTATAACCTAAACCTTTAAACCTTAACTTAAACCTATAATCTTAACCTAAACCAAAACCTATGACCTAAAACCTAAATGTATTCCCAAATCTCTAAACCTAAACCTACACCTAATCCTAATCTTAACTCCCTAACCTAAACCTAAACCTAAACTTGAAAACCCAAACCTAAACCCGAACCCGATTTCCTAAACCTAAACCTTAACCTATTCTCAAATCCCTAAACTTAAACCTACACCTAATCCTAATCTAAACTCCCTAACCTAAACCTAAACCTAAACTTGAAAACCCAAACCTATACCTAATCCCGAACCCGAACCCGATTCCTAAACCTAAACCTTAACCTATTTTCAAATCCCAAAACCTAAACCTACACCTAATCCTAATCTCAACTCCCCAACCTAAACCTAAACTTGAAAACCCAAACCTAAAACCCGATCCCGAACCCGAACCCGATTTCCTAAACCAAAACCTTAACCTATTCTCAAATCCCTAAACTTAAACCTACACCTAATCCTAATCTAAACTCCCTAACCTAAACCTAAACCTAAACTTGAAAACCCAAACCTAAACCCAATCTCAAACCCGAACCCAAATTCCTAAACCTAAACCTTAACCTATTTTCAAATCCTCGAACCTAAACCTACACCTAATGCTAATCTCAACTCCCTAACCTAAACCTAAACCTAAACTTGAAAACCCAAACCTAAACCCAATCCATAGGTTAACCCGAAACCGATTTCCTAAACCTAAACCTTAACCTATTCTCAAATACCTAATCTTAAACCCGCACCTAAACTAATCTAAACTCCCAACCTAAACCTAAACCTAACTTGAAAACCCAAACCTAAACCCAATCCCGAACCCGAACCCGTATTCCTAAACCTAAACCTTAACCTATTTTCAAATCCCTAAACCTAAACCTACACCTAATTATAATCTCAACTCCCCAAACTAAACATAAACCTAAACTTGAAAACCCGAACCTAAACCCGATCCTGATCCTGAACCCGAACCTGATTTTCTAAACCTAAACCTTAACATATTCTCAATTCCCTAAACCTATAGCTTATAAGACCTAAAACCTTAACCTTAACCTAAACCTATAACCTTAAAACCAAAACCTATGACCTAAAACCTTAACCTATAACTTGTAACCTAAACCTATAACCTATAACCTAACCTTAACCTAAACCGAAAACCTAAACCTTAACCAATAACCTACAACCTAAACCTAAACCTAAAACCTAAATGTATTCTCAAATCCCTAAACTTAAACCTACACCTAATCCTAATCTCAACTCCCTAACCTAAACCTAAACATAAACCCGATCCCGAACCCGAACCCTATTCCTAAACCTAAACCTTAACCTATTCTCAATTCCCTAAACCTATAGCTTATAACCTAAACCTTAACCTAAACCTAAACTTAAACCTTAACCTAAACCTATAATCTTAACCTAAACCAAAACCTATGACCTAAAACCTAAATGTATTCTCAAATCTCTAAACCTAAACCTATACCTAATCCTAATCTCAACTCCCTAACCTAAACCTAAACCTAAACTTGAAAACCCAAACCTAAAACCCGATCCTCGAACCCTAACTCGATTTCCTAAACCTAAACCTTAACTTATTCTCAAATCCTAAACTTAAACCTACACCTATTCCTAATCTAAACTCTCTAACCTAAACCTAAACCTAAACTTGAAAACCCAAACCTAAACCCAATCCCGAACCCAACCCGAATTCTAAACCTAAACCTTAACCTATTTTCAAATCTCTAAACCTAAACCTACACCTAATCCTAATCTCAACTCCCTAACCTAAACCTAAACCTAAACTTGAAAACCCAAACCTAAACCCAATCCTAGAACCCGAACCCGATTTCCTAAACCTAAACCTTAACATATTTTCAATTCCCTAAACCTATAGCTTATAAGACCTAAAACCTTCACCTTAACCAAAACCTATAACCTTAAAACCAAAACTTATGACCTAAAACCTTAACCTATAACCTATAACCTAAAATTATAACCTATAACCTAACCTTAACCTAAACCTAAACCTAAACCTTAACCAATAGCCTACAACCTAAACCTAAACCTAAAACCTAAATGTATTCTCAAATCCCTAAACTTAAACCTACACCTACTCCTAATCTCAACTCCCTAACCTAAACTTAAACCTAAACTTGAAAACACAAACCTAAATCCCGATCCTAAGGATTAAAACCTTGATTTCAAACCTAAACCTTAACCTATTCTCAATTCCCTAAACCTATAGCTTATAACCTAAACATAAACCTAAACCTAAACCTTAACCTAAACCTATAACCTTAACCTAAACCAAAACCTATGACCTAAAACCTAAATGTATTCTCAAATCTCTAATCCTAAACCTACACCTAATCCTAATCTCAACTCCCTAACCTAAAACTAAACATAAACTTGAAAACCCAAACCTAAAACCCGATCCCGAACCCGAACACGATTTCTAAACCTAAACCTTAACCTATTCTCAAATCCCTAAACTTAAACCTACACCTAATCCTAATCTAAACTCCCTAACCTAAACCTAAACCTAAACTTGAAAACCCAAACCTAAACCCAATCTCGAACCCGAACCCGAATTCTTAAACCTAAACCTTAAGCTATTTTCAAATCCCTAAACCTAAAACTACACATAATCCTAATTCAACTCCCTAACCTAAACGTAAACCTAAAGTTGAAAACCCAAACCTAAACCCGATCCCGAAGAACCCGAACCCGATTTCCTAAACCTAAATCTTAACATATTCTCAATTCCCTAAACCTATAAGTTATAAGTCCTAAAACCTTAACCTTAACATAAACCTATAACCTTAAAACCAAAACCTATGGCCTAAAACCTTAACCTATAACCTAACCTTAACCTAAACCTAAAACCTAAAGTATTCTCAAATCCTAAACCTAAACCTACACCTAATCCTAATCTCAACTCCCTAACCTAAACCTAAACTTGAAAACCCAAACCTAAACCCGATCTCGAACCCGAACCCGAACATGAACCCGATTCTAAACCTAAACCTTAACATATTCTCAATTCCCTAAACCTATAGCTTATAACCTAAACCTAAACCTTAACCTAAACCTATAACCTTAACCAAAACCAAAACTTATGACCTAAAACCTAAATGTATTCTCAAATCTCTAAACCTAAACCTATACCTAATCCAAATCTCAACTCCCTAACCTAAACCTAAACCTAAACGAAAAAATCAAACCTAAACCCGATCCCAAACCCGAACCCGATTTCCTAAACCTAAACCTTAACCTATTCTCGAATCCCTAAACTTAAACCTATCCTAATCCTAATCTAAACTCCCTAACCTAAACCTAAACCTAAACTTGAAAACCCAAACCTAAACCCAATCTCGAACCCGAACCCGAACCCGAATTCCTAAACCTAAACCTTAACCTATTTTCAAATCCCTAAACCTAAACCTACACCTAATCCTAATCTCGACTCATCTAACCTAAACTCGAACCTAAACTTGAAAACCCAAACCTAAACCCGATCTCGAACCCAAACCCGAACCCGATTTCCTAAACCTAAACCTTAACATATTCTTAATTCCTAAACCTACCATCTTATGAGACCTTAAAACCTTAACCTTAACCTAAACCTATAACCTTAAAACCAAAACCTATGTCCTAAAACCTAAACTTATAACCTATAACCTAACCTTAACCTAAACCTAAAACCTAAACCTATGTCCTAAAACCTAAACTTATAACCTATAACCTAACCTTAACCTAAACCTTAACCAATAACCTAAAACGTAAAAATAAACCTAAAACCTAAATGTATTCTCAAATCCCTAAACCTAAACCTACACCTAATCATAATCTCAACTCCCTAACCTAAACCTAAACCTAAACTTGAAAACCCAAACCTAAACTCGATCCCGAACCCGAACCCGATTTCCTAAACCTATACCTTGACCTATTCTCAATTCCCTAAACCTAAACCTTAACCTAAACCTAAACCTTAACCTAAACTTAAAACCTAAACCTATAACCTAAAACCTAAACCTATAACCTGAATGTATTCTCAAATTCTTAAACTTAGACCTACACCTAATCCTAAACCTAAACTTGAAAACCCAAACCTAAACCCAATACCGAACCCGAACCCGATTGCTGTAATAATGTAGCCCAATCATAAGGCAACAAACAAGAATGTATCCCTTTTAACAGATACCCCTTTTTACAAAGCTTTAATTTTTGTTGTTGTTTCTATTAATTGAAACACTTTTTTGCATTATTTGCTCATATTAGGTTTATTTTAATGATCAGTTTTATTTTTAAAAAGTGCCCACTTTTTTAGATGAAGTTTCTACAATTCTTCATGATTCTAAATTATAATGTTTTGTTGGTTGAATATTTTTTTATTAGATGAAAGACCCAAAAAGAAAATTGTTGCTGATTTTTTTCCTTTTTTTTTACTTATGAAGTTAAACTTTATATGTATTATGCGTGGATGAATAATGTATTATGGATAAGATTGTTTGTGTTTGGATGGATGTAGTTTATGTTTGGATGGATTTACGCAGTTTGGGTTTAGATGGATGTGAATGTGAATGTGAATGTGATGAAATATATTGTATAATAGGTGTATATCAGGAAGAATACTATAATAGGTCAAATTTGAAAATGTCCTTTAAGGGTCATAAGAGACAGCCCATAACAGTCCTTTTAAAGGACGGTCCATGACCGTTCTTTTAAAGGACGGTCCATAACCGTTGTTTGAAAGCTCATAAGAGACGGTCCATGACAAGATTTTTGGGACGGTCTATGACCGCACGCGTTGAAAAGGCGGTCCATGGCCGTCCTTTGAAGGCTCATAAGAGACGGTCCATAACAGTCCTTTTTAAGGATGGTCTATGACCGTCCGTTTAAAGGACGGTCCATGGCCGTCCTTTGAAGGCTCATAAGAAACGGTTTATGACAGTCCTTTTTAAGGACGGTCGATAACAGTCCTTTTAAAGAACGGTCCATGGCCGTCTTTTTTAGGCTCATAAGAGAGTCCATGCAGTCAATTTTAAGGACGGTCTATGACCATCCTTTTTTAGGACGTTCCATGACCATTTTTTTCGTCAATAAGAATGACGGTTTTCAACCGTCCTTTAAAAGATAAGACACGTCAAAATTTGACGGCCTATGCGACGGTCCATGACCGTCCTTTTTGGTCATTTGAGACGGTTTTGGACCGTCATTTTTTTGCTGTTTTGGCGTAGTGTTATGTGCATATTGTTGAAAGTTATTTTGGAGTGGTGTGGTTGACTTGGGCCTTCAATCTACCTCATTTTTGGTTTCATGTCTTATCCATGGTTGCCTAAATGAATGGACTGCGTGGATAAGACACATCCATCATGGTGGCCCATGAAGCCCCTGAGATCCCCGTCCAAAATAATAGCCCAGGCTCAGAAGCGGATTGGTTGTTGTCACACACACCCTCCGTGTGATTTGGTATATTGACATCACAAAGTTCTGTGGGTCCCATCATGACATATGAGTTATATCCAAACCGTCTATCCACTTGGTGACCTCGTTGTAAGGCTTGAGATAAAAAAATGAGACATAAAAAAATTAAGTGGACCACACTGTACAAAGCAGTGGAGGATTGAACGCCTGCCATTGAAACCCTTTTGGCAGTCATGGAAATTTTGGATTCACATTATTCGGCTGCCTAAACCCTCCCTCTCCCTCTCGCTCCAAAAAAAAAACCTCCCTCTCCCTTTCACCCTCGCTCTCGCTCTTTTGTGCTCCCTCGCCGTCTCCCTCTCCCTCTCGCTCTCTCATGCTCTCTCTCTTAATTTTGCTGCCACTCTCCTTGTGGACAGAAGGTTTCTTCTTGTCAGGTAAAAACAGAGGGTTTCTTCCCATCTCGCTGCCACTCTCCTTGTGGACAAAAGGTTTCTTCCCGTCAGGTAAAAATAAAGGGTTTCTTCCTGTCATCCCCTCATCATCCTTATCTCTCTCTCTCTCTCTCTCTCTCTCTCTCTCTCTCTCTCTCTCTCTCTCTCTCTCTCTCTCTCTTCCTCCCTCCCTCCCTCCCTCTCTCTCTCTCTCTCTTCCTCCCTCCCTCCCTCCCTCCCTCTCTCTCTCTCAAATATTGAATGTCCAAACCCTATTCCGTGGTCATCAACGGTGAAGAGAATAGAAGAAATCTGAGAAGGCACTTGAAGGTACTCTCTATTTCTCTCATTTTCCTCTTTTAATGGCCAGAAATTGGGCAGCATCCATGGCAGCAACAGCCATGTCCGCCGTTGTCCATTGCCCCCTACATGTTTGAAGAAATGCTTCAACCATGATTCGTAAACAAATAGGCCCTCCCGAATCGGCTTTTGCGTGATAGTCAGCCGTGAGCTTTTTCATTGCTGCTTTAAGTTCATCCAGCTCTTTACAAACTTCATCCATTTCCAAGGTTTCTTTCTGTTGATTTTATGTATTTCTGCTTGTAAGTGAAGAAAACAAATTAGACAAGATATCAACATAGAGCTGTAGATTTAAGATTCTGCAAGGTGGAGAGGTTTGCAAATCCAACACTGAATGATGCAGCTCCAATACACACCACCACATGCACCAATGTGGTACACTCGGCGAGATCCAGGCTGCCCATCAGGTGGAGCCCACCATGTAGATGCCCCACGCTTGAAATCAGGTTATTCGCTCATTAGGCAGGCCATAATGTTAGAAAAAAATGAATAGTTTAGAAAATTTTGGGCAAATGTTTTTCTGGGCTTCTATTGGTTTGGTAGATGTGGCCCACCTAGTGAGTCATGTGGCCTGATCTTAAGGGCAGCTGGGTGTTTGGGCCAAGCTGATGGACTGCTCAAGTGTTCTAGAAACAAACTCCCAAGTCTTGTATGTTTTTGCTTTGCTTAACCAAGCATCATATAATAACTCAATCCAACAAGGGATAGAGAAAGACATCATTCATGCATCACATGGCGGTTTTAAATAGTGCCGCTGGGGTAGGACCCACCTGGAAATGGAAACTGGTATGACTCGCCTTGAGTTGTTCTGTTTCAGTCATATTTCCATCTATTGACTTCTTTTACTTGCCACCAAAACCAAGACAACTCGGCCGAGTTGACTCAGTTCCATATGATAGGAGTGGCCTGCTGTTTAGCTGGGCCCTCCCGAATCGTCATATTGTATACTTGTCCATATCAATATACAGCTGGTTTTAAAAAAAAAAAAGGTTAAAAAAAAATATACAAAATCACACTTAACATAATTATACACAGGTATTCCATAGAAAAACTATGTATGCTTTCTTTAACTAAATAATGTTGTGCTTGTCATCTATCTGTATATTATCTTAGAGCCCTGACAAGGTTAATCCTTGTAGGAATTTGGTTCTTACCCCCAATACATGCAAGTGTTGCAACGTGTATGAGTTTGGGGCATTCATCAAGTGGACCCCTCCATGCAGCCAAAAATCAGGTTAATGAGGTCTCTAGTGGGTCTCATGTAGAAAAAAGATGGATGATTAAAGGAACTAGCGACAATCCACATTTGGCGTACACCTGTGTGCCAATTTATGATTAGAATAACATACTTATTTATTTATTTTATTTTATTTAAGCAGTAGAACTTTTTTTTTTTTTGATAAACTTGTACATTAAATTACACTTTCCTTGTTCAGATATTACAAAAGAGAAAATGTTGAGTAATCAAGGCTTCATAGACATTAGACATCTATTGTATGCAATATATAAGTGACTTCATAAATTCTAATACAAATGAGACTTACTATTGTGGATTAGCTACGTCGGATTTCATTTTTCTGATCAGTGCCACGGCAGCATTCATCCACAAGCGCCAAAGTTAGCATCTTTGTGCATAACTGATCATCGGGTTTGAACCACAAAGCCTTATGGTAATATGTAATTGCAGAATTGAAATTATCCTGCAAATCATAAGTGTACGCCAGACCTGCACAGGTGCTCAAACTTCTGGTCGAAAGGGCAAGTGCCTTCTCATAATATGAGATCGCCTCATTGTACATCTTTAACTTCCTGCACGCGTGTGCAAGATTCACCAATGTTGGTTCCCACATTTCACTTAATGATGACGAAATGTTAGCCAAAGTTTTCTCAAACCACCGCACGGCCTTTTGACACTCCTTAGATTGATAAGCAGCAACGCCAAGTTCATTATATACAAGTGGATCAAAAGGGCAAATTGCTTTTTCCTGCATGAAAAACCGTCCAGCAAGTTTAAACATGTGTCCGCATGTATTCCATTCCAATATATAAATTTGGTAAATGGAACCCAGGAAACAAACGAGCTGTAGTGCGGAAGGCAACCATTGCTTGATCACCCTCTTCTTGGGCAGCATAAGCATTTCCAAAACCT
Organism: Magnolia changhungtana; assembly: GCA_030180095.1. NCBI lineage: Eukaryota > Viridiplantae > Streptophyta > Magnoliopsida > Magnoliales > Magnoliaceae > Magnolia > Magnolia changhungtana. Next base: position 513,841 of record JASAUF010000158.1, read on the forward strand.
ATCCAAGCAGGTGCAAATATAGCATCCAGATTTGTAGCCTTGTAGAAATGACACCGTGATTGGTCATACTTCTTGATGCAATAGTAGTAGCAACCAACGGCAAACCATGACAACACTCTTTGAGGATAATCCTTCACCAAACTAGATGCCATAAGTTCATTTGAATGGCCCAACTCCATAGCAACTGCTAAATGCACTAAAGTAGATTTCAAATGGAATGGATGTCTTTCAAGTAGCACAGAAGTCAACTCAGAGCATTTCTGATATTCACCGCATTGATGGTAGTATTCAGCTTTGCAAGCCAACAGGTCAGTGTTATTTTTCAAGGTGTGTGTAAAAGAAGAATGTGGAGAGCTAATACCACCATTTTCCTTTTCTTATTGTCTGAGATCATGAATACTAATTAATTTATTTTTGTTATTTTTTGTAGGTTGTAGACAGAAATGGATGATGACTAAATGGGAGGATTTTTTAGTAAGTATTTGGAACTAAATGGTTTCAGACTTTTGGATTGAGGTAAACACATTTAAATGGTTTATTTTTATCTTAGTTTAATCATAGAGGGCACATCTAAACTCATTTAATCTCTTTAATTTAATCTCTTCTGTTTTATTTATGGTAGCTCTATTTATTGTAGTTTAGATATCATCAATCGGCCAGTTTTGACCATCCAACTAATGTTTACTCACATTAAAGTTCACAACTATGAGAGGTGGGTCCATAGTTATAGACACCCATTACTCTGTTTTGAAATTTGCACAATACATTTGAGCTCATCCAATTACAGGGCGGTACGCACCAGGAACATTTAAGTTCTATTTATGAACACAAGATGCATTTTGAAAAGGATGAAGCATTAGCTCAACGATTCCAGCCTGTGTTGATTGGTGAGTAAATTTGCATATAAGTCTTAGGCTCCATTTGGTCATCACATCAATCTTTATGAATATAATTTTTCTCAAACCAAATGAAGCTTAAGCCCTTTTTTAACTCCGCCAATGCAGTTTCTTGCATTGCAGGTCCCAAGCCCGGGTAAGGGAGGAGGGAAAAGGGCGTTAAGGTGAGTAGTGTCCTTGTCTTCCATTTTATTTTACATACAACGTTAATACACAAAATAATCCAAGAGCTGACTCTCTTTTGTATGTTGAGATCAATTCGAGGCCATGACAATGCCAAGAACAACCACCTAGTGACTACTTGTTGTCACTAGGTGGTTTCTGGAGCTACTACTTATTGTCCATGGGCACTAGTGCTATAAGAGGATTACCCAAATGGTAAGAACTACAAAATCCCTTCTTTCTCTTTCATTTTCTTGAAAGAAAAAGTATTGTACAATGCTTCTAGATTCTTACATATATTCCCTTCTTCCATGTTATGGGCCTATTGTTACCACAATTCGAGCTTTACTGACACCTCATCCAATGAAGGAACTTCAAGTAAAGGTGACCAGTCCCACCTTTTTATTTTGTGATATATTATATGGTCCATGTGACATTTCCCCAGCAACATTTATTTGTTTTTATACTCCAACAATAAACTACATCGTTCCACCTGATCTTTATTGAAGAAGAACTGAAATTTACAGCCATTCAGGCAGCCCCAACAAAAAGGTTTCAGGCCCTGCCTATCATATAGGACTACTCATCACATGCATATGATGAGTCAGCTATACTTGATTCATCATATGCATGTGAGTCATTTCTTGTGATTTCATGATAAGAGTTCACCCTTTTGAGGACTCACATCTTCCACAAAAGTGACACATAAGAGGAAAATAGAAATGTTAAATGTTAAGTGCATATGACATTTCTCTAACAGCAGCAACAACTATAGCAATGTGACAATTTTATTGTTCTAATTTGGAGGTAGTATTGATTCTAGCATTATTTTTTTTTTTTTTTTGCTATTTAATCGTGTTCATGTAGTGAGACAAGATTGAAGACAAGTACGCAGTGACTACGCTTGCATTGGCTGTAGCCATTGCGTTGCGGGGCTTGGCAGGTTTGATCTCGGTGAGGACATGAGTCAATGCCCATGTTCAATGTCACAGTTTATGTCATTACGCCAAAATGGTCCATTTGCGACGTATTTTTGCGACGGACTTAGTCCGTCGCTAAAATCTCTTGGTTTAACGATGGATTTAATCCGTCGCTAATGGAAAAAGTCCGTCGCTAATCCCGTGTTTCTCGAAAATCTGGTCTGGATGTCGCTGAATTTATCGACGGACCAAAATCCGTCGTTAAAATTTGATTTACGACGTATTTACGATGGATTTTGGTCCATCGTTAAGAAGCGACGGATGACATCCGTCGCAAAATTTGATTTTCTCACAACAAATTCCCTCCCAAAACACCAAATGGCGCCCTTTTCAGTTCCTTTTGCGACGGATCATGTCCGTCGTGAAAGGACTTTTGCCTTCACATTAAATTTTTTCCATTATTTTAAGAATATGGTGGAAATGTAAGTTTTTTTTATAGTCTAATAGATATTTTTTAATAGAATTTCGGTGGTTTAATTGTACATATTTATATCTGAGATTATTTTTTAACAATTGATTGAATGCAAAAAGAAAATTTATTCTGTTTTTATATTGAGTGGAATTTTTAATTTTATTTTTTAATTTAAAATTAATATTTAAATGATTTGTAATATCACATGAAAAAGAATATTGAGAAGTTAAAACAATTTAACAATGTTTGAGAAAAAAATTAGATTTTGAAAAAATAAAAATCGTAATTTAATAAAAATCTATTTTGTTGGAACAAAAAAGAATTTTGAATAAAGTTAATAAATTTGAAAAAAAAAAAAAAAAAGCAATTGATTTTGAGAAAAAATAATATCCTAAAAAAGAAAATTAAAATTATTTTTAAAAATGTGAAAATTTTCACAATGTTGAAAAATGAAAATATTTTAAAAAAAGAAAATGAGTTTGAAATTTGAAAAATAAAATAAAATTTCATATTTTAAAAAATGTGAAATTTTATTTTATTTTCACTCAAAATAAAATTTGAGTGAAAGATAAAATAAAATGATATTAAAAAAAATCGATACTTTATCAAAAAATAAACATTTTGAAACGAAAAATAAATAAGTTGAATCATTTTGTGATTTTGAAAAATAATTGATAATGTTCAAATTTTGAAATTAAAAGAAAAAGTTATTTATAAAAACACTAAGATTTTGAGAAAATATATATAATTTCAAAAAAATTCAAAAGTTGAAAACAACACGATGCTTTTGAAGAAAAAAAATTGGCATTTTGGAATTTTGGGGAAAAAAAATTAAAATTCGTGAAAATTTTAGATATTTTAAAAATAAAAATTCCGAATTTGTATTTTAATTTATTTTTTGAAATATTTTATAATAAAAATGATATTTTGTTAAAAGTTTTTAAAGAAAAGTTGAGAGTAAAACAATATATATTTTGAAAAAAAATGTTATTTTTAAATGAAAATTGAAATTTATTTGTGGAAAAGAAATTAATAAATTATTAGGCACATCCACTAATTGAACATTTAACCATTTTTGGACAATCGAATTAGTCCAGATTTAAAAGTAAATAACTTCATATGTTTAAATCAAATTTCACTCAAATTGTTGATCAATCTTGTATGTTCAATATCTTTTTCATATGTAGCTAGCCTGATTGGGGCGAGTAACTAGTTAAATTGAAGGTATTGATCAATAAAATAGAGTGAATGGGCTAAATATTGTTGTCAAAATTGTGACCCAACTTATTGACCTTGCGAGAACCTAAGAATTAATGTTAATACGTTTTGTGGGGCCCCATCATGATGTGTATCGAACATCAACACTGTGCATTTAATGCGTCCCCTTTAGGTTATGAGATATTTCAAAAATCATCGGTAAATGAAACTCGAGTGGGCCATACCATCTAAAACCATGTCAAGACATCTTAAAAAATATAAAAGCACTTGGTGGGGCCCACATGAGTTTTAGATGCGGCTAAAACATAGTCTGACCCCTCATCCAAGTGGGACACACATAATGAGTGGGTTGGATATGTGAATTACATTAAGGCAAGCCCAATATATGATTATGAAAATTTTAAGGAAACCCCTCTACATTTAGGTGAGTTAGTCATTACCCTTACCAAAGTAAACTTTGTGGGGTCCACCGTTATTTATTTATTTTATCCATTCCGTTTATCCACGTTAATAGATAATTTGAGGTCTAAAGAACAAAAAGGAAGCATATCCAAAGCTCAAGTGGACCACACCACAGGAAATAGTGTGATTGAACCTCTACCATTGAAAATTTCTCGGAGGCCATAGAAGTTTTGGATCAAGCCGATGTTTGTGTTTTCTCTTCATTCATATATATTTAATATTATGAATAGGTTGGATGGCAAATAAACGTTACTATGGGCCCAAGGAAGGTATCAATGGTGGAAATCATTATTCCACATTGTTTCGTGTGGCATGGTCTACTTGAGTGTTGGATTTACCGAAAATCTGGGATCAACCCACACCGTTCATCCATTTTTCGAGATCATTTCAAAGAATTATTCAAAAAATGAATCATATTTAAAGATTAAATGGACCGCAACACAAATACCAACATGGATGGGAACGGATTGGCTACTCCCCTCCCACCGGCCCGTTGGCTAGTATTCGGTACTATGTGGGCCCCACCATGATGTATGTATTTCATCTGTTATGTTCATCCTTTTTTACCGATCATTTTAGGGCTTGATAAAAAAAATGATAGGGATATAAACCTAAGGTGGACCACATCATAGGAAAACAATATTTATCCAATCATTAAAATCCTCTTCTACGGGTGGGCCCCACTATGATGTATGTGTTTCATCTATTCTGTTCATCCATTTTTTCAGATTATTTTACATTTTTATACTAAAAATTCGTAGGACATAAATCTCAGGTGTACCACACCACATGAAAACAATGGTGTTTGGATATCCACCATTAAAATCCATCTTCAGGCCCACTGTACTGTTTATTTGACATCCAATCTGTTGATTAGGTCATACAGGACCAGATGAAGGGAAAAACCAACAATTAGCTTGATCTAAAACTTTTATTGCCCCCAAAAGGTTTTTAATGGTCCACGCTCATTCAACACTGTTTCTTATAATGTGGTCCATTTGAGATTGGGATATACCTCATTTTTTGTCTTATACCATAAAATTTTCTGGAAAAATAGATGGACGACATGGATGAAACACGTACATCATGTTGGGGCCCATAGAGCACCGACCACCACCATTGACAGTAACATCCATGCGCAGTAACTTCCTACGAAAGGCTTTAGCACGAAATCCACGTCCCTGGAATGGATTGGCTACTCCCCCTGACACCAGCCCTGTGGCTGGTGGTCGGTGCTCTATGAGCCCCACCATGATGTATGTGCTTCATCCATTCCGTTCATCCATTTTTACAGATCATTTTAGTGCTTGATACAAAAAAAATGATAGGGATATAAATCTTAGTTGGGCCACACCACAGGACAAAAATAATGAATGAATATTCACAATTAAGATCCTCCTAAGACCCACTGTACTGTTTATTTGACATCCAATCTATTGATTTCGTCATAAAGACCCAGATGAAGGGAAAAAATAAACATCGACTTGATCTAAAACTTTTATGGTCCCTAAAACGTTTTTAATGGTCAAAATTTATTCAACACTGTTTCCTGTAATGTGGTCCACTTGAGATTGAGATATACTTCATTTTTTTAATCATATTATAAAATGATATATAAAAATATATGGACGGATTGGATGAAACATATCCATCATGGTGGGGCCCATAGAGGCCTCCCCTTTCCAAAGCTTTGTTTACCCTTTTATTTTTCTATAAAAAAACTGCGAGTTTTGTATAGAATGTAAAATAGTGGTGACTCATTCATGAAAATAGTGGCAATGATATAAAGTTATCCAGGCCATTGAAATAATCCGTCTAGTTGTATTTGTTTAATATTTATAATTTTCATATATAATACGATCTTAACCATACAGAAAATGGTCCTTGCAGTACGATTGTTAACAGAGTATTTGTTATAAACAGTGGTAAACGCACACTGTTTCGTATTTCAAAATTTTATAAAATTTAGAAAAGGAATTGCAAAATAACGAGCACCCTCTCTCATTTCACATTTTCACTCCTTCCTTCGAGCGGCGAGGCGTCGTCTTCCTTCGAGTGGCACGGCTTCTTCTTCCATCGAGACGGCCATTACACTGACCCCCACCAACAGGATCCACCTATCATAACTGTTGGTGCTTCTAAAAGGTATGTATGCTCCTAATCCTTTTCTCTGTGGGGACCACTTCTCTTTCTTGGTTGGGATCTTCCAATTGGTGTGTTTTTTTGGTTTGTGGTACATTGTAGAGGGGATTGTTGTTTTGACGGTGTGTATTGGTTTTTCTATTTCTGAATGTGTGTGGCTAATGGGGCTGTGATGGTCCATTGGTGAGCGAGTACCTCTATCTGAACCGTCCAAATCCCGATTCAAAGTGGACGATCATAAATACACAATCAGTTGCAGTTGAATGGGTGATTGAGATGAAAAGCAGTTGATTGTTTGGATTTGACAAACATATCTTTGTTAATCAGATGTTAAGGTTTTTTTTTTCTAATGTGGTTGTAAAAATCGACTCCGTATATCAAATGCCCAGCATGCTTCCTGTTTGCTGCTTGTAAAGGTGCTCTGTGAGTCCTGACAGAAAGCTCTGTGGGGCCACCATGATGTTTGTATAACATCAACTCCGTATATCAATTAGGCCTGCTTATGTTAGGAAGTGAGGCCAAAAAAAAAAAAAAAACTCAAGTGAGCCACACCACATGAAGTAGTAGTCCTTTCCCATCCAAAATACTTTTGGGCAATCATGTTTTATACGTGAAATCCACATCGTATATCAGGTGATAATAATTATCTTCACCTTACATGCGAAAAATCAGCCGATAAAAGGCTCAGGTGGGCCACACTACTGGAACAATGTAAAGTTGTACCTAAATTATCAAGTTTAGGCATTGTGGTCCACTGAGTTTTGGATCATATTAATATTTTGCATCTTCGAATTTGAGGAAAGATACAGAGCATGGTAGCCCTATGCAAAAACCTATGGTTAGCGTCTCCTACCTGTTGTTACCTGTTGTGTGGCCCACCTGAGTCATGGAAATGGCTGATTTTTCGCAGTCTCATGATGTATTATCAAGGAGCTCACCTGATAGATGAATTGCATTTTACATATACAAGATGGTGGGTCATAGAGAGCTTGGGTGTCTTATGTGCTGGATTGGGTCATAGAGAGCAGGTTGGTCAAATTGATGTTTTAAAAAAAACAGATGGACCTACGGTTTTATGTGGTGGGCTACCCTTATTTTCGGGTCAGGATGTCTATGTGGTGGAGAGCTAAATAAATGGCTGTGATATAATGCACATATGCCAAGTGTGAATATTTACACATTAACCCTAACTTAAAATCATGAGGACCATTGGTATATGGGGCACTTCCCCAAAAATGAGGCTGTCGTGGATCATTTTAGACATTTTAAAAAAAAATAGTCTAACTGGGCCTACTCAAAATCTCTATGGTCCACTCTATTGACAGCCCTACCCATGAGTTCTCTTTGGGGAGAAGGATGGGACCCACCCCTCCCTACTCTAACTTTTATGTGGTGAGAATATTAGGGGTAAATAGAATCTGATTCTTTTAAAGCCATTAGCTAATGACGTGGACCATTTCTGTTTCTTTAGCAAGGATGGATAAAATGGGCCACGTTGGTTCATCAGAAGACGCGTTTGTTTCGATGGTCTTCGAAATCAAACCATTAATGTCTATGTAGGCTTTTCTTTTTTGATTTAACATTTTTTATTGTTTAGATTATAAAGAAAATTATAAATTTTACAAAGTTAATATTATATTTATTCTTAGTTTTAATTTTCTGACATAAGATGTAACATGACTATTGTTGATAAATATAAAATTTCCAACTATATTTAAAAAATAGATTAATTGATAAAAAGCTAATTATTACAATTTTCTATATCGAATGTAAATTCCTTATATTCAATCATGCTAAAATTATATTTTATGAACTAAAGTTAAGGCAATCAGGCCCTTAGTTTGTTGGTAGACTATTGTCATCTTAAATTAAGTTTTCAAGTTGGAACCCCACTTGTTTATTTATTTACAAAGAAAAAAACTACTTCAAAGGTTGGTAACACTACAAGAAAATGCATCTTTGCTGACGGAATGCTCACCGGTAGCCATCTATAACTACCAGTGATGATGAGAATCACCGTCAGCCGTCCAAAAATGCCTCTATTTTTGGTACGTGGCCGCCCGTAAATGGTAGCTATTAAAAAAAAACAAAAAGAAAAAGAAAAGGGTGGAAAGGGTTTTTCATTTCCCTCTCTATTTTCCTCTTTTGACGTGCGTGCTCCCTCCCATTTTCATCTCTCTTCTCGTGCGCGCCCCCTCCCATTTTCATCTCTCTCTTCTCGTGCACTTCTCCCATCTTATTTATTCCATTCACTCCTGTGAAAACCCTCCAAAAACCCTACAAAAATGCTGAAGAAAAGGCCCCAAATCCTCAAAAAGGCCATGAATCTCCTCACAATCTCCATTCCAATTCACAGACTGAGAAAGCCCATCAACACAATCTCCTCTTATTCAAAAAGACCCAAAAAATCAAGCACCTGAACCTACTAAAACACCACAACTACTACATTGGAGCATACCAGTTCTCTCCTCCAAGCACTCCTCTTTTAAATAAAACTCCATTCAAGAAGGGAAGCCGCAGGAACCTCTATTCCCTGTTCTTGCTCTACATTGTCTGGCAATTCGAGCGGAGGAGAAGAAGAGGAAGAGGAAGAGGAAGATGGGTATGAATCGGAAGATCCAACGGTCGATGTTGGAAGAGACACCGAGGCGTTGGATTTAGAGGGAGAAGGGCGAATTGGTGGACTGGATGGCAGAGAAGTTCATAGAAAGATTTTATGAAGAGATGAGAATCCAAAGGCAGGAGTCGGTTATCCAATACATGGAGATGTTGAATAGAGGTTGTGGTTGAGCTTGGAAGTCGTTTTTCTGCTCTATACACAGAGATTGTGTGTATTTTCTTTTGTTGCTGTTGTTTTATTTTGTTTTCTCTCTGCAGGAGTATTTTTTATAGGCTGTGGAGAAGAGTTTTGGAATGGGTAGGGTAATGCTTTGTAATTTGCTGCTCTGTGAAGGGTGTTTTGGTCAATAAGAAATTAGTTTCATTGGGTATAAAAAAAAATAAAAATAAAAATAAAAAATCTCCAATCTTACCTCCAAATCTCATGCTCTCATTTATTTCTCTTCCTTTCTTCTCATTATAAGGTTCTTAGATCAGATCTAGAGCTACAGATCGAGTAGGGCTGGTAACCTGCGGGCGTGGTCATCAACAGTGAGCAATCAAGGACCCTAATCAAGGGCCAGTGGTTAACAGCTAAGAAAGTTGATGTCCAACATCGTTTTTTGTTTTTTTTTTTTTTTTTTGGATGTCTAGCATCTAATCCGAAGATCTTTCCAACAGATCGAGGGTACTCTATCTTTCTCAACGGTGAGCAAACAAGGACCATAGCTCGTTCTCTTCGAGGCACTCGAAGGTACTCTCTCTTTCTCTCTATTCTCCTCTTTTGATGGCAAAAAATTGGGCAGCAGCCATGGCAGCCGTAGCCATGTCCGCCGCTATCCACGGTCCCCTACATGTTTGAAGAAATGCTTCAACCAATTCAGAACATGGCCCCCTAAATGTCTGAAGAAATGCTTCAACTAGACCTAGATTATAAACATCTCCTCTTCATCATGGACCCCATCATCATTAATATAGCTATGGATGCCATGTCCAAAGAATAACTTCTGGAGTCTCAAAAAATCAGTCCACTGACCTGCTAGAGAGTAAACATCAGAATTCCATTTGATGAGGTTTAAATATAGATACGAAAAATGCTAATGATTTTTTTTAAGAAAAAAAGGAATTTATATTTTGGATTTGACGAGATCTAAAATTGTTGACTGCACAGGATTGAGACAAGGTATCTGCTTATTGTGATTTTTAGGGTGAAGAACTTTCAGCATAACATAGATAACTGATTCTTGCTGATCATGGTACCGCCTTATTGTAGAATCAACTATCATGTATGCTTGTCATGGGACCCATTTTGGGTTGGCTAAGCTAGTTCAGGGATACTGCATTTAGACTGATGATGATCAATATATATAAACCACAACAAAAGGGAAAAACTCAAACAAATTAAAAGTCAATTAAGTTGCACGCCAAGTGATTGGTGCTGCATTTTTAGTTATTCCAGTAAGGAATACATTGGAAGAATATTATCTTCCATTTCCATTTCATCATTCCTTCAATAGTGTGAATTACCCTAGTGTGAATTTCTTCTAATCCATCAATACATTTATGAAGGAATAATGTGGACTGAAGCCAAAAGAGATGAAATTTTTTTATGTTGGGGGAATATTGAATGTGGGTGCTCATATATTCTCTTTCTAAGCTTTCTCAATTATAGCTTTTGATTTGTTTACCCTAGCACATTTTGAATATGTACTTGGATATAACAGCTCCACTAGATCTTGAAATTATAACAGTGAACTCGTGTGGATGATGATGAACTTTCAGGTTTCTCGAATCTCTTTGTTACTTACGTGCATTTGGCAGTTCCTAGATTTGGCCTGATGGATTTTGTAATTTACTTCCTCCTCTACGCAAATGTTGTGGCTTCTCAAATAACCTAGAAAATAGTAGTTTGTACAAGCAGGTTGGATATTACCATGAAAATATTTTATCTGTTCTCTTTCCCAAAAGCTTAGTTCGTGGTTGGGAAGTTAGAACTTGCAAGAAACTACATTTTCTTTTAGGGTGTATTTAGATTGAGGGTTAACTAAGGAAAGCATTCAATTTACATTAATAAGACGTTTGCACTTGCTTGGGAAGAAGAGGATATGTGGTAAACTGTTTGCCTTTGCTTTCCCCACCTTAAAAGGAGAGTAAAACCTTAAAAATAATAAAATAATAAAAATGGTAGGAAAAGAGTTATCCTTTGACAAGATATTCTAAATAGTAAAATTGGATGGAAAAGAAATTTCTTCTTGTGGGATTGCAACCCAAACACTTTCAAATGCAAATGAGAAGCATTTTCCAGGACTTTTCTCAAAGAATGCAAACAAGTGTAAAGGGTTTCTTTCTCCTAGCATTGATGTTAGTTTACCGCTCGCTTATGTCACAATTTTTTTCTGTTGTCTTTCTTTCGTTTACCCACAATCCAAAGAAAATTTGGCCACATATTTTTGCCTGAATGTAATGTTTCAGTTTATTATGCTAAATCACACTGCCAAATGATAAGAGAAAATCCTCTAATTAGTGTTTTTATAGGGTTCAACTGTCTTTTACAGTTTCACTGGCAAGAAACTCTAAGAGGTCATGTTGCAGGAATATTGACTAATCACATGGTATTGATTTTTTCCCCCAGATATAGAGATCTTATCAAGCAGTTCTACCACATTTGATAAAGAAGTCCCTTCAATATCCTCAAGAGAGAAATTTAATACAATTTGCATTTCTTCTTTTTCTAAATATATTTTATAACTGAACAGTTCATTAATCATTTTTCTATTGAGATGCTTAACTTGTAATTTAGATTATTTTTATGGGTTGGCCCTTCACTTCTCTTTTCTAGTGAAATTGCAGTTAGTTTGCTTGGATGGAAAAACAAGGTTAGGACTGCTCTTTCAATTAGCCTGCTCTATTTTAGTAAGCCTACTCTTTCTGAGTGGCAGAGGATATTTTGGTTAGGTAAAAATGTTGCAAATCATGTCTTAATATGTCAATACAATTACCAATTATAATACTTGATCAAGCTATTTTTCTTCCAAGCTATCATGACACCTGACATGTTCTAAATATTCTGAATGAAAGTTTGATAGCTTGGGCATTACACCAAGGTCTCTTGATATTCTTGCAAGAAGTTCTCCTTTTGTAGGGATCTTGCCTTGTCATAATCCCAAGCAGGTCATCAGTTAACTCAGGTGAGATATGGCCTCTGCATTGCCTTATATTCCTACATTTCACATTTATATTGGTTCGAAAATGTGTTGATCTTAGGCATCGGCTGTGCACGGTGCATCTATGCAACCAAAGCCCTCCACTTTTCTATGACTTTCTTGGTTCAGAAGGATCAGTTCAGGCGTTCAAGTGATTATCCACAATGCCCTCCCACATCTCATCCATTCCATCGCTTTTGCCAATTGGGGTATGTGTGTATGATGTAAAATCTATTCATTGATCACCTCACTTTGGATTTATGAAATAACTGTGAACTGTTTGCTTCTTGCTTATATAGATAAAAACATTTATGGATCTACCCATTAACTTGGTTTTATTGGCATAGGATGACACACAAAATGTCCAAAGTGATTTAGCTGAAAAATACCCTTGAAATGATCAAATTGGCCCTTAAGCTGTTCACTATGGTATGTCAGATAGGTGATACCTCAACCTTGCCACATTACTTAGGCTTGATTTCTTGGTCTACCACCTTTTAGGTGAAGTGATGATTCACCTCAATGTTTTTGACTTTGTATGAATATTGGGTTTGATGACATGCTCTAATGCAAAGTATTGTAATAATTACAATTGACTCCATTGACGCAGTGATTGCTTAAAATTTGTTACCATGTTCAGCAATTCTTCCTTTGCTATTTTGATGGCCTGACCATGGTTTTGCACTTTATTAGACTAGACCATGGTATCAAGTTAACTCCCGAGTCCTGAAGTTGATTTCAATCATTCTAATCTTTGGTAGAATCCTGTCTAGAAATCTTTATTAGACTGAGCTTCTCTTGTTTTTGGTATGACTTCATAATATGGCTTTAAAGTCGCTAGTATGGAGTTATTATGGCAAATTTGTTGTTATTTTTTATTAAATAAATTAGTTTCACCAAGTGAATGAGGGCTTCCTGTCATGTAATTCCTCTGGCTTGTTAATGGTTGGAAAAAGAGAGTTATTTTTCTTCTTGTTTATAATTCCTCTTGCTTGTTAATGCTTGTTGAAGGTTTCCTCTTTCGTGTATGGTCATCTTCATAGGGGAGGCCATTTCATGTGTCACTCAATGTCCTAGACACTTGCTGTTTCTGAAAAGTGGGGAGGAAAAGATTGAAAACAGGTGAATTTTGACTGTGTTTCCTCATTGTTTCTGAAATTCTGCTTGTGTTTCACGTACTACACTTTTTTTTTTCTCCTCACGTGGTTGATAATCTTCATGATTTTGTTTGACTATAATGTTTTCGATCTGATATGTAATCTGTATTCTAGTAAACATGTCGGAAGGAGTGCTGCAAACTCTTTCTCTACAAGCATTAGGCCTGGTACTTGCCAATTCTGTAACATCGTTCAATATGTCGCTTTGCAATTTTATATAGCCTTCCTCTTACATCACAATTTAATCTTCTCACTAGAGTTTATGGATATTTAGTGCTGGCCCATTGTTCCTGCTTGTAGATATTGTCTAAGTATAAATACTCTTAGTTGATGTACTTTGATTATGTTAGAATTCATGTTGAGTGGACTGTTCATGCAAATTTTTGTCATGTTAAGACAAGTTTTGGACTAAATGCTGATTTAACTATTTATGACTTGATTAGAAAAGAAAAGGAAAAAAAATCAGTTTGAGAATGGCTAGATCCTAAGTAACTTGAACACAGTCACATGCATCATAAAGGCAACATGAAATATTATCTTTTTTAATTAATCAATTGCCTCAACTCATTTTCCCATAAAATTTGAGTAGGGTCACAAATGAGTTGGTTTTGGTTACTTATTTCAAAATGTAGGACTACATGGAGAAGGAATTGGTCCAAGTATGAAGTACCACATAATCTGGAAAGGTGTTCTTGTGCCATGTTTACCCCAAGAACATGATGCAACTATACTGGATAGTGAATCCGTGTGACACCTTTCAGCTGCTCTCTCAAAACATTTAATTGGCCTAAATAATGTGGTCATTTCTTGTAAATGGGACTTGAACATTCAAAGAGTGAAACAGGGCCTTGTAGCCAGCAGATTGAAACCAATAAGATTTCCACTTGCATGTCATGCTATTTGCCACAAGCATCGATGTTCTTTTAGCATGCCTTTTGCAACCATTTTTATAGATGTTGATGATACCGAACCGACTGACCAAAAGCACATGAAATTCCAAGCGGTTTTTGAATTTGTTGAACACCATATGGTGTAGATCTCCTCGTGTCAATTAAGTGCATCACATGTAGGCATGAATCCATGGCTACCCTCCAAGCGTCACCGTTTTTTTGGTTGCATCTTTCTCAATAACCACCTCAACAACTACCTCACCCTTCCGCAACTTCCCATCATTTCTCACCCAAGTTGTCGAATCTGAACCAATCCAAATAATGTTGGCCATTTGCACTCGAGGGTCACCATTAACCAGAGTCCCCAACAAAATTGGGCAGATAGCTTCAGCCATGATCTGCAAAGTTTTCTCAATCGTATCACCTTGCTCACCCTGCGGACCACCATTTCCATCTTTGTAGAAGAACTGCAGGCATGGCAGCTGAGACCACTTCTCATCACATTGTTGCTGAAGTGTGCAACTTTCGCAGGAAGACAAATAAATCTTCTTAAAAAAAGGTGAAAGAGCGTGCTTCTTTCTCCCAAAGCAATTTATAACCTCTTGACAAGAGTGCAGGATCTCATCCATGCTCCGGTCGAGTCCTTTCAAGCGCATCTTATCAAGGTGAATGTGGCTAACAAGGCTCAGATATACGCTTCTGAACTTTCAGGTATTTGTCGATGCCTTTGGTATTCAATGGAGAAGTCAAAAGGAACATCCTTTAAAGTGACTTTTTTCAAACGATTCTGAACTAAATATGCTACATTCTCCTTGCAATGCATTTTCCCGCAGAAGCACTCATTCAAATATAGAATCACTCTCCGATCAATAATATCATTCTTGAAGTTAACTTTGCACAAAAGTATTTCCTTCATCGATTCCCATGAAGAGTTGTTGCTCTGAGAAGAATCAAGAACTGCTTTATATGCAGGATTTGATACTACAGTAGCAGCTAATACCCCAACCAGTTAACTCATAAAATGTTTCTTCATGGCAGCCTTACGTTGACTTGGCGAATAGCTATGGCATTGGGAAAATGTCAGAATTAGAGAGTTGTCTTGAGACAAACATGGAGAAGTTCAAAACTATGAGTTCTCTATCTTGAATTATTTTTCCTTACTTTTTGCCAAAGCTTGGTAATCAACATGTTGTTGAGCTTCTCTTTGTATAACCTGCCATAGACATGTGAGATTTAGAGGGTTGCTTTCCATTGCCAACATGTTAAGGCTTGTTTTCCACAAGTTTATGTTTGTCACTTGCCTAGGGCATTGTGCACTCTTAGTATCGATGGAAAAATATTAATGCAAGAAGTGCCCCTTAGGGCCTATTTGGTTGCCAGGGAATTCATTCCCTAGTTTTTATGTTTCCTAGGAATGGTAGAATTGGTATTTCTCTCCACAAGTATCTTTACACACAGCGAACCCTGTATGCCATGCATTCAGTCCTGAAGCAAATGACGGTCATGACCTCCTTATTGGTTCAAACACAAGAGATGGTGAATGTCACTACAAGAAAATAGGCCTTTAGCCACAAATTTTTAACCTCAGTTGAAAAAATTGAGGCTAAATGTATCTTTTAGCCTCGGTTGTTAAGGAATTGAGGCTAAAAGTTCATCTTTCACCTCAGTTGTATAGGAACCGAGGCAAAAAGTCTACCTTTTAGCCTCAGTTGTATAGGAACCGAGGCAAAAAGTCTACCTTTTAGCCTCAGTTGCATAGGAACCGAACCGAGGCACGCCTTTTATATTGCTTTCGCTTTCGGTTTGTTTGCATTTTCATTTTTAAAAAAATTTTGTAATCTTTCAAAAAAAAAAAAGATTTTATTCCATTATAGAAACAGGGTTGTGCTAGGAATCCTACTCATGCATTCATGGGGCTTGTCAGCAAGGGTCTTGAGCTATGGATATATTAGGTATGAAAACTGCACTTTCTAAAAACTGATTCTTTTCTGATTTTCTGGCAAAATATTGCAAAAGCGGTGCAGAACTCAAGGTACTGTCATCCTTGATCCCTACTCTGATTAATTGCCTGTTTCTTGAGTTTGGAGTTCCAAAACACCAATTCACACAGGAACAATGTAGTAAATAGTTCCACTGAAATTCTTATTCCATGCATATTCTGTTTTTAGGCTGTTTGCACGAGGGGAGTGTCACCCATATGCTAGCAATAGTCCACTATGTCAGAAGATCCAAAACCTTCAACTGGAGTGGCAAACATGTTTTCTAGTTCAGGACTGAAAATTAGGCAATGTGTTTCCTGAACAGAGGATCCGCCGCGTGTGAAGCTCAGGTACATAGCTTACTATGAGTAGTCCTAATAACAGGGTAGCATAGTAAGCATAGCATCCAATGTTTGTATGTGATCGTTCCTCATTAATTAGAGAGAATTTTCTTATGATTAGAAGCAGGAATCGGGTCATGGGTTGGGCTATTGCGTCACCATCATCAACATATGGCTGATTTAATGGCCATGTAGCCACATTTCCAACATGGGATATTTATTGGAAAGTTAAAAAGTGAAAAATCCAATGTTCCTGTTTTAACAAAAAAGATGCCCACTAATTCATATGTTAGGACTGTTCAAACAATATGATGTTTGGAACGTGTCTTAGTAGTGTAGCAATGTTGCCTATTTTCATCCATCGTTTTCATATGGGCCCACCATCTCGTATGCAAGCATTTTGTAACATATCTGCTATCACATTGTAGCAGCCGGTTTGAATGGTTGCATGACAACTTTAACCAACCTGAAAAATCTGGTGAACAAATGGTGTTATGGTGTTGCTCCTATTACCGTGGGATATCCATTCCTTTTAAAATTAGAATCTAAACTGTCATTAGTTATGATTGTTTTGAGCCTAAATTTTATTCATTGTTTCCTCATTCGAACTTGGTAGCACAATAAACTTCATGTGATGTTGAATCAGTTTCTTCTTGCACTAGAAAAAGACTCGAAAGCAGGTCCTCTTGGTTTTTCGTGTTATCATCAACATATGGTGATTGAACTAAAGCATCCTAGATGTGGTTCATATCGAAAACTTGGAATACAAATACAGTCGTGGTTGTATTTTCAAGCTTGTGGAAATGGACAGATGAGACTGGGAGGAATAGTATAATGCCAACTTAGAAATTGTGATGATTTTTTTTATATGTGTAGGCACAAGTTGATTTGCTCTCGTTCAATTAGTCAAGAAAACCTCATAAGTTGAAGCTTCTTAAGGATTTGATTGTTCAGGTAGTTTTTCTATTTGTATTCGATTTTAAGAAGTTATGAGCATGATCATTACTACCATTTTTATTTATACTTTAGGTATATCGACATGATGATAATAACATGGAAAACATGGGAATTCATGAATTGTTGTTAAAGCCTTTTGGGTAAGTAGTTTTCAGACCTTTTTATAATCTTTGTTTTCTTGCTCATATTTGAAAAAATGAAATAAATCATCAGGTTTCCTATTCAAATACATTGTAGAAGCCCTGGAGATGCTATTGATGTCCATGGTAAAAGATGGTACTGAGGCTCTTGGGCTCAACGGGAAATGATGCTCCTTTGGCTGTGATGTCCAACAGAGAGAAACTTACATTTGAGTATTTCAAGCTGATGTTTGCTCAGGTTACAAACCCATCGATTGATCCGATCCAAGAGAAAGTGGAAGGGGACCTTATTGAAAAAGTTCATGTGGAAGGCTATGTGGTAGTTTGTATGTTTTGAAAATTTTCAATAGACCATTAATTGTTTTGTTGGTATTGTGCTGATTGTTGTCTTGATGGATGTTAAATGGGTGAAACTTGCACAGGTTCAATCATTGGTTGATTATAATATTGTTAGCTTTTGTTGATAGAAACTAGATTTAGCCTCGGTTATTGATAAATGAGGTTAAAAATAGATTTAGCTTCAATTAGAGGCAACTGAGGCTAAAATTTGGATTTAGTCTCAGTTGGAAACAATGAAGGCTAAAATTTTGATTTAGCCTCATTTCGAGAAAACTAAAGCTAAAAAGGTTATTTTAGCCTCACTTGAAGAACCGAGGCTATAAAAGTCATTTTAGCCTCGGTTGCTAAAATTGAGGCTAAAGCCTTTAGCCACGGGGGTTTCAACTTCAGTTTGGATAACTGAGGAAAAACTGAGGCTAAAGGCTTTAGCCTCAGTTTTTAACCTTTTTAGCCACAGTTTTGAACCGAGGCTAAAGCCCCCTTTTCTTGTAGTGTGTCCTCTGCACCAAGTCCTATACAATGGGTTAACAGAATGATTTTTTTTTCCTTCTCATTAATATTATGTTTTTCATTGTTTGTATTGTAAAAGCTAGTTTTGAAAATTGTCCATCACAATGACGCTTTCTCTTGAAAAGTTGTTCTTTTAATAAGCTAATCCATACACATTTTCATGAAAATCCACTTAAAGAACAAACGATGTACATTAACAAGTCCTCTCAGTTTATAATCATCATAAATAAAAATTACACTTGTTTGACCATATATACGTACCTATGGGAATGGTGGACATTTGAGTTGATATATGTCGTGCATGCAATTTGTGTCCTGTTCATGTTCTTTCTTTTGTATTTGTTTTATTCCTCATATGAAGTCATGCTTAGTTTTATGTTTGTGGCTGGTTCCTCTGCTTACCAGGTCAACAGTTTGAGAAACACTGCAAAGAAAATATGCATGGGAAGACATGGTAAAACTAAGTTAATTCACTGTAAATGCATCAAATTCTGTTATTCATGACAACAATTCAGTTCAGATTTTAAATTTTGTGTAACGAGCTCTCTTCTACCATGCAGTTTTGTTCTTTAACTGAAATACTTGCATTCTGTTTCCATGCATAGTTTGTTACAGCACTTGAGTCTTTTATCTGCATAAATCTCGGTATCTAGGATGAAAATGAGGCTGCACACCTGATTGACCTGGATCTCTGTCACCACATGTTATTTTTCCTGTCTACGGAACACAACACTGATTTGGGCACTTTGGTCGATGCTGGAAAAGTTCAGTAGCCCAACCATGATGTACATGTTTTATCCACTCCATTCATCCATTTTACTAGCTCATTTTAGGACGTACCCTAAATATAGGTAGGTCCAATTCTCAAATAGACCACACCATATCAAACAATGGTAAATGCAGCTCACCATTAAACTTCTCTTGGGCCTACAAAAGTTTTGGATCAAGTTGATATTTGTTTTCTCCATTCATCCGTCCTTAAAAACGTAAGGGCTACAAAAGTTTTGGATCGAGTTAAAATTTATGTTTTTATTTCATTCAAATTTGTTTCTTATAACATAGTCTATTTGAGATTTGAATTACGTTTATTTTTTAGCCCATGCCTCTAAAATGAGCTGACAAAATGATGAAATTGGATTAAACACATACATCTTGGTGGGGTTCACATAGCTTTTCCAGCTTGAGATATTTGTTCTATGTTCAAATCAAAATCTGAGATTGCAGCCCAATCACACTGGGGTTCACATTTTATTTTTTTTCCTTTCCTTTTCCCTCTAAACTTGTGGTTTTAGTCAGTGAACAATTGTTTTGTTTTCATTTGACCAACCATGATTAGGAGCTTACAATAGCATTCAAAAATGACACTTCTGCATAGTAAGCAAATGAAGAAACATATTACAATCTGATCTTTCTTCTATCAATTCTATTAATTGATAATGGCGGAACACTTTACCTTGGTTGTTAATAGAACACTTTCAGCCACTTCTAGAAGTTATCAAGATTGGTCGTGTAAGCACTGGGTGCCCCAGCAACATTTTTGTCAGAAGGTTTTGCATTGGGTGCCCCACACCATAGGAGTTAGTGGTGACTGTTGAAAACTTCCTAGGCCCCACTGTGATGTTTATTTATAAACCAACTTGTTCATAAAGTCACATAGACTAGGATGAAGTGAAAACATAAATATTAGCTTGATCCAAAATATCTGTTTCCCAAGGAAGTTTTCAACAGTAGGTGACAGATGGAGTGGATGTCACATAGACATTGCAGTGGGGCCATAGAGCTTTCTACTGTAGGTCTACGTCTTGCAACTGTGCACATTTCTTTTGTCCTTGTGTGGCTCACCTGATGGGAAATGGATTGGGCGGTGACCCCAACACCACCCATATCCCTAGTGACTGTGACTGGACTCTGTGGGGGTCCACTGTCATGTAAATGTTTCATTTCTGTGTCTGTGGCCTAAGAAGTTTTCAACTGTAGGCGTTCAATACCTACTGTTTCCTTTGGTGTGGTCCACTTGATCTTCCAACAGGAACATCAAGAGAGTTCTGGAATCTCTTACATGCTCACACATAGGCACAAGTGAGCTGGCAACGTATCTGTGAGGTAAAATTTGAATGACTCAGATTATAGTTCTTTGCATGGGAAAAATTGCCCCTTGCTGATGCATATAGAGCTTTGCTAAGCCCACATGCATGTTCAAGTCAGCTAATGCACATGCCGCCACATATTCTAGCAAGGCGAACAAGTGGAATGTCCAAGCCATCCATCATGATGAGATTCCCTATCCCAAGAATCAGGTCAGTCCACTAGTCAGGTGGGCCACAATCAACTGAACGAATGTACGGTTCTGAAAAAAAAAACCAAAGTTTTCTAATCCGCTTGGCTTATTTCTACTATCATGGCACACCAACTGAATGGACCACCTTTATCTTTGGGCTCTACACAGTGAACTCCACCTAGTGGATGGCTTGGATGTTTCACTGGCCTACCATACTAGCATATACAGTGGGTGGTGCATTAGCTGACTTGTAGACACGTGTGGGCTTAGAAAAACTCCATACATACATATATTGATTTACACTAGAACTGCTCTTTGCTGATACGTTATTGTCCACGCACCCAGTAGATAACCTCAAGTATATCCGCTGATAAATAACAAAATAGCAAGTGTTGTCTACCTGATGAGTGGATGGGGCTGAATTTTACACAAGGTGATCCTCAAAGTGGGCTTAACCAATTAAACAGGTTGGATGTTGCACACAAATGCTTTTTGAAAGTTACAAGCACTAACAAGTTGTTGCTATCTTCTCATTATGCAGGTGTATCTTGTTGGGAAATAGGAGTTTCGCAATTCCTACACTTTCATTTGGTCATTTTGTTAGACACTGGCGCATTAAATGCAGATTGCATTGCGCTGTTGTGTATTTGATTCTAACATCTAAAGATGTTTTCAAACTGTATTGTGCTCTCCTAGTGAATGCTATGAAGTTAAGAAACGCTCTTACCTGAACCTCTAATGGCTATGATGAATTCTAATCTTTTATTTTGTTAATTGGTTTCAGTTGATTAAACTATTCACTTTTCATCGATTTGAGCTGGTTATTTGTAATATATGAAGGGTTGACTAAACTAGTCTTTTCTTGGATTGAATCTGGTTGTTTGTAATATATGTAGGAAGGGCTCAAAAGAAGATTGAACAAGAGAAGATACTAAGTAGCCAATTCAAGGCAATGCATAGCCACTAGTTGAAGTTCCGGGTAAGAAGTGTTTAGTTAGGAGGGTTAAAAGTCAATTTTTGTTGGAGTGGGCTACTCGGGTCATTTCCTCTTTTATTGAATTGAGTTGTTACCAATTTTGTGAATAGGATTCTTATCAAACAATAGTGTGAATTATTTTTTGAATGACTATCAGGTGCAAGATTAAAAAAAATAATAATAATAAATTATCAATATTATTTTTTTATTTATAGATATTTTAGCGACGAACCAAATCCGTCGCTAACTTCTGAACATTGAATATAACGACGGATTTGAGGTCCATCGCTTACTATATTAGCGACGGACCTTATCCGTCGCTAATTTAGACCGTTGAACATCGACGATGGATATGAGATCCATTACTTACTCATATTAGCGACGGACCTTATCCGTCGCTAATGTTTTTAGTGACGACTAATTTTTTGAATATTTCCGACGGATTTTTTATTTTTTACGACGGATTTTATCCGTCGCTATGATGCGACAGACCTTATCCGTCGCAGATTAAACGACGGATAAAATCCGTCGTAAATCCAAAAATGACCCAGTAAACAGTGACGAACCAAGTGACGGACGAAGTCCATCGTTTATTTGGTTTTACGACGGATTTGGTCCGTCGCAAAACAGCAATTTTGGCGTAGTGTTTTCTCCTATTGCAAAAAAAACTTATAAAAGAAAGAAAAAATATCTTTTTATTACTGACAAAGCCTGTAATTTATTTGTATGGGTTCATATCTAAATCCTTCTCATTTCATTTTTTAGAGAAATGCTTCAGTGCATGCAGAGAGCCTTATAAGTTATAAGTGCTTCTACTTGCAGTGGTTGGCAGTGATCAATTGAACTGTCCATTAAGTCCATGACACTTTTTCATGGGCTACTAAAATGGGATGATCCAATCAATCATTGATTTGACCTTATTTGATATAACCGTCCTTTTTTCCAACCTATGGATGATTTTGATCATATGATGTCCAACACATGAATCATAAACAATCAGCAATGATGATCAACACTGATTAGGCCTATTTTTGTGTAAATGATGTCGACTGTACATATTAAAGGCCATTGATCAAATGGTTGGGTATTGGTCGAATTATGTGATCTTTTCCCACAAAAAATGAGTTGGACCTAATGAACAGACTAGATCAATGAATCGACCTATGTTAGTCTCCCCATAAGAAAACTTTTATAACTTGTTGTGCTAAGAAAGCATTAGAGCATCTCTTCATATTCTAAATGTAGTTTTCCTGATAGATGTTACTTTCTAATGCAGGCAATTGATAGGCTTCCTTTAGTACCTGGCATTCTTGAACTCATAGGAATCGGTTATACAAGGGTATGTTATAATGTACTATGCTATCCCTAGAAGAAATGCATCCCACTAAAAACCGTTTTTAGTTCTCATGTTTCTTTCAGGTTTCTAAGACTAATCTTGTGAGTTATACACACTAATGTGCATATGAGTTTTATGGTGGAAACGATGTGGGCTTATCTTCCTCTTTTGTGGTCTCTTATAAAACCAATCTCTTAAAATTTGCATTGATGAAAATTGAATTTACTGTATGCTAAAATACCAGCCACACATAAGGAGAGAGAGAAAGAGCAGTATGGGGTACCAAACCAACTACATATATAGGCATGTTAGATCAATGCATGGAAGTAAATGTCTTTAAATACCTCTGATTCATTATTCAGTCCCAGCTTGTTAGACAGTACTTCATTAAACAACCTAATAGTCATCCTTCCATCTCTGTAAAATAAAGAAATAAATAAATTTCTTTCTTATTCATGGAGGAGGAATTTGTCTCCAATCAAGAGCGCCTCAAACCCCAGGAGGACAAGAACGAGGACTGCTCCAAGGTCGACGATCTCCGTGGCTCCCCCATGAGCGTTGGCAACCTCGAGGAGCTCATCGATGAGAACAACGCTATTGTGTCGTCGTCGGTGGGGCCCGAGTACTACGTTGGGATCCTGTCCTTCGTGGATAAGGACCAGCTCTAGCCGGGGTGCGCAATCCCCATGCACAATATGGTTCTTTCTGTTGTTGGGCTTCTTCGAGATGAAGTGAATCCCATGGTTTCAGTGATGAAGGTCGAGAAGGCTCCATTGGAATCATATGCTAACATTGGCAGGTTGGATGCTCAAATTCAAGAAATTAAAGAAGCAGTGGAACTTCCTCTTACCCATCCTGAATTGTATGAAGACATTGGTATTAAGCCTCCCAAGGGAGTTATACTCTACGGAGAGCCTGGAATGGGCAAAACCCTACTTGCCAAGGCTGTTGCAAACTCAACATCGGCCACTTTCTTGTGAGTTGTTGGTAGTGAGTTGATTCAGAAATACTTGGGTGATGGCCCAAAATTAGTCAGAGAGCTATTTAGAGTTGCTGATGATCTTTCTCCATCAATAGTGTTCATCGATGAAATAGATGCAGTTGGCACGAAAAGGTATGATGCCCATTCTTAAGGCGAGCGTGAAATTCAGAGAACAATGTTGGAATTGCTGAACTAGCTGGATGGTTTTGATTCTAGAGGGGATGTTAAAGTGATTCTCGCTACTAACAAAATTGAGAGCCAGTGACCCTGCCTTGCTTCGGCCTGGCTGAATTGATAGAAAAATTGAATTCCCTCTTCCAAACATCAAAACAAGCCAGATACACACATCAAGGATGACATTGGCAGATGATGTCAACTTGGAAGAATTTGTGATGACTAAGGATGAGTTCTCTGGAGAAAATATCAAAGCTATCTGCACTGAAGCTGGTTTGCTTACTTAAGAGAGCGTCGTATGAAGGTAACGCATGTAGACTTCAAGAAAGCAAAGGAAAAGGTGATGTTCAAGAAAAAGGAAGGAGTACCGGAAGGACTCTATATGTAAGATGCATACTTAATACATGCATATGCTTGTGATTTGAATTTAGTTGCTTCCATTACTAGAGCCTGCTCTTTGCCATGATAGATTTTTTTACTTCATGCTTTCATTTTTAATTAATCAATATGGAAGACCCACCAGTTCTTCTTCCAGTTGTTTACCATCCACGCCCAACATTATATGTGAGATGTGGACAGATTCATCCTTCCCATTAAAAGAAACAAAAAAATGATTTGATGGTTGTCTGCAAAAAAAAAAATAAAAAAAAAATACATTTCATCAAATTCATGTACTGTGCACATACAAGATTCTCAAGTAGCTCTTGGGTATCTGAGGCAAAAAGGGTTCTTTCTCTCTGCATTGACAAATCAAGTACAATAAATTACAATCTAATATTAAATCCTCAAAAACAAATTTAAAGAAAAAAAAAAAGAAAAAGAAAAAAGAAAATCCAACTTTGGTTTTTGTTATCATTACTTTTCTTAAAGAATACTTGAATTATTTTCTATCCAAACCACTTGGAAACTCAAAAATTGTCTGAACCATTATGAGTTGTCTGTTGAACCGTTACAAAGTTGTACAAACTGTAGTTGAACACGTATGAACTGTTAGGTTTTACCATAATTACATATTTAAACACGTAAATCTATGGACATGGGGATGATATCACAGTTCAAGCTGGTGGTTGAAATTGCAAGGTGACCAGTTTGATCTCCAGCTTTTTTCTTTTCTTTTCTTTTTTTTTTCTTGAAAGCATTGATTTGTGATGCAACATTCTCATTTGTTGCAACATAGTGTTATACCTCTCTGCACCTTGTAAGCTTTTGTTTTAACCTTGTCAGCCGAGCTTTCGAATTTCAGGTATGTAAACATGTAACTTAACAAAGCAATGTACCCTAAAATCCATATCTGTAAGATCTGTGATGGGACTGTGCACATCTGTATCTACAATTTGTCTCTTGTCATCATCATCATCTCAATTTTCTCCAATTCGTGGTTGGGTTTCAAATGATATATTGGCAAAAGTTCTACAGTTGGCTGTCCACTGGACATCAACCCTCTCTTTTACTGAACTTGCCGTGACAAAGGCTAACATTGACACCACTCACATGCAAGCACGATTCCACCCAATATTAACCCCCAAGACAACTATCAGATGCACACCCCAAAGGGTGAGCAAGCAGAGTTATTGGGGTGTAGTTTCAATGTAAACCACTAAGCACTGGAGTTCTTTATTTTCTAGCAAGTAGAGTTGGATATAGACTTATTGACTTGAAGCTGATTTTTTTCTCTGCTTTAGGTAAAAGATACAATAAAAGTGGATTTTTTATCTCCTTCTCGTGATTCTAGGTATTTTCGTCATCTCTCTGTAGCTGAATTGATTTTAGAATTTTCTTCTTTTCATTTTTCTTGCAATTTTATATGTTGAACTATCATTCTGTTCATCTTTTCAATTTTGATTGATTTTCTGTTGTTTCTCTACTTGGAATTTGAGAATCAAGGAATATCATCTGTTCTTGAGGTAAATGTAGAAGGACATCAGGTTTTGGCTACTGGATTTCAGAAGGGTGTTGTAGGGAGCATAGATTCATTGCCAAAATATCAGATCTGAGGTAACATGATTGTCTTTTTGAGGATTTTGAGAGTCAGATCGAGTAATTCTCATAGCAGAAAACAATCAAGTCCAACCATTTGATCTGGATCACGACCCCACATCATATAAACTTCAATAGATGGACAGATACTTCAAAAGAATGTATGGCTGCAACACTATGTCTAATATCCCCTTTTTTTTTAAAAAAAAAAGAAAAAAAGAAAAAAGAAGCAATTGTTTTGTATTGGAAAATGCTTTTTTATCTTCATTGATATATAGAGGACATGGCTAACTTACCTGGTCCAAGGTGCATGGGTTGATACACTTGAACATTTTTATTCAGGTTGATAGTCTCGTGAGCATTGTTTGGATGACAGGGAAAAGGTTTGATGACAATTTTCATCGATCCGATCTAAGAATACTCGAATATTAGAAGCTGTTTTATATTGAGAAAAGCTAGCAAAACTTGTATTTTTCTTTGATTTTATATCCAAGTTTCTAATTAATCTTTTTTCTTCTTTTGTATTTGTATGGTACAATTCACTATTCTTTTGCTGGCAAGACATCTTGTTTCTATACTTGTTGGTGGAACAGACCATTATGCATTCACACTTCTCATTGATTTACTTTTTTTTTTTGATTTTGTCTATTTTCTGAATAGTTGTTGAATAGCCTTGGAATTCTTTTTGTTGATGCCTTACGAAATAATATCGCTTGTTCTCTTTGGGAGTTTGTTAGTTAGTTTTCTTCTATCGTACTTCCAAGAGTGACCCATTACTGGCAGATTTTTCTCTAGGTTTTCTTCACATTGAGCCCACCTAATGCACATGTCAGACTTCACATGCAAGTGGTAGGCCGGTAGTGTGGCCTTCTATGCGGTTCATGTGGGCTTAATTAACAAGCTGCTTTATTAGTTGCTTCTTTTTTATTTTCTTTGAAAGTTGGCAATTACAGGCACTTTCATCTCTCTTCATATTTTTAGTTTTACCACTCTTGGTTCCCTTTCCATTTTCAAAATTTAATCACTTGACTAATGCTATGGTATTTGATTCTTATAATAAATAAGGTTTGTATGAATCATCTGCATGTGTTTTTGAACTTGTTGTACTTCTATGGAATGTGTGGTGTAGTGAATGATTGCTTGCTTCAATGGTACTTAAGCAATGTATGAACGCTGTTTGGAGCATTATTTCAGTTTACATCAAGGGAATTTTATGTTTTCCTTGCATTTAGTTTTCATCAATCTTCAATTGACTAATTCTTTATTTTTATGTTGCAGAGTCCTCTAGTGGTTACCGGTATAGCTGTCGGATGTGCAGGTGGACTATTGATACTCGCATCCATTTTCTATCTATGGTGGATGAAGGATGCACCTGGCCATATGCGAGTGCACACAGACTCACCAAGACTTGTATTTTTAGCATTATTGTAATCGTAATTGAACTGAATGATTGATTGTAATTGAACTGAATGGATGATAATTGATTCATTATTGAATGAATGATTGTAATTGACCGAATGAATGAATGATTGTAATTGACTTAATGAATAAATGATTATGCAGGAAGTAATTGAATGAATAAATGATTATAGTATCTTTTAAATGTATGCAATAGCTACGGATATTGACCGTAGCTGGTAACCTTACGACCGTAGCTATTATTAAATTATAGATAATGCTACAGAAGCAGGACCACTTTTGGCTACAAATACTATCTGTAGCTGTAAGCACTTTTGACTACAAAAATAATTGCTACGGATTATATCTGTAGCTATTTTAATCTATGGCTACGGATTAAATCTGTAGCCATCGGTGTTAGACCTATTATTACGGCACCTACGACTACGGACGTGCTGCGGATTTAATCCGTAGCCATAGGTCTATGGCTACAGATTAAATCCGTAGCCTTTGCCCATTTTTCTGGTAGTGGTGGGATATGGAATTTGTGTAATTCTTTCTGAACTAACGTGATCTTAAGCCTGAAATCTCGCATATCATATTTAATTTTCATGTCCTGCATCAAATTTGGTATCAAAGCATAGGGTTCTTGTAGGGGAATTCATTACATGTTTAGGGTTTAGTTGTTTATGTCCATTATGCATTAATTCTTATCATACACTATAAGAAACACCACTTTTAGTGACGAAAATTTTCGTCACTAGAAGTCAAATTTTCGCAGCTAAAAACTTTTAGCGACAAAAATTTTCGTCGCTAAAAGACCGATGTACAAGGCTTTTATCAGCGAAAAATTCAAATCGTCGCTAAATGCAAGATTTTTAGCGTTGAAAATTTTCGTCGCTAAACAAATTTTCCTAGACCTTTAGCAGCGAAAATTTTCACTGCAAAAAAAATTTTCACGACTTTTAGTAGCGAAACTTTTCACCGCTAAAAAAACTGCCAAGACTTTTAGCAGCGAAAATTTTCGCTGCCAAAAAAATATCAAGACTTTTTAGCAACGAAAAGTTTCCCCGCCAAAAAAACTGCCAAGACTTTTAGCAGCGAAAATTTTTTCCGCCAAAAAAATATCCAGGACATTTTAGCAGCGAAAAGTTTCGCTACAAAAAAAATTTACAAGACTTTTAGCAGCGAAACTTTTCGCTGCCAAAAATATTTTCCAGAAATACCCAAAAATTACAAGACTTTTTAGCAGCAAAACTTAAGATTTTAGCAGCAAAAATATTTGTGGCAAAAAAAAATTTCCAAGACTTTTAGCTGCGAAAATTTTCGCTACGAAGAAATTACAAGACTTTTAGCAGCGAAAAGTCTCACTGCCAAAAAACTTCCAAGACTTTTTAGCGGCAAAAATTATCGCCGCCAAAAAATATCCAAGACTTTAATTAGTTTCGCTGCAAAAAAACATTTCCAACATTTTAGCAAATAAACTTTTCACAAAAAAATTTAAGACTTTTAACAAATAAAAATTGTCATTCGCTAAAAAATTTCCCAGAATTTTTAGCAGCAAAATCTTTTCCTGCTAAAAAATCGTTTCACTTTTAGCGATGAATATTTTCGTCGCTAAAAGTCTCTTTTAAAAAAAAATATATACAACTCAAAATTCCGCACAAAATTCCTGCTATACACCTGTTAGCAATATATTTCATCATATTCATCCTAATATACACCTGTTATATAATATATTTCATCATATTCACATTCACATCCAGCTAAACCCAAACCCAAACATAAACTACATTCATTCAAGCACAAACAATCTTATCCGCATCACATTCATTCACGCATAAATACATATAAACTTAACATAATAAACAAATATACAAAAAATCACAAAGATGAAGGCGGAAGTGGTGGGGCATCGGTGGGTAAGCGTGCAACGAAAGCTTGTAACATCTGCATCATCCGTCGCTCATGCTCCACCCGCATCTCCTCCATCCTTCTCTCTTGCTCCTCCCTCTGCCTCGTCAGATGATCCTCCATCTTCCTCTCCTGCTCCTCCCTCTGCCTCGTCAGATGATCCTCCATCTTCCTCTCCTGCTCCTCCCTCTGCTTCGTCAGCTCCTCCATCATCTTCCTCTCCTGTTCCTCCCTTTGATTGTCCAGCTGCTCTTTAATGTCATCGATGACGACCCATAGCTGTTGAACCTCTCTCTCTGCGGTATCAGCTCGGCGTACGGTGCTGTCACCAATGACGATGAATCGACTGGAGGCAACTCTAGCGGGTGCCATGAGCTTGACACCATGGCCAAACCCATGCATATATCCAGAACGGGTGCCAAGCACCTGACTCAAGATCTCTGACTCACTCCGCTGAGTACCATCGGGAGTGGGCTGACTGCGTAAGGTCTTTATCTCCTCCTATAATGAAAACATATGAATTTTCATAATAAATGATATTATTATAATTTAATGCAATTAAATTTTACAATGTAAGGATTTTTATCCAAATCTCGCTTGCTCTAGGATGTACCCAAGATCCCGTTATCTGCCGACAGTGAGTGCCTTTGTAGAAGTCTACTGGTCCAGGCTCCTGGCCAGTGACAGAATCTCACTATGCAATCAAAAGAACAATAGAGTTAATATAAATGCATGGAAAGAATATATAAACGTAATAATTAGCAGTTCTTTCTTACCATGTCGTGACGAAGTCGTACGAATAACTTTGAACCAGCTACATGGTTTACTTCTAATTTTTCTCTGTTGTCAGAATTTATTTTGCTCCTTTTTTAGAACACATTATTTATAATACATTGTTATTAATTGCGAATTTAATTATTACATTAAGATATCGTAAATATGTAAATATTACCTGAAAGAAATCAGACGAAAACCTATCATAGAGTATCTGTAAGTCCCCATCGGTCACGTGCAGCGGTGCGGACTGTACGGCATCCTCGTTGCTCACGCACCGCTTGTACTACTGGTGTAACCTACTGCGGTAATCCTTGAACCGCTCCATCATGTCGTCGATGGCATGGGAGATATGCGGAACACTCAAATCAAAGTCAAATTTATCCTGCAATTTCATAAATTAATAGATTAAGGCAATAAACTCATTAAGAAAATAACTTAACCATAAATGAACATTTAAAAAATAAATTTTAATTGACTAAAATTTACTTGAAGGCGCTGACGGATGAGCCGCCGAACATCATCTGTCACGTCTCTCCAACAGGGGGTAGTGGGGGGAATCAGAGATCGGCATAAGACACCGACCTCTGACGTAAATAACATGGCATTGTTCCCAACAGGTCTAATACAGTCCTGTGAGAACTCTACCATCACCCTACCATCACACGTAAGTTGCTCTAAAAGTAACCCACGCGTGGGTCCATGTCCTCGCCAGCTAGTCGACGACGCTGTTGCAACAGAATTATGTAAGTCTAAACATAAATAGAAATCATTAAAAGAAATATATGTCTAAACTTACATGCAGTGTCTGATGTATGCGCGACTGAGGGATCGGACGCCTACGATGCAATATCCAATGACGATGCTGGCTCCGTCACATCACGGGTAGAAGGGGTAGATCCGGTGCGCGAACGACCTACTCTCCCACCTGGTGTCATCACTGAATATGTGCGAACTACGAACTTATAAATTTAAACAATGTCAATACAAGTGAAATATACTAAAACATTATACAAGTAGTATTGACGGTATAATGCATTGTGCTTATGCTTAGAGAGATGAATAAAATATGATTAGACCATTACACTATAATGCAAGCATAATATAATAAAACTGTAAACTTTAATCTATAACCATTGAAAATTCCATTACACATTGTCATTGTATATTAAATACATATATTTGTTGTAATACGAAACAACTTTGAGGTAAACTATCCGAAGTACTCTCTGCGTAAGTTATCGTATACTTCAGAAGTGTATGTCATGCATCCTGTGTGAAGCATTGGACATTTTTATAGCCAACATGACAGTCACAATAGGAGAAATCTGATCTCTCGGGACTCCATTCAGATGTGCAAGTGACAGAGTCGCATCTTCCATATCTCGTTTCCCACGGTTATATATCTCCATCAGCTCCGGAATTTCTTTGAGATAGTATAATCTTTCGTCTGAGTCGTCGTCGATATATTCCACTCTACACTCATCGACCAGACCGGGTATCTCTATGGCCCTACCAGAAGAAGATAGGACCGAAACGTCCATCTGCAACAGCTGATGAAGTATGTTGCGTGCTTCTGTTATGCTCCGGTTTGAGGATGACATGATCAGAAATTGTCTCAACCGTAAATGTGAATTATAAACAAGTCAATAAAAGGAATTAATCATGACTTGTAATTTTCACGTATACATGGAATACATAAATTATTTGAATTGAAAAATGACATGTAAATCATGTGTACATTTAATAATCGTCGTCTATATCACTATCTCTTAGGGTTATTTCTTCTTCACCATCACTATCGCTGATTAGTATTTCCTCCTCATAGTCTACAACGTTGTCATCAATGAAACCTGTATCATCTCTAACAATGTTTTGTATTAATGAGGCATCAAAATGATCAGGTGGCACATCATCTCTGTCTAATTGCACCACATCAATATCAACACTTGAATCAGTCCCTGTATCCCTAGATGGAATGTCTTCTTGATATGCTTGTTCAACCCTAGACGTGTCATTTTCCCCGTCCTTGCTATCTTCAACTTCTGGTACGGGAACATCAAATACGTTCCTGAGCTTTATTTTCTGCACCACGTACCAATAGTCGCCTAACTTAGTATCAGCGAGGTAAAATACTTGTTCAACTTGACTAGCGAGGACAAATGGGTCGTCCTTAAACCACTTCCGAGATAAATTTATGCTCGTAAAGTAGTTGTCAGTCTGTATTCCCAACTTCTTATTTCTAATGTCCCACCAATCACATCAAAATAAGTACACCCACTTTCTCGTACAATAACTCAGCTCAATAATATCAGTCAAAATGCCATAAAAGTCAATTTCATCCTCATTTATTTCTTTCACAACTACCCCACTATTTTGCGTGGTCCTGTACTTCTCACGTTCTTCAGTGTGGAACCGAATCCCATTTACAATACAACCTGTATATCTAGATACACGTCTATCAGGGCCACATGCCAATGAGTATAGTGCATCAGACGCATCTGCAGAGTTACTTGTGCATAACGTCTTTATCTATTATCATGTACAAAATATAATTGTTTAGTAATTTTCTTAGGTTGAAATAATGTGCAATACAACGAAAATTCTAAGTGTGGTGAGATACAATGTGAAATCTTACACGTTCGGCGAACCATTCTGGAAACTAATCCTGATGCATTCGATTATAATTTGTGGGGAATTTGGACTTCATCTCATCTATGTGTTCACTACATATAAATGACATGTCGTTAGCAAGAAACATTAAGATCATCGTATGTAGGAATTACAAGAATCGAGGAAAGACTTACTCCAAGTACGACTCTATTTCTTCGCAATTGTGGAACACATACCACCGTGCTTTTGCTAGATCCCCAAGGTCCATATCCTGAAACATCGGGGATCCTAAAGGACGAACGTTATGTGCAAATATAGATATGAGTCCTTGTTCATGCTCCTGCCCTTCATCGGCATTCCGATCTTCTCGGTTGAATCTAGTCTCCAAGCCACGAAGATACATGGAGCAAAATGTAAGGCACTCATTATCAATGTATGCTTCAGCTATCGACCCATCCGGTCGTGCCTTATTCCTCACAAATTGTTTGAGTGTGTGAAGGTATCTGTACACAAAACCACTGTGTTATACGTATGAAAACATGGATATATGTAGTTTATGGAATGAATAAATTTTTTAATAGGTTTTACCACCTTTTGATTGGATACATCCAACGATATTGTACTGAGCCTGCAAGCTTCGTCTCGTGTGGTAAGTGAATCGTTAGGTGTAAGGTGTACCATAACATCGAAAAATGCAGGTGAAAATATTCTTTTAAGTTTGCAAAGGATTATGGCAATGTCCCTCTTTAGTCGTTTAATAATATCCACATTCAACAATTTCGAATACAAATCCTTAAAGAATATTCCCAACTCAATCAGTGTCGCACTGATATCCTTGCTCAGGAATCCACGAATCGCAACCGACAGTAGGCGTTGCAGAAGGACGTGACAATCATGACTTTTCATTCTTGTTACCTTACAATCCGTAACGTTTACGTGCTGAGATATATTTGACGCATACCAATCGGGAAACTTCATCGATCTCAACCATTCACATAAATGCTTTCTCTCTAATTTTTTCAACGTGTAGCAAGCTGCTGGTATAGTATACGAATTTCCATGTGGTTACAAGTGCAACTCTTTCCTTAAACCCATTTCTTGTAGATCCAATCGAGCCTTGAAACTGTCTTTTATTTTCTTCTCTATGTTCATCAATGTTCCAAAGACATTGTCACATATATTTTTCATAATATGCATGACATCCAAGTTGTGTCGCAATTTCAGATCACTCCAATAGGCAACTCAAAAAAGATGCTCTTTTTCCTCCAGTTACAGTCCAATACTGTACGTTTCCTCTTCTTCAAGTGTGATGCCTTACCAAATCTAACTTTTCTAATGTTACTCAGTTGTTGCATCACAACTTCTCCAGATAGCTCTTTCGGGGGTGGCCTATGATCTTGTTTGCCATCAAAGATTATCGTCTTCTTTCGCCAACTATGATCGCTCAAAAGGAAACGACGATGGCCCATATAACACATTTTTCTACCATGCTTCAATGACAATGAACAAGTGTCAATACCACGTGTAGGACAAGCCAACTTGCCCTTCGTGCTCCACCCAGACAAATTTTCATACGCGGGAAAGTCATTTATTGTCTACAAGACCGCTGCATGCAATTGAAATGTCTGTCCTACAAATGTGTCATATGTGTGTATACCTTGACTCCACAACTCGTTTAACTCATCTACTAACGGTCGCAAGTACACATCAATGTCATTCCTAGGTGACCTGGGTCCAGGAATAAGCAATGACATCATGAAAAATGACTCCTTCATACACAACCAAGGAGGTAAATTGTAGGGCATAAGTACCACTAGCCACATACTGTATGAGTTACTCATATTACCAAATGGATTAAAACCATTACTTGCAAGACCTAGTCGAACATTGCGAGAATCCTCTACAAACAAGTCATGTTGCTTGTCAAAATTTTGCCAGGCTTCAGAGTCCGCAGGGTGCCTCAATGTACTATCATCATGAACACCTTTCTCCTTATGCCACCTCATATCTTCAGCCGTCTTACAAGACATAAACAATCTTTGTAATCTGGATTTTAATGAGAAGTACCTTAACACCTTTCGCGGAATTTTTGTATCCCTGGCTTTGCCATACTTCCACGTAGACTCCACATTCTTGACACTGTCCAGCATCCTTATGCTCTTTTTGATATAATAAACAATCATTTATACATGCATGTATGAGTTCATAACCAAGGCCCAAGTCTCGCATTAAGGATTTTTCCTCGTAATGGGACTTTGGCAATGTCTCACCGTCC
Organism: Magnolia changhungtana; assembly: GCA_030180095.1. Lineage (NCBI taxonomy): Eukaryota > Viridiplantae > Streptophyta > Magnoliopsida > Magnoliales > Magnoliaceae > Magnolia > Magnolia changhungtana. The sequence continues at coordinate 548,924 of JASAUF010000158.1, forward strand.
GACAATGCTTCTTTCAACAACTCTAGCAACATGTCGAACGATTTATTACTCCAATGATTTATTGTCTTCAAATGAAGTAACTTTGTAAGAAAATTCAACTTGGAGAAATTCTTACACCCCGGATAAAGTGGACATTGCGCATCCCTCAACAACCTATTAAACTTTTTTGATTCGACATCACCCATTGGAGGAATATCTTGGCTACTGCTTGTTGCTGCAAAATTAGTATCCGCAGCTGTTCCCCTAAACACATCCCCTATGATATCTTGTATTTCGTCAACGTCTTCATTCTCGTCATCCGGCACAATTGGATCAGCAATGACTTCAGTGGGCTCAACTCTATGGGTCATATCTTCACCATGATAGATCCACCAAGTGTAACCCTGGTCAATCTCAACTATGAACAAATCGTCCTCTACTTTGTCTAAAGTCTTAAATATCATGTTCTTGCATTTTCGACATGGACACCTAATCCTATTCCTTGAATCTGTCCGATTTCACGCAAATTCCATGAACTCTTCAACCCCTTGTTTATACTCTGGGCCAAACCCGTTCTTAGCTCACATCCAACTCTTATGCATGTCTATAATGAAAAGACTAAAGTCAGTTTATTGAAATAGCTTTAAGATTATGCTAGGTTATAGGTTTAGGTTATATTATATATTTAGGATTTTATAATAGGTATAGTTTAGGTTATAACTTTAGGTTATAGGTTTAGGTTTACGTTATAAGTTTAGGTTAAGGTTATAAGTTTAGGTTAAGGTTGTAAGTATGGTTTAGGTTTAGGTTCAAGTTTTAGTTTATAGGTTTAAGTTATAGGTTTAGGTTTTAGTTTTAGGTTTAGATTAAGGTTGTAAGTTAAGGTTTTTGTTTAGGTTAAGGTTATAGGTTTTGGTTAAGGTTTAGGTTATAGGTTATAGGTTATAGCTTTGGGAATTGAGAATAGGTTAAGGTTTTATATATATATATATATATATATATATATATATATATATATATATATATATATATATAAAAGTGGGCTCTTGCCACGATTTCATTAATCACCGAAAATGTACAACCCTTCGGGTGTGGCACAACACCAAAGGCGGGCCACACCTATCATGTGAGATTAACTTCTAAAAAAAAAAAAAAAAACAAACTAGCACTAGGCTGTAAAAAAAAAAAAAAAAAACCGTAGTCCCAAGCTACCCCCCAACGAATCCCAAATTCGAGGCCCACCTGTCATGGCTTCCCCTAACACCCACAACATTTTTAAAACAATCTAATGATTTCAGAGATTAGGCCTACAGAGCAAACAAAAAAACCATCAGAAGCTACAAGCAGGGCGAAGAGCAAAAGAAGCTAAATGAGCCTCATCCTTGGTGCAAGCCGGATGGATCTAAGTCCCACCTTGTCAAGGAAAGTGAGGCCTCTAATGTGCGGAGGAAGAGCGGCAAACTCCGAATAGGTTAAGGTTTAGGTTTAGGAAATCGGGTTTGGGTTCGGGATCGGGTTTAAGCTTGGGTTTTCAACTTTAGGTTTAGGTTTAGGTTAGGGAGTTCAGATTGGGATTTGGTGTAGGTTTAGGTTTAGGGATTTGAGAATAGGTTAAGGTTTAGGTATAGGTTTAGGTTTAGGTATAGGTTTAGGTTTAGGTTATAGGTTTAGGTTTTGGTTTTAGGTTTGGGTTAAGGTTGTAAGTTAAGGTTTTGTTTAGGTTAGTTTTGGTTAAGGTTTAGGTTTTGGGTTTTTGTTAAGGTTATAGGTTAAGGTTATAGGTTTAGGTTAAGTTTAGGTTTAGGTTATAGGTTATAGGTTATAGCTTTGGGATTTGAGAATAGGTTAAGGTTTAGGTTTAGAAATCGGGTTCGGGTTCTGGATCGGAGTTGAGGCTTGGGTTTTCATGTTTAGGTTTAGGTTTAGGTTAGGGAGTTGAGATTGGGATTTGGTGTAGGTTTAGGTTTAGGGATTTGAGAATAGGTTAAGATTTAGGTATAGGTTTAGGTTTAGGTTATAGGTTTAGGTTTTGGTTTTAAGTTTGGGTTAAGGTTGTAAGTTAAGGTTTTTGTTTAGGTTAGTTTTGGTTAAGGTTTAGGTTTTGGGTATATGTTAAGGATATAGGTTAAGGTTATAGGTTTAGGTTAAGTTTAGGTTTAGGTTATAGGTTATAGATTATAACTTTGGGATTTGAGAATAGGTTAAGGTTATAGGTTTAGGTTAAGTTTAGGTTTAGGTTATAGGTTATAGATTATAACTTTGGGATTTGAGAATAGGTTAAGGTTTAGGTTTAGAAATCGGGTTCGAGTTCTGGATCGAGTTGAGGCTTGGGTTTTCATGTTTAGGTTTAGGTTTAGGTTAGGGAGTTGAGATTAGAATTTGGTGTAGGTTTAGGTTTAGGGATTTGAGAATAGGCTAAGGTTTAGGTTTAGGAAATCGGGTTCGGAGTTCGGGTTTGGGTTTAGGCTTGAGTCTTCAAGTTTAGGTTTAGGTTTAGGTTAGGGAGTTGAGATTGGGATTTGGTGTAGGTTTAGGTTTAGGATTTTAGAATAGGTTAAGGTTTAGGTATAGGTTTAGGTTTAGGATATAGGTTTAGGTTTTGGTTTTAGGTTTGGGTTACGGTTGTAAGTTAAGATTTTTGTTTAGGTTAGTTTTGGTTAAGGTTTAAGTTTTGGGTTTAAGGTTAAGGTTATAGGTTAAGTTTATAGGTTTAGGTTAAGTTTAGGTTTAGGTTATAGGTTATAGGTTATAGCTTTGGGATTTGAGAATAGGTTAAGGTTTAGGTTTAGGAAATCGGGCTCGAGATTGGGTTAAGGCTTTGGTTTTCGTGTTTAGGTTTAGGTTTAGGTAAGGGAGTTGAGATTGGGATTTGGTGTAGGTTTAGGTTTAGGATTTGAGAATAGGTTAAGGTTTAGGTTTAGGAAATCGGGTTTGGGTTCGGGTTCGGGTTTAGGCTTGGGTTTCCAAGTTTAGGTTTAGGTTTAGGTTAGAAAGTTGAGATTGGGATTTGGTGTAGGTTTAGGTTTAGGGATTTGAGAATAGGTTAAGGATTAGGTATAGGTTTAGTTTAGGTTTAGGTTATAGGTTTAGTTTTTGGTTTTAGGTTTAGGTTTAGGTTATAGGTTATAGGTTATAGCTTTGGGAATAATGAATAGGTTAAGGTTTAGGTTTAGGAAATCGGGTTCGGGTTCGGGATCGAGTTGAGGCTTGGGTTTTCATGTTTAGGTTTAGGTTTAGGTTAGGGAGTTGAGATTGGGATTTGGTGTATGTTTAGGTTTAGGATTTGAGAATAGGTTAAGGTTTAGGTTTTAAAAATCGGGTTTAGGCTTGGGTTTTCAAGTTTAGGTTTAGGTTTAGATTAGGGAGTTGAGATTGGGATTTGGTGTAGGTTTAGGGATTTGAGAATAGGTTAAGGTTTAGGTTTAGGAAATCGGGTTCGAGTTCGGGATCGGGTTTAGGCTTGGGTTTTGAAGTTTAGGTTTAGGTTTAGGTTAGGGAGTTGAGATTGGGATTTGGTGTAGGTTTAGGTTTAGGGATTTGAGAATAGGTTAAGGTTTAGGTTTAGGAAATCGGGTTCGGGTTCGGGATCGGGTATAGGATTGGGTTTTCAAGTTTAGGTTTAGGTTTAGGTTACGGAGTTGTGATTAGGATTTGGTGTAGGTTTAGGTTTGGGATTTGAGAATACATTTAGGTTTTAGGTTTTAGATTTAGGTTTTATCTTATAGGTTTAGGTTATAGGTTTTGGTTTTAGTTTTGGTTTTAGGTTTAGGTTATAGGTTTAGGTTTAGGTTATAGGTTATAGCTTTGGGAATTGAGAATAGGTTAAGGTTTAGGTTTAGAAAACCGGGTTCGGGTTCTGGATCGGGTTTAGGTTTGGGTTTTCAAGTTCAGGTTTAAGTTTAGGTTAGGGAGTTGAGATTAGGATTTGGTGTTGGTTTAGGTTTAGGGATTTGAGAATAGGTTAAGGTTTAGGTTTAGGAAATCGGGTTCGGGTTCGGGATCGGGTTTAGGATTGGGTTTTCAAGTTTAGGTTTAGGTTTAGGTTAGGGAGTTGTGATTAGGATTTGGTGTAGGTTTAGGTGTAAGGCCCACCCCCACAACACATGATATTGTCTTCTTTGCCGAAGCTCACGGGTTTAAAACGTGTCATTTCTGTTAAGGGAGAAACCCAACATATAACCACCACAACTCCAGACAACTCTTCCGATGTGGGACAAGTTACGCCTTCCAATCGCAATGTGATAGCTCACCCAAAGACAAGTAGCACTCGCTAGCCACACGGTAGCCGTTTTGGCCGCACACAGGGGCTCCGCCCACATGTGTGCCCGCCCACATGTGCCCGCCCACATGAAACAGTGACCTGGGCATTACATTATCCCCCACCGAGGGCAGAGCCGTCCTCGGCTCTGATACCATTTGTAAGGCTCACCCCCACAATACATGATATTGTCTGCTTTTTCGAAGCTCACGGGTTTAAAACGCGTCATTTCTGTTAAGGGAGAAACCCAACATATAACCACCACAACTCCAGACAACTCTTCCGATGTGGGACAAGTTACGCTACGTTTTAATCAGGCAACGGTAGCTGCGCCAAGACAAGAGCTTCGCCGGCCACACAAGAGTCTGTCACCGCACTGGGGCCCGCCCACATGTGTGCCCGCCCACATGTGCCCGCCCGCATGAAACAGTGACCAGGGCGTTACATTAGGTTTAGGGATTTGAGAATACATTTAGGTTTTAGGTTTTATGTTTAGGTTTTAGCTTATAGGTTTAGGTTCTAGGTTTTGGTTTTGGTTTTGGTTTTAGGTTTAGGTTATAGGTTAAGGTTAGGTTTAGGTTTAGGTTATAAGTTATAGCTTTGGGAATTGAGAATAGGTTAAGGTCTAGGTTTCGGAAATCGGGTTCGGGTTTAGGTTTGGGTTTTCAAGGTTCATGTTTAAGTTTAGGTTAGGGAGTTGAGATTAGGATTTGGTGTAGGTTTAAGTTTAGGGATTTGATAATAGTTTAAGATTTAGGTTTAGGAAATCGGGTTCGGGTTCGAGATCGGGTTTAGGATTGGGTTTTCAAGTTTAGGTTTAGGTTTAGGTTAGGGAGTTGTAATTAGGATTTGGTGTAGGTTTAGGTTTAGGGATTTGAGAATACATTTAGTTTTAGGTTTTAGGTTTAGGTTTTAGCTTATAGTTTAGGTTATAGGTTTTGGTTTTGGTTTTGGTTTTAGGTTTAAGTTATAGGTTAAGGTTCTAGGTTAAGGTTAGGTTTAGGTCTAGGTTATAGGTTATAGCTTTAGGAATTGAGAATAGGTTAAGGTTTAGGTTTAGGAAACTGGGTTCGGGTTCGGGATCAGGTTTAGGTTTAGGTTTTCAAGTGGAGGTTTAGGTTTAGGTTAGGGAGTTGAGATTAGGATTTGGTGTAGGTTTAGATTTAGGGATTTGATAATAGGTTAAGGTTTGGGTTTTAGAAATTGGGTTTTGAGATTTCAGAATAAGTTTAGGTTATAAGTATAGATTTAGATTGGGTTATAGGTTGGGATTTGAGAATATGTTTAGGTTATAGGTTATAGGTTATAGGTTAAGGTTTGGGTTTTAGGTTTAGGTTAATGTTAGGTTATAGGTTATAGCTTTAGGTTATAAGTTATAGGTTAAGGTTTTAGGTCATAGGTGTTGGTTTAGGGAATCGGTTATAGATTAAGGTTAAGGTCTAAGTGTAGGTTAGGTTTTGGGATTTGAGAATAGGATTAGGTTATAAGTATAGGTTTAGGTTGGGTTATAGGTTTAGGGTAAGGGTGTGGTACCTACAAATACAGACATAAACAAGGCCTGTCCAAATGGCCAGGCCCTTCCAATATTGTTCATAGGAAATGGACAGCTTCATCATGGTCATAACAACGGTTCCCACCTTCCAGGGACCCCCAGTCATCCGGATAGCTCCGACGTACATCCGGGTCTGCTCCATTAATCTCGAGCAAATACATAAACATGGCCTGTCCAAATGGCCAGGCCCTTCCAATGTTGTTCATAAGAAATGGACAGCTTTATCATGGTCATAATAGCGGTTCCCACCTTCCAGGGACCCCCGCTCTTCCGGATAGCTTCGACGCACATCCGGGTCTGCTCCATTAATCTCAAGCAAATACATAAACATGGCTTGTCTAAATGGCCAGGCCCTTCCAATGATATCCATAGGAAATGGACAACTTTATCATGGTCATAACAGCGGTTCCCACCTTCCAAGGACCCCCGCTCATCCGAATAGTTCCGACGTACATCCGGGTCTGCTCCATTAATCTCGAGCAAATACAGACATAAACACGGCCTGTCCAAATGGCCAGGCCCTTCCAATGCTGTCCATAGGAAATGGACAGCTTCATCATGGTCATAACTGCAGTTCTCACCTTCCAGGGACCCCCGCTCATTCGGATAGCTCCGTCGCACATCCGGGTCTGCTCTATCAATTCTAAGCTAATATAATTCAATCCAAAATTAGTTACTCATCCAAGGTTGGATAGATTGTAATACTTTCATATTCTCATTTAACGTCCATGCCGAAAATCCGGCAGCATCTCCCCATGCCTCTCCAGATAAGTTGATATTACGTTACATTCCAATGCCGAATATCTAAATCAATGTAAAGATATTTGACATTGGATACGGAACGAAAGAAACATATCCAGAGAGAAACGAGGAGATGGACCGCGGATCAGGCATGAACATTTAAATAGATTGTATGAAAGCAAACTTTTCATTTAACCTTGAACTGTCCAAAATGGGACAATTTGAGCGATTTCTATGCCACCAAAAACACACCATATCTATGTATGGCCCCATAGAAATCCTCAAACGAGTAACTAATTATCTAACTTACAAATCTATAAATTACAACATAGGCACCATACACCCATGCTCAAGTGAACCAAGTCAAACATTATTCACACATGTTCAAGTGAACCAAGTCAAGCATCATTCGCACATTTTTGTACACAACCAAGTTGAGCATCATTCATACATGTTCAAGTGAACTAAGTTAAGTATTATTCATACATGTTCAAGTGGATTGATTTAAGCATCATAAGCAAATGTTCTAGGGGGCTGATCTTAGCATCATTACCACACATCCAGGTCAATTTATTTAAGCATCATAAACACATGTTGTTGCCAAATATCTTGGCATCATTACTATACATCCGAGTTGATTGATTTAAGCATCATTAACACATGTTTCAGTGGAGTGATTTAATCATCGTAAACACATGTCCAAGTGGACTGATTCAAGCACTGTAAACACATGTCCAAGTGGACTGATTTAAGCATTATAAGCATTATTCAAACAATTGAAATTATGTCTGTCAAACACAACATCATTGTGGTATTACTTTAGAAAGCACTGAAAGGCATTTTCATGTTCATAAATACTAAGGTTGTCATCTATAAATTATAAGTCACAACTATAAACTAACTAATCACAATAATAGTTTAAGGCAAACAAATGTAATATACAAGCTCATGAAGGTTTGCAAGGACAATTATAGGCAACAGAAGACAATGGAACAATATAAGCTGCATTAGTAACATAGGGAGATCATTCATCAAAGGGAGATCATTCATGTTAAGGGACGAACCTAAAAATGAGATTGATCCAAAGCCCAAGTTATCCTTTCCAAAAAAAAGAAAAGGGAAACATGAACCATTGAGATCTTTCTAGAGTTGGCCATGATGTTTATATGCCATCCAAACCATTTTAGAGGGTTATTACCACTCAAATAAATTATAGCCACAAATATCATACTGATACAAAACTTCCCTCACCCAAGGCATTTAATCCCCATTGTTAGGCACAAATATGATACTGACACAATACAAAATATAATGTGTTGAAAGGTTAGATAGCACGCTCATGCACCTCGGTTAATACTAGTCTAATCTCTAATGTTTGTTTTTCATTGGAGATATCCATAAATTTCCCAAATTGCACCACAGTTAAATGAGGAAAAAAAAGATTATACAAACAGTTTATTCAATGCCCTACAATTGCTATAATTCTCTTCCAAAGGATTCCTAGCTTGTCCAGTTATGAACTTTGAGACTTGCTAAATCCAAATCCAATGCAAATCCATGTATTTAAAAAGATTTATGCATTTAAAAAATTCATAATCTCATTTCTCTAATTCCAAACATGTAAAGAAATGATGCCCGGTGCCTCCAAAATCGCTATAGAGAAGATCGTGAATAATGGTTGTTTCTTTTTTCTTTCTTTCTCTTTAATCAAAGAACCAGCTAACAATCCTCTACTAAGGGAAAATGCTATTTTGCTAAAAGCTTTAGCAGTCAGTCCCCGTGACTGGGCTTCTTCCTTTTTTCTTTTTTCTTTTTCGTCAAATGCAACACTTCTCTCAATAAGGTTTTAAAATTCTTTTTAAAAAAATTCATTAGATCTGGATCGTCCATTAGATTGACTCCATTCTTTATAACCTGCCTTGAAAAAATGATACGAATTGGATGATCCAATCCAAAAGTCAATGGCATGAGAAAATGGTGGGCAAGATTTTTTAGTATAAAACAGGTCCAATCATTTACATTTTAAACCATCAGATATTGTTGTGAATGTTGCATAGTAAATGAAGAGTGGACTGTGCCTAATGGACGGCTCAGATAGGGACTGCTGATGGAGGACTATTACAAACGTAAGAAGTTGATTGGTATTTGGCAAGGCTTCCATACAAATGAGCCCACTGAATCATCTCTAAGCATCCCGTTATATTCATGGACGCATATTTGGTGGTGTTTCCAACATTACCCCTGACAGTGTATTGTAATGTGCCGGCCCATCCTTCTGTATGTTTTTATATCTATCCTTTTTTTACAGCTCATTTAAGGCTTGAACACAAAAAAGCAATAGATCCAAAGTTCAAGTGGAGCACGACACAAGAAGCAGTTAAAAACTTTTTATATCTATCCTTTTTCATTATTCTCATTGGCATAGCCCACCTCAATTTGTTATTGAGCCAACGTTTCATACCTACAATCAACATACGAATTCCCACCTAATGAACCATGGAGTGGATTTTGCATATAGAATATTTTGGGCCCACATAGTTGTTTTATAACCGGAATCCACTCCAATACCTGTTTCATGTCTTGTTTCATTTGTAAGGTGAAACACCTAAGTTTTCTCATGCCCTCTAATTTTATATCTATAATCCATTCTAATTATCAAGTTTTATCATTAATTTTAGGTCATGGGAATATAAATCAACTACATCCACAACTCAAGTCCATCGTACCAAGGGGAACAATGGGGATGAGATGCTAATTAACCATAGGTTTTTATGCAGAGATTACTATGCTGTGCTTCTTTCATCAAACCTGATAATCTAGTGTAACTCACAAAGGTGAAGAGAAGAGAAAAAAAATACAATAATAATTATATATAAAAAAAATGTTCCAAAGGAAAACATAGGTGGACAACCCAGATTGAATATAAAGATTTTAGGACCTAATTTACATCATTCCCATCGGTGTGGCACGTAGCATTTTTATTAGGCTAATATTTTATATATACCATAAAAATAAAGTCTCTGATCACTTGATAGATAGAGAAAGTTCACTAAGTCACCTTCAGTTATGAATAAGGTCACAAAAATACGGTTCTTGGCACTCAAGACAATTGCAGAAATTTATAAAAATTTCCAAAAGAAAAAATAGATATACGATAGAAATTTTGGGTATTTCTCAGGCCAATGGTCAGAAAATGGGTATTACCAGAAAAATATTATGATATTATTGGGGTTTTAGCAATACAAAAAAAAATGGGTTATCATTGGAAAATATAGTCATCCAATAGTACCAAGCACCGAGTTGACTCGCTCGAATAGTATTGACCAACAAGTGGAATGAGTCGAGAGTTTTCGAACTCGTTTGAGATTGTGCAGAGGTTAGGGGTCCATTTAAGTGAGGGATTCCCCAAAATTGGGATTGAGCGTTAATCGACATAATGGTGGGCCTAATCCCGAGTTTACGGATGGGATTAATTACCCAAGTGGACCCTAATAGTCATTACTGAAACCACAAGGAAGGGACATGAATTGCAGAGAAATGCTTAGGCAATTTGCAAGGAGAAACGACGAGGTTATTCATGACTATTTGATATCCAGACCATTCATCAGATGGCACCTAAATGTGCTCTGGCTCAAAAAGAGGCTAGTTGGCTATATCAGGTGGGCCACGCTTGCAAGTTGACTGAAGACCATTATCATTTTTTTTCTCATTCACAAGCTTGACTTGCGGACTGCACCAACTAGATTTTTTCAGCCATGTTCGTGGCGGGCGTCATTGGATGAATGGCTTGCTTTCCATACACTGTACTAGGTTCCGACATGTACATGTTTTCAATTTCTCCTTGTCGGTATCCCCTTGGTGTTTCGCTTTCGAAACAGTAAAACGAGCCAGTGTTGGACAGACCCACAGGTTTTATACTGCTGATGGATCTTTTCATTGTCTAAACTTGAACTCAGATTGTGATAAGTGGGTCCCATTTACTGAAATATCTAAGGAGGTGGTATGATCAAGCAGGGCCCGCTTCTTCTCACATTGTCATTACCAAATTTAGAATTTTGATATTTAGCCCAATCATTTTCCTTAGAAAATGTTATTATCAAGCTGACATAAACTAGTCATTGCACTTTAATGAAGGAAAATGTTGAACAAGGACTAAAAGAATTTGACCTGGACTGAAATAATTTCCATCATTTCCTTCCTAAAACTTGTGATTCAAGATGAATCAGAAGATCTCAATTACACAGTTTTGTTATTGAAATTCCATTTTCCAACATGCTCAACACACACACACACACACACACACACAAACACACACACACACACACACACACACACACACACACACACACACACACACACACACTCAAACATCCCTAAATCCCTAAATCCCCAAATCCCTAAATCCCCAAATCGTTTCAATCGGTATTAAGACTGAGAGAGAGAGATACCTGTTTAAGTTGGAGCCCCGATTTATGTCAACCAAGCTTTAGAGTTTGCGTGGAGAGACGGCGGTGGAGAGAGAGAGAGCATCGAGAGAGACAGAGGAGAGAGAGGGCACGGTGGAGAGATGATCGAGAGAGAGAGAGAGAGAGAGAGAGAGAGAGAGAGAGGGCGTGGTGGAGAGAGACTGTAGGGGATTTTAGGGTGCCGGAAATTGGAAAATGAGAACGAGAGAGGGGGAAGAAATGAAAATGAGAGGGGGAAATTGGAATTTGGGGGAAAATTCCGCCCCATTGTGCATTTTACACTGTTTAGGTTAAATGTGGGTTTGGCCTGTGGGCCTCACCATGATGTATGTGTTATATCCACACCGTCCATCCATTTCGAGATATCATTTTAAGTCATGAGCCAAAAAATGAAGGAGATAAAAATCTATAGTGGACCCCACCATATAAAACAGCGGGAAGAGTGATTCCCACCGTTGAAACTGTCTTCCATTACTTTTTGAGCCCACCGAGATGTGGTTCAAAAATCCAGTCCATCCATTATGTGTGTGCCACTTGGAAGAGGGGTCATACCAAGTTTCAAATGCATAAAAATTTTAGGTGGGGCCCACCAAGTGCTTTTATATGATTTAGGCATGTCTTCACATGATTTTAGATGGTATGGCCCACCGGAGTTCTGTATACGGCTGATTTTTGGGATATCCCATAATTTTAAGGCAACCCATCAAATGTACGGTGTTGATGTTTGACACACGTCATGGTGGGGCCCCCACAACTTAATATCAGGTGGACCACACCACATGGAATCAATAATGATCAGATATCCACTATTAAAATCCTCCTAAGGCCCACTGTACTTTTTATTTGAAATATAATATGTTGATTGGGTCATAAAAATAGATGGACGGCATGGATGAAACACATACATCATGGTAGGGCCCACATGGCACAAAAAAATAATAATAATTGGTTATCCATCATTAAAACCCTCCTAAGGCCCACTGTACTTTTCATTTGACACCCAAGCTGTTGATTAGGTCATACAGGCCCATATAAAGGGGAAAAACAAAAATCATCTTGATCCAAGACTTTTATGGCCCCCGAAATGTTTTAAATGGTTGATGCTCATTCGAAACTATTTCCTGTTAATGTGGTCCATTTCATATTGGGATATGCCTCATTTTTTGTCTCATGTTGTAAGATGATTTTTAAAAATAGATGGATGGCACGGATTAAACACATACGTGTGGGGCCCACAGAGTACCAACCACAAGCCATTAGATGGTGTCAGGGGGAGCAGCCAATTCGTTCCCCTTATTTGTAGTGTGGTTCATTTAATTAGTCTTTGGATATTAATGATTTTTTGGACAGTTCTCTAAAATGATCTCGAAAAATGGATGAATGGTGTGGGTTAATCTCGAATTTTCGGTAAATCCAAAACTCAAGTGAACCATGCTACACGAATAGTGTGGAATAGCAATTTCCACCGTTGATACCTTCTTTGGGCGCATAGTAATGTTTATTTGACATCCAACATATTCATAATGTAGTTTATAATCAATTAATCTTTAAAGTGAAATCAGGAGAGAATGGAGTGTTAGAAAATTCAGCCTCTACTTTAAATGTTCTCTAATATCATGGTATTTCTTTATCATCTTACATGTTACAGTGGTATATATTTCTTAACTCTTTGGAGGATCTCATGCTCTCCAATTAAAAGGCAAACTTTTATGCAACATAACTATTTCACATCAATTGCATTTCTCAATATCCTAAAACAAATATGAAGGATGCATTTTTTAATTGTCAAATTACTTTTACAAATTATCATTTAACATTTGTCCTTATTTATTGTTCATTTCCAAATGCCTCTTAGACTATATATAACACTTCTTGCTTAACCGATTTGGTAGCCATCAATTGGATATCTGAACCAAGCTTAAGTTGGGGCCATTTAGATGTAGGGTACAAATGGGTTGGACCTGAAATAGCCACTGGATCAGAAATGAACACTCAGGGTACAATTGTTGAAGATTTGTTTTGATAATTTTGGGAAGTGGATTATTGGATTGGAGAGTTGGAGAGATTCACCACATTTTGAAAACATACATTTTTGTTTTTCCTAAAAATTTATAGTTTGCAAGTCCAAAGAGGCGAATCGAAGTTTTCTTGTCAAAGTTGATGGATGGCTACTTTCGATAACTGGAATTAAGGTAGTGAATAGATTTTCAAGTTTCCTAAATTAGGTGGGAATGTAAAACATGAAAGAGATTTCAAGGTGGAAAATTCCTTGTCATCTTTGACACTGCAACTTCAATGGGTTGGCAATGGAATTAATGAAATTGTCTTTGATTTGAAAAGGATCATGTAGGAAACATATTGTGGATGCTTGTGTATTGGAAATGTTAAGAAGGGTCATGTTGGAGTTATGGACTTCATTGGTAGGACTGGTTGAACCGGTGGCGGGACTAGTTTAGATTAAATCTCCATCCAAAACAGGTCTGGGTCAGGTCATTCAAAGCATTGGTTTTTAAGTTTGTACATTGCAATTGAAGAGTGTGAGAGTTCATGGATGTAAGCTCAGACCAAAAATAAATTTGAGTTCCTCTTATTCTCTATCTTCTTGATTTCATGGTTATGGTCATGATCTTGACCATGTAAGCCATTTTAATGTAATCTTTGATAACATCGATTTCTCCACAAACTACTTGCAAATCCAAGATGACAGAGCTTTTGCAGTTATTAACATAAGTAATCGAATTAGATCGGAGTAATACCATTCAAATACAACATAATCTCTTGTAAGCACTCTCTTACTCTTGATAATAAAATCACTTCAAAAACACACCCCAATCCATACCATAAACACACACATACAAAAACATACAGATACACAAACAGTCGAATTTTGATCGATCAGTCATTATTATCATAAATTTTTAGGCACAAATTCTGTTGTGCGAAAGCAATAGTGATTGGATATCCACAATTAACACCATCCTAAGGCCCACTGTACTTTTTATTTGACATTCAATCTGTTGATTAGGTCATACAGGCCCATATGAAGGGAAAACAAAATAATAGATTGATCAAAAACTTTATATGGCCAATAAAAGGTAATTGGAATTGAAAACAACACTTCTTATAGGCTACAGGTCATTAGTCGAGTCACCTTATGAACATGTCAAATAACAAATAAAAATCTTGATGCCAAGACCTAAGTGTTGAAACGAGGTATCTCCACTCCGTCTGCCAGTTGAGCTATGGATCTGGGTGTCCCACTTGAGCCTTGGATCTGCCCGTTGTCAGGGCTTTTACCTTAAAATACACAGCAAAAATGGATGGACAACGTAAATACATCACGGAGGGCCCCACATCTCACACATGTGCCCCTCTCTTTGGACATGTATGGAAACCAGCCGAAGCATTCGGTATGCCCGTAAGCGCCACCTAAAAAAAAATGACTGAGTATTAAAAAGACGAACGTTCACATTCATGAATCACAAACTTGCCGATTCATTGATTCACGTGTATCAGAAATCTGAACCACTAAAAAGGGAGGCCCTACCAGGAATATAACTTGACTCTAAAATCAGACCAATTCATTAATCAGGTAGTCCGCACCAATTCACGATTGACCTAACCCATTTGGAAGCCCAATTCAGATTGTGAGATCCATGCTGTCCATCCATTTTTGCATATCATATTAGGGCTTGATACTAAAAATGAGAGGGATATAAATCTCAGGTGACCCCACCACATGAAAACAATAGTGATTGGATATCCACAATTAAAACCATCCTAAGGCCCACTGTACTTTTTATTTGACATCCAATCTGTTGATTAGGTCATATAGGCCCAGATGAAGTGAAAACAAAATATCAGATTGATCAAAAACTTTATATGGCCAACAAAAGGTTTATAATGGTCGACGCTCATTCAACATTTTTCCTATAATGTGGTCCAGTTGAGATTGGGATAAACCTCATTTTTTGTCTCATACCATAAAATGATATGGAAAAATAGATGGACGGTAGGGATGAAAAACATACATCATGGTGGGGTCCACAAAGCACCGACAACCAGCCCTTACGCTGGTGTCAGCGCGAGTAGCCAATCCGTTTCATGAGAGAGAGAGACAAACCATAGGTCTCTCTCTCTCTCTGTCCTCTCTCACTCTCTCAATCTCTCAAGCACTCTCTCGCGCACACCCTCTCTCTCGGTCCTCTCTCAACGGCGCCCTCTCTCTGTCTCTCTCGGTGCTCTCTCTCACTCTCGCGCACCCTCTCTCTCTCTCTCTCTCTCTCCGGTCCCTCTCAACCACGCCCCTCTCTCTCACCGCACCCTCTCTCTCTCTCTCTCTCGGTCCTCTCTTTCCCACACTCTTCTCTCTCTCTCTCTCTCTCTCTCTCTCTCTCTCTCTCTCTCTCTCTCTCTCTCCTCAGAGCTCGGGAACCCTATTTTTGGGGTGGACTCGTGATCGGGGCTCCAACTCAAATAGGAAGTTGTTCTCTTCATGCTGCAAAATCGATTGGCCGTGAGGTATCTCTCTCTCTCTCTCTCAATCTCTCTCAATCTCAATTGAAACTAGTTGGGGATTTAGGAATTTGGGGATTTAGGGATTTAGGGATTTGGAGATTTAGGGAGGGTAATCAAGTTTTTAGTTTGTATAAGTGGGGCCATGGTTCACTGATCCAGATCATCGGTCTGTTGTGTTATGGATGGTGCACCATGGATGCACCAAACTAAAAAAATCTCCCAAGATTGAGAGATCCTAGCCACCAATCTGTAGCGCTTTTCAACGAATGTGGATAGTTCCTCTTCAATACATATAACTGATGGATATCTTAATCACTCAAGCTGAACCTTAGCTCCAGACTAAAGTAGGAAGTGGGTGTGGGAGTGGATGCAATGATTTGTGCGATTCAATCATTTCAATTGCTGAGTCTATATGGTAATTTATCATGCCCGAAGATTCAAAGCATGTGGCCCATCCTATGTTAACGTCAGATCTCAAATGTGTTTGCTTGTGGTTGGCAAAGGGATTGAAGTGTGTATGGGCTTAGAAAATTTACAGAAAATTACTGGTGTAATTAGCAATCCAAACAGGCCTTACACGGCTCCATTGTCAATCAGGATGGTTCATCTAGTTGACCTTCATATGGATGGAGAGAACACTTAGTGGATGATTCTTGCCATCATTTTTTTTGGGTGACTTTACTGCACTAAATGTTGGCGGTTAAAGACCATAAACTGGATGGCTAGGATCATTTCCTCCATGTGTTTTTCAATTCGCTTCCCATCTGTGTTAAGGCTTGATAGTTGAACAGTCTCTGCTTGGTGTACCTTAGAGGGAAGGTTGTCTCTACTATATTCAGGTTCTACTACATCAATTGCATCAACTGCATTGTTTGACTTATAATTATCCTTCATATGAAGAAGTTGTTTTTGTCATTTAGTGAGTTTTGAAATGAAGGAATCAATTATAGTACCCTTCTCTATCTCCTTCAACACATACGTCTGATTTTACGGTTTCTGGACTGTGTATGAATTGCCACTTCATAGGGTATGGTCGTGAAGGAAATCATCAAGGATGGAATACAATTAGCCAACAAGGGTAGTTGCCCATTGATGTACGTAGCATTTATTTCAGTCCAATAAAGTTGATTCATCAGAATCCTTTAGGAACATTGAAAACCATAGACAAGAAATTGGTTTCCATAGAAATCTACTTTCTATATATGTTTGATATATAAAAAAAGTAACTATGGGAATAATTTTCCATTTGA
Source organism: Magnolia changhungtana (assembly GCA_030180095.1). Taxonomy (NCBI): domain Eukaryota; kingdom Viridiplantae; phylum Streptophyta; class Magnoliopsida; order Magnoliales; family Magnoliaceae; genus Magnolia; species Magnolia changhungtana. The sequence continues at coordinate 565,688 of JASAUF010000158.1, forward strand.
AAGTTTGGCTTGAAAGAAAAAACATGGCTATTAATTTCTTTCGAGAATATGTTAGTTGTCGATTTTCACAGTTATAAGAGAATTCATATCATTTTACTATTGACCTTCTAACATTTTCATAGAAAACAACTATGCTGAACAAACAAGATAACATAACTTGAATTTATTTCCAGGGTTTTCTTGACAATAGGATTCATCATTCATCTATAATTTTCCTACCTTTCCAAACAAAGATAAAGGAAGGAAAAATGCAATTTTTATCCCATGTTTTTAAGGCACACACCTCTTTTTTCCACTTTTGGAAATGAAATAATACCAAGAGATAGAAAATGGCACTGTATGCATCATTAACTAGGCATGTAGTTTTCGTTTTCATAGACTAAATACCTGCAAATTGGAGTTGTTTTGTACTCTAGCAAACAATGATGATTGGCTCAAACCTAAGGCCTCAGTCTTGAAACATGTCTTGTCTCCCATTGAGCTATGGGCTTGAATCTGAAGTGTACATTTTGGCATGGATGAACTTGAATTGAACCATCCATATTGTAGGAGCACCATGGATAGATTAGAATCTCAAATCCAGATTGTTTTGGTTATTGTAGCGTTTGATTAATGGACATTTTTTTACTGAATTTTGATCATTGTACTGCATTTCAACCATCTATTATACTTCCAGTGATCTAAAGTTAGAAGATCAAATTAGTGTAGATTTTAGTTTATGATCTATCAAATTAGTGTAGAGTTAATGTGATCCATTTCAATTTAGCTTCACCAATCTCACATACGTAAGTCTTAACATGTGTGTCCATATATAGTCAAGACATGTTCTTGTATAAATGATAGTACACAACTACACATTATCCACAAATGGTGTGACAATCTATCTTACTACATATAGATTGTCACACCATTTTAATCCTTGGTTTTCAATGACAGGTGGGGTCCATGGTCCAATAATCCAAACCCATGCATGTTTGTCCCAACAGCAGATGGAATACGCCCAATAATCTCCTCAATAGGACAATCCCAACCTATCAATTTCAGGCTTCTATATAAAAGGTTATGTTGTCTTCTCTCACTCATGTACTAATTCATTTTATAAAATTTTCAAGTAAATTGTACGAGGTTTACAGTAATCTTGGAGATTAGAAAATTTTCAAGTATGTGCATTTCAGTTTGAGTTATTCTCTAATGACGATAGCCTTGGGAGGGTTGATACGAGGGATGGATTGATTGTAAGAGGCCGATTAAAACTATATTGGGTTATCTTGCTGGTCCTGAAATGATTATGTTCGGCAAAATAACCCAATATAGTTTTAATCAGGCCTCTTGTAATCAACTCATCCCTCGTATTAACCCTCCCAAAGCTATAGTGATTAGAGCAATAACTCAGACTGAAATGCAAATACTTGAAAATTTTTTAATCTCTAAGATTATTATAAACCTCGTACAATTTACTTAAAATTTTCATCAGCTGTAGGTCATATGGTATAAAGAGCTTGTCCATCTCTACTAACCGAACATAAAACATGAACTCAATGGTAAATTTTCAGCCTATAAATCTTGTGTATATGCAGAAAAGCAACAGAAGTAGTTAATGCTTTTAATCATTCAATGTCTAACTACTATCCACTGTAGGGACTGCCTGGTGAATAGTCTTTAAGATTGGTTTTCATTCATAAAAAAATAGATGCCTACCTTGTTTTTAAATGTATTTGCTCAAAATTGATGGAGTAGACCCTGATGTGCGTTGGAGCAATCCAGAAGAGCAGAGGTCCCTGGAAGGTGGGAACCGCTATTATGACCATGATGAAGCTGTCCATTTCCTATGGACAACATTGAAAGGGCCTAGCCATTTGGACAGGCCGTGTTTATGTTTGTATTTGCAGGTACCACACCCTTAACCTAAACCTATAACCCAACCTAAACCTATACTTATAACCTAATCCTATTCTCAAATCCCTAAACCTAACCTACACTTAGACCTTAACCTTAAACTATAACCGATTCCCTAAACCAACACCTATGACCTAAAACCTTAACCTATAACTTATAACCTAAAGCTATAACCTATAACCTAACATTAACCTAAACCTAAAACATAAACCTTAACCTATAACCTACAACCTAAACCTAAACATATTCTCAAATCTCAACCTATAACCCAACCTAAACCTATACTTATAACCTATACTTATTCTGAAATCCTAAAACCCGATTTCCTAAACCTAAACCTTAACCTATTATCAAATCCCTAAACCTAAACCTACACCAAATCCTAATCTCAACTCCCTAACCTAAACCTAAACTCGAACTTGAAAACTCAAACCTAAACCCGATCCCGAACCCGAACCAGTTTCTAAACCTAAACCTTAACCTATTCTCAATTCCCAAAGCTATAACCTATAACCTAAACCTAAACCTAACCTTAACCTATAACCAAAACTTAAAACCATAACCAAAACCAAAACCTATAACCTAAACCTATAAGCTAAAGCCTAAACCTAAAACCCAAATGTATTCTCAAATCCTTAAACATAAACCTACACCAAATCCTAATCACAAGTCCCTAACCTAAACCTAAACCTAAACTTGAAAACCCAATCCTAAACCCGATCTCGAACTCGAAACCGATTTCCTAAACCTAAACCTTAACCCATTCTCAAATCCCTAAACCTAAACCTCCAACAAATCCTAATCTCAACTCCCCTAACCTAAACCTAAACCCGAACTTAAAACCCAAACCTAAACTAGATCCCAAACTCGAACCCAGTTCCTAAACCTAAACCTTAAACTATTCTCAATTCCCAAAGCTATAACCTATAACTTAAACCTAAACCTAACCTTAACCTATAACAAAAACCTAAAACCATAACCAAAACCAAAACCTATAACCTAAACCTATAAGCAAAAACCTAAAACCTATATGTATTCTCAAATCCCTAAACCTAAACCTACACCAAATCCTAATCACAACTCCCTAACCTAAACCGAAACCTAAACTTGAAAACCCAATCCTAAACCCGATCCCGAACCCGAACCCGATTTCCTAAACCTAAACCTTAACCTATTCTCAAATCCCTAAACCTAAACCTACACCAAATCCTAATCTCAACTCCCTAACCTAAACCTAAACCCGAACTTGAAAACTCAAACCTAAACCCGATCCCGAACCCGAACCCAGTTTCCTAACCTAAACCTTAACCTATTCTCAATTTCCAAAGCTATAACCTATAACCTAAACCAAAACCTAACCTTCACCTATAACCTAAGCCTAAAACCAAAACCAAAACCAAAACCTATAACCTAAACCTATAAGCTAAAACCTAAACCTAAAACCTAAAACCTAAATGTATTCTCAAATCCCTAAACCTAAACCTACACCAAATTCTAATCACAACTCTCTTACCTAAACCTAAACCTAAACTTGAAAACCCAATCCTAAACCCGATCCCGAACCCGAACCCGATTTCCTAAACCTAAACCTTAACCTATTCTCAAATCCCTAAACCTAAACCTACACCAAATCCCAATCTCAACTCCCTAACCTAAACCTAAACCTAAACTTGAAAACCCAAGCCTAAACCCGAGCCCGAACCCGATTTCCTAAACCTAAACCTTAACCTATTCTCAAATCCCTAAACCTAAACCTACACCAAATCCCAATCTCAACTCCCTAAACCTAAACATGAAAACCCAAGCCTCAACCCGATCCCGAACCCGAACCCGATTTCCTAAACCAAAACCTTAACCTATTCTCAATTCCTAAAGCTATAACCTATAACCTATAACCTAAACCTAAACCTATAACCTTAACCTATAACCTTAATATAAACTCAAACCTAAACCTTAACCAAAACCTATAACCTTTACAAACAACAACAACCTTAACCTAAACCTAAAACCAAAACATAAACCTACAACCTAAACCTATAAACTAAAACCTAAACCTAAACCTAAACCTTAACCTATAACCTATAACCTTAACTTATAACCTTAACCTAAACCTAAAACCAAAACCTAAACCTATAACCTAAACCTAAACCTATACCTAATCCTTAACCTATTCTCAAATCCCTAAACCTAAACCTACACCAAATCCCAATCTCAAGTCCCTAACCTAAACCTAAACCTAAACTTGAAAACCCAAGCCTAAACCCGATCCCAAACCCGATTTCCTAAACCTAAACCTTAACCTATTCTCAAATCCCTAAACCTAAACCTACACCAAATCCCAATCTCAACTCCCTAACCTAAACCTAAACCTAAACTTGAAAACCCAAGCCTATACCCGATCCCAAACCCGATTTCCTAAACTTAAACCTTAACCTATTCTCAAATCTCTAAACCTAAACCTACACTAAATCCCAATCTCAACTCCCTAAACTAAACCTAAACCTAAACATGAAAACCCAAGCCTCAACCCGATCCCGAACCCGAACCCGATTTCCTAAACCTAAACCTTAACCTATTCTCAAATCCCAAAGCTATAACCTATAACCTATAACCTAAACCTAAACCTAACCTAAACCTATAACCTTAACTTATAGCCTTAACATAAACCCAAAACCTAAACCTTAACCAAAACTAACCTAAACAAAAACCTTAACTTACAACCTTAACCCAAACCTAAAACCAAAACCTAAACCTATAACCTACACGTATAAACTAAAACCTAAACCTAAACCTAAACCTTAACCTATAACCTATAACCTAAACTTATAACCTTAACCTAAACCTAAAATTAAAACCTAAACCTAAACTTATACCTAATCCTTAACCTATTCTCAAATCCCTATACCTAAACCTACACCAAATCCCAATCTCAACTCCCTAACTTAAACCTAAACTTGAAAACCCAAGCCTAAACCCGAACCCGAAACCGAACCCGATTTTCTAAACCTAAACTTTAACCTATTCTCAAATCCCTAAACCTAAACCTACACCAAATCCCAATCTCAACTCCCTAACCTAAACCTAAACCTAAACATGAAAACCCAAGCCTCAACCCGATCCGAACCCGAACCCGATTTCCTAAACCTAAACTTTACCTATTTTCAAATCCCTAAACCTAAACCTACACCAAATCCTAATCTCAACTCCCTAACCTAAACCTAAACCCGAACTTAAAAACCCAAACCTAAACCCGATCCAGAACCCGAACCCGGTTTCCTAAACCTAAACCTAAACCTATTCTTCATTCCCAAAGCTATAACCTATCACCTTAACCTATAACCTTAACCTAAAATCAAAACCAAAACCTATTAGCTAAAACCTAAACCTAAAACCTAAAACCTAAATGTATTCTCAAATCCCTAAACCTAAACCTACACCAAATCCTAATCACAACTTCCTAACCTAAACCCAAACCTAATCGGAAAACACAAACCTAAACCCGATCTCTAACCCGAACCCGGTTTCTAAACCTAAACCTTAACCTATTCTCAATTCCCAAAGCTATAACCTATAACCTACAACCTAAACCTAAACCTAACCTAAACTTATAACCTTAACCTATAACCTTAACCTAAACCCAAAACCTAAACCTTAACCTAAACCAAAGCCTATAACCTTAACCTAAACCGAAAACAGTAACCTAAACCTTAACCTAAACTTATAACCTTAACCTAAACCTAAAACTAGAACCTAAACCTATAACTTATAACCTAAACCTATAAACTATAACCTCAACCTAAACAAAAACTTATAAACTAAAACATAAACCTAAACCTATAACCTAAACCAAAACCTATAACCTCAACCTAAACAAAAACCTATAACCTAAACCATAACCTATAACTTATAACCTAAACTTATAACCTTAACTAAACCTAAAACCAAAACCTAAACCTATAACCTAAACCTAAACCTAAACCTAAACATTAACCTATTCTCAAATCCCTAAACCTAAACCTACACCTAATCCCAATCTCAACTCCCTAACCTAAACCTAAACGTATACATGAAAACCCAAGCCTAAACCAAATTCCGAACCCGAACCCGATTCCCTAAACCTAAACCTTAACCAATTCTCAATTCCCTAAACCTATAGCTTATAACCTAAACTTAAACCTTAACCTTAACCTAAACCTAAACATTAACCTAAACCTATAACCTTAACCTAAACCAAAACCTATTACCTATAACCTAAACTTATAACCTATAACCTAACAAGAACCTAAACCTAAAACCTAAACCTTAACCTACAACCTAAAACCTAAACCTAAACCTAAACCTAAAACCTAAATGTATTCTCAAATCCCTAAACCTAAACCTACACCTAAACCTAAACCTATACCTTATAACCTAAACCTAAACCTATACCTTATAACCTAAACCTAAACCTACACCTAAACCTAAACCTATACCTTATAACCTAAACATAAACCTATACCTTATAACCTAAACCTAAACCTACACCTAAACCTAAACACATGTACCTTATAACCTAAACCTAAACCTATACCTTATAACCTAAACCTAAACTCGAACCTAAAACTAAACCTAAACCTTAACCTAAACCTATAACCTTAATCTAAGCCGAAACCTATGACCTAAAACCTTAACCTATTACCTATAACCTAAACTTATAACCTATTACCTACCATTCACCTAAACCTAAATCCTAAACCTTAACCTATAACCTAAGACCTAAACCTAAACCTAAAACTGAAATGTATTCTCAAATCCATAAACCTAAACGTACACCTAATCTTAATCTCAACTCCTAACCTAAACCTAAGCTTAACCTTGAAAACCCAAACCTAAACCCGATCCCAAACCCAAACCCAATTCCCTAAACTTAAACCCCAACCAATTCTCAATTCCCTAAACCTATACCTTATAACCTAAACCTAAACCTTATAACCTAAACATAAACCGAACTTAAACCTTAACCTAAACCTTAATCTAAACCTATAACCTTAACCTAAACCAAAACCTATAACTTAAAACCTTGACCTATTACCTATAACCTTAACTTATAACCTATTACCTACCATTCACCTAAACCTAAATCCTAAACCATAACCTATAACCTAAGACCTAAACCTAAACCTATAACCTAAATGTATTCTCAAATCCCTAAACCTAAACCTACTCCTAATCCTAATCTCAACTCCCTAACCTATACCTAAGCTTAAAATTGAAAACCCAAACCTAAACCCGATCCAGAACACCGAACCCGAACTCGATTCCCTAAACCTAAACCCAAACCAATTCTCAATTCCCTAAACCTATACCTTATAACCTAAACCTAAACTGAACCTAAAACTAAACCTAAACCTTAACCTAAACCAAAACCTATGACCTAAAACCTTAACCTATTACCTATAACCTAAACTTATAACCTATTACCTATAACCTAAACTTATAACCTATTACCTAACATTAACCTAAACCTAAAACCTAAACCTTAACCTAAACTTCAAAACCCGATCCCGAACTCCGATTTCCTAAACCTAAACCTTAACCTATTCTCAAATCCCTAAACCTAAACCTACACCAAATCCCCATCTCAACACCCTAAACTAAACCTAAACCTAAACATGAAAATGCAAGCCTAAACCCGATCCCGAACCCAAACTCGATTTCCTAAAACTAAACCTTAACCTATTCTATATTCCCGAAGTTATAACCTATAACCTAAACCTAAACCTAAACCTAACCTAAACCTATAACCTTTACCTATAACCTTAACATAAACCCAAAACCTAAACCTTAACCTAAACCAAAACCTATAACCTTAACCTAAACCAAAACCTGTAACCTAAACCTTAACCTAAACTTATAACCTTAACCTAAACCTAAAACCAAAACTTAAACATATAACTTAAACCTATAAACTAAAACCTAAACTTAAACCTAAACCTAAACCTATAACCTTAACCGAAACAAAAACATATAACCTAAACCTTAACCTATAACCTATAACCTAAACTTATAACCTTAACCTAAACCTATATGTTAAAACCTAAACCTATATGTTAAAACCTAAACCTAAACCTATACCTAAACCTTAACCTATTCTCAAATCCCTAAACCTTAACCTATCACTACCAAAAAACTGACCAAAGGCTACGGAATATGTAGACTTTTAGCTATGGATATAAACCGTAGCTATATTACTACGGATTTAATCTTTAGCTAAAACCTACGTAATCTGTAACTAAAACATGCCTCCCCACGTGACAATATTAGAGACGGACAATGCTTACGGGGCTCCATAGGGCCCATTGCAATATATGTATTTTATCTAATCCGTCCATCAATTTTGAAATATTATTTCAGTGCATGAGCCTAAAAATTAGGAAGATCAAAAGTCTAAGTGGACCACACCATAAGAAATAATGAAAAATAAATTTAAATCGTTAATATGTGGTCTGATCCACCTACATCTTTGATCTGACTCAATTTTTTGGATAAACCCTAAAAATGAGCCGTTAAAATAAATGGACGGAGTAGATAATTAACATACACAAAGGTGGGCCTCACAAGTCCTAAAATCATGTGACTCAAATCCCCATCCGCCACCCCGTCCGTGCTCCTCTCCCGCGCGCGCCCAATTTCCCAAAACCAAATCCCTCTTTTTCACTCTCTCTAGCCCGCGCAGTCACCCTCTCTCTCTCTCTCTCTCTCTCTCTCTCTCTCTCTCTCTCGGCCTCTCCATTTCCCTCGCCCTCTCTCGATCTCTCGCGCTCCCTCACCCTCTCTCTCTCCTTCTCCATCCCTCTCTCGCTCTCCCACGCTCACACTCCCTTTCCCACTCCCTCTCCCTCTGTTGCAAATCACAACACTCCTCCCAATCAAACTCTCCAGTGAAAATCTGCCCCTACTGTACCTCAGATCTGGTGCGGCCAGTAGTCTCCACAACTCATATAATGAGGATCCTCATTTTCCTCATCATTTCAGCCGCTCCTTCATCCGCTTTCGAATATGAACACAAGGTAAGTTCTCAAACACTACCAATCTCTCTATTTCAAGGGATCAGCTTCGATCTCTAACCTTAGCCGGCTCAATTGCTATCAGATATCTATTCAGATCCCATCCCAAGAACAGGTACGAAACCCTTGATCGCTTTTGTCTATGCTTAGATCTACCTCCACACCCCATTTCTACACATTTTCATGTTAGATCAAGTAAAAACTAGGGTTTTGGTGGATTTCTTTTCATGTAAACATCTGGAAGATGTGAGAAGCGCTCCTGTTTCGATCTCCCTATAAGAATCCATTTTTCTTCATTTCTCTCTCCAGAAGATCGACGGAACCGATTTCTTAACCAAACAGAAGCAAAATCATTAGCGTTTTTGGGAATTGCGAAAAAGTCGAACTGAGAACTGAGTCATTTGGATGGAGGAATCGTTTGGAAGGATTCAAGAGAAGAAAATGGTAAGTGATTTCAGTTTCTATTTTCGTAGTTTTCCTTTTTCATTTAATAAAAAATGGCATGTTTTGGGATGTGAATCGCTTGAATCCGTTCCGATCTTGCGATGGCCCTTTCTTCTTTTGATGTTCTTGTTATTTCTTTTGTTAGAATTGCATGAAATTTTAAGTGCTGAGGGGAGATGGCGTCTTTTGAGATCTGAATCACTTGAATCCATTCCGATCTAGTGATCACCCTTTTCTTCTTTAATGTTCTTGTTATGTGTCTTTTTTTTCTTGGGGGAATTGCATGCCATTTAAGCGCTGAGGGAAGATTTGAGAGTGAGTTTGGATGCACGATCGAATCCAATTGCAATAGTCTGGAATAGTGGAGCGTTAGGGCTAGGGTTTGTAAATGTGTTGTTTGCAGGGCGAACCTCAAACAAATGTGATGACAGTTTATGAATTACAGGATCATTACCATTTCCACACTCTTTCATCTGCCGTAGTAGGGGATCATTGGACTTTGAAGCATCCCTAACAGGGATTGCAGATTATCTCATTTATCGTCGTTCAAATTCCTTCTAAGAACCATGTACCATGAAAGATTGTCCTTGCTGAATGGCACACTCTTTATCAAATAGTTGTTGTGGTCTGTCTTGGGAAGGTTGGTGCGTCACTTTTTTGGCACTTTATAACATTCAATCATTTTTCTAGCAAAAAAAGAAAACAAGGATTCGATGAAATGGAAGGGTTAAATTGAACAAGTATGGTTTGAACCGCAAAATATGGTACCCTTTTTCTTTAGATCAGTCACAACTGACACTTAAATCTCTACAATTAATCTATTTTATAAGAAATATCATTTTTTCTGTTGGCCTCCGGTGATTTTTAAAATCCCCAAGGCTCCTTGAAAATTCAGAGGGGAGATCTTCAGGTTCAAATTGAATGTTAGTGAGATCTCCTCTACTTGGCTTGTGTCGTTGGAGTTGGGGTGCCATGAAAGTTAATGATTTGTCTTTTTTATTCATAAGAATTAAATGTTTACTTTGTGAATACATTCTAGATCTTATTCAACCTCATCTTCTACGTTTCTATTGATTAACGTCTTTCCTCTATGGCCTGATGCTACTAATAAAATATGGATTACTTGAATAATCTCCGTGGATTTAGGTTCGGAAAATCTTTATGTTTCGATCTGTTACTTCGGATCTTCTTGCCAATACATTCTGCTTACATATTATGTTATTGTTTTTTCTTATTTGTAGCAAAAAAATTCTCCTATCAAGGCATTCTCGGAGTAGATATTGATGCTAGTAAGTTTCTAAAATTTAACCCTCTTTTGTTGGTGACTTTCTAATATATACTAGAAATTTTCATTTTCATTTTTTGTTTCACTGGTTTAATTTGGTTTAAAGTTAGAAATGATAATTCAATCTTTTAAAGGTGAGAAGACTAGTGATGCCAGATTTGGTTGCTATTTCATACTACTGATGGGAGGAGTGTTTCTCATGTTCTAAGCACATACTTGAGAATGATAACCAGTCCCTTGCCAAAACTTGTATGGTGCATATGATGTTAATATAGGAAAGTTTTAAGTGGATAAATGTTTTAGAATTGTTAAGAACACTTATAAAGTTGTACATGACATTTGAGGTATCTTGGAGTCAAGAAGTTTCCACATAATGTTCAGAGCCTTCTAATGGACTTGTGTGAGTGAATTTTCATTAGACGTGTGGTTCAACTAGCTGAGGTGGTATGCATGTGCAAGCTAAGATGCTCGCTATACATGCCACACTGTAGGAATGCCCTGGCCCAAAGATCATACTATCCACTCGTTAGAGAATTGAACAATGCTGCAATGTGCATTTGTGGTCCATATGTACCTGCCGGATATTTCGGCTATGGCCAATGTTTTAAATATCGAATAGCATGTGGTGTAGCATTCACCTCTCCAAAGAGTGAGACATCATCTACCACTACATATAGATTTTTTAATTAAAATAATAGGAAATTTTGGGGAAAGAGTAAATATAAAGACAAAAATAGCAATTGACTGATTTAATACTGTCATTCATATTATTTCACTAAAATCATTGAAAATAGTAACTAATTTTTATGAAAATAGCACATGTAAGAAGATTGAAAACATCTACCGTTTTAGTGAAAAATAACATGCAATGTATTCTAAATAGCATTTAATGTATGCTAAATGTGACTTAAGCTATTTTCATGCACCACGTAGTGTGAAGGCTATGCTGTGCAACATATCATAAGCTTTTCAAAACACTAGCTATGGCATCTAAATGGTGGGTCACATGTTTGGGTCATGTCTCCTGCAAACCTGCATGTGTCTCATTCACATTCCTCTTATGTGCAACAAGGTTTGGTGGGCGTTCTTAAGAATTTATCATTTGATCTCAATCTGTTAGTTGACCCCAGTTTGGTTTTTGGGGAATTTTTTCCCTGGATTTTATGTTTCCCAGGAATGTTAGAGCTGGCCTGGTATTTTTTGGGAAATGATTTAATTTTGTTTGGTTGATACACAGCTTTCTTAGGTAAACCTGGGAAATGGAATTCTTGGAGGAGAAACCAACCAAAAAGTGTGAACCAAACTCTTCTTCTTCCTTTTCTTCTTCTTCTTCTTCTTCTTCTAACAAGGGAATTGCTAACCCAGGAAATATGCCAAGAACCAAACACCCCCTTAAGTTCAGGGATCAAATGATCCTAGTGAGAATGTACTCATCCCTTGAATGAATCTTTCTCAATGTTACCAAAATGTGATATTATGGCTGCGATATTCAAATAGGACTGGATCAGGCAACTTCTCATTTGAAGAAAAATGAACAATTTTCCCTTTGAGAATATTCACATTTCTGGAGAAATTTCAAGTTACTATTTTTTTTTTTTCATTTGATTAGAAGATTTTGATTTTTTTTTCTTTTCTTGATTGAACTAGCTGCACATTTCTAGAGAATAAACAAAATTTCATGACTTCTTCCTGATTTTTAATTTTTTTGCTTGATTTTTATTTTTTTTTGGATTTTATTGTTGTTGATAATTGCTTCTGTTATTATGGAAATTCTTCTAACAATTGCCTTTTTTATAAGATCTGGAAATTGCAGTTAAAAACCTTTGAATTTTCATGGGTTTCTATTTTTTTCCCTTCATTTGGTTAAAGTTGCGGTGGTTCTCTGGAAAATAAACATAATCTGAGTATTTCTTATTTATTTCGATTTTTTGCCTTCTTTCTGAAACCTCTTCTTAGGGAAATGGCTGTACTTACTGTTTTTTTTTTTATATAAATTTTCTAGCTGTTGAGGAAATCATAGTTTATTTGCCTTTTTATTAGGATTTTGTTTTTCTGATGCTACGTTTTGATTTATTTTTTCTGAGGAACTTTCATTATTGCATTGCTGTCGTTTTTTGAGCAATTGTTGAATCACATTATTTTTCCTTTGAATTTTGATGAATGTTTTTGCCTTCATAACATAGTTTAGATTTTGATTCTCAAATTGTGGCTTCTGTCTTCTGCAGTTATGGTCAGGCAATCAAGGTAAACTGGGCATTTGCCAATGGCCAGAGGAAGGTTACTTCAGGTTACTATTTACTTCCATACCTGTTTCCTTTCTCTTTTACCGTTCTTTATTTGTTGTTTCTGTTGGCACACCACGGTGCTTCTCTCTACTAATCATTCTTGATGTTGTTTTCATGTGTTTCAGGCCACTTCAAGATCTTTGTTGGCAACCTTAGTCCTGAAGTCATTTATGTGACTCTGTTTTAATGCTTTTCAGTGTATTCCAGCTATTCGTGAGTTCCCTACTGCTTTTCAAAGTACTGCATTTGTTAGTTTATAGTGTTTGCTGTTTTTTTTTTCTGGTGGAAGGATGAAACTCTTTTTTTTTCTCTTGTTTTGCTTGAGTAAACTTGTGAAGCTTCTACTACTGCATGTGTTGATGTGGTTATAAACTTGGTGTCTACACAATTCTCTTTGCAGAGATGCACGGGTTATGTGGGATCATAAAACTAGGTGCTCAAGAGGATTTGGCTTTATTTCTTTCTGTAATCATCAGGTACTATTCGCTATCTTAGTTATCACTATTTAAAAGCCTGTAGTTGACTTCTTCTTCTTCTTCTTTTTTAAAAGCCTGTAGTTGACTCATGAATTATCCATCAATTTCTGAGGTGGGACTGGGGCACGTTGAGTATTGATTTCGCTAATTGTAATAGAAAACAGACTTGGAATTGGTCATGGAAGTGAGTCAACTGAACCTAGTCAGCAGCTGTTTAGACTCTTGATCCAGATGCTTGCACATGGACACCCATAAAAATCGATTTTTGGGCTTTTTATGCATGGATATAGGTGATCTCCAATCTTCAGACAGGCTTTTTACTTGTTTGCCAAAATTGGAAAGAGATTTGCTAATTCCACATGTGTGTGAGCCCTACCATCCACGTGTATTCCAGGTTTGGACAATTTAACTTAATTACTTGCATTCCAGGTATGTAATTTTTTTAGCAATTTTTAAGTGCCTGCCTTTCATCCATCAACTCTACCGGATTACTAACTTTTTTTCTCTTGTCTAAATGTATAAATAAAAGACAGTCCACTACTAAATACACCCAAAGCACAAACCGAATGGTTAAGCTATGTTTTTTCATTGACAAAAAGAAATGTAAAGTGGACCCACATGTCAATGCATGTCTTATGAGCCACAGATTTTAGCGACGTTGTTATATTAAACGTAAGGCGTGTTTGGATGCAAGGCATGCTCAGTTGAATTGAACTAAAGGAAACAAAGAAAAATGGGAAAAAAAACGATCTTGAATCAGGTATCATTATTCTAATTTGAATGAGGTTGGCATTGCATATCATGTATTTTAATTCAGACTCAAAATCATCTGAATTTGCAGTTTCGGTCTTCTTTTTTTTTTTTTCAATTCGTTTCTGTTAAGCTTTAATTCCTATGGTTCAATTCAATTATCATTCTACATACTATTCAAATTCAAATTCAATTATCAATCAGAGCAAACTTGGATGTGTGGGATTAATATGATAAATTAGGCTATTATGTTTGCTATTATGTTTTTTGACTGATTCAGGCAGTAGCAATGGGCTTCCAACTCATGGAAGCAAGCTTTAATCTTCCAGGCTCTGGAGCTTTATATCTATTTGTTGGTGGGATGCTACTGTGAGTAATAACACCCTAGCCTGGAGATTTGATGATCTTGAAGGTGAACACAGAACTAGAATAAGCTTGTAAATATTTAGAAACCGACACCAAATCTTTGAATCTAGCGTACATTTGGAAAAGGCTATTCATACCATTTCTAGTATTTTATCTTTGCATTTTGTAAGGGTAAAATAACTTGCACAAGTTTTATCTTTGCAAGGAAATTACTTAAAGTTGTTTTCCTGAATTTTCTTTTTTACATTGGTATGGGGGGCATCTTTTTATTTAGAAACTACAAACTATTGGGCAGGTTAAGTGTCGTGAGGAATGAAAAATATCATATCATTATCTTCATTGAGTGTATTGGTGATTGGTATTCTAGTCAATATTCACATTCTCGACTGTCACACAATTTCATTGCCTTTGATTTTCAGGTAGTTTGATGGCATTCTTTAGTGTTTTTTCTTTTAGAAAACGTGATGAATTTTGTTTCTTTTAACAAAGGGCAGCCATTGCCAAATTTTAAATATATCAAGTTTACAACTGGTGTATATATATGCACTTATTATTTTTCTAAATGATTATAAAAGAGCACGTTTCCTCACCCCAACAATGCATACTTAAAGCATGATTGCTTGCAACATCCTGTATCCTTATAATGCTTTTATCAACGGGTTTTGGCTCTTGAACAACATCGCCACTTAATTGCATAAAACAGGTTGTTGAATGTATTTCTTTGCCAGAGATGAGTCTTTTACCACACCAGTCTAGTCTTTTCCTTAACAACACCCATATTCAACTGAAAATTCTTCATTTCAGGAGCTAAAAATATAGCATATAAGAGTGTTGATTTGTATAGTCATTTTTTTTCCCATTTTTCATTTGTATGAAGAAGCATGTGTTGTTGTACATATTAGTCATGTTCGCATGTGTAGACATCCTATATATACTCATAGATTAAAACTAATCTATGTGGCACATGTGGGTTTTTTAAGATGCAGGTGACATATATATCTCAGGAAATTGGGCATAGGTAATTCACATCTACCTCATCTATACTAACAACTAGTTTTCTGTTTGGTATATTATGAGAATTTCTGTTTGGAATATGATTGACAAAGCATGATCATACAGCCAACCCCAAAATGGTGGGATGAGGCTAGGATGATGATGATGGTGATGTAAATAAATAAAGAAAAAGAAATTCAAACAAAGATTAATGATTGACCAGGGAGTTTTGCATCTTGTTATGTAAGATGGATATCGGATAAACAATAGTTGTTAGCCAAAATCAGGCCATTGATTTCTCTATAACTGCTTCCATCTAATGTAATTGCATCCATTGCATACATTGGATGTTTTGTTTCTTCATCCAAGTGACATTATGTCATGTGGGAAGAGTTGTCACTTTTCTCTCAATGGGGATGTTGAAGATGCTAGGTTTGAAAGGTATAAGGTAAGTTTGTCTTACCCATATTGTTGACTGATCTGGTTCATACTGTTGCATCTACTTTCATTTGTGTGCTTATTTTTGTCATTCATGTTTGGTTTTTGCATGAAATGGCTGATTCCAGCTATGGACTGAAAATTGATTCTGGATCAAGCATCTATATTTAATCTCCATCGCTTGTGTATTCATGTAAATGTAAAAAAGGACACTTCTCCTATTTGTTATTAAAAATTCTGAGCATGTCACAGTGAGACATTTCTATGCATCATAACAAACACTTCTCCAACCCACTTGCTGTTTTCTTAAGATTTTCAACTTCTAAGAACTCCGGATCGCTAGTTCACTTGATAGGATCTCAAGAAATAAAAGATGTCATAAACTAAAATTTTTGGCAACCAGAGGATGATTCAGAACTTGCCTAGTAGGTGAAAATTCTTTGCTTTGGATGGTTGAAAAGGCTGGTTTAAGCACCACCTATATGAAGCATGAACTAGCAAGTTATTACAGTTTCAATTATCTTCATGCTAGAACATTTCTCAAATTAGTTTATCAATAGATCTAATTAAAAGCTTGTGAAACTAATTAGAATACCAATCAATCTCATCTCTTTACAGGGTTCTCATCATTGATAGATACTTTGCTACTGCACATGTTACCTTTGTAGATATTGATTGATCTCTAACTGGTTTTGGGCCTTCTTTCCAACATGCGAGATATTGAACCTTGTTGATGTTCGGTGTCATTCGGAAGTCTATTTGTTAATTCATGTTGTCTCACATAAAAGCTAGTTTTAAGTGACAGTTTTTCTATTGACAGGCTGAGAACCCAACTTCAGTACCTCAATGCTTCACCATGGCGCCTGAGCATCCTCCTGTGTGGACTGGTCTCTATCCTGGTTTCTTTCCCAACTTTGAGGTAATCTTCCGCCTATTTTATTTTTTATTTCTTATTGTAATTTCCTTGTTTGGCTCATTGTTTATGTTTGTCTAGACTCTAGTCACATTAACTCATTACCAGCCAGACTCTATTAACTTGTGATGTTGCTTACAATTGCATCTTAGTCACGGCTAGTTGTGTTTTGTTTTGAAGGATTTTAACTCCAGGTTTCACATACTAATCCAAGTACTAACAAAATTATTACAATTTTGGGTGGGGTTAGGTTTCTTCTAAACATCAAATCACAAGCATCCTTCTCGCAGATAACAGTGGAACTTGAGGAACTCCTGTAAGAGGTTCGGGTAAAATCCTTTTCCTAGATTCAAGCATCTAGTACGTCTCTTGTTAAGAATGCACATGATTGGAGTGGTCTGGCCATTTGGACAGGCCATATTTATGTATTTGCTTGAAATTGATAGACCAGACCCGGATGTGCGTCGGAGCTATCCGGAAGAGCGGGGGTCCTTAGAAGGTGGGAACTGTTGTTATGACCATGATGAAGCTGTCCATTTCCTATGGACAGCATTGAAAGGGCCTGGCCATTTGGACAGGCCGTGTTCATGTATTTGTTCGAAATTAATGGAGCAGACCCGGATGTGCGTCGGAGCTATCCGGATGAGCGAGGGTCCCTAGAAGGTGGGAACCGCTGACCATGATGAAGCTATCCATTTCCTATGGACAGCATTGGAAGAGCCTGGCCATTTGGATAGGCCGTGTTTATGTATTTGCTCGAAATTAATGGAGCAGACCCGGATGTGCATCGGAGCTATCCGGATGAGCGGGGGTCCCGGGAAGGTGAGAACTGCTGACCATGATGAAGCTGTCCATTTCCTATGGATAACATTGGAAGGGCCTGGCCATTTGGACAGGCCGTGTTTATATCTGTATTTGCAGGGACCACACCCTTAACCTATAACATAAACCTATTCTCACATCCTAAAACCTATAACTACAACCTAAACCTTAACCTAAACCTATAACCTATAACCTAAACTCAATTCCCTAAACTTTAACCTACAACCTAACCTATTCTCAAATCCCTAAACCTAAACCTACACCTAATCCTAATCTTAACTCCCTAACCTAAACCTAAACCTAAACTTGAAAACCCAAACCTAAACTCGATACCGAACCCGAACCGATTTCCTAAACCTAAACCTTAACCTATTCTCAATTTCAAAACCTATAGCTTATAACCTAAACCAAAGCCT
This sequence comes from Magnolia changhungtana, assembly GCA_030180095.1. Lineage (NCBI taxonomy): Eukaryota > Viridiplantae > Streptophyta > Magnoliopsida > Magnoliales > Magnoliaceae > Magnolia > Magnolia changhungtana. The sequence goes on from JASAUF010000158.1 coordinate 583,818, forward strand.
ATAACCTAAAACTAAAACCAAAACCAAAACCAAAACTTATAACCTAAACCCAAACCCATTACCAAATCCCAAAACCTATAACCTAAATTGAAACCTTAACCTAAACCTATAACCTATAACCTAAACCAAAACCTATAACCTAAACCAAAACCAAAACCTATAATCTAAACCCGAACCCATTCTCAAATCCTATAACCTAAACCTATAACCTATATCCTAAACCAAAACCTATAACCAAAACCAAAACCAAAACCTATAGCCTAAACCTAAATCAAAACCTATAACCTAAACATAAACCTTAACCTAAACCGATAACCTATAACCTAAACCTAAACCAAAACCTATAGCCTAAACCCGAACCCATTCTCAAATCCCAAAACCTATAACTTAAACCAAAACCAAAACCTAAAACCTAAACCCGAACCCATTCTCAAATCCCAAAACCTATAACATAACCCGAAACCTTAACCTAAACCTATAACCTATAACCTAAACCAAAACCTATAACTTAAACCAAAAGCAAAACATATAACCTAAACTCGAACCCATTCTCAAATCCCAAATCCTATAACCTATAACCTAAACCTATAACCTATTACCTAAACCAAAACCTATAACTCAAACCAAAACCAAAACCTATAACCTAAACCCGAACCCATTCTCAAATCCCAAAACCTATAACCTAAACCGAAACCTTAACCAAAACCTATAACCTATAACCTAAACCAAAACCAAAACCTATAACCTAAACCAAACCAAAACCTATAACCTAAACTTAAACCAAAACCTATAACCTAAACCCGAACCCATTCTCAAATCCCAAAACCTATAACCTAAACCGAAACCTTAACCTAAACCTATAACCTATAACCTAAACCAAAACCTATAACCAAAACCAAAACCAAAACCTATAACCTAAACCCGAACCCATTCTCAAATCCTATAACCTAAACCTATAACCTATAACCTAAACCAAAACCAAAACCTATAACCTAAACCCAAACCCATTCCCAAATCCCAAAACCTATAACCTAAACTAAAACCTTAACCTAAACTTATAACCTATAACCTAAACTAAAACCTATAACCTAAACCAAAACCAAAACCTATAATCTAAACCCGAACCCATTCTCAAATCCTATAACCTAAACCTATAACCTATATCCTAAACCAAAACCTATAACCTAGACCAAAACCAAAACCTATAGCCTAAACCTAAATCAAAACCTATAACCTAAACCTAAACCTTAACCTAAACCTATAACATATAACCTAAACCTAAACCAAAACCTATAGCCTAAACCCGAACCCATTCTCAAATCCTAAGACCTATATCCTAAACCTAAACCAAAACATATAGCCTAAACCTAAATCAAAACCTATAACCTAAACCTAACCCTTAACCTAAACCTATAACCTAAATCAAAACCTAAACCTAAACCAAAACCTATAACCTAAACCAAAACCTATAGCCTAAACCCGAACCCATTCTCAAATCCAAAAACCTATAACCTAAACCTAAACCTTAACCTAATTTTGAAAACCCAAACTTAAACCTAAACTTGAAAACCAAACCTAATCTCAACTCCCTAACCTAAACCTAAACCTAAACTTGAAAACCCAATCTAAAACCCAATCCCGAACCCGAACCCGATTTCCAAAACCTAAACCATAACACATTCTCAAATCCTATAACCTAAATCTATAACCTCTATCCGAAACCAAACCTATAACCTAAACCAAAACCAAAACCTATAGCCTAAACCTAAATCAAAACCTATAACCTAAACCGATAACCTATAACCTAAATCAAAACCTAAACCTAAACCGATAACCTATAACCTAAACCAAAACCTATAGCCTAAACCCAAACCCATTCTCAAATCCAAAACCTATAACCTAAACCTAAACCTTAACCTATTCTCAATTCCCTAAACCTTAACGTAAATGTATTCTCAAATCCCTAAACCTAAACCTACACCTAATCCTAATCTCAACTCACTAACCTAAACCTAAACCTAAACTTGAAAACCCAAACCTAAACCCGATCCCGAACCCGAACCCAATTTCCTAAACCTAAACCTTAACCTATTCTCAATTCCGTAAACCTTAACCTAAATGTATTCTCAAATCCCTAAACCTAAACCTACACCTAATCCTAATCTCAACTCCCTAACCTAAACCTAAACTTAAACTTGAAAACCCAAACCTAAACCCGATCCCGAACCCAAACCCAATTTCCTAAACCTAAATGTATTCTCAAATCCCTAAACCTAAACCTACACCTAATCCTAATCTCAACTCCCTAACCTAAACCTAAACTTGAAAACCCAAACCTAAACCCGATCCCAAACCCGAATCCAATTTCCTAAACCTAAACCTTAACCTATTCTCAATTCCCTAAATCTTAACCTAAATGTATTCTCAAATCCCTAAACCTAAACCTACACCTAATCATAATCTCAACTCTCTAACCTAAACCTAAACCTAAACTTGAAAACCTAAACCTAAACCCAATCCCGAACCCGAACTCGATTTCCTAAACCTAAACCTTAAACTATTCTCAATTCCCTAAATCTATAACCTAAACCTAAAACTTAAACCTAAACCAAAATCAAAACCAATAACCTTAACCTAAACCAAAACCTATAACCTAAACCTTAACCTAAATGTATTCTCAAATCCCTAAACCTAAACCTACATCTAATCCTAATCTCAACACCCTAACCTAAACCTAAACCTAAACTTGAAAACCCAAACCTAAACCCGATCTCGAGCCCGAATTCGATTTCCTAAACCTAAACCTTAACCTAAATGTATTCTCAAATCCCTAAACCTAAACCTACACCTAATCCTAATCTCAACTCTCTAACCTAAACCTAATTAAACCTAAACTTGAAAACCCAAACCTAAACCCGATCTTGAACCCGAACCCGATTTCCTAAACCTAAACCTTAACCTATTCTCAATTCCCTAAACCTTAACCTAAATGTATTCTCAAATCCTTAAACCTAAACCTACACCTAATCCTAATCTCAACTCCTAACCTAAACTCGAACCTAAACTTGAAAACCAAAACCTAAACCCGATCCCAAACTCCGAACCCGATTTCCTAAACCTAAACCTTAACCTATTCTCAATTCCTTAAACCTTAACCTAAATGTATTCTCAAATCCCTAAACCAAAACCTACACCTAATCCTAATCTCAACTCCTAACCTAAACCTAAACTTGAAAACCCAAACCTAAACCCGATCCCGAACCCAATCCGATTTCCTAAATCTAAATCTTAACCTATTCTCAATTCCTAAACCTTAACCTAAATGTATTCTCAAATCCCTAAACCTAAACCTACACCTAATCCTAATCTCAACTCCCTAACCTAAACCTAAACCTAAACTTGAAAACCCAAACCTAAACTTGGAAAAACCGATCCCAACCCGAACCGATTTCCTAAACCTAAACCTTAAACTATTCTCAATTCCCTAAATCTATAACCTAAACCTAAAACTTAAACCTAAACCTAAACCAAAACCTATAGCCTTAACCTAAACCAAAACCTATAACCTAAACCTTAACCTAAATGTATTCTCAAATCCCTAAACCTAAACCTACACCTAATCCTCATCTCAACTCCCTAACCTAAACCTAAACCTAAACTTGAACACCCAAACCTAAACCCGATCCCAAACCCGACCCGATTTCCTAAACCTAAACCTTAATCTATTCTCAATTCCCTAAACCTTAACCTAAATGTATTCTCAAATCCCTAAACCTAAACCTACACCTAATCCTAATCTCAACTCTCTATCCTAAACCTAAACCTAAACTTGAAAACCCAAACCTAAACCCGATTTTGAACCCGAACCCGATTTCCTAAACCTAAACCTTAACCTATTCTCAATTCCCTAAACCTTAACCTAAATGTATTCTCAAATCCCTAAACCTAAACCTACACCTAATCTTAATCTCAACTCCCTAACCTAACTCCCTAACTTAAACCTAAACCTAAACTTGAAAACTTAAACCTAAACCCGATCCCGAACCCGAACCCGATTTCCTAAACCTAAACCTTAACCTATTCTCAATTCCCTAAACCTTAACCTAAATGTATTCTCAAATCCCTAAACCTAAACCTACACCTAATCCTAATCTCAACTCCCTAACCTAAACCTAAACCTAAACCCGATCCTGAACCCGAACCCGATTTCCTAAACCTATAAACTAAACCTTAACCTATAACTTATAACCGATAACCTAACCTATGGATTTTGCTATAGTTTAGAAGATTTGTAGGTACATTTTTTATTTCTTTATATATAATTGTTTTTTTCCAGCTCTTTTTTTTTTTTTTGGTCTTTCTTCCTTTTGAGATGTGTATAAAGGCATGCTTGTTTGATTGTGTCTACAATTGTTGTTTTATACAGGCTGACAAGCTAAAGAAGTCAGTGGATGATGAAATTCATTTTCTCAAGGGAAGGGTTTTAAAACTTGAAAGTGATCTTGTGTCGAAGTCTACAGAAGTTACATATGCAGTTTCAAGGAAAGAAGAAGCTCTATCTTCTGTGTTTGCTGAACTTGACCGTCTGAAGAAAGAAAATTCTGTAAAAGCGCGAGCATTATTTAATGCATGAGGGCACGCCTTAGTTGTAATTCTTTTGATAGGTTGAGCAAAGTGAAGTATTGTTTATTTAGAAATGTGAATGTAGGATGCATTGTAGATTTGATTGCTATTGTAATAAATGCATCATTTTTTTCTCTGATTGCATTAAGCTTAGATGAGTTATCAATCATAGCAGGTTCTTGCAATGGAAATAGGGAAAATAGCTACGAAATATAATCCGTAGCAAAGCTACAGTTTTTTACTGTAGCTATTGCTATCTATTGCTACGGATTATATCCGTAGCTATTGGTATCTATAGCTACGGATTATATCCGTAGCTCTCCGTATGTAGTGCTGCAAATATCGTAGATATTGGTATGTATTGCTACGGATATAATCTGTAGCTATTAGTATCTATTGATACAGATATAATCCGTAGCTATTGTTGTATATTGCTACGGAGATTATTCGTAGCTAATGGTCTCTATTTCTACGGAAAATATCCGTAGCTAATTGTATCTATTGCTACGGATCTAGTCCGTAACTAGATTTTTAGCTACCCCACCAATTGCGACGGACGTGATATGGACTAGATCCGTAGCAAAAGCCCTTTTGCTACGGATCTAATCCGTAGCCTTTGCCCATTTTTCTTGTAGTGTATTCTCAAATCCCTAAACCTAAACCTACACCTAATCCCAATCTCAACTCCATAACCTAAACCTAAACCTAAACATGAAAACCCAAGCCTAAACCTGATCCCGAACCCGAACCCGATTTCCTAAACATAAACCTTAACCTTAACCTATTCTCAAATCCCTAAACCTAAACCTACACCTAATCCCAATCTCAACTCCCTAACCTAAACCTAAACTTGAAAACCCAAGCCTAAACCCGATCCCGAACCCGAACCCGATTTCCTAATGATGAGGGTCGAATATTGCATATTAGACCCCGACTATTACCTGATTTTACGTACATGATAATGCTTAATGCCATATTTTAATTGTGTTTTTATTACAGGATGAAATCAGGAGCATGGATTGAAAAATTATATTAAAAACATGGATTTGGCGCTCCAAAGTAATCAGAGCAAGGGACGAACTCAAGAGGACTGAGATCAATGAATTTACATGCCAGGGACCTGAGGAAATCAAGCCGTTCACGTTTAAAAAGGCCAAAAAATGGTGCAAAATGCAAGATCACATGGTTCCCGCTATCCAATTGGCCCGAAACTTCATACATGTGATGGGGGCCATAAATTAACCATACATATTAAATTTCAGCCATTGAAGATATCGGGAAGTGGTCCAACGGATAGATCAGCCTATTAATCTCCAATTTGGGGCCCACGATATCCGGAACTGCCTCAACTTTGGTATTGACGGCTAAAATAACATGAGAAAGAGGATGGATTGTGTAGATTTCTCGTAAACATCACGGTGGGCCGTATGTGTAGCGTGTGTACAAAGAGTACACACGCACCAGCGCCGCACCAGCCTTGCGTAACGCGGTCAGCGCTGCTAACCGCGTCGTCTTCCTAAAAATGGCAGTTGCCATTTTCGCTCCAGCGAACGGACGGACGACGTACGTTTTACAGACGCTAGTGGGCCCCATATGTCATCCGTACGGCTCATCCAAGCCGTTCATCGTGTAGAAGGCTTCGAGCACTACAAAACCATGTTGATATTTTGTGTCCATGCGTACACACATGTGTGATACAGAGGCCACAAACAGGCAATCTTGTGACGTTCAAAACTGATTTTGTTATGATTCCTTCTTTGAGCCGCGTCAACAGACAACCAAAACCATCCGTTTTTGACCGAAATTTCAAGGGCAACCTAATGGACGGGATGGATTTCTCCAAAAAAATCTCTGTGGGGCCCACTGATTACGTCAGCGAAGCCACTTGCGTAGGCTTACGCACGTCCGTGAAAAGCAATTTTTACGGCGTTTGTGGCTCACCATCTTCGATCAGATGGAAGATCTGATCCGTCCATCCTGTAGAGGACCCAAAAGTGTGCTAAGGGACGGTATTTCTTTGGAAATTAAGCGAGGAAAGTGTGGAGTTTTGAAGCTCCGAACTTGGCTGCGAAAAGTTGCACTCCATGTCCTGCTACGACTCTGCCACTGACTCCAGCCCTCCACCAGCTATAAAAGAGGAGTTTTGGACATGGGAAAGGCATTCAGAAACAGGGGATTCCAGATCCGGAGCAAGGGAGAGAAGAAAGAGAAGAAAGAGAAGAAAGAGAGAGAGAGAGAGAGAGAGGAAGAAAGGAGGGCTGATTCAGATTTCCATATGTTTTTTTTCTTTATCAATTTTATTTTTTTCCTTCTAGTTGAGCACATGGATTTCTAATTTCCTTCACTAGGGCTGAGATGAAGCCCCTAATTTGAATAATGCTTTGTTTATGTTGATTTTACTTTAACTGGATTGATTTGTTCTTTCTCTAGTGTGTTTGATTGGGTTAAAATTCTATACTTCTCCATCTATGAACTTGATCAAGGTATATATATGGATGTTGTCTGGCTGCTTATTCTAGATGCTTGTGTCTGATCATGAACAGGTTTCCTATAGAGGAAGGAACAAGGTGCTTTAATGAATTGTATATTCCATGTGCCCGACCAAGGACATGGGATATGTTATTCATGGCATTGCTTAAAGGAATTAGACATTCTATATGCCCGATTAAGGACACAAATTGTGCTTTCTCTATATAAGTGGTATCAATCTAGATTAAGGTGAATCAACAGACAAAACAAGGATTAGGATAGTTAGGGGTGGATTCGAAAGTCCTAGTACTCTCTCTGATTGAATTTTCTTCCCTGATCTTAATTGTTTTTCCTAGAATTGTGCTTAGTAGTTCATTCCATTATTTGTTGGATTAATTAAGAAGAATTGTGAATTTGAGTTGTGATGATCAGTCCTCATGGGAACGATCTCATAATACATACCATATCTACATCTGATTCCTATACTTGCGAGTTTAAAAATCATTTAAATCACGTTGGTTTAAATAAAACAACAAGTTTTTGGCGTCGTTGCCGGGGATTGTTTCGTTCCAAATTGAATTTAGGATTCTCTCTTATCATAATTCATAGCTTATGATTTTACTAACTTAGAGTTCTTTTCTTTATTTTAGAAATTAACCTATTTCCTGCTTTGTAGGGTCCTGAAATAAACTTCTAATTTGGTAATCCCTTTCTAAATTCTTTACTTTTTCTAATTTTTATTTTTAGAATTAGGATTTTACTTTTTAGAAATTTTCTAATTCTAGAATTTATTTTTTGAATTTTTGAATTTTCTATTTTTTGATTTGGATTCTTCTTTTAAGTAACTTTCTATTTTCTAGTTTTAGAATTTTTTTTATTTTTTATTTTTCCTTTTTAGAAACTAACTTAGCTTTTTATTTTTAGTAACTTTCTAATTCTAGGATTTCTTTCCTTTTTAGAAACTAACTCTTTTTTTTTTGTTCTTTAGAAAATTTCTAATTTTAGATTTTCTGTTTTAGAAACTAACTTGTTTTGTTTTCTTTTGCAGGATTCTAACATAGATCTCCAAATTGGTAACATCTTTCTAAATTCTCCAGTCTTTTCTACTTTCTATTTTGAGAATTAGGTTTTTATTTTTTTAGGATTTTTCTATTTTCTAACTTTGGATTTAGAAACTTTCTATTTTCTAGTTTTAGAAACTTTTTTTTAGAAATTAACCGTTGCTTAGGATTTTTCTATATTATTTTAGGAAACTTAATTTGTTTTTGTTTCTATTTACAGGAATTGGGGAAGGAAGCTACTAAGTGAAGGAGGAGCTTCTTAAATCTTCTGACATCAATCATCTCCTTTCCCGGGTTCTTTCTTCCCATTCTTGTTGACATAGTTTTAACTTGTTTTAGAATCTCATAGTTTCTAGTTCTAGTTTTATTTCTCTTAGGTTGCTTCTTAGTTTAGTTTTCTTTCTTACATTGCAATAACATAGTTTATGATAGGACGGAGATATCTGAACATAGAACTAGCACCTTTTGATCCTGAAATAGAAAGAAGTTTTCGTAGAAGATTTAGAAACATCCTATTTGAAATGGCGGAAGATAATGGAACTAAAGCTCTTAGAGATTATTCAGCTCCTGTCCAATTCAATGTGCCTTCATGCATAGTGTTGCCCACCACCACGGCAGCACACTTTGAACTCAAGACTGGGGTCATACAGTTGTTGCCTTCCTTTTATGGTTTAGACAAGGAGGACCCATATCATCATGTGAAAGAATTCCTAGACATTTGCTCTACCTTTAGGTTTCGAAAGTTTTCAGACGATTCGATCCGTTTGCACCTTTTTCCTTTTTCTTTGAAAGATATGGTGAAAGCATGGTTGAATTCTCTAGAAGTTGGGTCTATCACTACATGGGACCAATTGTCTAGGAAGTTCTTAAACCAGTTCTTCCCTGTTCACAAAACTAATGCTCTCCGTAGGGAAATTACCAATTTCACACAAAAAGAGGGAGAACACTTTCATGAATGTTGGGAAAGATGGAAGGAATTACTTCTTAAATGTCCACACCATGGTTTTGAAAAGTGGCAACAGGTTCAATACTTATATGACGGTTTGACACCCCAGAACCGTCGCATGGTTGATGCCACCAGTGGAGGGTCATTCATGACAAAAAGTGATGTTGAAGCATGGAACTTCTTTGAAACCTTGTGTGAAAATTCCCAGCAATGGGACTATTCAAATAGAGGTGACAGAAGTCCCCAACCACAGAAGAGAGGTGGTATATATGAGATATGAGTCACGCCAGATCTCCATGCCAAGATTGATGGCCTGACAAAGAAAGTTGATGCTTTGATGTTGCATAATGGACCTCCACAAACAGCTCAAGTCGAGGCATGTGTCATATGTTCTAGTCCTGCCCATCCTATGCAGTCTTGTCCATCTGGTGCAGCATCCTCAGAACTTCTCTCTGAACAAGTACATACAATAAACACTTTTCAGAGACCTGGGAATAATCCTTACGCAGAAACTTACAACCCAGGTTGGGCTAGACATCCAAATTTTTCTTGGGCAAAAGGACCACAACAAGGAGGACCATCTGAAAATCCTACCATGCAACCGCACTCCCAAGTTAGCAGTCAACAACTTCAACAGTTTCCGCAATATCAACAACTACCTGCACAATCAAGGAAACCATCTCTTGAGGATACACTCAATCTTTTTATGCAGAGTTCTCTCCAATTCCAAAAAGACACCCAAGAAACTTTACTAGCCAACCAGCAAAGCTTACATGCAAATGTGCAATCTATTGCCAAGCTGGAAGTACAATTGGGTCAACTAGCTGCCACATTGAGTGAGAGAGAGAAGGGCAAGTTCCCTAGCCAACCTGTGGCTAATCCAAAGGGACAATATGAGATTGGCTCTAATTCCAACCAAGGGCAATATCATGAGCAAGCCAAATCGATCACCACCCTTAGGTCAGGCAAACAGATTGACAACAGAATAGAGATGCCTAGGGATGAATTAAATTCTAAAGCAGAAGATCAAGATGAAGCAGAGAGACACATTAATGCATCCAAAGTCCAAAAGCTCTCTGACTCTCCAACGGCCACTAATGTGCCACCCTGCGTGCCCAAAGCACCCTTTCCTCAACGTCTGGCACTAATGAAGAAAAGAAATAACTTTGATGAAATCCTGGATGTGTTTAAACAAGTGCAAGTCAACATTCCGTTACTTGATGGCATCAAGCAAGTCCCTGCATACGCTAAGTTTCTTAAAGATTTATGCACTCAAAAGCGTAAGCAGAATGTTCATAAGAAAGTCTTCCTTGCAGAGCAACTCAGCTCCATGATTCAACATAACACCCCTCCTAAATTTAGGGATCCAGGAGCCTCCACTATTTCTTGCGGCATAGGGGATAATAAGATCGGGAAGGCATTGCTTGATTTAGGGGCGAGCGTCAATTTATTACCATATTCAGTTTATGAGCAGCTAGGACTTGGTGAGTTGAAACTGACTAAAATAATATTACAACTAGCTGATAGATCTGTCAAGGTGCCCCGGGGTGTTATTGAAGATGTGTTAATCCAGGTTGATAAATTTTATTTTCCAGTGGATTTCATAGTTATAGATACTCAGCCTGTCCAGAGTCTTCATAGTCAGATCCCAATCATCTTGGGTCGTCCATTTTTGGCCACATCTAATGCTATTATAAATTGCAGGAATGGAGTTATGAAGTTGTCCTTTGGTAACATGAATATTAAACTCAATGTCTTTAATGCAGGACAACAATCCGCAGATTTGGATGACATATCTGAAGTGGACATGATCGAGAGTCTAGTGCAAGACTCCTTCCGTAAATCTTTTGAAGATCCACTTGAGACCTGCTTAGCACAATATGGCATGGATTTTGACATCGATAGTCCCCTCCACAAAGTCAATGCACTGCTCGACTCTACTCCTATATTGGAGACTGAAAAGTGGAAAGCAAAAGTGGAACCTCTTCATCCCTCTGAGACTCTTTCTGACAGCACAGTGTCTAACTCTGAGAAGGCAAAGGCGCGCAGGCTGCTTAATGTTCTTAGAGCATATAAGGCAGCAATTGAACGAAAGATAGCGAAAATATAGGGAGTATGCCCCACTGAATGTATGGATCATGTCGCGGGAAAGTCGTGTGAAATGCAAAGGAAGCATGATCCTAACATGGAAGAAGTCGTTCGAGCAGAAGTCCTTAAATTATTTGACGACAGTATCAGTTACCTCATTTCAGATAGCACAGTTCATGGGAACTCAAATCATTTGTCTGGGATTGGTTAATCAAGGTGTTGAGGTAATTTCTTTGGCGGACCCTGGTTATAAAGATTAGTTAATTCACGGTTCGTTCTTGTCTGGCTGAAGACGTTAAACTTAGCGCTCCTGGGAGGCAACCCAGCCTTTTGTTTTATTGTATTATTTTTTTTCCTAGTTAGTTACTTCAATGTTTGTGGGTAACATTACTGCAAACCCTCACGAGACTACAACTCGTCCACTAGGGGTAACCTAGGGGTTTAAAGGCTTGTTGCATACGCTAAATGCAATCGAGAGTACCTGCGAAAGTGGTATAGGTAGGATTTTCTTTTTAGGATTTTATTTTTGCTATTTTTTGTTTTGTTTTTATTGATATCTCTCTTGTGCTGACCTGCTTTTATGTTGATATTTTTGAGAAAGCTTCTTGATTCTCCATCCAGGTACTATCTTTCCATCACTCCTCTTTTATTCTCGTTGTCCCATGTGCATTGCATGCTTATTTCTTTTACATTGAGGACAATGTAGATTTTAGGTTGGGGGTGGGAGATTAGGTTACCTAATCAGTATTTTCTTGGTCTTGAGCAAAATTTGTGAAAATTTTAACATTTTTTCTGGAATTTCTGTTGACTTTAAAGTGATTTTGAAGGATAGTTGTGATTTTAAAATTACAAGATATAGAATGTGAGTAATTTACGACTCTTGGATTCAGTTGTCTGGTAGATTTCACAGTTAAGTTTGAATTGTTAACCCGTGATTAGAAGTTGTACACATTGATTGAGTCATGATTTCACATATCACATCTCACTTACACATTACGGTTCCGGTTCGATAATTGAATGATTTACTTGGTAATCACTAAGCATGAAAGGAACCAGCCTGAAAAACAAAATTTTTAGCATCAGTTTATAAAGAAGAATTGAAAGAGTAAGTCGCATAATCATCATCATAGGTTTGCTCCCTATAGATGAAGATTCGATTCCCCATAGTTGACATGAGAAAAGAGTTAGGCGACAAGTTTTCACCATAGGTTGCTCCCTATAGGTGCGGATTTGATTCCCCTCCTTGGCACCACTGTTTATAAAGGAAATCAAAGGCTGATAGAATGAAAAGATGATCTAAAATGCTAGTGTCGGTTTCAGGTTTGGTTGTCACGAATTACTAATGATATCATGAAATTGACAATTGGATCTTTTAATGATTGTAAGCCGAGATTACACTATACACTCATGGAACTCAATATTTAAAATTGTTCTAATTAATGGATTAATATTTTGAACTTTTTTTTTCAAAAAAAGCGCTTTTTATACCAATAATCAATCGGCCCTGTACATTCGGGCACCCCTTTACAAAAATAGGGGGCCTATTGTAACAAAAGTTAACTGCATAAAGAAAGCATACGCCATCACAGCATCTTAATCGAACCTAAGCCAGCCTTATCAAGAAAAATGGAACCTCTAACCTGAAGAGGAAGCTCAGATTGGTTGTCGAAGTAAGAAGAAAATTGGGCTCCGCTACCTTGCCGGGCCATCAAATCTGCCGGCGAATTCCCTTCTCTCAGAATATGTGCAAACATAATTTGAGCCCGCCTCTTCATCTGGTTAATCCTGAATATCCATGCTTTTCACTTCCATCCCGGCTCGGCCACTCCATTGAGCATGTCTATCACTTGTCTGGAGTCCGATTCGATTATGATTCGCAACAATCCCCTTTGAAGACCACGGGATAAGCCATCATGAACCGCACGTATCTCTGCAGTTGTGTTAGTTCCTATCCCATAGCCTTCTGAGAAGGCGAAGATGAAATCACCCTTATCTCCTCGACAGATCCCTCCCCCCCTGACCTACCCGGGTTACCTCGGGCTGAGCCATCAACGTTTATCTTAAACCAGCCAGGTGGGGGCCTCACCCACTTAACCACCAAGGCGCGACCACCAGAATTTTTCAAAGAGTTGAAAACTGCACTCTGTGGCCTGAGCTGACGTCCCCAATCATCGTCACCAACGCCCACAGCTGAACCATTAACATGAACCAACCACCGCTTGATTTCGGCAATTACTGTAGCTTGGGATACCACCCCCGTGTCAAAAATTGCAGCATTCCTTGCTTTCCAAATCTCCCAAATTATCAAGCAAGGAGCAAGCATGTGCCCCACCGTTTTCCTTCTCTTTGTTGAGGCTACCGCCCACCACTGATTTAACCGGGCCTCGGTCGAAGCCGCGTTCATGATTGAAATCTGAAACCATCTTCCAATAGTTGTCCACACACTCTGCGCTAAAATGCTCGAAACAAACAGATGTAGGACCGATTCTTATGCGAATAAAACGAGGACTTGGGCATCTTGAAGAGCACAACAAACGCATCTAGATGCCAGCTGAACACCAGGAGACTGAACTGCACAATCAACCGGGACTGCGTTTTGCAAGACTTTCCAGACAAGAAGCGACATTTTGGGTGGAAGTTTTGCATGCCATACCCATCTTGACCAGCTACGACCCGTACTCGGCACCCTACTCATCGCCCAGGCTGATTTAACAGAGAATACCCCAGCTGGAGTGAATGGCCAGATTGGCTTGTCTGAGTCCCCTGAGATGCAGAAACCGGCCTGAAAGACGTGGTCGATTACCCGTTGGAGGAGGAAGAGCCACACGGAAGAAGGGGGAAGAGGACCGACTGCTCCAAGTACCAGGCACACCCGGAGGTCAAGCAAACTCTCCGGCACCTTAGAAACAGCGAGCTGAGAGAGAGGCCCAAAACCTGTCCAATTTTCCTTCCAAAAGTTACACTTTCCGGCTCCAATTTGCCAAAGCACTCGGGATTCGACCATAGGAAAGAGCTCCATGATTCGCTTCCACAGCGGGGATGAGGTGCGCGTAGGTCTATCCGACATGTGAGGAGATAGATCTTGCTTGTACTTGGCTGCCATGAATGATTTCCAAACATTATCTCCCTTCCCAAACTTAATTGTCCATGTCATTTTAAGCCTAAAAGCGTTCATGATGTCAGCAATCCTTCTGAAACCTATGCCACCCTCTTCCTTAGGCGTGGCTAGCACTTTCCAGCTCTTCCAATGGCATTTCGTTTTCCCTTCTAACCATCCCTAGAAAAATTTTGCCATCTACTTCTCAATTTCTTTCACCACCTTGGTTGGGATATGGGCCGCCGCCATAGAGTGGACCGGAATACTTGTGAGAACATTCTTCACCAAGATAACTCTACCAGCCTGCGATAGGATCCGAGCCTTCCACCCATTAATCCGCCCCATAATTCTATCCATCAGAGGATTAAAATCGCTGACTTTGAGTCTTCCTTGCGTTATAGGGACGCCAAGACATATAAGCGAAGACGAAGAGCTTGCAAAGCCAAGTAGAGCCTCAATCGATCTGATTCTATCTCTTGGAAGCTTCTTTGAGCAGAAAAATGAACATTTGGGCAAATTAATACACTAGCCTGATGAAACTTGAAAAGCGTCCAAGAAATTCTTCATCGCTTTGAGTGATCTTTTACCCCCATTTGTGAAAATTAGAGTATCATCCGCATATAGCAAATGCGATACCGTTGGACACCCTCTACGAAGCCTGAAAGGCTGGCAATGATGTTGGTCAGTCATGTATTTCAGGCCCCTGCTCATAACCTCCGCTGAAAGAATGAACAAACTAGGAGAGATCGGATCGCCCTGCCTCAAACCCCTTGAAGATTTGAAAAAGCCTGTCAACTCCCCATTTATGAGAACAGAAAACCAACAGTTTGCCCAACACTTCTCTACCATCTTAATCCAAGAGCTACTAAAACTAAACCTCGCTAAAACCTGCAGCAAAAACTCCCAATTTACCCTGTCGTATGCCTTATCCAAATCTAATTTCAGCACAATATTTCCACCGTGGACCGGCTTGTTCAAATCCCTGAACAACTCCTGGGCTAAAGCAATGTTTTTAGCAATAGCTCGGCCTTGAACAAAGGCCCCTTGATGAGGCGAGATCAAACTCGGAAGAATCTGATTAAGTCTAGCCACAATGATCTTCGCAAAAATTTTATACAACACGTTACATAAACTGATTGGCTGAAAATCAGAAAACCGTTTGGGAGATACAACTTTTGGAATTAAGCAGATGAGCGAGGACGTAACTGACCTTGGAATATTACCTCCAATAAAGAAAAAGGATACTGCTCGATGAATGTCCCGCGCAATCACAGTCCAGTAAGCAACAAAAAAACTAGCCGAGAAACCATCAGGGCCAGCAGCACTGTTGATTGGCATGGATGAAACCACCGTTTGGACCTCCACCGAAGAGGGGGGAACCATTAAACTATCATTTTGGGCCTGTGTGACGAGGGGAGGGATGCAGTTCAGCAAGTTGTGATCAATCTGCCCAGTACCCGCGCTGAAAATCTGTTGGAAATGCGCTACCGCTGCAGATTTCAAATCGTCTAGTTCTTCCATGACACGCCCTGACTCGAGTTCCACCTGACGAATGAGAGCTTTCCTTTATCTTTCCGTTGTCGTAGCGTGAAAGAACATTGTGTTCCTATCTCCCTCCGTCAGCCAATCCACTCTCGATTTTTGCTTCCAGAAGATCGCCTGCATTAATTCGAGGGAAGCTAACCTGTTGGACTTAGAGCTGAGTTGGTGCTGAATACTGATAGACTGATCAGCTGAATCTGAAGCATCCATCAATTTATCTTCCAGACCTGCAATCTCACTTTCCACAGTCCTTATCTGATCGAAGATGTTACCAAACACTTCCTTGTTCCAAAGCTTCAAATCATGTTTCACCTGCTTGAGCTTAGATAGCACATTATACACAGGATGCGCAGATTC